>MTQE01001141.1:13259025-13305809 GCA_014337955.1 Aspidoscelis marmoratus
ATTGCTTATAGGCCACTGAAGAAGACTTTGTTCGAAACGCGTTTGGCCTCATTTTATATTTTGTTACATTTATTGAAGTATTATTAAACTATTATTTTTAGTATTAAAAATAACTAGTGGGGTATTGTTACCCTTTCAGACATTATATTTGCTTTTCTGCTTCACTGTTTTGAATTTTGTGTTACTATTCACATTGGTGAGTGGGGGGAGGGGACCTTTTCTATATTAGTTATATTTACCCTGTTTGTTTACTTTTATTTCTTTGGCAGAACCGCCTCTTGCTCAGCCTCAATATGTCTGTACCATGACATTGTGTGCAAGGGCAACAAGCCCTGCCTACAGAGGGGAATGATCATGGCAGCCATGTTCTGCAGAGAGGAGAGTTCCCTTTGTGGTGCTCATGTGCTCCAAAATAGGTTGTTGATGCTGTAGGGGGTCTGGGCTTGTTGGCTGTGCTGGGCCTTTCTAAGCAGTTTGTTTTTGATAAATTGCAGTTCAGTTCAAGCCCAAAGCAGGTGTTTCCATTCCATTTCCTGTCAATCATAAAGGGCCAGAAAAGAGCATATTTGCCTCTGGGCTGGTGTGTGTGCCCATATATAGATAAAGAGATATAGAAATAGCCTTGATGAAATTAAAAGCTTTGATTTGTAAGATAAGCATAACCCAGAGGCCTTGATCAATCACAGTTCAAAGTCTACTAGCTACTGCCTCTAGATTGGAGAGACAAGCAGGATGTCTCTAAAGACCATTTTCAGGGATTTGAGAGCAGGTTAAAGTTTTGCATTTGGTAAATCAAAGCTTTGAAATTGTTCACTGACTTTGTCTTTTGCTCGAGATGGCCAGAAACAACCATTGAGCTGCCTTGTGAGACAGGATGCTGGACTAGATGGGCTGTGTCCTGATCCATCAAGGGTCCTCTTATGTATTTATGTTCACATTTGCTACAAACAAATAATGCACAGTCACGGGATGTTCCTTGGAGAGGCCAATTAATGAAAGGTCATCTGTCTGGATTTGAGGTGGATCTAAGGTACATTTCAGGGCAGCACATGGGGGTATGATGCAAGTTTTTTCCAAGATGCAGCACTGAATCCACACCCAGGTCAAAGATGAAGAGTACACCAGTGTGGTTTAGATTAGCTTGGGGCTGATTCTAATGGATAGCTAGGATGCAACCTATCCCTGGGATGGGAGGGAACTGGAGAAGGGTGGGGGTAAGAATGCAGAATTGGAAATATATCATATTAATTGGTGAAATTATGGATTGGTTGGAATGTATATTGTAAAATTAATTTGAAAATATTCAAAACAAAAATGATTAGCTTGGGACAACCACAGCAGCACTCTACAACTGCTTTTAATGGCCTTCTGCAGCAAGGGGCTATGCTGGATGGCCAAAATGGCTCATTGAAATGGCTTTGAGATGCTGTGACTCCCCAAATTCTAGTCCATCATTACAACACCCAAGCCACTAGTGCTTGGGACCTGTTCAGTCCAATTATTAGTGTGAAGCCCCACTGAGGCCAATGGTTAGAATTGACCTAAATCAGCCCTGCCCTGTTGCTTTTTTGCAGATTAGATTTAAAAATGAGTAACTAAAGCTGGGATTAGGGCACTTTATATACAGTGTTTATTTTACACCAAATGTAATAGCATGTCTAGCCTGCCTTTACAAATGGTATCTTTGTATCATCAGCAAATAATGCCCCAAAAAGCCTTAAAAATACGTTACTGTAACAAGTCACTCTGACATATTATTTGGGGCAGCTAATGTGAAGAGCAAATGTGTAAGCTGTTTTGTGGCTGGGACATTTTCCCGCCCCTCAGGAAAATATTTTTCCTTAGATAGGAAATGTAACCAGGACAGATACATTGTTCTGTTTTCCTTCAGTCCTTCATTTCCTTCCTCCTGCAGCTAAACAGTGTACTATAATCTTCAAACTACTTACTGAAAAATGCTGTTCCTGGCTTCAGATTAGATTTTGTAATCCTTAAAAACAAGATTATGGTGAAGCTTTGACTAATTTAAGTGAAGATTTTAGCACCACTGCAATTGTTTACATAAATTTCATTTTAAAAATGCAAAGTAATTACTTTAGAAAAAACAGGCTATTGTATTTTATTAGCAAATCATAACCCTTCCAATACAGTTTAAAAAAGACAAAAGGCAAGTGTTGTTAGGTGCTATCAAGTTGGAGCCATCTATCTGTGTCTTGGTCATACATATGCAGTTTTCTTAGAAAATATATAACTGGTTCACAATTATTTGCTTCTGGGTAGATGCCATGGATTAAACTTTTGACTTTCTACTTTTCTGGTAGTTGTTCAGTTGCTGAAATGTGGCCATCCCATATGTCAATGCAATTATAGCTAGTGATAAAAGGAAAAACAAATATTAGTAGAATATTATCCAGAAAGTACATGAAGAGAATAAAGGGAATTAATGAATGTTCATTCCTTATTGGGAAAAGTACTCAGAAGCTTTTTTTCTACCCATAATCCTTTATTACTGTATGGGTCTTTAAGACTCAGGTCATGTTGTGTGTGACAGTACATTAGGTAAATCAGCTCAGTAGGAGAGCTTACAAATCCCATTCCAAGGTTAAATCTTTCCCCTCAGCCCAGCGCTTGAAATGCATATCTCCACCACAGGGCAATGTCTGCCTGTACATACAGTATGTGGTGAGATTGAGTTCTAGGTGTGTAGACAGTATTGAAGTAGATAGATAAAACCTCTAGTACTGCTAACATGCTTCCTGTGTTCCTAAAATACCAGAAATCTTTACTATACCAGCTCTGTCACATGGTAATAGGTAAAGATGTTTGTCTCTCTCCACAATGCATAGAAAGACTGTGTTCAGCCACCCAGCCAAAGGGTGACTTGGCAGTGTGGAAGGCAGAGGACCCACTGCTGGAATAAATGGCACAGTGGACACTATTTGCTCTCACCTAAGTTCCGGATTGCTGCTGTGAGTGACTCGGCATACAGCAGCAACATTTTTGCCTGGGCTTGCTCCAGAGGACTAGAAGTACAGCTGGAAGTTTGCCATTTTTGATCCTTCAGCAGTCCTTGTGGAAACTGCACCCAATGAGTTGCTCCTTACATCTCCAGGCGTCCACATGGGGGAGAAGAGAGGAAGTGACTCACCTTTTGTAACTGCTCCAAGAGTAGTTTTTGGAGGCCTGTGGTTTCAGGGCCAGCTGAAAAGGCCACAAAACATTGAGGAAGAACAAAATGCCCATTTAACATAAAGACTACTTGTGGGGAAATGGGGTGCTTATTCTCACAAGTATGTGGTTGACTGCAGTGGAAACTGATGGCTGCACTGGTCTACTGAGACAATGCATACTTCAACAATCCCACATTACTTTGATTTTAAGTAAGCTTTATAGATGCATAATTTAAGTTCAAAAAAAGACTATACATCCAGAAGATTATTTACAATTCATTTTGTGTTTCTGTTTGCATGCTACTGTTAGTTACCAACATCTCCACCCTCAGAATCTTTTTTTGTATTTAAGAAAAATATAAAATATTGCTAGCTCAAATATTTTACTGAGACCAAGATTTAAATATGTTTCAATTATTTACATGACGTTAACAGTTTAATTACTAATGTACATACTTGTATGTAAAACTTAACATTTCTGAGAGGGCAAATTATGTTAACACAGCCACAATGGAGGTTTAAACAGCAAAAAATATACTGCCACCATTTTTAAAGTTATCCAATAAAGTTTAAATATTGTACTCGATGGTATTAGACAAGGCTCATCTGGATTATGTGCCCAGTTTACACAGACAGTAGTTCTTGTTGATTTCAGAATCTCTGCAGTTACAGGGAAAGCAGCAACTTTTAAAAAGAAGATTCTCTTTTACACAGTATAAGTATGTAGACTCTAAAATAAACCACATTTCTTCAGATTCACCTTTTCCATAGTGTCTTTGCACAGGAAAGCAACAAGGAATCATGTGCAAAGGCACTAGAACCAGAACAGGAGAGGGTGTGTGCACAGGAATGCCTGAGCCATAGAGTATAATTAGTCCTGAATAAATGAATGTAATAACACCACTTCATCTGTGTATTTTTTCCCGAGAAGTCCTAAACTAAACCTTTAGGGCCATTCCGATTGGCAGTTTATATTGATTTACTAAAGGGGTCTCTGAAAAATTCACACTTAATAAGTTCTCCCATTAGAATGCTTTGCCCGTTAAATCTGTAATATGTGCTAATAGAAAAAAATTAATCAGTTATTTTCCATTCTACTGTACTACAGTAGTGTCACAGCAATGTGATTACTTTTTAAAATTTATCAACTTGTACTTCCTAATGTGTTGACAACGATGAAGAACAGATGCTTCAGAATAACACGGGCTTCCCCTGATTAAAGGTCTCAACCACAGTGCAATCCTTAGGCTCACAGAGGCAGAACCCTTAACACAAAGAAGTTGCTGCCACCTTGCCATCCCCTGCTGTCACTGGAAAATGCTTGAACTTGTACCTGCTGAATAACAAGAACAAATCTCCCAGCAGCACTGCCCAGGAGCTCTGGACCAAACGGTACAGTGTAAGATTGCAAAAGAATTCCTTGCTTACTTAGGGCTGGATTCCTAGCAGTAGTTAGTAGCTAGCATATCGGGCAACGAGATCATCCCAGTGACTCTGGTCAGCAGCCACATTTGCGGCTTCATCCCATTTTACATTCATCTGTTCAAGATCTTTTAGAAATGTCTGACACCAGGTGTTAGGTGGCCTTCTTTTCCTGCAGCTCCCTGGTGGTACCCACATCATTGCCATTTTGGAGATTTTCTCATTGTCCATCCGTAGTACATGGCCTGCGAATCATAGTCATCCTTTGGCAACAATTTTATACAGGCTATGCAGGCAATTTCTTTGTAAGACTTTGTGATTGTAATATTTTATTTTTTAAAATCCACCTCAGACACCGTTGATGAAAAACATTAAGCTTATGTGCTGATTTCATTGACATTTTCCAGGTTTCACATGTGTATGTAGCCATTAGTAAAATCATTTATGCGTAAAGACCTAAATTAATGGATGTGGAGATTGATGTCAATAACCATATGTGATGCAATTTTTGGAAGACTACTGGCAGTAGTCCTGCAATTTATAATACCATGGCCTAAATATGGCCTCAAGCCCTGATATTGCAAAGGCTTATAACATTCACTGCCCACCATACCTGAAGTTTGGATTGTGCTTCTGCGTGTGTTTTTAATCCACCCATCGGAAGTTAGCAGATAAAGCCTATGCTACTACCTTTCTTCCTAGCTGACTGGTATTCCTCATAATGTTGACTAGATGTCCCTGCCTTCTAATCCGAAAAGTCAAACGACCTTGGTTAACACCATATGATTGTTTTTAATGTGGATGCGCTCTGAAAGACTTTATTCACCATTTGTATCTATTAAGTAACTTTCAGTTTCTGTATACCCAATGGTACATGGAAGTGTTGTAAATAATTAGTTTAAGAAAAGTATGCCATATGTTTGGATGTAGAAGAATCTACTTTTCTTATGTTTTCAGTCTGAGATTCATTTTTTATTTATAATTAATATTTAAAGTCACCTAATACAACTTTTTCTTATTTAAAATTAAAAAGAGATGCAATAGCACCACCATTTTCTCAACCTAAATATGGGAATGACTCTTTGTAACTCTGTTGAAACTTAAACCTAATGTACATAAACATTTTAAATATGTAATATATTTCTGCCACTGTGACTTAATCTGGGGAATTTTCTGCCTTGCTTAGGTTAAACAGCTAGAAAGGCAACCTTAATCATATTCTGGTAAATATTTTCTAAACAAACATCTGGAACAGGTCTGCTCACTCCTAATCAAATGTACTCACACAGAGCATCAAAAGAATTTGGGAGAGAAGGAGTAGCAATAGTTTTAGAGCACATGTCTTGTTCTTTTTACCTCTCCCAATGTTTTGCTGATTTTTAGACTTTTTTTGCACTGTATTTTTTTACTGTAGTTAAGCCTTTAAAACTACTAGGTAGCCTAGCTCTAAACAGCAGTGCTTTATGCATTAGAAATACAACAAAATCTGTCATTTTCATCGACCAGTTACTACAGTGCAAACCACTGCGCATGTCAAGAATGAAGGGAATCTTCTGTGTTTTTTCCTCCTGGCTTTCAATACTCGAGTTCTGATTAGGACATCATAGCACATATCCACATATTATCTTAGATAGCAACAATGGGCTATCTGTGTTCCTTTTTAAACAATATTTTCCTCCAAATTCCCATTCAGACAGAAAGAGATCAACATAAGAATGGCACCAAAATTATTCAGCTACATTTCTCTCTTCCCTTCCTTCTTTGTTTTTTTTAAAAACAATGACAATTAAAAGGACCCACTGCTGAAAGATCAACCAATATTTGTATAACACCCTAGATATACACCTTGTCTTAGTTAGCATCGTGTAATGAATATAAGATTTTAAATATTAACAAATAATTTAATTCCTGAACTTTGGCCTTCATGAAACCAATGATTTTTGCCAATATATGAATTCTACAGTATAATCACTCTATAATACAAATTTCTTTACAATTTGTTTGTATTTACACAATGTCTTTACAGTTTAATGCAACTTTGTTCCCCAGCTGCATCTTCAACAGCAATTAATTATGCCTTTGTTTAAGAAGTTCATCAATTTGAGTTTTATACATATTTTTAACATCTTCAAGGTCCAGCTTTAGTTCTTCTGCTTCTTCTGCTTTTTCACCATACATTTGGAGGATGGTATTGTATCTCTGATCCAAATCCTAGAAGCATACAAGCCAGCAATTATTAGAAATTGCATTCTATTATCAATCAGTAACTGCCAGTGCTGCAGGATAGGGGTGTGTATGAATGTATTTTTTGCATTCGAATCCAAGTTGATTTGAGTTTGTTTGAGTCCATTCATTTTGAATTTTTAAAATCTGGATCTCTGAAAATCTGATTCAAATCCAGATTTTCCGAATCCGCACTTTCAAAAGTTTGATCTGTATTCAAAAATACAAATGCCGATAAAATTCATATAAGTTTCTCAAATTTGCGTGCATATGTATTCATCCCGTATGCACCTCATTTTCATCCCATATGCATCCCATTTTCATCCCACATTATAAGCGCAAAGATGCATAATTTTCCTGCATATTCATATGCGATAAATACGGATCTGTTCATTCGAATTATTCAATTATTTGTATCAGATTTTCAAAAATCTGAAATTGGTCCAAATATTGAAATTCGAATGTTTTAAAATACTATTCAAATTTGAATATTAATATTTGACGGATTCAAATCAGATTTTAGAATTTTCAAATATTTGTGCACATCCCTACTGCAGGATGTAGTCAAAAACTGCAAGTGCTGACATGCTCCAGTTCACTGACTTTTCCATATGAATCCACTTAGCACACAGAGGGCTTATTTGAAGTTGCTCACCACTGTTATCAAGGTATATACTAAATGCAAATTAAGTTATCCAAGAGTTGGCACTTGCATAATCAAAACTACACCAAGCACTGGAAATAATAGTCAACGGGGGAAGGAGAGGAGGCAATTAGGCCAAACCACTGAGGTTAAGCTTTCTAGGCACCTACTATATTAAACATTCCACTGAAAACTGCTTTTGTTGTTTAACTCCTTTTATAAGCTGTATGAAATTTCAATGAATCATATAAAAATGTTCTAAATAAATGAGTAAAACTTAAATGAAGGTAACTACCAAAATAGCTCCATGAGGTTTGAACAGGTCTTCTGAGCATAAAATATGCATGAATGTTACAGGAAAAACAAGGAAATTGACATTAAAGGGAAAGATTCATTTCCTGCCTGGTATTATTATACTGTTTGATTGAAGTGTGGAAAGCAGCCTATAATTTATTCCCCAGGAACAATTCCCAAAGATGAGTAATGAACCAAGTGATGGGGAAGCTAGGTGAGCATTTCCATAAGACCATGCTCACATGTTCAACTTATCTATTAAGTAAAAACTAAAGTTTGCTTAATTTCATACATTTCACTTGTACAGATTTCATACTTGATTTCATACTACATTTCACTTGACATATCATCCTAAATAAATCCACTTACCCTTAGCTGTGCACGCAGCTTGGGTATCTCCTTTACTTTTTCTTCTAAGTCATCATTTTGATTTGTTAATTTCACCAACTCTTCTGCCATTACTGACCTAGTTCTTTCAAGGTTTCCAATTTCCAGCTAAGGAAATAAAAGACAGTTAAGATTTTGACATCCATGAACAGGTTATTCATAGTGCTGTCCCCTTAAAAGGTAATCAGCAGTCTGACCTTGTAAGATAGAAATCTGCGTTAGAAGAACTCAGGTATGTAAAGAGGATAATTGCAGGTTAGCAACAGCTCCTTTACAGAAAGACACAAAAGGCCTGCAAACCCAATATGCTAAACCTAAACCACTGATCCACAGTCTTAGGTTCCAACATAAAAGACAAGAGGCATAGAAATGCAACAAAATGAATTGTAGCTGCACAGTTATTGCTCAACAAGCATAGATCAACACTAGTATACTAACTGCAGAAGAAATAAGAATGTTAAGTACAAGAAGAGCTATACTGTGTTGGTTCCTTTGGTTACTGAAAGGTTTTACAACAGCTCATGGCATCTCAAACTCTTAAAACTTGTATTTAGAAGAAGAAGAGTTGGGTTTTTTTACCCCGCTTTTCTCACCCACTTAAGGGGACTCAAAGCAGCTTACAAAGCTTTTCTATTCTTCTCCCCACAACAGAACACCCTGTGAGGTAGGTGGGGCTGTGAGAGCTCAGAAACAGAGCTGTAGCTAGCCCAAGGTCACCCAGCTGGCTTCATGGGGGAGGGTGGAATTGAACCTGGTATTCCCAGATAAGAGTCTGGCTCCCTAACCACTAGACCAAATTTACATTGTTCATTGTACTACAGTATTTCTCAGAAGACAGAAGACACAGCATAATCTCCTTTCTCTTTCTCAGTTATTTAAAACTAAGTATCAATATTAATGCACTATGAGTTGCCTAGGCCCCTTCTGGTAGACCATACACCTCTACAAATTGAGGCAACACCCACCAACCAAAGAAGTACCTTCCCCATTCATGAATCAGCATTCATGAAATTCTGACCATTCCTTAGGTGCTTAAGAATTTATTGGTAAACATGAAGTATTTCTGAAGCCCTGTAGCTACCAAAACACTTATAGTTTTCAAGCAAGACTTGAGCTCAAAATAACACAAGAAGGGCCATTATCTGTCATTTCTAAACATTTCCAATACAATAAACATAATTATGAAAATACAAGCCTGGGCTTTCATGGGTATTGATCAGTTATATACTATAGCTCCTGTAATTAGCTTCTTTTTCTAAGGAGGAAAACGTAATGAGAACATTTTCGTGATGCCTTAGCAACTTTGCTAACACTGTCAGGCTGAAAATGTCAGCAATAGTCTGATGCTGCTACATTATAATCTATCAAAGAATTCTTTCAAGGAAATAAAAGCATCCAATGAACTCCACTGTAAACAAACCTAACTTGAAGTTCAGGGCAGTTTTTACTCTTGATCAACTGCAAAAATAAAGATGGATCAATTTTATCTTTCCATGATGGCTAGACTATCATATAACTGTGGCATCATACTGTCAGTAATAGTCATCACAATCATAACTGCAGAAAGGTGATTGTCTTCTGCATCCAATACTTTTCCGTCACTGTGTGCCTAATATGTTTTTTTTCATTGGCTACCTGCATGGTAATTATAGCAACCTGGTGCTATGAGGCAATAATTCTATGATAACCGGGTTTTGTATCTAGCTCTTCATATCTGGATCATCGATGAACTCCAAGCTTCATAACTTTGGAATACTCAACAAACTGGCAAAAGTTAAATGATTTTTTACAAGCCAGACACATTAAAACAAACTGTCTAACCACTCCTTTCAAGTCTATAGTAGGTCTTTAGCGCATATGTTCAAAAACACGTGTAATATTGGGGTTACCTGTAGGTGAGAAATCTCTCCATCCCGCAATTTTAATTGTGACTGTAAGTTTTCAATAATACTCGAACCTGCTCCCATTCTTACTGCGTCATACAAATTGTTCCCACTTGTGGACACTGAACCAAAGGAATGATCATGTAGGTCTTCCTGGAAGTGAAATGTAATTCGCATGAAATGAAATATTTCAGATACTCATGTTATTGTTTGGTAACACAACAACAATTTCATTTGCAAAACTGGCATTAGCAAGTTGGCTTGTTGCCAACTTTCACTCATAAAAAAGTAGATAAACTGAATTATTGTAGTAAAGAAGACAGAAGCATCCCAGAGAAATTTGGCTGGTCCCTCTGAGAAAAGGAATCAGTGAGCCAATAGACAACTCCAGCAATGCTCCTGCTGTGTTGAGAACATAAAAACCTAAAGGGGAGCCCTGCTGGATCAGGCTATAGCCCATCTGATACACCATCCTGTTTCACACAATGGGCCACCAAAAGTCAAAGCAAAACCTTCATTTGCTCTTGACTCTTTGCAAACGGCCCAGAGAGGCATCCTGCCTGTCTCTGCAGGCAGTACCTAAGCTTCCATTCTAGTAGTCATCGTTCAATTCCTTCCTTAGCCATGAGGTTAGGTTCAGTGGGTGATTTCTGCCTAGTTATTAGTTTGCACTCTATTTTTTAATAGTGTTACGAGCTGTTTGGAAAGAAAATTATTCATGGTGCCCCAAGCTCTTTAAAGCAGAGGTTTGCAAACTTTTTCCAATGGGCCACTGAAAAATTGCTGCAGTGTCACTATCATTAAACTGAGCACTATATTACTAAACCTAAGCAACAACATATGGCCTCCTTAGTTAAAAATGTTGAGAGAGAAAAAAATAGTGCCAACACTGACACCTTGTCATAAAATGAAGTAAGCCTACTGTAACAAAAAAATCTCATCTGGAAATAGCAGGACTCCATAGTATTCCGTGGAATTCCATTGCCTACACTGTCAATCCAATCCTCCCATTTGCCACAGCATGCCATAGAGCAGCTTGCTGGTGCTTATCTACTAGGGTGAGCAATCAATCATTTCCAAACTCTGTTTAAGCCAAACTGCTTCCAGCAAACATGTGCCTACCAAAAAGCAGCTCCCTATTCTAGCCCAAATAGAAGTTTCCAGAAAAAAATAGAACCAACAAGATCCAAGTGCTGATAACTTTCTGGCAGACAGCCTGAATTACAGATCAAAGCTTCAGCTCATGAATCAAGGATCAAAGTTTGAAAAGCTTTAGAAAGGAGAAATACAATACCTGAAAATTAAAAAAAAACCTTTGCAATATAAACAGCAAAGGCATTTTTCCATTGATTTGTTAAAAAATAATTTTCTACAAACAAGTAATTAAACTATCTTAATTGCATTTTCTGCTGTTAGATAAAAGGCTACAACTAGTGCCTGTTCAATGACGCTAGTCAGATTTTATTACAAGAACAATAGGCAAAAGTAGCTTAATTTCTAGCCATAAACAAATATATTTGCCTTCTATAAGTCACTCTATAGAATTTGCTACCCCCATTCTCAAACAGAATTATTTGAAATTATGTTTGTTCATTCATTTGGATTCCAAAACATGCAAGGCACCATGATTGAAAGGAAAAGCATAACAGTACCAAATGCAGATACCATAATACGACAAAGCAATACCTGTGATATGAAAGATCCCTGGAGACCTGCCATATCAACTCCACTTATAGAGCTTGAGCGTGACAAAGTTGGAGTGCTTGAGACTGTTTCCATTACTGATGAACTAGTGTATAATTTCCGCTCCTTGAAGAAAATACAACATCCAGAAAAGAACAAACAATGAAAGTGAGGGTGAAGAGTTTGTAGGTAAAGTGAAGGTAATGACAAAGCAAGCATGCCCCCTTTTTGCACGAGCAAAGATCTGGATCTTTAAGATGGAGTCCTCCTGGAGATCTGAAGACCCCATTATGGACCCCTTTAAACAGGTGCACATGGAATCCAGATTTAAGGGCCTGAAGGATGCATTAAATCTGGATTTCCCCTGCCTTTGTGGGGACAGGGCCTTGCAGATGGGCCTTAAATGGGGTCCATGTCGGGACAAGGCCTTCCTGATTGGTACCAATCAGGCTCCTAAAGGATTTCTAGTGCTAGTGCAAAAACACCCATGGATTCTCTTGCAACTAAAACTGTATTATTGTAAACCAAATGGCGTTAATATGATAAATTGCTTTATTCTTTGGTATTCTAAGTTACCTTTTGAAAAAGCTTGCTGCTTATTTGCAGCAAAGTTCATATTAAAGATTAAAAGACTTCTCAAATTATATGTCTTCTCAAACTATACGTCAATAGGGATTTCAAGAATTCATAACACTGCCTGAATCACCACTGATTTGCAAGGGGACAATAATATGGCTCTGTGATTAATAAGAAATACAAATTGGCATGAATTGCTTTCAGATCCACTCTTATAATCATGGAAACCTCTCACTTGAAACATTGGTTTGTGCTTGGCTTAAAGTTGCTTTAGATTCAGAACTACAAAAAAAGCCAACATGATGAAATACCTTTTCCCTTGCATTTTCTTGTACAAAAACTGCTTTCTTTTTTTCTTGCTCAACTTTCATTTTTTCCATTTCCAGCTGTGTAGCTAACAGCATCTTGAAGAAAGCAGAGGCAGATATCTTTACTCATAGAGAACACCATTTGATTAAAAATCACTATACACAATAATTGATTCTTAAATAAACCTTTTCTTTCTTTGCCTCTTCAACAGTTTTCACATACTCTTCTTTAAGGTTTTCTAATTCAACTTCATACCTGAGAAGAACAGAAAACATACAAAGGCTAAACAGGAAGGAATATTTATTATCAATGTACTAAAACCTGCACTCAAGGGCCACACTGAAAAATACCCAGAATTTAAATCAATGTAAATGCAGATGCAACAGACTCTGGGACTTTTTGCAGAAGAGTGGGATATAAATCCTTCAATAAAATAAAATAACTATGACTTGCACAGTAAGCAGTTAACCGGTATTATCTACACAAGCAGTTCTCAACCTGCGGGTCGCGACCCCTTTGTGGGTCAAACTACCCTTTCAGAGGGGGTCGCAACAAATCTCCCGCTGCCCCTCCATCCCCCCTCCCAGCTGTCCCGCCCCCGTGGTTGGGGGTCTCCACAACATGAGGAACTGCATTAAGGGGCTGCGGCATTAGGAAGGTTGAGAACCGCTGATCTACACTGAGCTGCACAGACAAGAGAATTACTGAGTTCTCAATAATATGTCTCAACTGTATGGTAAAAATGAAAAAACACTATGATATAATCATGAGAAAATGAAGTTCTATGGTTTTATGTGCCAGGACATAATGGAAAACAGAGGATGTACTTTGTTTTTTTCATGACTGTATCTTTTACAGAAATTTTCACGAATTTTAAAAATACTTTACCGGTTGTTTTCATTTTCAAGTTTCTTAAGTCTGGCTCTCTCTCCTTCTAACTGAGCCTGAAGACGACTGTTTTCTTGCCTTAGGAGACTATTTTGTGACTCAGTGGAAGAAAGTTGTATTTTATTTGACAGAAGTTCTTCTGTAGCAGCACGTTCCCTTGCAGTTTGTGCTGCCAGAGCAGTCTGAGATTCTCCTACCAACAAGAGAACAAACGTTACTGTATGACTAGATATAACTTAAAATATCAGAGGCATAGCAAAGAGATGGCACATAGTATCTGAGCGTTTATGACTTCTCCTACCCCAGCTTCTTACTGTGACGTTCAAAGTTGCTTCATCCTTGAAAAAGTTCCCTCACTTAGGTACGATGTTCCCCCAGACAGTATTATTATTTCAAACTAAGACATCTATGTTCAACATTAAAATGTGTTACAAATTTCCATGTATTTATACAACCCCAAACATTCATCTGCTAACTAACACCAAGTCTTACCAAGTCTATCAGAAAGGTTTTTCTCTAACTTTTCCCATGATAAGGTCTGTGCTGCCAAAGTTGCTTGCAGGTTTTCAATCTGCCTGAGCAGAGGCCTTGTGGCAGATGTAACACTTTGACTCAGCTCCTGGTTTCGAGTCTCTGCTTCTTGAAGTCTCTGAAAATACGGGAGGAGTAAGCATCGAGTACATTCTAAAACACCGTGAAAAGAACACTCTGTTCACAATTCAGGTGAGCACTGTATCTCATCGTACCCACTGTTTTCTGCCAAGCTTTCTTTAATCATTTAAAAAATGCACAAGCAACATAGGATTAGCAGCAGCTCTACCTGTAAGTAGCATCTTGTTCCCAACAGCATTTATAAACCATGTCATAAAAACAAGTCCTGCTATACATACAAATATAATTTTATATTTTTGCATCACTTATTCTTAGGGCTATACAAACTATTATTTCAAATGTTTTGTAAAAAATTTTTTTTAATACTTAATGTTGAAACTATTTATCCTGTACCTGGAACATTTAGCAAACTCTATAAGTTCGGTAATGGCTTTACTCTAGCTCATCTATTCCTGCTTTGTCCCTTCTGGTTCTCTGAGAGTCCAGGGGAATGAGACGAGGTAGGATGGGATGAGAGGAGATGAGATGAAATGAGATGAGATGAGATGGGGGGCAAAGTAAAACATCATGATGCAGCAACAAGCATTCTGAGCTTGGTCACCTACTAGTCCTCTAAAGGCTAAATTAAACATATTTTTGCCTGCTAGGGCTGGAATTGGTTTATTCCTCCCCTTTCAGCAACAATGACTGCCAGACTGCTGCTAGAGAGGAGGAGTAATTGGGCTTTTCTGGGGTTCAAAATACGCACGCACACACACACACATTGTTTCCTGTATCAGAATACCTGGTTGTTTTGATGGCACGCTTGGAACATTCTGAGGCATTTCTAGTTTTGTTCCAAGCCAAAACAAAGTGTTCTGTGACCACCAGTAGCAATAACACAATGTGGAATTTATGGCACTAATGATTTGCATTAGTAGACTGGGCGTTTAAGGTTCTCCTAACACCTAGTTTTCCCACCTAATTGTACATCGTGGTTTTGCACTGCATGACAGTTAGTTGGAATCAAACCACAGCCCTAAATGAGAGGCAATTGCACTTTGGCTGGAGAAAGGTGGTAAAAAAGAAACACTAAAACTGCATTAGTCTCTTCCCAACTCAGGATTCTGCACTAAAAAGACGGGAGAGGAATCCAATTGTACCATTCTAGCTATCTTGCAAAGAGACAAACCTGGCCTCCCTTGCAAAACTTGCTGCTATAATTCCTTGTGTATCCCATAAGTTACCAAAGAGGAATAGCTAAAGACAAAGCATAGAAAGCATACAAACAGTGTGTGCAATAAAGTGTCTGCATCTGACAATGAGCTGAGTGGCAGAAGGCAGAACACGAAAAAAAACAGGCTACATAGGAAATGGGTAATACGAGATCAAAAGAAGACTACAGCTGAAGAAAAAGAAAAACGAACTCTCTCGAAGATTTCATTATACAGTGTAAGAAAAGCAATTAATAAAAGGAAAGGTCTATGTGTTGCTAATGGGTTGAAAAAGAACAAGCTATGGCTTGTTTATGGGGAACTGTTATGTAAGTAGCTACGTGAAGGAAAAACTTTAGATCAAGCGTAAAAGTTGAACGCAGATGCGCAAGCAGTGATTCAACATATTAGAAATGGAAGTTTGTCACCTCTTTTCCTACGCAAAAGAAAAGGGAAAATAAGAGAAAGAACAAAGGTCTCTCCAGACCTAACTTTGACACGGGTGGAATTTCAGACCAGTCTTGTGTGTGTTAAAACATCATTTTACATTTCATCACATGTTCTATAAAGGAGGCATGTGGGCACAGGAATGGATGGGCATGGCAACTTTATGCATCCCTCAGAAGGGAGGCCAACTGCCGATCTGACCCTTAGGCCAGAAAAGAAATTACTCACATCTGCTTTAAAGACTAAATCCTACAATTTAATTAGGTTTTGAAAATGCAGGGGAAACCCGTACACTTTCTTTAACAGTATTTACTGCATTTTGTACCAGCTGGAGATTCTAGGATATCTCTAACGAACACCCCAATACGTAACTAATACATAACCAAAGTCAACCTTGGATGTGAGCCTGGCATGGATCATTACAGCTAGATTTGATGGCTCTGGAGCTAGACAGGCACCTGGAAGGCAGTCAGGATTTACTGCTGGGTTTATTCTATTTGGGCAAAGGGGAGTTGGAGGCAGTGATTGTTTATTTGTTGTCAGCAGAATTCTTTGCTGCGGATTGGACTTTACTTTAAGCAACCTTTACTTTTAAGCCATTCTAAGACTAATGAGCAACCTTTATTCTTTGCTACCATTTATTCATTTATTTGCTTATTTATCTGCTTGTAAATAATAAACAATTGGTGATATATTACACTAGTGTTTATCTTGCTGCTTCAGGGAGAAGGCTTGGCTGTAAGCCTTTGAAGTGGGACGCCTGAGCAAGGGGGATCTAGTTCAATTATAGACACCAGCCCATTGGCAGGCAGTAGGTCTGTACGGCTCGACCGCTGCTTCCTCAACTGCATAACTCTGTCGGTACGAGTACACGGGGGCGGGGGGAGTGGGATCGAGTCGTCACACTAACTTCCAAAAGATGCTAGCAAGCCTTAACGCTGCCTTCCATGCACAGAGTGCGTAGCTGTCCTGAAGAAGTGAAAAGAGCATTCTGCACATCCTACATTGTCCTTTAAAAATAAACTGAAATTTGTTTGCAATGAAAACCCTGTCTTGCAATGAAGACAGGGAAGTGCACATTCTAATTTTTTCGTATTATGTAAAATACGAACTATTGATACAACATGTTAGATGCTTCACCCTTAGGTTACTTCACCTCAGGGCCAAGATTATTCCAGACAATATGAAGAACAAGCACACTCTTTGAAAGAGCTAATCTGGTTATGCTGATGAAAAAGTCAGTTAAATCAAAATGCAATGGGCCAATAAAGTATTCCCTAATAGGGACATCATGAACTGAAATTTGGTGATTCAGTTTGAACAGAGCCAACTAACTTGGTTCAGGCTTGATTCAAATTGTGTTTTTTAACTATAGGATGGTTAGGTTTGTACGTGAAACATGCAAGCCCCCATTTGCTGCAAACAATGAACCAACTGTACCACTTCAACATATCTCTAACCACTAAGAACTCTAAAAGGTTGTTCTGTTTGTAATAACCTGGAAGAAGCCATAGTGCAACCCCTACGATACAAACTGGCTGGCAGTTCAGTTCACATTTTCAGCATCTCCCACTTCTCTCCCAGCATCCTTCGGTTTGGTCACGTTCAAGGCTTGCTAGGTAGTGGAAGCATGCACCTCCACAGTTTGACCTTCTGAGAGAATTTGTAGCCCTTCCCTTTAGAAGCCTTAACCAGAATGAAGGACTACAGGTCCTCCCAGAAGGCCAAGTACATGGATATATGTGCTTCCCTAGAAGGCCTTGAATGTGACCAATTGTTTTCGAGGCCTTCCAGGAAGTTCCATGGCCTACTGGAGAGGCCCATGGTCCTCCACAGCAGAAGACCTAGTAGGTAAGGACAGCATGCCAACCTTTGTAGCAACCGTGCAGCCAACAGGAATGTTGGCATGCGGGAAAGGTTTAAGTAAGGAGTAGAGGATGGGGACATAATGGTGAGAGGCTGGAGATGCAAGAAGGTAAAGGGAAGGAAGGGAAATCAAACTGAATCAATCTCTAGTTTAGTTTGGTTTGCTATTGGACCAAACTCTGAACTTTAAGGAAAACTTGGTCCAGAAGCAAACCCTTAGAAATCTTTAGTTAATAATGAACTGGGTTCCAGTGAACCTGGGCTTGGTACATCTTTGCTTTATGTCCAGCCCTTTACACATGTCTGTCTAAAAAGTCCTGGAAAGCTGGAAAGGAAGATGAGAGAACACACACGCAAAGAGAGAATGAATCTGTTTCTGGAAGAAATCGAAGCAGCAAAGAGGAACTCTTTGTTTCTTTTAATAAACCTCATCACACTAAACTGTCCAACTCAGATATCTAAAACAAAGTGTGTTTTCATGGGGGGAAGTTAAATGGGAATCCTATACATGGTAAAAATCAGCAAAAAAAAAAAAAAAAGAAGAAGAAGCAACACTGACTTAGGCTTGTACTGAATCTCTGTTTGAACCACGGAGTGAGGCTACTGTGTGCTTCCTGCAACAAGTGTAGCTTCCCTGTGACAATTAGATGTATGTAAAACACAGGTGAGCCCCGAGTAAATTATGGAGGGAACTCAGCTGTACCATATCCACGCAGCAGCCACCATTACAGGCCCCTATGTAGGTGGAAGTGCTTTGCACATGCACTCAACATCAACACACAGGCACATTGAGGTTCTTTGTGCCTGCATTCTGACATCATGAACAATAGCAGTGCAACTCTGCCCATGGAAGGGACAGTAATGGCAGCCACTGAGCGGATGTGGTGCAAGTGAGTCTGTTGTTTCATTTCCACAAGACTCATCTGTGTTTAACTTGCCTCTAGCCATCATAGGGTGGCCGGACACTTAGCAGTACGTAGCCTCCCTCTGCAGTTTAGAAATGCTGAACAGCAGTTTAGTACAAGCCTACACTAAGTAAGTGAAATGCAAAAACTGAGTAACACAATGTATGATGAACAAAAATAAGTGTTGTTATACATCATACACAGTTGACTTTTGATACTCCTTCCAGTGAAGCAGGGAAACTTTTTGAAACAAGGACAGGCTTGTTTGTATTGCAATCCACATGGCTAAGAACTAAAATCAGAAGTTATGTGGTAGTGCTAAAACAAGATGTGATATCCAATATGCTTTTCTTCTGAATGTGGCAAAGCTAGTACTCCGCTGAATAGAGAGCTGCATAAAGAAAATGGTCAGCTGGCATATTACAAAATGAACTTTCTAACTGGATTGTCATCTCTGAATATTATGCACTTGCGCTGTTTTGCTGGTTCTAGTTGACTTCTGCTACTCATATGTCTATGCTGTGACTTGACTGCTTTTTAACTTTTATAGGAGGTAGTTTTGCATATTGTACAAAGCACCTTCCACAATATTATTTGTTTACTAAAATAGTTCTGTACCATTTCTTTATACAGTACAGTTACCTGTTGAAGCTCACTGATTTCCTGGCGTAAATAATCCTCCTTTCTAGCTGTTTGCTGTTCTGCACGTTGCAGGGCGAGCCTCAAGTCTGCCACCTTTAAAATAGGCATAGAGAAACAGTACAGTACACTGAAGTGAAGTGACAAATCTAGCACACCTTGCCCATTTTACAATTGTTATTAACCCACTCTCTACCAAAAGGTACCAGGGTAGATCACACCACCACCACCACCACCACCACCACAAAGAAGAGGACGAAGAAGGAAGATAACCATCTCTCCATTCCTCCCTCCGACTTATTATTTGAATATACTAACATCAGTTTACCAAAGAATTAACAGTAGGTACACTTCTTACTATTTTACCTAGCAGAATGCTATACAATTTAGTTTTGCTCCGTTTTTCAACACAGATA
The DNA here is from genome assembly GCA_014337955.1 of Aspidoscelis marmoratus. Classification (NCBI taxonomy): domain Eukaryota; kingdom Metazoa; phylum Chordata; class Lepidosauria; order Squamata; family Teiidae; genus Aspidoscelis; species Aspidoscelis marmoratus. Next base: position 13,278,582 of record MTQE01001141.1, read on the forward strand.
CGAGTCAGAAATAGGGATATGCATAAATATTCATAATATTTGTTATTCGTACAAATTCATACAAATTCGGACATTCATACACAAATCAAATGTTATGACATTCTAGGGTTGTGCATGGGTATTCTAAAATTTGAATATCCGATTCAAATCCATTGAATGTTGACATTCAAACTCGAACCGGATTTCCAAAAATCCAGGACAGATTTTCGGATAATCCAAATGTGTAAATTCATATTTGTCCTGTATGAATCTGTACGAAAATTATACGTATCTTGCACTTAAAATACGGGATTAAAATGGGAAGCACACTTGGGCTGTGGTCACACTTAAGGCTTAATCTAGCTTCAGTCCACTTTCAGAGTGAGAAAATACATCAGCAAAGTGAAAAAGCTGTTTTCTTTCAGTGCTAAATAACTCAGAAAATTCACCTTTGGGATAGATAATGTGGAAAGAAAATTGCTGGTCACTTTGCTGATGTGTTCTCTTGCTCTGAAGGTGGGCTGAGGCTGGATTAAACCTTAGGTGTGACCACAGCCTTGCAAGCTTTAGGCAGAGTTCATATGCAGTGTTTTTTTTAAAGGCACTTCTGAGGCAGCTTACACAAAGGAGACCATTCACATGACAGTCTGTCTTTCCCCCTTCTCATGAACATTCCTGAGTAGAAAAGATGAATTAGAGAAGAGATGAGAAATACCACACCCTACCATCAATAAGTGGAACCACTTTTTTTTTGCTATTTGTAAACACAGCCTTTGTTATTTCTGACCTGTATTGCTAAAGCCTCCTGTTGCTGCCGAGCCTCTTCTTGGGCTTTTTCTAGAGCTAAGCCAAGTTCTTCTTTCACTTTCATTTCATGGTTCAGCGCTGCTTCTTGTGCCTCACAGTCCTTTGCTGCATTGGCTTTATGAAGATCTGCAAGTTCTCTGAGAAAAAAAAAACACAGATGGAAAAGTGTCGTATCTATATGAAAATATAAAATGCATCTTCACAATACAAGATCTGGATATGTAAATAGGGAGTGACCTACTAGCCAGGAAAATAAAAGTTTCTGCTCTTGTCTCTTTCTAGGGAAGTAACCTTACTTGTAGGCACTGTCAAGGGCGGCCTGAACACTTCGGTTCTTCTCCTCAAGATCATCAAGATCCGTGTGAAGCCTTGTGAGATCCTTCTCTTGCCGTTCAACCACACTACTGAGCTGCTTAATGCTCTCTCGATGCTGTTTTTCAATTTCCTCTTTGCCATCCAATATCTGTCAAAAGTAAACAAAATTATCTTTCAGCTTTCACTTATAAAGAACAACTTATAAAGAAGTCTTGTTGAAGAAAAAAGGTACAGTGGTACCTCAACATACAAGTGCCCTGACATACAAGTGTTTTGAGATACAAGCCGCCGAGCGAGTGATATTTTGCTTTGAGATGAGAGCAAGATTTGAGATACGAGTATGTAAATACAGTACAGTACATAACAAAAACAACTGAGGTGGTGTTTTGGGAGCTGGAATGGATTAATGGGAAAATTGCTTTGAGATACGAGCGATTTGACATAAGAGCAAGGTTACGGAACAAATTAAACTCGTATGTCAAGGTACCACTGTATATAGCTCCAGATTTTTAAAAAAGATGTTGCTGCTTGCAATCATTAAACAGAGAACAGAAGTACTTTAGTTTTAATGTCCATGCTTTCATTTTTATTATTTGTTTTTGTGTTCTCATGCTATTGCAGTTGTTCCTTATACAGCATGGTGATTCTGTTCTTGGAAACCACTATCTTTTATAAATTATCCTGAAAGGAACAGTTGTTTTTCGATGATCCACTATCAGCACAGAAATAAAATGATACGAACCATGTGAAAAGGAATAAATACACATTCAGGTAACATAGAATTAAATAGTTAAATTCAAATTAACAAACAAGAACAGAAAAAATATTTGAAAGTAAAACAAACAAATCTTACAGAAAGCAGTAAAATATTTTGCCACATTAAAAGTTACAAAAGGATCAGATATAGCAAGTAGAATCAGTCACTATATGCCAGTTCGGTCTTGTGATTAGAGTGTTAGGCTCTTATCTGGTAGTTTCTCAGTCTGAGTCCCCATTCCTACAGGAAGCCAGCTGGCTGACCCTGGGCTAGTCACAGCTCTCTTCTGAGCTCTAACAGCCCCACCAACCTCACAGAGTGACTGTTGTGGGGAGAAGAATAGAAGTTTGTCAGTCACTTTGAATCCCCTTAGGGGAAAAAAAAAACCCCACAGGGTATAAAAACTGACTTCTTCTTCTTCAACAGGAGAGGAGAGATAATATTAATTGGATGTATGTAATATACCGTATTTTCCGGCGTATGACTAGGCGTATAAGATGACCCCTGACTTTTGAGAAGATTTTCCTGGGTTAAAAAGTAGTCTTATACGCCAGAAAATACAGTATTTTGCTGAATATAAATAATCATAACTTGCTCTCTCTCACACACACAAAAAAAAGTTAACCTTTCTACTTCATCAGAGTGGCAAGACACAGATAATCTTCATGGGGAATTTTGTTATACCCACCATCCCATACAGCCAAGGGAAGCATGGTGAACCTGGTTTTAGCAAACGCCCTGCAGCAGTGACTGGAATTAAGGTACCTAAGTGTCCACAAAAGAACTTCTGAAAAGCCACAGAGCTAAAGCTCCCCTTTTAAGAAGTTTGTCCAAAAATGTAGCCTACCTGTTTCAGATGCTGTAGTTCTTCTTCCAATTCTTTAATTTTTTTACTTTGCTTTGTGCTAGTATTTTCTCTTTCCTTCTCTTTGGCTCTTAGTTTCTTAATGATGTTAGAATTTTGTAATTGCTGTTTTGAAAGCTTCTCACCTGAAAAGAATGACTGATCTGATTACTTGAAACCAAAGCACATTCAACATTAGGCTGTGAGTGAGACCCAATGTCATACTGCACAAAGTTCCACCTGTTTAACAAAACTATTACTTCTCCTCTCCTTTGCAGTTCCTTAAATATTCCAACATCTGTCTCGGGAGTCACCTGGAACAGGCTGTGGGTGCATTTGGCAAACAGAAAGAAGATAAACTTAGGTCCTTTCTGCACTGGCCCTTATTCTGGATTATATCCCAGAATAGGAATCTTCTATCCACACGCCAGCACAGACTACAGCATGCCCTGGACAGGGCCTGTCACAGGCAGCACAAACATGTGGACAACAGGTCCCGGTTCTGGAATATAATCCAGAATAGGACCTAGTGTAGAAAGGGTCAACGGAAATTCAAAAAGAAGCAGTGAGGCAAATAGGATCTGTACTTTGTGTGACAGATGGCATAACCAAATTCTACTCACTAAATTTACATGCTGGTTCATAGAGCAGTGAACTCAAATATTTCCATCTGAATTACTGTCAGCAGTGATCCAGGTACATCAGCTTCACTTTAATTACATATAATTAGACAAAACAAAATAATCATACTCTATAAATTATTGTTTCAATAGTAGAAAAGATATACTCAAAATGTCTCAGGGCAGGTTATAACAATAAAAACATTAAAAAGAACTCACTCAAAACAATAACAGAGCCTGAAAGATTAGAGCTATGCCGCACCAGCTTCCGCTCAGTTTGGTTGATAATGAACTCAAACTGGGCAATGGTCAAATTGTTCAATCCCTAAGAACAAATACAACTGGCAGGCCACTGTGTGAAACAAGATGGTTGACTAGATGGGCTGTTGCCTAATCCAGTAGGGCTCCACACAGGTTCTTAGGACAGGGGTCCCCATCACTCCAAGCTCTGAGAAGGACAGTAGAAGGAACACAGCAGCAAGGTGAGCTAAGGTGAGGCTCTTGCTCCTAGAGACATGTTTTCTAGGTCTCCTGAATGCCATCTAAAATCTTTCAAAATGCATGTGAAACAGCATCTTGCACACCCCAATCCCAAATGGCATCCCTTTAACATATTAAGTGAAAGGACTCCCCAACTGTTTTTGAACTACTGCTGCCACTATTTCTTGACACTGATCAGACTGGCTGAAGCTCACAGCAGCAATTCAACAAGACTTGGAAGGCGCCAGTTTGGACAGCCCTGCTTTAAACTTATGTTGAAGACCAGTTGCCCCTCATTTCTTACTAAGTATTACTAAATCACACCCACCTTCTTCCATTAACCCTTTAATTTGTTCATCTTTCTCCTTTAGTAGTTCGGCAGTTTCATTACTGTTCAGTCTTGTTGCTAGATCTTCTTTGAGAATCTTTATCTCCTATGAACAAATATAAATCATGTATTTTCTCCGACATTTGTATGCAGCATTTTGACTACTGAATATATTTACTTCAAGCCATATCCTATATTCCTGTGATCACTGTAGTTATAGTAACAAATGCTGTATCGATGATTTTAATGGACTGGGAGGCTTACTTCTTTTTTGAGCAAATTATTTAATTCTTGTACTGCAACCCAACATAAAATACAAATCTGTTATTGAAGGAGAACTCACAAGTGATCATTAACAGAAGATACTTTCAAAGCATTCTTGACTACTTCTGATTTAAGATCCATAATCCAGATTCAAAGAACCACTTATGCAATATTCAAATGAAACCCTGTATATTTCTTTCCTTTACCTTTTTAGTCAACTGCCATTTAAAAGCATATTACAAAATGATTTAAATTTTCCCTGGTTTCATTTAAAAATTGTCATGATATATAAGTAGGGCTGATGCTTATGCAAAGTATCACTGTTAAGAGATACCTTCAGCCAAATTTATTAATTTCACAGTTTTCTGAAAATTGACCTATGACTTTCTGGATGGAAAAGTAGTACTTTCTCCCTTCCCTTAAGGTTTTTTTCTTTCATTTGGAAAACAGTTTAGCAGAAACATTCTACTTAATGTTAGAGAAGTATGGTTATGTATGGTTGTCAGGGTTCCTTGACAAAACAAATTCAGAATTCTTAACATAGATGTTCAGTTTAAGTTACTATAGCAGAATTCACAATGGTGTTATCTTGGATTCAGGCATTACTGTCAGCTATCTTTTCCCTTTCTTTCTAAAAACAATGGACCTAACAATTTACTTCCAATAAATTTTATATTAACAGTACTGTCCATAATGTGTGTCAGTTACCTTTCTTGCTGCATCTCTTTCTTTGCATGCTAACTGGACCTTTTTCTCTGCATCAGCAATCCGTTGAGCAAATTCTTCTTTTAGAGATGAAATGCTACTATTTTCTTTCTTCATTTTGATGATTTCACTAAAAACAAAGCACCTGCATCATTATAACTGTGTTTGGTACTTTGAAAGATGTGTAAAACTTCTGCTTTATAATGAAGAGCCACTAATTCACACACATTAGCTTTCTTCTCACGAGACAGAGAAGCAAGGTGGATGTATGTCAAAGCTTTTACTGTGTTCTGCACATGTTCCTAAAAATCATGCACAGAACAGTGGGGCATTCTGGTTTTATCTATCTGTGCACGCTAGCTGAAAGTGCTAAATGAATTCCTTCTATGTAATTTAATTCACCCAGTGGCTGATATACAGCTGAGGAGACTGTTTTACTGTTAAACTTTTCTCACCAGGCTTGCTCATTAAACTTAGACCAGACTCTCTGAAATTCATCAAAGAATGTGACATGTGGAACAGAGATCATAGGAACAACCTCCTTCTCCTTCACCTTCTCAATGGCCACGACAACACAAAGAAGCCTGGGCACAGGAGACCCTAAGAGGCAAAGCTTTTGCCAGTTGCTGCTATTCAGTGGAAAGGTGGGCAGAGAGATAGGTAAAGGGCAGGGCAAGAGCCCCAAGTGGTTGGACCCTGATGCTGCGCAAAGGAAAAGCAGGGAAAGCTGACTGACTACTTTGGTTCCTGAGATATTTGTGCAAAGGTCCTGTGCTGGAGAGGAGAGGCAGTGTCAGTTCTACAGGTCATAAATCCTGTTTCCCTCCCTTCACTCTCTTGCTTTGAGTGGCATGGCCTGAACAGAAAGGAGGGAGAGAAAGAAATGCAACCGAAGGGGGGGTGCCAGAAACTGAACAATGTGTATCAATCAAAGATCCTTTCCTTGCTGGCTGTAACATGCCTCTCTACCAGTCTTGGCCTTCCTTAAGCCAGCTCTGGTACATTATAGTAAGCTGATTTATATGGCATTACACAACTTTTTTATTATGTTATGTAGCAATTTGGATGACTTTTAGAATTCTTCCCAATGACAGTAATGGAGTATTTGTTTTTATTATGTAGATTTTTCACTACAGAGTCAATTTTCTGGAACAGATCAAGGGGAAAGAGGGTATTCAAATCATCACGATGTTTTCACATGTTAAGTGTAATCTCAGCTTGACTGCTGCCAAATGGAACTTACTCTTTGAGGTTGTCACAAGTTTCTTCTAGGAATGCTTTCTCTTTACTAAGGCTCAATAATCGGTTTTCCCTCATCTCCAGCTTCTCTGTCAGTGAGTCAATGATCTGCAGATTTTAGACACAGAGTGAGGACATTGATAAACCAGCTGAGGAGGCCTCTTTGTGCAAGTAAAGCCCTAAATATAACATCACTGATACTGTCTGGGATCCAACCAAAGTGATACTTAATCAAATCCTGATTTGCGTAGCATTAAAAATGATCGCAGTGTCAGGCAGATCTGAAGGGATCCATCATTAAATCTCTGTGCACCCATAACATTCAATGACTGGGCCTGAGTTAATCACTCTCAGCTTATCCTACATAACAGAACAGGTTGCTGAAGAATATAGTGCTGAAGAGAGACCATCATGCTGTCTTAAGCTCCTTGGGGGAAAATTAAATGGAAGTTAATAATATTGGAAGCTGGACAAATGGCTAATTCTTGTGCAAAAGACACCAAGTTGACATTCTGGACATACGTTTAAGCAAAAGTATATTTGATGGTCAGTATTAGTTAACCTATAAGGTTTGAATGTCTGCCTACCTATACAAAAGGACTTCTTTCTCTCCTGAAACTTACTCCATATGCTGACTATACAGAATGACCTCTACACTGGATATGAGAATCAGGTAGAAGACTTAGGGGGAGGAGGGGAGACCACAGTTGTGAAAGCTGACACACTGCATGAACAAGCTCAGGGGAAAATACAATTTTTTTCTCATTCTCCCTGACGTACACTCTACTCCCATAGGAAAAAACACTGTTATAGATTTTCTTTTCAACTGAAGGATTAAAATGTCCAAAAAGTGCATTGTGACCTGTTTGTATATATAAAAAAGCCTTTACTTCCACAAGACAGATTTCTGTGTTAGTCTGGATGCAGCTTCTCCATAATTCAGCACAATGAGGGCACAAGCAGTCTAGTCCAGCTGTTTTGTTGTCACTGCTTCCCCCTACTGGTAGCTTTACAATACCAACAATTTTTACAACGTAAAGTGTTGAGCAGAAATTAATGAAGGATAGGTATACGAATGGCTACTGAACCTGATGCCTAACTATTGCCCCCAGGCTGGAGAGACAGGTAGAGAACTTTGCAGGGAATTTGCAGGGAACAAAGAACAATTGAAGGTTTTGCCTTTGTCTTCTGTTTGAGAATGCCCAGGAACAATTGATGGGTTACTATGTGAGACAGCATACTGAACTAGATAACACTATGGTCTTATCCAGCAGGGCTCCTCTTATGATCTTATATTCCTATGTAGACATGCTATATTAGGGGGAAATGAACTTTAGCAAGCATGAATAAAGCAAACCTCTGCTGTACAAAACATTTGTTTCAAGGGGTCCCTGCTGTTTTCAAAATAGGAACAATTCCGTACCAACTCTGTTTGTGCTTCTGATTATTAAAAAACTGAACAGAAATGAACACATATCAGACAGTAAGTCTATCAGCAGCAATATCAAAATCAAACAAGCATATCTACAACCAAGCTAACATGCTCTGTCTGAAGACCCTTTTACAGAAATTTCTACACAAGGACAAATTTTAATACTGTTTATAAGGACAGTTGAAGATACTTACTGTGCACAACTCTTCTTTTTCACATTCTATACTGGACAGCTTTTCAGCACTGCACTGAAGCATCAACATCTCTTCCTTCTGAACCTGTTCACTAGTCTGCCCAGAAACAGCCAGAACATCTGGTTGCTCAGAATTAACCGGGGTAGCACTTCGCCCGCTTTCCTCCATCTCTGTTTCTTCAGAGGGCAGTATAAGAGCCTCATTTAAAATTTGATCAGATTTCTTCTTCAAATGTTCATTCTCTTCACTTTTAAGCACTGTAGGATTAAGGGCGACAGAAGTTGAAACGCATCCCCTGCCTGACAACTCGTCATCCGAGTTTATTTCACTTACACTCCGACTGTCCAAAGACTGGACGCTGAATGAATCTATCCTTTCAAAGGCATCAGAGGAGCAGCAGCTTTCAGTCATTTTTTGGAAGTCATCTATACGGTTGTATTCGGTGCACGCAGACGCTGACAAAAGCTGAAAGGATGTTTGCATCAGGTGAAGACCATTTTTTGAATCAGCGGATTCTTGCCGTGAGCTTGCTGAGCTCTCACTTATGACACTTTCATGGTCCAAAACTTCAATATCACTAGTTGTGGATGTCCCTGAGGAGAAAGTGCTAACAGGAGGTGAAGGTGTATTGCTCTGTCTGTCCTCGCTTTTACGTTCTTTTGCTTCCAAGCCTGCATTCTTTGTCTCTGCAGGCAGAGGTGGCGCAGAAATATCAGGCACATGTCCTGGTTCATCACTTCCTGAATCTTTTACAATAGCTATGGGTCCTACTTCCTTGATACTCTCAGAAGGTGTCCTGCATTCACTTACTTTACTTTCGTCTGCATCATGCTCGCCTTCAACATCAAGTACCAAATTCTTTTCCTCTAATGTTTCCTGGGGGTCACTGAAGTTTTTCAATTCCACAGGTAAAATTACAGAGGAATCTTCTGCTTCTCTTTCTGAAATATCAGCATGCAAAGATTCCTCTGTTGTGCTTTTTACTTCTTCTTTGGGTCGCTGTGATTTGGTGGGTGGCTTAGATACTACGGGGCTTTGCTGTATGCTCTGGACATCGGTTGAGGAGAGAAAGGCACTGAAGAAGTTTTCTGATTCATCTACCACAGTTCTCCTAACAGGTTTGGTGATGGCTGTATGAGATGATTTTGGCTGACTTTGAGACTCTGCATCTGGATCTGTTCCCCAGGTAGAACTATCCCATCCTCCACTTGAAAGAGAATTTATTCCTACAGCAAAAAGGAAAAACAAATTTCTAAAATTTACAAACACATATACATGTGAGTCAATATCTTTACCTATATCCTTCTCCTTTTCTATACAGAAACACAAAACATGGCACCATCGAAAACCAATAGCAGTTTTAATACTTGCGTATTTCTGGTTGCAAGAGTGAAAACAATGTCATATATCCAAAGAGCAAGCTTCCTAGTCTTCCTTCGTATTTCTTGCATAAAAACTTTTATGACCAATTTCTTAGCAAAAGTGTATCCTGCTATTCCAAGTAAGAAAGTGTGATCTTTAATGATCTGGCATCTCTTTTATCATCATTTATGAAAGCTTTTCATCTAAGATGAATGATCCTTGTTTGCTGGTGGCTGCAAATTATTTGCATTACATTTACATCTGCGTTATTAAGCATGTGTTCATTCACCCTAGAATACTGGTAAATAAGGTATCTGCCATATAACTATTTCAGCTGCATTTGATATGAATGAGCCATGGGTTCATCATCATCTCCTCCAAGAATGCCAAGAAAAGAAAAGAAACTTACACTTCTATTTTAAATGAGGAGCAATACAGAACTTTGTGTGGTGTACCAACGCTCACTGAAGGGCACAGGCAGAGAGTCCTCCCCATTCCTGTCCTCCACACTGGCTCTTAGGCTTTATCCAAAGGCCACAGTACACCTGTAAAGGTTCCTCTGACCAACTGCATATCTCTTCCAATGCCCAGAGTTACTCTTGTTTCCCTGATCCGATACATCATATCCTATTCCACAGCAGCTCTCCCTCATCCTTGCCAGAGTCATATAACTCTAGCAACCAGGTAGTCAGCTACACAGCAGAACTCTGGAGAAGCACAGTTTTTAATCAGAATGTGTGACACAGTAGATAACATTTTCCACAGACCTGCCTTCACTGCTCCACTTCAGAGCAGAATCTGGGATGTAAGGAGCTGCAAAATCATTACTATGATCAAGGTGGAGAATGGAGCAGAATGCCAGGGAGGCTCCACTGTATCTGAATGAGTTTTGAAATAGAGAACTGCATGTTCTTTTGTTTAGTTTGGTTTCTTACCTTTCCAGTGGAGCTATATTAAGTTATAGTAGCTATGTTGTCAGTGGATTCAAGCAAATCAGAAGAGCAGCAAAAAACAAACAAACAAAAAAAGTACAGTAGACTTGCATTAAGCATGGCCCCATTCTCTCTTTGGGAACCTTCATATTTGGGGGAGATCTGTTGAGCTATCTTAAGGAAATCACAGTTAAGCAGTCTGAAAGAGCCCCCATGCTGAAGTGTGTATCTCTTACCCAAGTAATACTCAGTTTTGCATGGGATGAAGTGAGCTACCTGTTATTCAAACAACTCCAAGTCCATCTGACCTATAAATAAGAGTTGATATAATAGCTTACAAGCACATTCTGAGAGAAAATGTAAGGAAAACATTCGGTGAGAGCGCCACTCCGGGAAAGGCAAATTTCTTTTACTTTTATTTGGTATTATGATTCCATATTTACATGAAGTAAGTCACCTTGTAAGAGTTTAGCTCTCAAATGAGGCCTAAAATCATTTTACACAAGCAAACAAGAAAAATATCCCTGAGATCACTGCAATATAATGGGGAAAATATCCATGTCCCTTATTTTAGAAGACAAAAGCCTCTAGTATCGATGTAGTTTTAATCTAATACATCTCTTCCTAGACAAACTCATGTAAGTGTCTTCCACTGAAATGCACAGGACCAAAAAGAAAATTTACTTTTGGAAAAAGATGTCTGGCAGTTGTATATTAAATATGCAAAAGAAAGATGAAACTGGAGGCCCATTGTCACAGAGAATACATGCTACAGCAAAATGTTCTGCACAGGCTATGTGGTATTTTTTGTTTGTTTTTAAGGGTAGGGAAAGATGGCACCACTATTTGTTATACTGATAACCCCACGCTTTACCAAAAGGTGTCAGGGTGGATAACAAGATACATAAAACATAACACTTATCAGGTGTTAGCACTCACTTGTAAAACAAAAGACACAGAAATAAAAGCTTGTAAAAAAAGAATACATGAACTAGTTAAGGAAGAACAAACATGAATGGAAAAGAGTACTGAAGAAAGAGACATATATGTTGGTGAGATAAGGAGTGAGGAGGAGAAACAACTGTCATATGAGCTCGTGCTAAATAATATAAACTAAATAATATTAAATTTAGCACCCTGATACCCAAACAACGAACAAAGCTGAAGACAGAAATTGGTATGTTTTTTTTTCTTTCAATCCGTTTGGTAAGCCACACTGTATTTTATACTACAGCACTTTTGCCATACAGACTGATGGGCAACAATTTGAGAAAAACAAATTTAAAGCCTCTCAGGAATTAGTTATGATAATTATAGAGACTCAGCATAATAGTTACACTGAAATTAGTAACACAGAGTACATAAAAATGATCTTGTATGGAAGCTGAAAGCAAAGAAGGCATGAATACATTTTAGGAGTACAGTACTGAACAAAGTCCTTTAGAAAGAAAAGATAGAAGAAATGCACCTTGATAAAATTAGAACAAGAGCAGGAATATTTTTTGTTATTTTAAAATACATAAAACATACATTACAAGACAGACAATATAGTCCCAAGTGGGAAAAATAAAATATCGTTAAAGTGCTAAAAAGGCAAGAGTACTGTATTCTCCAAAATACAGAATTTCCTTGTGAACTATTAGTGTTTATATCCTGATTCTCTGGAGCAGGGCAGAGGGAAAAAAGCAGCATAGAGACCACTATATCTAACAAAAATGTAGAAAGCAACTACTACTTACAACGAATGTCTGGGATCTATGTGACTCACATCTAAGGAGGGATAGAGGGAATAACATGGATGAATTGCAACCTTAAAACAGGTATTTTATTTTATGCCAGGACTTGCCAATGTGGTACCCAATGATGCAGACCACCTTTGGTGCCTGCAAAGTTAATGAGTGCCACCACAATTTACTGGAGTTATTATATGTGAGAAGGGGAGGATGTCTGAGTGCTTCTATCAATCTAGATGTGGAGACAAACGTGGGGGAAGAAGTTATAAGGAATAGGTGGTCCTCATAGTATCTTTTCTAAGCCCTGTCTGCACTGGACCTAATTCTGGATTACATTCCAGAACACAAGCCTGCCATTCACATCCTGGCACAGACTATGGCAGGCCCTAAGGAAAGCCTGCCATAGTCTGCACTGGCATGTAAATTCTGGGATATAAGCTAAAATAGGGTCCAGTGCAGAAAAGACTAAATATTCCAAATATCCGAATTCCAAATATCATCAATGATGCAGAAAGACAGGCAGTATTTGTTTATGTGTCTCTCCATTTTTTCAAAGAAGAAATTTTTTTTACAGCCATAATATTTATTACATGCCACTACATTTTGCACTAATAAATATAAGAGTTCATTACAGGGATTTAGGTGCAACATTCACAGTGCACAGACCACAGAAGTCAAGCTATCCTTGTCCATGAGGAGTGTAGCTGGTAAGCCAATATGGCTGATTTAAAAAACTCCAAGGAATAAGGATCACCTGGATCTCCACTTTCAATGATGGTTCTAGAGCATCTCTTGACTAGCTTTAATAAGCCAAGGGGCCTTTCTGCACTTCACTTGCCATCCACAAGATGGGAATAGTGCATCCCCACCGGAGTGCACTAGCATTTATATCTGTGAATACCAAACCAAGCCTCCACGTGGCCGGACACCCACCTAGGTGTGGACACTGTCATAAGGAGAATGGTGACACATTTCTGGCCACCTGACATGCCAGCACACTTGTGTGGCATGTCAGCTGACCTCCAGCTGACAATTTCGTGCACCACTGCTAGGAGCGGCTGGGGTAGCTTGTGGTAAAGCAGGATATGTTTCAGATGTGGAAACAACACCTGCAAGAGGATATGATGCTTCCCAGAAGTTACTCCAGCACGCACTAGCAGGACAAGTGAAAACTGGCTTAAAAAGGGCAAGAACTCCAGCAGCACGTAGACAGGCAAGCTACAACTGTCCATATTTCAGCCCTCCCAGAAACCTAACTTGTCCGCATTTTCAGTAATCCCAGAAACCTTACTAGTTTCTATATCTAAAGTACCTTCAGACTGACACGAAGATGACAATTTTTATCCCTAAAGTGCTTGGTAAATATGTTACAGCACACTTCCAACCATTCTCTGGGACAGATGGAAACTAGAAATATCTATGTTGGGTGACTAAATTGAGGAAGCAATGAAGTCTGCACTATAATAAGTTTGTCTATGTGCTCTAAAGCACGTTTGGTCAGCCTCAGAGAAAGCAGTGTCACATGTTAATGGTGGTATACAAAACATTTTAAATAAATAAATAACCATCACTTGACCAGCTTCATCACCCAAAAGACCACAGACAACCAAGGAACAGCTTGGGGCTCCAAATGCCCCAGAGGTCACTCCAGAGCGAACCTGTCAATGCCCTTTTGTGCCTCAGTGTTCCATTAGTCAAATGGGCCCCAACAAGGCCACCAGTTCTGATTTTTTGGAAATCAACTTTGCAAGAATACACTTATTATTCTGCACATCGATTTTGAACAGAACACAATAAATATTTGACTTGGTAGACGGTCAATTCCTGCTTTCATTCAATGTTAGTACGTCAGGGTTTGATTTATGGTGGCTGTGTGAACAACGTGGGCCTTTCTGCACTTGGCCTCATTCTGGCATATATCTCGGGATAGGGATCCCTTGTTCACATGCCAGTGCAGAATATGGAGGCCTCATCCAGGGTATGCCACAGAATGTACTAGCATGCAGTCAGCAGGCCCCTATTGCAGAATATATTCCAGAGTAACGCCAAGTGCGGAAAGGCCTAGAGTCTCACCTTTTCCCACCATCATTAAGTTCCTATGCAGCCTCAATAAATAAGCAGGGAAGGAAGCAGCGAAGGCAGAAAGGGGGAGCTGACCTCAGTAAAGGAGGAGACTTCAGGAAAGTGGGGAAGGGACCTTAATTAAAGGGGCCAGGGGATGTCAAGAGAGTGGACCAGGGGACTTCAGGAAAGCAGGAGAGGACGTCAAGGCACCCCACCACGTGGAGAGCACCATCACTGGCGCCTACCAACCGATGCTGTCCTTGCCTTCAGCGCAACCCAAACCTCCTGTGCTGCTCCTGTATAGGATGCCACTTTCAGAGTAAGGGAACACATGAACGAGGCGACAAGCTGTTCCCTTCAGCGTTAAATAACTCAAGAAATTCACTTTTGGGATAGTTAATGTGGAAAGAAATCACTGGTCGCTTTGCTGATGGGTTCCCCCGCACTGAAAGTGGACTGAAGCTGGATTAAATCTTAAGTGTGGCCGGAATAAGAAGCGCAGGACTCTGTTGCGAAGCCTAGTTAGAAGTATTCAAGGAATGCAGGGAATGATGAAAAAGAAGGATGGGATGGGTCAGTGGCTGCTCAGCAGCAGGAAGTGAAAGGTCCCCCTTTGCCCTACCAGCCTCTCCGGGGGATCGGGAAGCGGCGACGCCGGCTGGGCCCCCCTCGCCCTCCTCTTCCTCCTCGGCCTGGATGTCCAGCACCCGGTCGATGGACTTCTGCGCCTGCGACAGAGCCTGTTTGGCGAAGGTCGAGAGTTGGGAGGCGTTGAACCAACTCATCGCCCTCCGGTGCCGCTCAGGCCGCCGCCCCCGACGGCAGCAGCAGCGGCGGCGGCGGCGATAGTAGCCCTCTCGCCCTCAGCCGCGCCGGTCGAGCGTCGACGGCCATCAACCCGGATGGGGCAGCTGCTGGTCGGGGGAGGGGGCCGGCACAGGGGGAACTGCCGCAGAGCGCATGCGCAGGGCCCTCTAACTTCCACGTAGCAAAACAAGCCGGCGCCGGCGCGCTCGAAGGAGGCTCACGTGACGGCAGGGCCCGTTGTCATGGCCACCAGGAGCGTCCGCGTTAAAAACCGTTTAAGCCCCGCCCGACGACTAAGCCACCACCAGCCCCACATAATCGAGACACTATTTCCCTTTGGCAGGATTAGAATATATCAAGACGAAAAAAAAAATCTGTGGCGCATGTTTCTCCTTTTGCAGCCATACACTGTATTTGCCCTCCCTTTAGGTGCACCGAATTGCCTTTTCCAGTCGTCTCTCAAGGGCTGTGATCACACTTACGGGTTAATCCAGCTTTACTTTCAGAGTAAGAGAATACATCAGCAAAATGACCAGCTGTTTTCTTTCAGTGTAATTCAGGAAATTCATCTTTGGGATAAATAATGTGGAAATAAAATTGCTGGTCACTTTGCTGATGTGTTCTCCCGCACTGAAGGTGTACTCAAGCTGGATTAAACCTTAGGTGTGACCACAGCCAAGCAGAGCAATCTACATAGCACATATGTGCTGCTCCTAGATTTGATCGTGCCAAAACTTGTTAGAAACAATTCTCTCACCACCCGCAAAATATAAGCTACATGGTACTGCTAAGTTTTTCCTTTGTTTGCTTTGATACACTAAGGGCGAGGTCCCATTCAAGGAATAAAGGGCAATATACATCGGGATTTACATCAATATGTAAAGCGCGTTAAATGGAAGCAAGGATTCAACCCTGATTTTGTGTCCCCACTCAACACTTAAAACGCTTCCAAAAACGGATTGGGGAAAGTGATTCTTTCCCCTCCTCAGCCTTTTCCTACCTCTCTCCACTGCCCAGGGCACAACTCAAGCCCCCTTCACCCACTCACCTCCACACCCACTATCCCCAGCAGGGGTCCCCCCTGAAAAAAGCGCCCTGGCTGGCTTGTCGGCGGAGAGAGAGGAAGGAGAGAGGGACACCCGCTCGCTTTACTGGATTCACTATCTAGTTAGAAAGACTAAGCGGAGGCTTGGCGATCTCCTCCTCCTCCCTGCCCGGGCGAGGCGAGGCTCCCCCTGGATCAACGCAGCGCTCGCTCTGGTGCTACTCTTGCCTGCACACATGCACACTTGCGCACTCCCCAGTGGGAGCTGTGCAAGTGAGTGAGCGAGCAAGCAGTGCTGCCACCACGGCAGACAGGTGACAGGGAGAAATGGACTGAGAGCTGTCAGAAGTAAACCTTTTAATGTAACCCAGTTTCTGTAAAATGCCTGGGTTGGAAAGGAAACATTGTTATAAGGTGTGATGTGGGTGGATTGTTACTATGAAACCAGCTGCTGAACAGGGGAAACCTGGCATTATTAAACTGTTTTAATTGATTGGATCCTCGTAGTTTCCACCCCCAAACAGTTTTTAAGCAGTTTTAAGTGATAATGGGAACTTGCCCTAACTTAGTTTGTCACCAGCAACATAAGAAACACATCAAAACCTGCATAAGATTTCAAAACAATCGTTCGGAGTCTAAACTGAAGGGCTCCGTGACAGAACTTTCAAATCCTTGCAGCTCCCCTCAAAAAAGGTGATGGAAATACTGTACACTTTCTAACTTAGTGAGGCAAACACCCTAAATGTGCCACCATAATCAACAGAAGCAGAATGCCACTAATCCACCTGTACAGCAGAGGTAGCGTCTCCTCCCCCCCCAATCATAGTAGGCTCAAAAACCCAGATTCTTTCAGTTGATAGTCATTATTTGTGTCCATTAAAATTGAGGAGGGGTGATAATGAAAGCAGTCTGGGAAGCAGAAGGTTGCCTGTTTGACTTTGATCCCCATCTTCTGCCCCTGTATATAGATAATGGCAAACTACATCTCTAGCCAAGAAAACAGCCTAGAAATGCCCTTGGAGATGTCCATGCAGTCAACTGGCTATGACTCTGTCACATCTACAACAGTACTCTCGTTCTAAATTTAGTAGCATGTCATATTTCAGAACAAATGAGTGTGGCTCAATGAAGTTTTTGTACCACGTGTGTCTTAGCCTACATCTCCACTGACTGGCTTGGTAAGCCAGCTGGAGGGAGAAAGGCAACACCAGCATGGCCTCACTGATGTGGTGATTTTTTTTAAATGAAGACTTAGAGAAATGTTTGAAATAAATAAGTATCCTTAGTAGGAGAGACCTAGTTCAGTGAATGAAGTCCAAGGTAAATGGTATAAGACTGCAACATGCATGCATAAAAATGATAATTAACTGTTACTGATGCTACAGTATTTATATACAGTCAGTGAACAGTTTATTTTCTTAACGACCAAACTTTCACTTTTGTAACTGTGATCACATCCTAACAGGGTCCACTGATATTTATCAGACTAAAATTTATTGGTATATTTTTTTATTAATAAATATGCTAAAACAGTGAAGTACCAGCCCTGAATATCAGTGGACAACACCATGCTTAATAACCAATACTTGCAAATGTACAAATGAAATTCTTAATGTTCATGCATAGATGTCATTTAAATAACAGCATTTTTGCATCTCAAAAAAATACAGTAACTTTGGCAATATCTAGTATCTAACATATTGCTCAATAAAGACATTAAGTAAGGAAAGGTGCTGAGTATTTTGTTTTATGTACAATATCTGGTTTTCATGTAATTACAAGAATAAGCTAAAGTAAGCCTTGGGTATCTGTGGGCTCTACAGTATTCCTTCTCCGGAGTGGCTTCAGAGAGATCCTAAGCTATTGCTTTAAATTAACCACATTTTAGTGCTGAATACAGACACTGAAATATGATCAACCTAATCCTACTATTAATAAGCAAGCAAGTTTTTGAAAACAATCATTTGAACCTGAATGCTTCTGTAATTAAGATGTGTGAATAACCTAGCAAGTTATCTTAGGAGGATTCCTTTCTGCAGGCTAGTGCAGTCTAAGAGGCGCCCTGGCCTCCTTTAGATTGCACCAACATGCGGAAGGTAGACTCCTACTACACTTGCTGGTCCAGACAAGTGAGGAATCATCCTTAATGGCTGCAGAGAAGCAGAAGAAAAACAGAACAAATCTGAGGACATTCTAAGATGTAGTTGAATTTTAAGATCTGTACATAGATTCAGAAATGTTGTTTAAAATCATTTGCACATTCAGAAACTTTATAGGAGCTTCAAGAACCAGCAATTTACTACCACAACGCTCCCATATTCGAGTGTTGGCATTATTTCAATGATACTATAAATTGGAAAAAAAATGCTGTACATTAGATTTCTGTACATTAGTGAGCTTTTATAACATCAACCAAATATTGGTTTGCAAACACAGTTCTAAAATAAGAGCAATTTATCAAAGGGTAAGACAACTTCCAGCCGTGCTTCTATTAATAGCAGTAATGTCTGGGTAACATCTTCCCTCCCTCAAGTGCACAACAGTTGTTTTACAAAGATTGTGCCTGCTTCCTTCACTGGATGTTTACAAAAGTTGCATTTACATCAAGTAGTAAAATGAAGTTTGAAGAGCACAGTCTGCGGTGTAGTGACATCTGCAACTGCCAGTTCTTGACCATCAACAAGTCCAAGCTCTGCAATGAGAACATATTACAAGCACAGCTTTTCAAAGGCACTTTAACATCCTTATGAAAAATGTACATCTGACAAGACAAGAAAGCATTCAGTTAAATGCAATATATTGTTTCACAGTACTTATGCAAAAGAAGGAGAAGAAAACAAGCCTACTGAAACTAATTTTGCTTTTAGGATGACTGTAGGCTACATGTTACTGTGCAAACACTGAGGCACTTAAACAGCAGAGTTTAAAGACTGGTGCAAAAATTTAGCATGTGAAAGTCTGTATTCCAAGCAATTTCTTTTGGCTACTTATGGTTTAGGATGGAAGCAAAACAATTCACTTTGAAGGACAAAAGTCACGACTGGATACATAACAGCAGCAAAATTAATCTTTAATGTTTCTAAGTTTGATGGTGCAAGAATGAAGGCACCAGCAATTTATAGGAGAACTGTCTGCCATGCAATAGTTCTGTTCAGTTGCGACAGCTTATAAATTTTTCTTCTCACTAGCCCTAGCAATAGGAAGGGAAAACGCAGGCTATAAATTGAACGGCAGGCAATTGCTGGAGATATAAAAGAAATGTGGAAGCAACAACATAGGACGTTATGTTAACATCCGGGAAACTTTTGGTGTTGATTTCCCATCTTCCACTTAAGGATGCTACATAAGAAAGCATCAAGAATACATTATGCAGCACACCATAAGCAATTATAGTATATGAAATGTGTAACTCTAATGATCTACTGATAACTTTCCTTGCATCTCCTATATATTAGCTCAAGTGCAATTAGATAGTTCATAGGAGATATTCTCTTAAGATAAGCTATGGCAGCCTGAGTTAGAGCTCCAACAGAAAATTAAAAAAAAAAGTTTTCCCAAAAATATTTTCTATTTGTTCTTTCGCCTCCTTTACTGGCAGAGTGGCTGCCGGTATGCTGCAAGACACGTTAGGATAAGGTATTATTCCCCACGAAGAGGGTTAACACACTCAGGCCTAAGAACTCTGCTTCTTCAGGCCCTAACCACTAAAGAATATCCTACAGCCAGGTGTTTATAGCAATGCTGCTTTCCTTTTTGCCCACTTAGAAAACCAGTCTGTATGTTAAAAAAAATTAAACTCCCCAAGCTCACCCAGGCTGCTTTACAGAGCTCAGAATTGCACCCCAATCCATTAATTTGAATTATATATTTTCTGTTGTTTATGTTATCATTACCTTTTAAAGTCTTTGAAAGGTTTGGCCTCGTTCGTTCTTCAATTGAAGCTACAGACTAGAAGGAAGATATACAAGCATAACTTGTATTATTTTTTTTATCAAACAACATATATGCATACTTTAATTAGTTATGCATATTTATTTTAAGTATTTGTACTCTACTCCTCATAAAAGGTCCCAGCACAGTCCTAGGGCAAGTTACAACAGTAAAAAATAACATTTATAAAATATTAAAATATATTTAAAATATAACCCTCCCTCTCTTGTATCTACCCTCCCTGGCAGGGCAGCACCAAAAGGGAGATAAACATCAAAAGCCTGGGTCAAGAGGAATGTGATGTAGGCATCTGGTGAACCACAAGAGGAAGGCAGTTCCAGAGTCTGGGCCCACCACAGAAAGAGATCTCCGCCATGCCCCTACCCCCGCCCCTAGCACCTCTGAGAGAGGAAGAAGTACAAGAAGGCTGTCTTCCTAAGCTCTCCATTTATGGGTAAGTCTATATGGGAGAAGGTGCTCCTTCAGATACCCAGGGCTCAAGCTGCACAGGGCTTTACATGTTAGCACCAACACCCTGACATGAATTTGGTAGCAAATAGGCAACTAGTGCAGATCTTTCAGGACAGAAGAAGAGTTGGCTTATATACCCTACTTTTCTCACCCATTCAAGATGACTTAAAGCAGTTGCCAAAGCTTTATATTCTTCTCCCCACAACAGACACCCTGTGAGGTAGGTGGAGCTGTGAGAGCTCAGAAAGAGAGCGGTGACTAGCCCAAGGTCACCCAGCTGGCTTCATAAAGGAGTGTGAAATCAAACCCAGTGTTCCCAGATAAGAGTTTGGCTCCCTAACCACAAGACCAAACTGTTTCACAGATGTGAGCTGCATCTGGCTGGAGACTCCAATCAACTATCAAACTGCTGCATTCCCTAGTAGTTCCATCTTCTGTACAGTTTTCAAGGGTAGTCACATGTATAGTGCATTACAGGAGTCTAAATTTGGAGGTTACCAGAGTGTGGATCACTGTGGCCAAGTTATCCCTAACCAAGAAAGGTCAAAGCTGGTTAACCATTCTGAGATGGAGTCTCAGTGATGAAATCAGGAGCACTCCCAAATGGTGCATTTGTTCTCTCTGGGGTAAAACAGCCCCATCATAAACCAGGTACCCCTTAACTTCCTGGACTCAGGATGCTGTAACTCATAGTACCTCCATCTTGTCTGGATTCAGTTTCAATTTACTGGTCTACATACAATCCACCACTGCCTCTACGAAGCAATCTAGTATCTGAACTGCTGATGACCTTACCCAGCAGCTTCATATAGATCGGTGGTTCTCAACCTTCCTAATGCCGCGACCCCTTAATGCCGCGACCCTCCTCATGTTGTGGAGACCCCCAACCATGGGGGTGGAGCAGCTGGGAGGTGGGAGGGAAGGGCGTTGGGAGACTTGTCGCGACCCCTCTGAAAGGGTAGTTCAACCCCCCAAGGGGTCCCGACCCCCAGGTTGAGAAACACTGATATAGATATTTAAGAGCATAGAGGACAGAACGATCCCCTGAGGAACTCCTCAAAAAAAGTTCCAAGGGCATTGAACAAAAGCCCCTCATTGCTATTTTCTGGAACCGACCACAGACACAGAAGACAACCACTCTAAATCAGTGCCTCCAAGTTCCAGTCCTTGAACATGCTGCAACAGGATATCATGATCAAAAGTATTGAAAGAGAGGAAGGAGAAGCAACAGGGTCCCGCTGTCCCCATTCCTCTCCCAATAAAGGTCATCCATCAGGGCAACCAAGGCAGTTTCAGTGCCAAACCCCCACCTGACCCCAAATTGGAATAAGTCTAGTTAGTCCATTTCCTCCAACCATACCTGCAGTTGTATAGTTACCACCTTCTCCAATAAAAGAAGAAAAGTAGCCACTGGAAGGTAGTTATTTAATACCTCTGGATCCAGGGTGTTCCTCTTAAGGAGATATATCACAGTGTCCTTAAGAACTACTGAGACCTCTCCCTCCGCAAGGAGGCATTTATCACTCCCTGGACCCACCCATACTCCCTCAGCTAGCTTTTGCTAGCCATGGAGGACAAGGATCAAGGAAATAAGTAATTGGCCAACCCCCTGCAAGCTTGTTAACCCCCTAAGACAGCAACAATCAAAACTGATCCAATATAATCGGACCTCTGACACTGCTCCGGACACCTCCACCAAATCACTTTTTTTAATTAATCACCTGCAAATAAAGAGTCTTATTTCTCCCATATACTGTAGCTGTTATTGCTGGAGATTTCATTTGTCTGTAAAAGAAAAACAAACCAGTATGACAATACAATTTTTTAAAAAAAGAAATAAAAATTACAACTCTTAATCAGTTGAGGTAATATTTCTAAGATCAAGCTTCAGCTGAAAGAAGAAGAGATGGTTTTTATACCCTGCTTTTCTCACCCTTAAGGGGATTCAAAAGTGGCTGACAAACCTTCTGTTTCTTTCCCCACAACAGATACCCTTTCTGAGAGCTCAGAAAGAAAGCTGTGACTTGCCCAAGGTCACCCAGCTGACTTTGTGTAGGAGTGTGGAATCGAACCGGGAGACTATCAGATAAGACACTCTAACCACAAGACGAAACTGGCTCACTGAAAGATATATATCACAGTATATTAATTCCATACTTACAATGAAGCACTATTTGTCAAATAATCCAAGACCTCCTGAAGTTTAGCCGACTGAGAAAATTCTATATTCTGAGGAAGCTGGCTGCATGCCAGACAGTTCTCCTATAAAGTAGTAAATGAAGGAATGGTCAGTGATTTAAATTATCCAAATCCACTCTAAAGTAGATCTGAAAAAGTGACCACTCTGACTTAAGTCAGTGAACATGGTACACTCATATATACATGTTTATGTCTTATGTATTAAAAAAAGATAATTAAGGAACCAGGAAAATGAAGTAACATCTTCTCTATTTTTGACTGGAACCATGAAATTAACAGTAAGTTGTAAATTCACAGGTTTGGTTCCAGGAAACCATGCTATATAAAAAACACCTTACACAAGTAATTACTGCCCATAGATTATGTCAGAGTTTATTGGAATTGCAGCAACTTTGTGGTCTGGGTTGTATATGCAGGTCAATTAATAACTACCCTCAGAATGACCACCGTGGGAACCATCACAGCCATGATGTCTGGATTTCTTATATAAGTTTATGGATAACTCTGCTAGGATCTGCTGTAAAGGCAAAGTGGTCCTCTCCAAGTCAACTGAAAACTACAATAAGATGTAAGGGGACCTGCAGCAGCAAACCAATTATATAACAGCAAATTCAAGGAGTACATTAAAGAAATGACCCTGTTTGAAGAAATCTGCATTGTTTGAAACCACACAAGGGATAACTATAATACAACAAATTTAAATACCCTGAAAATCAGGTACCAATCTTCAATAGAGATGTATCAAATTGGTTTGGTCGGTGTGCGTTTTGCAAGAAACCAATTAGTTCACAAATGTTTCCTGTCATTTTATACTCAGTGTAGAATTCTTAGACACATAATTTAGCTGAGACTATAAAAGTTTACACAGTCTCAGCAGCTAATACCTAATAAGCTAACATACTTCCCAAACACTCCTATGTGCCTTGGTTGTCCAAAATGTATGAAGGAAAAGAAAAATGGGCATTGCTCATTTTCCACATCAATACCTACCTTCTTTTCAGCTTCAAATGTGTAAGTGTAGAGTCCATCTACATCATTGAATACCAAATAGTTGTTTAGAGGCATGTATGCACTGTAATGAAAATGTCTATTATTATTTAGAAGCAAAAAAATTTGCTAAAAATATTTAACTAAGAAACAAGTTACCTTGTGGCTATTTTAAATACTTCAGTGGCACAGATGGCTAGAGAAGAGAAACAGACAAATGAAAAAACAAAATTATTTGAAAAGGGAGATCTATGTAGAAAAACTAATGAGGTTACTTTATGGATTTGAAGACACATGGAAACTAAAGACTATAGACTACAGTAATAAATAAAACTGTAATAAATGTAGATAGAATTTGATCTTGAACTGTGAATACCCAGGAGATATCAACAGATAGGTGTGTTAAAATTAGACTGTTACAAGGCAATCTCATATATACTTATTACAGTCCTATGCTACTAGGCTTTATACCCGAGTTGATATGCAGGAGTTTCCTCTAATTTTCTCCTTTAAATATTCTGCATATTAGCGAAGACTAAAGAACAAATCAAGAAAGTAGCCATTTCAGCTGCAATCTCTAGTATCATCATTAATTGCATATAGCAAATGTACTTTTGGCATGAACATACCTGCAATAACAGCATTTGTAGATGCTACAGCTGGAATGATTCGCTTTACAACTCCTATATTAAAAGAAACACCAGAAACCTTCAATTTACTTCTAAATAGCAAAATATACTGTACACTAGAAGACTGAAGATTATAAATTTTTAGGCAAGACTTTTAGCCAGTAGCTGACTCAAAACAGGCAAAAACCAAACTGGGCATTTAGGCTTCTTATTCTAGCTTCTCAAAGAACAAAAGGACCACGTAAACAGATAGCTGCTGCAGCAGCTTACCTTGTGTAAGTCTGTAGGTTAGACCTTTAATATTAAATTGTGATGCTCTTTCCAAAGATTTTTCAAAAATCCACTGTATATGCTCAGGATCATCTCCATCTAAGGGAACCCCTTCTGCAAGGAAGTGCATAGTTCTTATTGCTTAAACCATAAGATTTTGTCATTTTTAACTTCTAGTTTTTAAAATGGTTCAATAGCTTTTAAATGATTACCTCCAAAAGGTTGTTCCTTGGGCCACTGCAGTATCCTGACATACTCAATACAGTGTTCTGGTAGCCGAGGCATTGAAGCGATCGTACACATAGGGAAGTTGATCTGAAAAGCAGATAAGATGATTCAACGTGTATTTTGAATTCAGAACCCATCCAAGAGACAGCAGTTCTTGTTAGCTACCTGAGGTGGATAAAGTTCAAGTGTGCAATCGACACAAGCCGTCATCCCAGGAATAATCACACGAGCATTTCCTTTGAAGCCTTCAGTTCCTCCATCTATCAAAGGTATAATGGAACTTGGATCCAGTACCCCATCTTCGTAGTTCAGAAGTGAAATCTAAGGAGGCAAGCAGAAGTTATTTTATTAGGATCTTTTAAATAAAGATTCTTTAATAAGAGTAGAATAATCTGATGTTGTGTGTGCTTTCACTGGGAGCAAAATTGGACTCCCAATTTGCCTCCCATCCCTTTATTCTGTACCAGATAATCCTCTAAACAGATTTGGGAGGCAAAGAGGAACAACAAGAGTTAAAGTAAGAGTCTCAATGCAATGCCATCAGGCATACAGAGCTGAAAATCACCATTAGTGGTCTGCACCTATGGGCACAACCTTTAACACCAAATATGTAATGTAGCACTTCACTGACTATGAATGGTGGCTGCGCTGTGAGGACAAATTATTCTTTGATCTGACTGGGAGTATGGAATTCATCTCTATGTATATTTCAAAAGTTTGAGTTCACACAGTTCATGCCACAAATTTTTCAACCACAACTTAAATAAGAAACTAGTAATGACTTTCACTTTGTTTTCCTGTCTTTGTTTACTATATCCAATATGGATATTAAACTAGCATACAAACTTCTTAGGGCCGGTAAATGCCTCTCAAGTCTAGCTTAATTCACAGAGGCACTGGGTGGATGAAATGGAAGGGGAAAGGATTGTGTACCAGCCTGACCTGTTATAAAGGGAAATCAGGATATAAATGTCATAATAAATAAGTACCCACAAAAGCAGCCCTTAAATTTAAGTAGTGGACTGTGCTAAACTGTTTATCATAGTTAGACAACAGAGTAAAAGCAAACAAGCAACCACAATGTTAGCCCTTTGAATCAGATTTTGAAGGCCCTATATGAATTATGGCAATATAAAAGTCTGTTTCAATTTAATTTAATAACTTTATTTTTAACTGTGAAACCGAATACGATCATATAGCCAACACAGGTCAAACAGGAGGATACTTTGGTGCTTATCATATCCTGTATGTTGCTCTCATCACAAGCATCATAGTCATGACTTGCGTGATGCACATCTGCATTATTTGAGGGTAATTAACGTCAAAGAATAACAAGATAGAAATATGGCTCTCCAAGCAAACAGTCACCATTTTACTATGTGAAATATAGACACAAAAGCAATAAAAACAGAACAGGGAATGGCAGCAAACTGGTCACACCAAAATGAATTCTCTGCTGTTGTCAGGGTTCTAGCAGAAAATACAGCTTGAAAAAACAGAATAAATTTACTTCTTAAACATTAAACACATTTACCAGCATGCCATTTATCCATCTTCTTGCAATTATGGAATCCAAGCCACATACAATTATATGAAATTCTGCAAAATACAAAATTATTATTAAATACAGGAAGCAATATTCTTGAGTCAAGCTCAGCTTCTGGTGATTACATGGAGAAATCCATACAGTTTTCACGGCAAAAATTAAGTGGTTTGCTACTGTTTCCTTTCAGGGAATCATAAATAATTCAACCTGGGATTTTCTCCATACAAAGACAGTAGTCTATTTCTAAGGCATAGCCACTCCAACACAATTATAAACACATTTTCCTGCCTTTTCAACACTCTTTTTTCACACTGTAAAATATCTTTGAAATGTTTCATTCTTACATGGGAATTTCACTTTCCTCTTCCCTCTCCAACCATACTTCAAAGGTCACCAAAACCTCTGTGACAAATTTCAGGGACAAGAGGCAATGACAAAAGTAGGCAAAAGATGAAGAACCATGGTGCATGCAGAAGTCTAGTTCATTTCTACTTGGACACCACTAGATATAATTCTCCTCCCCAACTAAAACATTAAATCTGCTTACGCCTATAGAAAGTTTCATCCAGATCTTGAATCTTTTTGTAATGTCTGAAACCACGTATAGCAAGGAAATGTTAAGGCAATTATCCAGTGAAAACAGAAATAAGCCAGTCTAATTTGGTACAGATACCACAGCCCACAGACAAAGCAAATGTGTATATATATATATATCTTTTTTCTTTTATTTGAAGCCATTGGGAGCAGATGTGGGTCACTGCTTTAAGTGACATTGAAAACCCATAGTATCATTCCTTTTTAGACATGCTTTCAAAAGTTACACATGATTCTTATTAGTGTATTGCAAGGTTAGTGGTTATCACCACCACATTTTGACTGGTTTTACAGTTCATGTAACGTATGATGGGATTTCTGCAAAGAGTGCAGAGACAACTTTAATAAACCCAATGCCTTAAAAATGCCAGGCATTTTCTTCAATAATTTCCTCTTCCAGAGATTAATCAAAATCTGACTGTTTAATAATAATAATAATAATAATAATAATAATAATAATAATAATA
>MTQE01001141.1:13306008-13318062 GCA_014337955.1 Aspidoscelis marmoratus
TAATAATAATAATAATAATAATAATAATAATAATAATAATAATGGAAGAAAAAAGTTTGGTTGGCCACTGTGCAAAAACATAGTGCAGCAACGCATCCAAAACAATAATGGAAAAGAAAAACAAACTGCTTATTTATTTTGCAGCTT
Source organism: Aspidoscelis marmoratus (assembly GCA_014337955.1). Classification (NCBI taxonomy): domain Eukaryota; kingdom Metazoa; phylum Chordata; class Lepidosauria; order Squamata; family Teiidae; genus Aspidoscelis; species Aspidoscelis marmoratus. The sequence goes on from MTQE01001141.1 coordinate 13,306,156, forward strand.
GTGGATTTTACATTTACCTTGCCTAAGATTGCTCCAGAAGATTTCCGAATCTTTCAGAGATTTAGGGTGGCATGCAGAAGGCAAAGAAAGGAAAGACCCACTGCCTGATTGCCAGCAGATGCTACCCACCACTCTTTTGGCTACTATCATAAAACAGTGTTGATCATAAACAAAGAAGGAGAAAGACTATCTAACTCCGAAAACACTAAACAGTTTTGATTTCTCTGAAGAGATACAGCAGACTATTTAATTCAAAAGTGAGCCATTGACTAAACCAAAAGGATCCAAAGGAGGGAACAGTAATTAACATAGACATATGAATAAAATAAATCTGTAATCATTTTATCAAAAGGATACGGTACAACAGAACAACCAGGAATTCGGTTATTTAGAAATTCAGCCGCAACTTCTGCTTTTGGCCGCCCAACATCTTTGGGTCTGTAGAAAGCAGTAATAGTAAGAAAAATAAACTTTTAAGGCTTGATTATATTACCTAGGTTCTGTCCATATCTTTTGCAATAAATCACATTAACTTGAAAAAAAACTTGCATAATTTACAATTTATGTTTTTAACTGAGCTTTCACAGTAGTGTGGGGTTTCAAACCCAGGAAGTCCTAGATTTTAGCCTGGCATCCTGGCCAATAAACTACACCTGCATTCAAAAGGCTAAATATTCCAAGCCTTTTCTAGCTTTCATGTTGGTCTATCACAAGCATAATAACTCAGAGTTAATACTAAGAGACTATAATAGCTGCCCAACTAGGAAGCATTTATTTATTTAATATTTCAATCCCACCCTATACCCATTACAAAAAAATCAATATAAATACAGATAGGATAAAATAGCATAGCTAAAACTACGATAGTGCCCGTATGGGGGGGAGCACGCTAGTTCTTGAGCCAAATGTTAGGGTAAAGAGGTGCATCTTCAACAAATGTCTGGATATGTCCAATGGGGGTGCTGATGCACCTTGGAGGACACATTATTCTACATCCTGTGGGCTATCACACTGAAGGCCCCCACACACATTCCCACTCCTCAAATGCTAAAGAGAGTGGCAGTGCCAAGGGGTTCTCACAACAGATCTTAGGCCATCTGTATAAGGAGGAAGTCAGGGAGTAAGCTTTTCATTTAAAGTTCATGAAGCAACCAGTAAACGTTAACCAGTGCACCCAAATGCAATCTGTGTCCCAAGTAAAGGGAGTCCCAACTAACACAAATATTTTTCTTTCCTTATAACGATACTTTATGTTATGGCCTCTATTTGTAGAAGGACCACGAGATCAACCATGTTTTCCTCACAATCACTACTGAAACAAACCACGATGAAATTCCCACAGCCTTGAAAACCTCAAGTTCTTCTAGAAAAAGGCATGCTATAATAGTGATTCCGAGACAGACAGAGAAGGCAGCAAACAATGGCAGATGGAACTTAGCAAAAGACAGGCTTTAAATAACTTATAAAGCCAGAGGTGAAAATTTGCCATTAGAAATGTCATAATATACATACTTCTTTCAGAAAAAGCCAACCCACTGAACTCTTTATGACAATTAACTGGTCTTGCACATATCTCATATCTACAGTTTCCTATACACCCTTAAAATCTGTTCCAGAGAATCTTGCGATCCTTTGAACAGACTTTGGGTAGCTAAATGAGGAAGAAAGTAAAGAGGAAGTTGTCTTATTCCAGAATGTCCCTCGCTTTCTGTGTTCAGGAAGTGTTATTGAAAGGAATGACAGATGTCATTTAAGGCTGAGAGTTTTAAAAGCATTTTTTAAATTATGTGACTTACCGAAACAAAAATTGCCTATTTAGATTAGATACATCAATAGTGTCCATGTCAATGACATGGATCTGTCTAAAACCAGACAAAGCCTGAAAAAAAAAAGTTGGGGGGGGGGAATCATGGTTAAAAAAATAAGCAAAGATTTGTATGATTAGAAATATTTTTATAAGCTTCTAGTAAACTGGCAATACTAAATGTATTTTGCTACTTTATCATTAACATATTCTACACTATGATAGAAGAATGGTCACACTTTATTTATTTGCATTTTTATCCCACCTTATACTAGGGATGTGCATGAATATTTGTAACATTCCAAATTCATATGAATTTGGCCAAATTCAGACATTCAAATCCTAATCAAATGTTGGCTCATTCGAAGATTGACATTCAAATTCCAATCAAATGTTTTGATACATTAGTATGAAGTTTTGTATGGGCTTTGTACACTATTCAAATGCATTCATATGGGATTTGTATGGGGTTGAACATTTGTATTGAACACGAATCCTACCACATTCAAACAGATATGAATCAATTTTTTAAAAAATTGTGCACATCCCTACCTTATACCCTAAAGTCTTGAAGATAACAAGAAAACAAAATACAACATGAGCATATTAAAAATAATAAGATACTAATAACACTGTGGGAGGTGTAAGGTTTTTCCTCATTGCAGTCGAAGGCCAGGATACAGAAGTGTGTTTTTATCAATTTTCTGCATGTGTTCACTGAAGATGCCTGGTGTACCTCAGGAAGCGAGTGTTCCACAATCTGGGGGGGGGGGGCTCCAAGAAGGTCATATTCCCAGTTCCCATCCCCACCCAACTACTGAAGGAATTGGTTCAACCAGAAGGGCTTCCCCTGCATATAAAAACACATGAAGAACAATATGGGAAAAGGCATTCCTTTAGATATTTTGGACCTTTAGAGCCTTATAAGTTGAAGTTAACACCTTGAATTATTTTCAGTAGCAAATTAGCAGACAGTAGCTCTAAAATAAAATAAAGTAATGACTTAACTGCAGCTACTAGGTATAAGAATAACTAACTTTCTAGGTTAAGGTACATGAAATGTGTCTTGTCTAAATCTCTACAGCAATTGCAAAAAAGGATAGAGGCATCACGTTTCAAATATTTCTAGTTGAATTATACTCATTCTTACCTGCCAAACTGTGTTAATTCCACAAGAAAATAAGTCACAGAAAGAAACTGTGTTCTCATACAAGTCTCTAAGCAACTTGAGATTTAAATCTACAAAGTTGTAGACATTTTTTTCTTTCGTTCCTTTTAATACCAATCAAAACTGCCAGACCTAACTTACTTTTCTCATAGACTAAGCAAATATTTATTTACTTAATGTTCTAAGTGTTTTAAGAATACAAGAACACAGATTCTGAAGATGCAGGTTATAACAGCAAATACTATATAGTTTTGCTTGGTGCCCATATTTTCTCCTGTAGTTTGATCTTTCATTACTGTGTCTATAGTAATTTTGCTTATGATTAAATCTTGAAGCTAAAGGGAAGCTTTGAAAGTTCTGTCTCAAATCCAACTGATGTAAGCACTCCAGAATACCTACAGAGAATGCAAGAATCAGCTACCATTTGTCTTCAGGGGACACACCAAGTATTTCCTTATTCTCACCTGCAGTTTTATTACTAAGAGTCAATCATTTTTTTTTCTTTTTGAAAAGGATTTCTTCTTTATGCCACTAATAACTCAAAAGATATTATGCGTACTTCTAAGATAGTTTTTCACTTCTTTTGTAGGTCTGAACATATTTTTGAATGCATATTAAGCATGCATTTTAGACTTATATAGAATTTGGTACAGATCTAGTATACTGCTGGCATTAAGATTTAAAAACAAATAACATATTTTTCAACAACTGATCATGCAATGGAGAAAAAGCAAAACAAAACTTTTTCAAGTCAAAAGGGAAGACTACCAAGAAATAAAAATGAAATTCTTACCAGATTTTTCAGAAGTTCACATCCTAATCCTCCTGCTCCAATAACTAGAACTTTACAGGTGTTTAACAGAAAGTCAAGAGGCTGCAAAGAACCAAGACAGACATATTGAGAACAAAATAAGAAATTAATTCACAAGACATACTGTACAGGACTACACTGTTTAGTAACTGAAAATCGACAAAATTAATTATAAATTAGTAACCAACATACAACAGTATAACTTAATTAGCACAGATAATCCAGCACCGCAAGCAATACATTTCAATGAACAGATATTTCAAAGTGTTGAATTCACTAGTGTCTAGCTTCCTTACATAAAAAAATTTCAAACATAAATAAAAGCAAATATGTAAAGAAGTGAGATACCAATGGGTTCAACAATCAATACATTTTATATATATACCCATATTTATAACACTTGACTTTGAAATATCTTGAGGTCATAATCCAGCTCTGTAACCAGAGTAAATGCAGGGGCCCTGCTACATCTACTGAGGCAATGCTTAATCAATGTGCATGAACAAACCTATGGACAGGTGCTCTACAATAAGCTCCATTACAGTCATTATAGTACTCATAAATATACATGCAGAAGATTGTAGACTTAGGGTGCAATTGTAAGATGGCAAGGCTGCAGTCAGCCACTAACATGACACACATAGTTACAGGTATAAATCCTTATTCTACCAACAGTCAGGTCAGATTAGGGCTCACCAGGACATTAAAAAGCAGACATTAAGAAAAAATAAAGGCTGTTTGCATACTGCAAAACAGCTTATAGTGAGGTGTTCACAACGAGAATGGCCCCTTTTCAGGCCCCAGAGCTGGAGAAGTATGGTTGGAGAGGTTATTCTGAAGTTAGGAAAATCATAATCACCCAATTCTTTTTTCCCCTCAACTTACACATTTGTTTTTATATCTTAAATGGGATTGGCATGCAAGCAGCTGTGTAAACTCCTTCTATCAAGACTGTACTTCCAATCAGCATGTTGATAAGCAATGAAGGAATATCCCTATGTTAAGGTTTACTAGGATTAAAAAGGCCAAACACAAAGACGGTTTTGTTCAGAAGTGGAAAAATTAAATTTTTAAAGTGAGGATTAGCAAACACAGAGTTACCCTCCCTTTCTTAAACGAGGGTAGCGTTAAATCTGCATTTGGCCTCAAACTAGATTAAATTGCCCTAAATATTAAACAACTGAGTTCATCATTTTTCACACCACACATTCATATGCAATTTCATCTACTGTATTTGCACTATAACCACTTTATCATAGTAAGATATCTTCCTAAATTAAGAATATCAAAGAATCACTTTAAGATTTTCGATAGCTAAATTCCGATCTACTCAAGACATTGGTCATGCAAAACATTAATTGGTTAATATCAAAAGTTTTCAGCCTGCCACATTCTTCCATTTTAACAACAAAGAAACAGAAAAGTCCACAAAAGTTTGTAACACAATACTACAAACATTTGTATTTAAAATAACTGTTTCTCACTTGAGTGCCCGGCTCGAAATCAGGGTGTGTGAATGGTCCAGATCGCTCGAGGAACTTCTTTACATGGTTCCAGCGACCTTCCCAGTCTCCATTGTCCCCACACCCACCATCAACAGCCATTCTGCACAGAACATAGAAATTCAGCTGCAAAAAAAACAGTAGGAAAACACACACACACAAACATCTCTACAAGCTTAAAGTTCCCTTCTCAACTGCTGAAACACTATTATCATTAAAACCACAATCTATTACTTGCTATTAATATTACTATATACCAAAGATAGACATACTCCTTATTGAAGTGAAATCATACATGAATAATCAGCAATGACTGATGGAACAGCCCATGGCTAAGCAAGGTTTGAGTAATGCTAAAAGTAGCTGCAGCAGGTCTTCAAGATCTGCTGAGGTGGAGGCCATGTTTTATGGTGGCCCCAGTAACATTTATGCCAGATGGGATTTCTTGGGGCAGAGAAAGCGAAATCACCACAATTTCAGCAATGGAGAACTAAACGATTCACTAACCTTCCCTGAAATTCTCACAAATAGGCCACCATTGCATGGGACATGTAGACTGTACCCCTTGAATGTAGAAGGTACAAGCATATATGCCATTTCTCATAAATAGTGTTTGTATTTCCATATTGTTATTCTTTAACACATTATAAGAAAAATCAAGTTTGTAATAATTGTGGAAAAGAATCAATATTTTTAAAGTACAAAGATTGCCACCCATTTTTATTTTTAACAGAAAGTAATTATTTTACTACAATGATATTTTACTAGTCTGTTACTAAATATAAATACAGGGCAGCCCAATGCATTTCATCGTCAGAAAAAAATGCACCTATGATATACCATCTCTGGAAATCAGTCAGAGACTATGGTTTTTTTCCTAGGACATTTTTAATCTTGTGTATGGCCACATAATTCATGTTAAGATAAAAAGTGTAATGCAGAATACTTGTCTGTTATTTACTGTATCTTACCAATACTGGTTAATCGATTTTTATACTAGGTTTTAATGTCTATTCTAAGCACAATTCTACCTTAACCCCTCTAGATATTACATTATGTTTTAATAGAATCAAATTCAGCAAATGAAAGTTTGTTGCAAAGTATGACTCCTGCTTATACCAGTTCCTTAATTTTTCTATAATGCTTTTATTATTAAGGGAAATTAAACAACTTTCTATGACTTAAAAAGTCACACACAGTATTCCAGTGATAACCATATCAGATATTTTAGGTAACTGTTAAACAGTTTAAAGTGGTAGTTTACAGTACCACGGTTTCCAATGGGAAGCACTCCTGAGTACTACAGTGCAAACAGATTTCCAATATTTGTCGACTTTAAAGCAAGATCCCCTAATGAAAGGGCTTTCTCTTCAATACAGCATGTATGAGACTTTGGGTTTTTTTCCACTGTCACTAGAAGTACCCATTAAATACCCATTAATGGGTACGTAATGGTATTTTTCTACCCATTAATGAGTACTTAATGGGTACTTCTAGTGACAGTGGAAAAACACCTTTTGATAGAGTATGCAGCCCAACTGAAAGTTAGTTGATACAAAGTGGGACAGAAATATTCAAAATAAATAAAAGATACTATACTGACTGTGTGTAGTATAACATCTATGAAAGTTAAATATTGGGTGTTTTTCCACTGTCACTAGAAGTACCCATTAAATACCCATTAATGGGTACATAATGGTATTTTTGTACCCATTAATGAGTACTTAATGGGTACTTCTAGTGACAGTGGAAAAACACCCATATATAATGATGTCATCTTTTCTCTAACTGACCTACCATGCACACACCACATCCTCTCTCCAGATGTTTAGGAAAATCAGCTGAATATGTGAGGTGCAATGAAAGCAGGAGGATCATTTAAGATTGCACTCCTAGAATACTGGATAGAACCTCTGAAATTTCTCAAATTGGTTTCCTATTTACAGTCATATTCTTATACAAGCCTCTTTTATTTCTTGTTTTCCTTTTTAAACAAAAAACTCTTCATTTTGGGGAAATGATCCCCATTAATACACTTCCAGTCAAGAACATTATTGCCTAAGATTGTCAGTTACCTCCAATTAAAACGTGTGTGTGATTCAAGCATTTAAGGACAGTGTCATAGACAACTGTAATGCATTCCAATTATGGTTTAGTTGAAGTTTTACTCTGCTCCATGTCAGTTTCACCTGCAAAGGGGGTAAACACTAAAAAGATGTGGGCTCATATGCTTAATGTTCCTCTTTCACCATCAGTAATTTTAAAATCCATTCACTATGCATAAACGTTACCAGGAGACAGGGAGGCACCCTGGATTTCACCATGTACTATTATTTTTATTATTGCTTACACAGCAGAGCATGAAGCCACATAAACCTCCATCTGAATATTTATACCCATACTTATTACCACCTGGGAGAAGACTACATCTCTGAAATAGCATGACTGGCCAAACTGTGGCTCCATTCAACATTGCTTACTTATTCTACTACAGTTGGATATTCCAGAAAAAGGCACATCCAGAGATGCTTTATTTTGGAATAGCTATACCTTTCAAAGGAATATCCAAGTACAGTGGAATAAGTAAGGTCTGGAAGAAGCTCCAGATTCTGTAAATGCCGCTGTCTTACAACTCCTATAAGTCCTTGATTATCTGGCTAATGGTAAAAACAAATAGTATATCTCATTTGAGCTGTTATGCCACGTTCAGATACTGAGGGCTCAAGCCATTTAGGGCTTTAAATGTTAGTGTCGACACCTTGAATTGGGCTCTTCTGAGAAGCTGCTTTCAGATATAGCTGAAATATCCATCTTCAGAGGGTTTTGCTCTTGGTAGGGTCAAAAGTGACTAGTGTCTTTCCAGATCTTGTTTCCCTTCTTATAGATGTCTGCTGTTTGTCAATTCCGGAAACATGGAATGTGGCATAACAGCCCCAAAACTGCAACAACTGTGATTGAATCCGGCCGTGGAGCCTACATACATTACAAGAAGTTTAACTGGCATAGAAGTATAATGGGCTCGACTGATTATGTGAGTCTCTGGCTGGACTTATACCAGGCTCGTCTTAAAGGACCTGCACTGGTTACCTATTCACTACAGAGCCCATTCAAGGTGTCGACACTAACATTTAAAGCCATAAATGGCTTGAGCCCTCAGTATCTGAAGGAGTGCATTCTCTCATATAGACTTGCCCATGCACCAAGATCCTAAGGAGAGGGCCTTCTTGTAGTTCCTTCTCTTTCAGAGGCATGAGGCATAGGGAAATACAAGAGGGTCTTTCCTGTGGTGACCGCTAAACTTTGGAACAGCTTCCCTCTTGAGGTTCGCTAGGTGCCTACACTATATAGTCTTCTATGCATGGTATAGAAAAGGTGGATAGAGAGAATTTCTTTTCTCTATCGCACAACACTAGAACCAGGGGGGACTCTATGAAGCTGATGGGTAGGAGAGTAAGGTCTGACAGGGGGAAGTATTTCTTCACCCAGAGGGTCATTGGTTTATGGAATGTGCTGCCGGAAGAGGTGGTAACAGCTACCAGTCTAGATGGCTTTAAGGCAGAGTTAGACAAATTTATGGATGACAGATGTATCAATGGATGCTAGAATGAATGCCTAGGTGCATCTTTCAGGCTGGGGGGGGGGAGCAGGGCGCTTCTAAGGCCATTTGCTGGGATTCTAGAGCAGGAATAGGTTTGTCCTTGTCTCTGCTTGAGATGCCCATGAGCATTTGGTGGGCCACTGTGTGCGATAGGATGCTGGACCAGATGGGCTGTGGCCTGATCCAGCAGGGCTTCTCTTATGTTCAACCAGGCTTTTGTCATCTAAATAGCTTCCTCGGGGTGCTGTCCTGTTAGGGACGAGGCAGGGTGGGATATTTTTAATTATGTTTTATTATTTGATATGTTTTCTTATTGTAACCCGCCCTGGGACCATTTGGGGAAGGGCGGGATATAAATTTACTAAATGAATAAATAAATCTCTGAAACACGAAGTTCGGACGCCCTTGGGGGATGCAGATCTTGGTTTTATTGAGGGGACACCGCACCGCCCCCCACCGCCCCCGACCCCACTGCCCTGCACTCTCCCTCCCTCCCCCCCCGCAGCCTGCCTTCCCTTCTTTTCTTCCCCCTCCTCCTCCTCCTCCTCCTCCTCCTGCTCCGCCGCCGCCTTTCTCCCCGCCCAGCGGCCCCTATTTCCCTACCCCGCACTGACCCCATCTCTCTCTGCCTCTCTCCCGCCAGCCGCCGCTCCTCTAGCCTCCTTCTTTTCTTCTCCCTATAACGAGAGAGAATAAAAGAAGGGTCAGTCACCGACCGGGTCAGGCTCAGGCTCAAGTTCGCGCTCCTCCCGCCACGACTGGGAAGGCGGATGGGGGGCAGAGGCGGGGCGGACGCTCCCCGCCACCCCCGAGAGCCCCTTCCAAGCAGCGACCACGACGACGGCGGGGAAGGAGCTGGGTGCCGAAGGGAAGCGAGCGGGTACTTACGGCTCCTCGCTGTCCGCCATCGCTCCTCTCGCCGGCGTCCTCCGCTCGCCTCTTCCCTCCTTCGCCCACAATGCAACGCGACAGGAGATTCTCTCGCCCGCGTGGACCATAGAGTTTCGCTTTGGGGGAAGGGATTATGGAGACCGGCCTTCTCTAGTCTCTCTGGTTAAACGTACGGGGAGGGAGGGAACGTTGTATATAGAGCCATAACAAGAAAAGAGGGGAATTCTAGTCCGCAGCATGAAAACGAAGTTCATGCTTCGGTTTTGTTGACTGAGTCTTCCAGCTAGCACTAGAAGTTGCTTTCATCATCCCTGGCCACGTTTGCCCGTGGGAAACCGTGGCCCTTTCTGCACTCGGCCTTATTCTGGAATATATCTCAGAATAGGGACCTGCTACCTGCATTGTAAAGCAGACTATGGAAGGCCCTAGGTGTGGCCTGCCACAGTCTGCATCAGCTTGTGGCTCCCTGCTATCCCGAGGTATATTCCAAGTGCGGGAAGGACCCATGATCGCAAACCAAAGTATAAGGATCTCATCAAATCATTCTTGCTCAGATATCAAAAATGAACATCACAAGCACAGCCTTATTTATTATTTTGAGTAGTTATTATACTGGAACGAGGATAATATAATAATGGATGCAATCTTATTTACTTATTAACAGTTTTATCCTGCCCTATGCTCAGAGGTCTCCGGGCGGGTAACAACATCTAAAATCAAACATAAAAACAATAACACTATATTAAATCAATAGCATCTGCAAGTTGGAAGGGGAAAGTGTATCCCCATTTAACCAAAGGCCAGGGCAAAGAGGTGCATCTTCACTGTCTTCCTAAACGTGTACAGTGAAGGTGATACATACAATTCAAGGGGGAGACTATTCCATAGCTTAGGGGCCATCAATGAGAAGGCCCTCTCCCAGGTGCCCACCTCTTTTGCTGCTGAGGGTGGTGGGACAACCAGGAGGACCTCCCCTCCAGATCTTAGGGCACGGGCAGGTCAGTCAATGGAAGTTTGTTTAATATGACAGAAACATAACTGAATTATTATCAAATCAAGCAAGTTGGCTCTAATTGACCTCAAAGGGGTTTTCCTGCCATTGAATTTTAAGTGACAAGTGTAAGTGTTTCATAAGAATAAGTGACAAGTGTAAGTGTTTGTGGGGCTGTCATTTTACTTTTGGAGGGGGGAGGAAGGTTCCCCCCCCCCGATTTGTAACACCTCCCCATATATATGGAGTTGCCTATCGGTGTGACTCCGATTTTAATTCAGTATTTATTCAAATTTTTATCCCTTCCCACCCTATATCCAAGGGTCTCAGAGCGGGTTACAACATATATAATGAGCACATTAAAACCATAACATTTTAAAACCATACAGTGAAGGTGCCTGACGCAGCTCAGGAGGGGGACTATTCCACAGTCCAGGAGCAATCACTGAAAAGGCCCTATCCTGAGTGCCCAGCCCTTTTGCTATTGAGGGTGATGGCACTACCAGGAGGGCCTGCCCTGCAGATCTTAGCATCATACTACCATCTTGTCAAAACCCCATTTGCTTTGATCTCACTTCTAAACAAAGAGACTGAACTGCTGATAAGAAAATATTATTAACAGGAGGCAAGCATGCAGAGGACTGAGGCTTCGTTTCCCCAACAACTTGAAGCACTTGAATAAAGGCCATAAATATGTTTTTCTTATTTCCCCTGCCAGGAAGTCCTATTAAAACCAGCCAACTTTTTTCAGAATAGAATAATTATGCACCTTTTTGCCCTGGCCTTGGCTAGGTAAAGGAACAGACTTTTCCTCCCCACATTCAGACACTGCCATGGTTTTAATATGCTTAATATATTATTGGTTTTAATGTGTTCATTTTATAGTTGTGACCCTCCCCGAGACCCTTGGGTCTAGGGTGGGATAAAAATGCAAATAAATAAAATATCCTGAGATGCAGACAAATTCTGCGGTGAATCAGCAAAACTGGCCATGGTGGTTTCTTTGGCAAGGGTTCATGGCCGTGATGGAACTCTTTTAAGCAGACACTGTAACGATATGCATGAATAATAATAATAAAAATCAACGTAACAGAAGCGGTGCAGTCCTGATCCTGACGTTATCCCGCGCCCTTGGGGGGGGG
>MTQE01001141.1:13318164-13341563 GCA_014337955.1 Aspidoscelis marmoratus
GGGGGGGGGACCAAGAGGGAAGAAGCGCGCGCAGCAACCATGCCGCCGCCACAACGTGGCTTTCCTTCCTCCTTCTCCCCTCTTTGACAGGCGGAGCAGCTACCCTAAGGACGCTTCTAGCGCCCTGATCAGCTGGTTGGCTGGCTCTTCGCTCTTTAACCCTGCCCTGGTGACGTGCCGCCGCCGCCGCCGCCCTTAGCGCCAGACTCCGGATGGAAGAGGCATTATGGACGTGCAAGTAGCACCGCTGAGATCCTGGGACGATTTCGTTCCAGGCCACGATCGTTTTGCTGTGCCGGATTTCAAAGACATTTCCAAATGGAACAACAGAGTGGTCAGCAATTTGCTGTATTACCAGACCAATTACCTGGTGGTGGCCGCCGCCGTCATTTCCATAGTAGGGTAAGCGCGTGAAGATGGAGCCGTCTCTAAAGCGAGGTTTGGTTGCTGCGACAAAGTTTTTTCTGTCCCTTTATACGACCCACCGACGCCTAACTTTTAATCTAGTTTGGCGTTCTCCGATTGAGGAAATCCATTTTGGGATTAGATAACGCTACTAGTCATTTTGCTCATGTGTGCTGTTGCTTTGAAGGTGGGCTGGAGATGGATTAAAATGTGGGTGTAGATGGCCCCATACAAACCAGGAAGGCTACCGTTTCATGCTCTTCTGTCTGTGTTAGTTTCTCTTTCTTGCCAATGGCTACATTTTAGGCTCTAGCATTGTCTGCTGATTCATTGAGCTTTGAAGTAGGTAAGTATTGTACTTGGAGGGTCTGGGATTTTAAAAAACCCCTACATTCGTTCAGCATTACTTTTAAGGAGAAAGGGGGAGTAATAAGAAAAGCCCCTTTGTGTTTGTTATAGAATAATCTTAACTACTGTAGATTTATTTTTTAATGGTTCCCATTTAAATTTAAAAGCAAGGATGGAAACAGTAAAAAAACACCCAGTAATTAAAACAAGTTAAAACCTGACCAGGCCATTCACACAGGGAATGCTTGCATAAAAATGAGGTTTTCAATAGGTGACACTTGTTGTAAGTGTAGACATCCCACAAACAGGAGAGCATTCCAAAAGGAAGGTGCCGCTACAGAGAAGGTCCAACCACAAGCTGTTGTAAGATGGCAGTCTGTGTTACCTGGATCCCACAGTAAAACTTCTCCGGATGATCTCAGGGCTCTGCCACAGTAATAACATGGTTCTTTAAGGTACCATAGTCTCAAGTTGTTTAGGGCTTTATATGCCAATAGCTGGTCCAATAGCTAATTGGCATCTGGCTTAAGCTAAAGTGTAGTGTGTGCCCAAGCAGGCATCCCAGTCAGAAATCTGGCTGCTGCAGATTATACCAGTTGTAGCTTCTGGAGCAGATACAAGGGGCCATTCTGCACTTGGCCTTATTTTGGAATTTATCTTGGAGTAGGGTCCTGCTGTCCACATACTAGTACAGACTATGGCAGGCCCCAGGTGAGACCTGCTATAGTCTGTATTAGCATGTGGACAGCAGACCCCTATCCTGAAATATATTCCAGAAAAAGGCTAGTGGCAGAAATAGCCAAATAGAGTTTAATGAATTACATTTAAGTGTGGCAAGTATTTTATTTTCCTCCTGTTCATTCTTTTCTCACCTATATCAAAAAAATCAAAAGAGGCGATGAACACTATTCCCCTCCCTTTGATTCTGTTCTCACAATAGCTTTGCAAGGTAGGTTAAGCTGCAACCCAGTAATTGGTTGAAAGTCATTCATGGATATGGCCAATTGGAGATGATCTCTGGTGTCCTAGGACCAACATTTTAGCCACTATCTCACACTGCCCTAGAATGCCTTTCTATTTTTCTCCCACCACGATCACTGCCTCTTTCCCCACCCCTCAAAAAAGTCTCTTTGTTGGGGATTGGGAAAAGGGAGAAATTTGACCAGCCTTATTTTCCATAAGCATTCATTACTTATAGTTTGTGAATTCCATATTTGTAAGAGTTTAGAGGAACCTAACCCCCAAGAATGTCAAAAGACTGTACTTCTCCCTTGTGTAACACTGTGTTTTGGTTCCCACAGCCATGTGGTACAAATCTCTTATTCAAAAAGTTGCTACCTGTAGAAAACTGAAGATTGGGGAAAACCTAAGAAACCCAATTTGAAAATGTATTGCAGAGGAGAGGTGCAAACAGTTGATAAGTGAATGGTTTTGCAGAGGGAGGAACTCTGGGTCAGTGCTGCTCTGGAACTGTGGTCCAACCTATCATTGTGAGTCAGTGGTTGGTCAGAGGCTGCATCACATTACTGTAAAGCTTGAGTGATTGCAGGAAACAAGGGCACTCACATTTTGTCAACCACATAAAAGCAAAACCAAGCTTTAATAAAAAAAGTGTTACGCAACAGATATCACATTTTACTGAAGTGTGAAATACAGAAGATAACTGCTCTATAGCTGTACTCAAACAACAAAAGAGGCACCTGAGAGACTCTCGTGTTCCCAGTCCTTCTCTAATCCACCTTTTCTAGCACAGAATGTTCAGGGGGGCAGGTTGATGTGTGACCAGTCCGACCTCAAAGCCGCCTCTAGGGTGTGTCAGAGGTGCTTTTTCAGTGTCTGATCACAGCCTATGTTTCAGGTCTAAACCGATGAGCCTTTAGAGCATATATCTCAGCTGCAGGGGGGTGGGTGGGTTTAAGACTCATGTGGCATTTTATCTTTAGAAAGGACTTCCTTCCTGCCATCACTGCTTGGCTTCCAACTGCTTTAACACTTGAAACTAGGGGTGTTTTTCCACTGTCACTAGAAGTACCCATTAAGTACCCATTAATGGGTACAAAAATGCCATTAGGTACCCATTAATGGGTACTTAATGGGTACTTTTAGTGACAGTGGAAAAATACCCTAGACCCTGTCCCCAAGCAATTTAAAGTCTGCTAAAAACTTCTTTTGCCTCTGAGCGCCCCCATGCCAGGGTTTTCAACCAGCTTCCAGCGCTACAAAAGCAGGAAAACCCACAACAAAAAAAGTGCCCTTTAAAGAAGAGTTTCATTGTTCTTTTTGGAAGTCACGGGTTTTCCTCGCAGCATTTACCTTGGGGACGCTCCGTGGCAAAAGGGGTGGGGATTGCTGCCTGCACACACAGCAATAACACATTCACACATCTCCCAGAACTGCAGCAGTTTCCCTTCCCTTCCCTTTCTAAAGCTCAAAGAGCCAGAATAGTGCAGAATTGCAACATTGTTGCAATTGTTATAAGGTGTGAAGTGGGTGGATTATTGCTACAGTCACCGCTGCTCTACAGGGTGGATTTTGACAGTGATCAGAGTGAAAGTGTGGAGCATGAATGAGCGAGAGATCACTGCCTTTGCCAGCATGGGAAGCCATTTCGGGGGGCGGAGATCTGGGAGACGAACAGAGAACCGATGGCTACCTAGCCTGGTGATTAAATTAAGAAGAATTACAAGCTCAAGGAATCTTCCTCAATGAAACAAATTTGATTTTCACCTTGTCTGGGGTTTCTTCCTGGTTGTGGCCATGCAGTCCCTCCCTGTTCCCTCCAGCACCCTATCAACAAGAGAGGGGGCAGGCAAAAAAAGATGTGGGCAAAGAAAACACGCTTCTGTGGGGATGGAAGGTGCGTTTTAAACACACGTTTTGCTGAGCCTCATGCGGACGATTATTCTGGCATTGCATGGCACTTTTAAAGTCCGCTTGAATACAGTGACAGTAGAGGGACAGTAGAGAGGCAAATAAGTCTTTTGGGGACCCAGCCATAGAACAGGTAGAAGATAAGTGCATAGAGGGAGCCCTAATGAATCAGGCAATAAAATCATGATATGAAAATGATTCTAAATTGGGGTTCAGATGACTCATCAGTCGATTTCTAATTTTAGGATGCAAATGAGCTATGCTTCTGCCTTTTCGACAGTTGTCCTTTCAAATATCCTTAGTGCGCTTGATTAGTTGATAAACAGTAGCTTTGTGAACTCATAACGGCGTGGTTGGTGCACGCGCTTCTTTCCTCTTTGTCCATTCCCCCCCCCCCAAAGGGCCCGGTACCTCATAACAGATGCGCTGACGCTGCTGCATTGCTGTAGAAAAGAAAAAGTCTATCCGAAAGGTGCCTGCCTCATATGCTGATAGACAGTAGAAAGGATTAGACAAGGTGCATCAATGTCTACTAGAATGGATGCCCAGGTATTGCCTTCAAGTTAGGGAGACAGGCAGGGATGAGATTCCCATAAGCAATTAGTGGGCCACTGTGTGAGACAGGATGCTGGACTGGTTCAAGAGGACCCTTCTCACGCTTTTGTTAGCAAAGAATTACATTGTTATAGGGACAGCTTTTTAGATGGTTAGTGGAACATGTTACTGGAGTTCAGGACTGCATTCAGATTCTTCTATGACTCATTGAAAGAGATGCAGGGCGTGTCACCATAGTGTGGTTTCAGTTGGTGTCAGAAAGGAGCCTGCCAGCTTTGCAAAGGCCACAACTCTCAAACTGGCCTACAGGGAAATGCAGTACATTTCACCTTCATGTTGGTCCAGCTCAGTGCATGAAAAGAAATCTCAGGTCTCCTTCTTGCTACTTGTTTTCTGATCTTTCTTATGTCTTCAGATCCCTTCCAGCAGAGGGTACAGTGGAGACAGGCAGTGTTCAGTGCCCCTTCAATGTGATTTGAAAGGCTTGTGGTAGAGAGATGCTTCATCTTTCTGGGAACAACTTGGTATCAGACTTGTCTAGTTGGTAGGCTGTGTCCAGACATAATAGAAGAGGCACCTCAGAGAGACTTGTCTAATCTGCCTTTTGTAGCACAGAATGTCCCACGGGGAGGGTATATTGGTGTGTGAACAATCCTATCTTGAAGCCTTCTCTAAGCTCTCTCCGAGATGCTTTTTTGTTATGTCTGATCACAGTCTTTAATTCGATTTGTCCTGGTGGATAGACTCTGGCAATCATCATGTTCGGATATCTGAGGGAAAGTTATCTTAAATACATTAACTCAAAAACTTATGGCAGTGTTGTTGCTTTTTGTTTTTTAAATTGATGGGCATAGCAGTTCTTTTTTAAGAACTGTGGAAGAAAAAAATAAAACAGTGCAGGAAATGTTCATTTGGTTTGAATAGTAAAAGGTAGGCGGAATGGGGGGAATGATAGTTGTGTGCATTGACTAAATTCCTATAGACCTTATTTCAGAGGGTATTAGAGGGTATCATGGGTTTATCCATATGTCCAGAGCCACTTCGTGTCAATGTCTCAAGAGAAAACTGCAGCAATGTCCCCTTTGGGGCTTAGCCTAGGGTTAACAATTTAAGATCACGTCTGCACTGGGCCTTATTCTGGAATATATCCTGAAATAGACTCCTGCTGTGGCGTACCACTGAAATGCAGCCCCTCATAATCCCGAACGTGGTAGGCATGCCTTCTGTGTACCTCCTGTGCTCTGGATCAGGGTCATTGGCCTGCTGGTAAATATGATGAAGCAGGTCTAACTGTGATCCAGATTGAGGTCTCCTAATCAAGATCACGCTCTGCCAAATGCAAAAATAACAAATCAAATGAGGGGGGCGGGGGCGGAGGTGGCCTCATAGACATGGATTAAAGCACAGATGTATGTGACCTAAATGGGTACTACATGGAACCTTAATCAGGATTAAACACCCACATACAAAGGTTGTAGGCCATGTAGATCTGCACATCAGGTGGTCATGCCTCCTGCTGGGGTGCCCCGTACACTTTATCTGAAGCACAACATCAGTCAAGGAAGCCTGATCAGGACTGCTGGCAGTCACTATTAATCATGAGTACTAGGTGGACCTGGAGACCTCATCCCAAACAAGGTGGTGTTCCATGCAGAGGCATGTCTTTGTGTTTGGGACTATGGGGGAACAATTTAGGCAGCTCATCAAATTGTGCCATGAAATGCTGTCCCTAGAGACTCCCAAGGCTAGGAACGTTTATTCCTAGCCCATTGGAGGTCTCCATGCCTGGCGTCAAATTGCATGCATGCTTCAAGGCCATGGTGTGGCGATATGGGCTGGTCTCACCCACAGCTTCCCACGGTCAGGATAAGTGGGCTGGGCTATTCCAGACCCACTGATTCTGATTTATGACAGAAAGAGCCTTCATCCGCGTTAAGGATCCATGCAGAAAGGGTGTGTACTTGGTTCTGTCAGGATGGAGCATACTAAGAGGGTCAGGCCCTCCCTTAAGCCACACAAGGGCATGGAAGGAAGATTTGTATACCCCTTCCTATTCTGGTCTATTGGCAAGTGCAAAAATGGCCTTAGTTCATTGCTATTGTATTTGATGGTTGGTAGTTTTTGTACTTTGATCAAAGAAGAGAGAAGGCCATATTGTGGCTATGATTGGCCAAGTGTCGTATCTGTTCTATATCACCATGGATTTGATGGGTGCAGGCAAGAACTCAGTTATCATCACTATTACTTTTGTGCTTTACATAGTACTGTATCTAGTAATTTTTCTGTCCAACAGAAAAGCAGAAACAAAATACCCCCCCCCAATATACCTGTTTTTTAACATTGTATGTTAAACATACAGGTTTAGAATAATTTTGTTTATATTGATGATTTGTTTAAAAATAAGATGAGCTAGTCAGTTACACTGAAATTATTTCTTGCTGCAATAATTTATGAAATTTTATGTAATAGTTGCATTTTGTCAACAGGCTTTTCCATATTTACTTTTCAGAACTTTCTGTTCAGCGTTTTCTTGCTAGCTGTACATATTACTAAATCTATGGTCCTTTCTGCACTGGGCCTTATTCCAGATTATATCCCAGAAGAGGGATTTGCCATCTCATGCTGGTAGAGATTATGGCAGACCCCACCCAGAACTACTGTGATCTGCACCAGTATGTGGGTGGCAGGTCCCTATTCTGGGCTGAAATCTGGAATGTAGCCCAGTGCAAAAAGGGCCTAAGATTAAGGAAATGTTGAAGTTGATGGGTATCTTTCTCTTCTTGGGAATAGAAAATCCTGTATTTTAGGCCATTTCTGCATGTAGCAGCTTTAGATTGAGATCAGTAGATCCAGATTTACCAGATCTACTGGTCCAGTTCACAGGAAGGCGAGGACTGGATCACTGCCATCTGCACTGATGGTGCTAATTTGGTTTAAGCCTCCCCAAGGTTGTGAAGTTCATGCAGGCTTTACAGCTGCACCTCTCAGCCCCCAACGGCTAGAAGTGGAAGTTTCTAGCCACCTGCATGCTTCCATGATTTGGAATACAGCCCTTAGTCTAGTTCGGTGATGGCCAACCTATGACACGCGTGTCACAGGTGACACGCCAAGCCCTTTTGGGTGACACACCTGGTCACCCTGGCACCTGGGCATGTAGCGAAATACCAACTTTCAATTGAAGATTTAGCAAACGAAATTCAGCAGCAAAAGTCACCAATGTAAAGAATTGTTTTTGCTTTTAATAAAATACATATATCAAAATATAACTTTTTTACTAGAGCTACAAATATCACAAAATTATGGATATTTCTAGATGTGACACAGCGCCCGAGTTAAGCTAGGTTTTCTTGCGAAGTTTGACACACCAAGCTCAAAAGGTTCACCATCACTGGTCTAGTTTGTAGATCTGATATAGCAGGTCTACAACAGATCTGGACTAAGGGCCTCTCTCTAAGATCTGACTCAGTGAATAAATGCAGAATTTTAAGGAATAGCCATTTAAAAAAAAAATATCAGCAATTAGCTTATAAATGCACTCAAAATATTCTGTGGAACATAAGTGACAGCCTAAATGATTGAGGACTGGAACACCTTCCTTATGAAACCTGTTTGCAACATCTATGTTGAAAGCCAACATTTAAGAGGTGAAAAAGTTGGATAGAGGGTAAAAAAATATTTTTCATACAGCACCAGAACTAGGGCTCTCTGATGAGCTAGACTGTTAAGACTGACAAGGGGAAATATTTTTTCACCAAGAGAGTCATCAGTCTATAGAATTTATTGACAGAAGAGGTGGTAATAACAACCAGCCTGAATAGCTTTAAGAAAGGATTAGATAAATTCATGGATGATAGGTCTATTAATGGCTACTAGAATGGGTGCCTCCACGTTGGAGAGACAGGCAGGATGTAGGGCCCTTTGCAGGGAACTGAGAGCAAGTGAAGATTTTGCCTTTGTCTTCTGCTTGAGATGCCCAGAAGCAGTTGCTGGACTACTGGACTAGATAGGCTGTGGCCTGATTCAGCCGGGATCATCTTATGTTCTTAACCTGAGATACTTCGATTTCTGTTTGCCATCAGGAGTTATGTACGCTTTTGACTACGGTGGTTCAGTTAAGGATATTTCAAAATTTAGACCTAAAGTGAAACTCATTGTTGTACACAATGGAAATTATTATACAACAGTAGCACTGCATCAGGTTTTGCTCTTGCTTTTGTAGATTTTTACATTGAATAGCCACATGGGATACTGCACATCTCTGCATTTGATTAAATCTTTTTGTTCAGTGCCCATCTAAAATAACCATCTGCAGAAAGATGGGAAATACAACTGTCTTTAATTATGTGCAGGTGGCTGCATTAATCTTATTCTGACAAATCTGTTTTATGGTGTTCTGGCCTGTATTCACCGTCTCTATGTCACTTCAGTGTCACTTGACATTACTATCACTGATTGATACTGCCTACAGCCAGCCATTTCATCTGTGCTGTCCCAGGCATGAGTGGCCATTCTAGACATGTTTCCTTGCTAATTGTGTGGAAAGAGGCAGCTGTTTCTAAATTCCTTATTGCTGTTCAAGACTTGATGGTAGTATTGTAGGAATACGTTATGGAGACACAATGACCTGGGAAAGAGGTTTTGCCCCATTCTGTGAAAGTATCTTGATGTTTAAGAAACAACTGTCCTTGCCTTCTAGTTGGCGAGTTAGGTCCTTGAGGTCCTGTGAGCCAGTTTGGTGTAGTGGTTAAGGTGCCAGACTCTTATCTGGGAATACTGGGTTTGATTCTGCACTTCTACTGAAGCTAGCTGGGTTGACGTTGGACTAGTCACAGCTCTCTTCTGAGCTATCACAGCCCCACCTACCTCACAGCCACTTTGAGTCCCCTTAAATGGATGAGAAAAGTGGGGTAGAAAATGCAACTCATCTTCTTCTTATCAGCTTCCCAAAGGTAAACATTGGCACCAGCAATTTCAAGGACACAAATTTTGTTCTATCGCACTCTGTGAAGATCATGGAACTGGATCAAGCATGTACAAATTATTGTTTATCTTGTAATGATTGTTTTCTGAAACTTTGTTACTTGCCTGTTCATTTATAGTTGTGCTTTTAGCTGGATAACTTTAGCTTGATAACTTCTATTAAGACTTCATTTCCTAAGAAGTCAAGGGCAGGTGAAGAATTCGCCTTTCTCTTCTGCTTGAGGTGCCATTGATGGGTCACTGTGTGAGACTAGATGGGGTTTAGCTCTTACATTCTTAAGGTTTTTATAGAAAATTGTTGTGTCCAGCTGTGGGACTTTTTGGTGAAGGGTGGGAAATACATAAATAAAATCATTACCTCACTTTATTTGTATACTGTCATTCCAAAGATGCACAAGATAGTTTACAACAAAACCTAGGAAACAATAATTTAACAGTACATTATTAATTTAAACAGAAAATGCCAAAATACAAATTAATTTTACAGAAAAAAAATAAAAGATACTCATCACTGCCTAGCAGTTGTTAATATAGGTAGCAGTAGGTCATCTGAAGAAGAAACCCTCTCCCAAGGAAAGATACAATATTGATTTAGCTTCACAGAAGAGCATACGCCTCTTTTTGTTTCCCACTTGGCTTTTTGGGTGGTGTTGTCTTTTCCCAAGAGGTGCAATATAAACTTTGTCCTTGTTTGAGTGCAACCATACTCCATCAAGTTGGCATTCTATTTGTCTTCAGTTTATGAGCCAGTTTGATCAAGTGGTTGGCAGCTGGACTCTTACCTGGGAATATCGGGTTTGATTCCTCACTCTTCCACAAAGCCGGCTGGATGACCTTGCGCTAGTCACAGCTCTCTTCTGAGCTCTCACAGCCCCACCCACCTCACAGAGTGTTCTGTTGTGGGGAGAAAAACAAAGCTTTGTCGGCCACTTTGAGTCCCCTTAAATGGGCGAGAAAAGCGGGGTAGAAAATCCAACTCTTCTTCTTATGCCTCCTGCCTGTTCCTGATACCATGACATAACCTACCCCTGGGCAATAAGAACTAACCACTCTCTTCCCAGGTTTCTGTTTTTGTTTGCTGTCTGGGTAACATCAACCTTAAATTACAACAATGATGCCATGTTCCAAGATGTCTGCTCACATATTGGCGGTGTCTGATATGTTCAATAAATCTCCTTAACAAGAGCTATATTTAGAACGTATCCTGTAACTAACCTTGCTTCTGATACCGCCTCTGTGCTATCTAATAGCATCCACTTCTAGGGCTTCAGCTCATGCCAGACATGATGGATTACTTGTCTTATCACCTTCACTGCAATGGCATCAGAATCAACTGCCTGGTGTTAGAGGAACTTAGGACATTATCTTGGTGTCTTTTTTTAACATGTTCCTCCTTTAAGCAACTTTATCATCTTGCCCAAGTCTTAATAATTTTTTTATTGCAGTGGAATAAACCTGGCTGCTGCCAAAAGCCAGCTGTGTCTAATTATCTGGCTGATTTTAGCCTGAACTGGCCACCCTGTAGAACAGTAGGAGGCTTATGACTAATTAAACATGGAATGACTATTACAGCAGATTCAGATATAATGTATAATGCTTTGAAATCCTGCTCTAAACTTATTCTTACAATGTGTTGTGCTTGAAATGTTGTCCAGATGACTTATATTAGTACTGATCCATATATGATACACATCATATGCACAATGACATATGATCATCAAATGGGAAGATGGATTTGTTTATACAGTTCCCAGTGTGGCTCAGAAATAGTTAATCTCTAGTCCTTCACATACTGCTGGTCCCATCAACTGTAGCCAAGCAAGATCATTTCAGCACTACCTAGCTAGCTATGCTGAGTTTACCTGTTCAATATATTCCATTTTAAGAAACAGGGGCTTCTAGTAGTACCTTTAATGATTAACGAAGAGAAAGTAGTTGTAGTATGAGCTTTTAGAACTTAAGAACATAAGAGGAGCCCTGCTGGATCAGGCCACAGCCCATCTAGTCCAGCGTCCTGTCTCACAGTTGCCCACCAATTGCCCATGGGCATCTCAAGGAGAGACAAGGGCAAACCTTCACCTCCTCTTGAATCCCAGCAAATGGCCTGAGAGGCATCCTGCTTTTGTAGGGAGGTTCTAGTAGCATCCTTAAGGTGCTACTAGAACCCCCCTATTATTTGGAGTATCCAGAATGACACACCTGCATCTTGGAATCATGTTCAGTTTTAGTTACCAGAGAAGAGGAGGCAGTAATGGCCCTTGCTAGTTGATTCGGGCTTTGGAGACCTGTGTGCTGGAAGTGAGGTTTATCTAAGCTTAGCCTGCCTGGGCTAGAGCCAAGGTCTAGCAGACTAGCGTGAATGATGTGTTCCTGGCTCAAAAATGTCTTAAGAGGCAGTGTTTGCTTCTAAACTGTGCCTGCAAGGGTCCCACTGTACTACCTAAAATATTCCAAGCATGGAAGGGGATTTGTATATTTTTATTACTATGACGAGGCAAAACTTTGGGAGGTCTTTAGTTATCAGGCAAATATATAAATACAGTATGTAAATCAATTAGTATGTAAATCACTTTTAATATATTGTCCTGAAGTTAAGTTCAGATTCCCTTGGAAATGTCTTGTAACATTATGCAGACGCTAAGGAGGCCATGACTCTTGGAACAATTAAGCAAGTTCTTCTCTGGCATCCATGTAAAGATGTAATGAGATTTTAGCCCCAGCACAAAACCAATAAAAATAATTTAAAAGAGAGAGAGAGATTTTACCTTCACTGCACACAAATAGTCCTGGACACTGTGAAAGCAATCAAGAAACACTTAGCTCTATGAATAGTCTTCCTTGTTGGCAGTTCTGGACACAATTCTGAAAGTGGTAGCATGTAGCGTTAGGTAATTACAATATATTCCGGCGTATAAGACGGCTGGGTGTATAAGACGGCCCCCAACGTTTCCAATTAAAATATAGAGTTTGGGAAATACTCGTCATATAAGAAGACGACCCCCAACTTTTGAGAAGATTTTCCTTGGTTAAAAAGTAGTCTTATAAGTCAGAATATACTGTACCATCTGTTAAGGAAGCGAAAGGGGGAAGAAAAATAAAATAAAATAACTTTTAATGACTTACCAGGTTTGCCAACAGCACTACAGGCCACGAATATCTCCAATAGTTAACCACTGCTGCCAGGGGATACTGCTGGTAGCAAAAGCTGCTGGTGGGTATGTGGGTTGTAAGGTATGTAACAGGCACTTCTACAATTCAAGCAAATGAGGAATGGCTAGACGGGAAGCTGAGCAGAATCCAAGTCCCACTCAGGCCAACATATGCAAACTTGCCCTTTAAGTATTTATTTTTATTTCCATCCCGTCCTGTATCCTAAATAGAATTAATACAGTAGACAGAATTGAGACTTAATTAATTAGAAACACACAAGCTCCCTCTTCAACCAAAGGCTAGGGTAAAGAGGCATGTCTCAAGTGTGTGTCTAAATCTCCATGATAGCAGGGCTAGAGGCTCCGAAGAGGGGAGGTTATTCCACAACATGGAGGCTGCCACAGAGATGCCTCATCGGCATGGCCCTGCCCTTCTGATAGTGTTGGCACTAGCAAGAAGGGCCCCCTTGAAGCTAGAATATGTGTTTGTGCAGCTTGAATGTGATACATAGCAGGAACGTCAAAATTTGAGGCCATCTCTCCATTTCTGGTGGAAGCGGCTTTGTTTGGAGTATGTGGGGGGAGGCGCCCCCATTGATGGAATCCTCTTTGATTCCATTTTAGAGTGAGAGATGCCATTTTCTGCAGCACCTCCGTAAAGAGTAGGAAGAAACTGCCCTGCAACTGAGGCAGGCCATTCCTTGAATGCTCATGTTGCAAAATGGCCTGCACAGTTGCTTTGAAGGTGCTTGCTGCCACCAAAAATGGAGACTGGGCAGCAGTGAACACCTTCTCAGGATGACAAGAGCGTCCTATTATGACAAATGGAGACGCAGCCTGAGATTCTGTGAACAGCGCTATATATATATATTTATCGCTGTAAAAATGTGATGGTGGATACAGCTGGTGCTTAAAGAGTTTGGGAGCAATCCCAAAAAGCTGCCATTATGTTCAGTGTTTTTGAATGAATTTTGTCACAGTTTAAGATGAGAGAACAAAAATTATGTTTTGTCAAGTATAGTAACTTGAGAAGTTTCTTGCCTTATCTGCTTTTTGGATCTCCTAACCTCTCCCTTATAAGAGCTGATACACAGTCATTAAACAACAAATACGATTGGGATGGATCCAGAGTAGTTATGTTTGCAAATGACTCAAAGAAATTCTTGATACTGAAGTTAGTGGTAACTACAGTATATTCTGGCGTATCAGACTATTTTTTAACCCAGGAAAATCTTCTCAAAAGTCGGGGGTCATCTTGTATGCCGGGTGACGTCTTCTTATATGGCGAGTATATCCCAAACTCTATATTGTAACTGGAAAGGTTGGAGGTCATCTTACATGCCCAGTCACCTTATACGCCAGAAAATACGGTAATTTGAGTGTCACTGATTTCATTGGGTCTCCTCTGTGCCAGATTCACTTTTTATTAAAAGAGGTTTGATTGGATCAAGTTTGTTCTGCATTGTTTAGATGGCCAGTTGATGTATAGAGGAGTCTAGACTGGGGAGTTAACAACTTGTAGAAGCATCTAAGTTATGCATAAAATCTAATGTGCTAGGCAGTCATATTTAGGCTCCAGTAAATGCTATATTTTTACTGGGGTTTCTGTAGCTTTTGTTTTATTCAGCTTCTTTTAGGGTGTTTTTCCACTGTCACTAAAAGTACCCATTAAGTACCCATTAATGGGTATGAAATGGCATTTTTGTACCCATTAATGGGTACTTAATGGGTACTTCTAGTGACAGTGGAAAAACACCCTTAGACATCAGAACTTGGTGTGAACATGGGTTTGAGTAACGTGGATCACAGTTGCCCATAATGATTTCTGTCAAATTTTCTAGCCACAGTGTGATGAAATCGCTTTAAGTAGTTGGCCATCTAGGTATGTTATAGTGGTAGCTGGTTGCCAAGCAATTAGATGGAATGCAGAATAGCCTGTCCTAGCATAGAGAATTATTGGGAGAGACTCATCTGGAAGGGGAGATTTTAAAATGGAAGGAATCATCTGACATTGGAGAGTTAAGAGCAGAAGAGCATAAAAAGAACCCTGCTGGATCAGGCCACAGTTCATCTAGTCCAGCATCCTGTCTCACACAGTGGCCCACCAGTTTTTTTCTGGGCATTCTCAGGCAGAACCTTTGCCTGCTCTTAGTGCCCTGGAAATGGCCTTGAGAGGCATCCTGTCTTTCCAACCTGGAGGATATACCTAGGCATCCATTCTAGTAGCCATTAATACACCTCCACCTGTTAGTTGTTGTTACTGTGATAGGATGTAAAAAGTGTGTGTGGGGGGGGGTCCCGAGCAAACAATGAACTAAAGAGTAAGGAGTGAAATTATTATATAGAGAATGTTATAAATTATGTTACTGTTATAAAATAAAACCTTTTATCCAAAGAGTAAACTAAGAAGAGTTACATTATTACTGTTATACTTTTAAACAGAGAACAAATTGTTATTGCTGACTCCTGCTAGGATCTTTTTATTGTTATATAAGGAGATAGACATGCCACCAAACACATAATATTTGACTTTGAAGGAGTTCCTGTCACCTACACTCTTCATAAGGATTGTGTTTCTAGGGTAGGTAGAGGGCAAGGGCTAGTTGCTTTGTTAACTTCCAAGGGCTGGAACTGTGAGGTCACCCCAGTTTGGAAGGAAGCTATCATGACACATGGTGTGGGAGAAGTTTCAAAGGAGGTGACTGATGCATTTCTAACACTCCAGAATAATCCTGCCAACCTGCCTCTGTAGAAGAAGGTGGCTTGACCTTGCCTTGTTGCCTCAGCCGGGTCAAATAGCCTGCTATTGTTATTGCTATTACTATTACTAGTAGGAGAACTAGGTTCACCAACCTGTACCGTAACCAAATGGCAATGTATTGAAGCCTAGCCGATGCTTAACATTAGGGCAGAAGTGCCGCATACCTGGATAGTTGTGGATAGGCAGCAAGGATGGATTTATGTTCCAGATAGCTTGTAAGTTAAGCATAGTTTTTAGTTGCAGGCAATATGACCTGGCTTAAAAAAATATGTGGACACTGCTGTCAGAATGTGGTGTTAGCATTCCCTCCAAGCAAAGCACACACTCCTGCTGCTGAAGTCTGTTCTGAGCCAGTGGTTTATTTTCCTGTCTGGTTTCTTTCCCAGCCACTTGCTTATCTGCCTTTCTGTTCACTTTTCCTCTACTGCTGGTTCTTCTCCTTGTTGTGAAAAGATTTTGAAAGCAAGCAAGTGAACAGATGTGGAGGACAAGCAAGCAGCTGGGAGAAAGATCTGGCAGAACAAGCTGTTGGCTCCATTTAGACTCATTATTAGCAGATGTGTTCTCTTAGAAGGAACATTGATGGAGTTGTGGGCACATAAGTGGCCTAAGGGTGTGGACAAGCTGCATGCTGAGGCTTGACTAAGAATGTGCCCTCTGGATCCTTGCCCTTTTTAGCTGATAAAAGCTAGCTGGCAGGGTATGAAAAGCTAGCTGGGTGGCCCTAGGGGGTATGAATGACTCTTTGAGAAATGCAGTGGTCCCACTGGCTTTTGAAGAGGTCTGGTTGATGACCTTCTGCTGGATCTCTGTGATACCATTGAACATGGTATCCCTCTAGAAAGGTTATCAAGCTTGGGAGATGGAGGCAGTGTGTTATAGTGGTCCCACTCCTAACTTCAAGGTCAGTACCAAAGAGCAAATGTGGGAAATTCTTGCTCAACATCCTGGGAATTCATCTGTCGGGTTCCTCAGGAGTTCATTGTATCTTCCATCTTCTTTAATATCTATATAAAGCCATTGGGAGAGGTTATCGGGAGATTTGAGGTGCCATCAATTTGTAGATGACATCCATCTATGTCTCTCTGTGCCTTCTGAATCAGGTGAGGTGGTTGAAGCACTTGATAGGTGTCTGGAGGCTATAATGGGCTAGATGGTGGGCAATGAAATGAAGCTAAACTATATAAGGCAGAGATGCTGTGTGTCACAGGCTCTCAGGTCAATGAAATTTGGAGGCACTTGGAAAGGATAGATGCAAAATTTGTGGTGCTGTTCTGATCAGCTTAGGTGAAGGCAGTTACCAAGGGTGTCAACTTCCAACTATAGCTGGTTCGCCCATGCTGGACAGAGACTATCTGGCCACAGTAACTTCCAGATTGGACTATTGTAATATGCTCTAAATGATGCTGCCCTTGAAGACAGTTTAGAAGTTGCAGCTAAACAGCTGTCTGAGACACCTGGGATGCTCATTATGCTAATTTGCTACCAAATCCAATTCAATGGCTTTGGTTATGACTATCTAAAGGAATGTCTTCTCCTATATCTATACTAACCTTTCTGTTCCTTAAGATCTGCAAGGAAGGCCCTCCTGCTTATACCACCACCTTCAATAGTTAAAGGGGTGAAGATCTGGAATAGGCCCTTCTTGGTAGAACCACTCAGATTTATGGAACACTTTCCCCCTGAGGTATGCTAGGCACCTTCACTGTATATATTCAGGGGATTAGTGAAGCGGCACCTACAGTATTTTCCTCAGCCTTTATGTGACGAAACGGCTTCCCCCCTCCTGTTCCAGGCACTGTTATTGTTTTTCATGTGTTCATTGTTCTTATTGCTGTTTTAGATTTTGTTCTTATTGTCTGCCCTGGGATCTCTGTGTGTAAGGAAGGATAAAAATACAAATGAATAAGTTCTACTAGGATGGAGTAGGAAAAGAGGAAAAGTGAGATGTAATTGGTAGGAGAGGAGGTTGGAAAACAGTAGAAGACTATCTGGTAACGTGTTAATAGCACATGAGATCTCAGAAATGTAGCAGGTAAGGGAACCCACTAGTCAATTCTTTAATCAAATGCCATGTACAATGGCAACTCTGTGGGGGATCTGCCCTGCTGTCTGAATGAAGAGATTATTTTACTCCACTATACCCTTGTGAGACCACACATTCAGTTTGCTTCTCTAAAACGAAAAATCCTCTTGAGACACTGTCAAAGTTCTCTTGCTATAACACAGAGAAATTGAATTGATTTCCGCCTTGTGTTACTGTTTCACTTTTTCCAGGCAGAAGATTTAGAAAGTTTTGATCTAAATATAGTCTGTGGCTGTTCAGTGACTCGGCCTCTGCAAGCTGCAAATAGATCTGGCCTGTTTTTAGTACCCTTTGCCAGGGTTTCCATGAGTAACAGTAGCAGGTGGACCTTGTGAAGGGGAGGGGCCTGTCCTGCTTTTTAAATCTAGCCCGTAGTCTTCATGATATAAACTAGCAATGAGTATAAAAATTAGCAAGAGCTTGTTGTATGTTGGTACGAGTGAATTAGTGTGTTTATGCCATACTAAAGCTGGGGAATCTATCTTTGTGGAGAACCGCAGAACTGGAAGCTTGTTGGATCAGACTGCAATATGTATTTCTCCACTGGGTTGTTTATTTGTCTCAGTTTGTCTCATGCGGTACATGGATCATCACCTGGCAAGTCACAATAAAAACTAGTATGAGTTTTTAAAAGAAAGGTAAAAGAATGGTCTTTCTCAGTCAACAGAAGGTTACGTACACAGTTGTCTCACTGCATCTGCAAGGCTTGGGTTCCTGGATAATCCTGTGAGTCACGTATTTGAGTATCGAATCATTGGGCTTATGAGGGATGGAGGTAGCAAGGGAACTGCTCTCTGGCGTGCCCCCCCCCCCAAAAAAAGGTGGTGAGCTTTCCAGATGATACATGTTTGAGTCACGATGTGGCCACCAGTCCTTAGGTCCAGAACTTCATTTGTCTGAATTGCCCTTAGGTGCACTTTGATGATGACCATCATCAGCATTGGCATGGGCTGCATTATCTCCTCAAGCTGCTCTGTTAGGCTCAGCATCACAGGGAGTGGCAACTGCCTCCTGGAGCTAGAACTAGACCAGGCCACTTTCCCTGATTACTGTCCCGCCACCATCTTGTGGTCTCCACCCAAACTGTTTTCTTACCCCTGTCCCCTTCCCTTTTCTTTTCACTATTCATTTCCCTTCCCTCAAAGAGCCAGAACACAATCGGTTCTGACTCCGACATGGACTCCCATGTAGGCCTGGAGCACTGTGAATGAACGAGGAACTAAGAGAGATAGAAAAGATTAAAGCATTGCATTGCATAGCTGTCCTTGGCCATGATTCTCTGTGGGCACAAAACGAAGGCAAGTTGCTCATCCAGCATCTCTGCACTTCTGAGTATGTGAATCACTGCTACACTCAACACATTTCCCATATCTCAAATATAGAAAAATTGCATATAAACTGTTGGTACATGATCAGAGTGCATCTACAACATGGAAGCTGATGTCCTTAAGCCCTATCATCACCGAAGGCATTGGCAATGCTAACAGAGTTCCCCTATTGGATTGCAACATCTGTGTGGGAGGAGGTGCTCCATTGGATACAATGAGCCCGTGTCGATTAGGGCATTTTGTGCCAATGAAAACCTTGAATTAGGCAAACTGACAACTAGTATCCATATTTTAAGATTGCTGTAAAATCCATCAGACCCGAAACATCCTAGCAATTGCATTCTGAACTTTCCTTACTTGAGAGCAGCCCCAGTTAGCAACCCATAGGTCAATGTGGCATCACTGTTTAGCCACTGCTGCCACCTGACTCCCAAGTAATAGACAAGTAGATTTAGACAGTCAGTTTGGTCTGTAGCTCAGGTCTGCTCTGCTGGCATGTTGAAGGTCTCTGGGCTGGGTTTTCCATTGGTAGATCTTTTACTAACCTATTGAGAGCAGTCTTGCTTGTAGTCAGTGGTTGAGCATATAACAGACTTTCCTACATTACTAGTATGTGATCAGCCAATGTGTGTTCTTTTTGCTTATAATTTATTTTCTGTTGTGTTCATATTTGTCACAGGGTTGAATACCTTTTTTTAAATCTAAATGATGATTAATGATTCTCAGTTTATGTATTATGGGAGAGGGTGTAGAACGTATTCTTTCATTTGTTTTGGGCTGATCTCCTTTTTTGGCTTCTGGTAATTTCGTGCATTAGGTTTTAAGTTGTTTCAAAAGAAACAATGCTTACTAATAAGCCAGTGGCTTGAGCTTGCTATTTTACCATATTAATTGATCTTCATGTCTTTTGTGTCTACAGATTTCTGAATCCAATGAGTATGATCCTTGGTGCCGCTGTGGTGGTATTGGTGTTCACAACATTTGTCTGGGCATCTCACAACAAAGACTTCATTCGCAAGTTTAAGAAGCACTATCCTGCTGCTTTTGTCATCACTATTATTCTGTCAAGTTACTTTCTGATTTCCTTTTTTGGAGGTGTTATGGTGTTCATGTTTGGAATCACATTTCCTCTGTTCCGTGAGTTCTTTTCTTCCTTGTCAAGAAAATAATGAGGCCGTATCAGTGATACTGTGCCTCCCCCAGTTTATGGTGTATTTCATTACCAGAATCAGGATTCCCCCTTCATCTGTCTTCAATTTGGTCTAGTGGTTGAGGAGCCGGACTCTTATCTGGGAATACTGGGTTTGTTTCCGCACTCCTTCATGAAGCCAACTGGGTGACCTTGGGCTAGTCACAGCTCTCTCCTGAGCTCTCACAGCCCTACCTACCTCACAGGATGTTCTGTTGTGGGGGAAATAATAGAAAGCTTTGTTAGCCACTTTGAGTCCCCTTAAACGGGTGAGAAAAGCAGGGTAGAAAAGCCATCTTTCTTCTTCTTCCTTCTCCTCCTCCTTCTCCTCCTCCTCCTCCTCCTCCTTCTATTATTGATGAACAAACGAATAATGACCAATTTTCATTGACAGCCTTTGTAAAACCACCAGAATTAGGGACAGTGTTTAACCACAGATATCAGATGATGGCTTCAGGATAGTTACTGGTAATTTTAAAATGAAATGGGCCAAGTGTGAATAAAATTATATATCAACATTTTTAATTCTCTAGAGGTCTGAATTAATAAAATGCTACCCTGCTTGTGCCCATGGCATCAGAGACTGCTTTCCCTTATGCAGATCTGTCAAATAAGGAAGAAAGAAGGTTAAAAGTGGTTTGATGCAAGATATCTGTCACTGAGGAAACAATTGCAATTATGAAATAAAAGCTATTTTAAGGTTTTAATAAAGAAAATGATTATTGCCATGGCGTTTTTGTTGCTACCTAAGTATGTGCAAGTCATTCCAGTACAGAGATTTGGCTTGGGGCACACTGCGCCTTCCTTCTGTCATCACAGAGACCAGAAGCTATAATGTTCTTCTGAGCACAGGAGTTTTGCATAATGCTCTGCTGAAGGTAGGAAGGAGCATAGGCACCAGCTGCCCACATAGAGGGGAAGGGTGGTGCATGCATATGTCAAATCATACTATCGGTTTTTTCCCACTTAGTACTAGAGTGCCCATTAAGGACCCATTAAGGGTTGTTAATGGGTCCTTAATGGGTACTCTAGTGCCAGTGGAAAAGCACCCTGTATTTGAGAGGCTTTCATTTTTAGTAGGGGATTTGTCATCTTACTTATGGAATAATGACATGCCCACTGGCTGCAGTTATAATAGATTGTGTGACTACAATGAAAACAATGTTAGGATCTACAGAGCCCCAGTTTTGGATTAGCCTCCCCAGAGCTTTTCTTTTTGCCCTCTAGTTGCCCTCTAGAAAATCTATTTTTCACTTATGTACAAACACTGGCACTCTCTTTTTGAAGTACTTTTAAGTGAACATCATACAGTTGTTTTTTCAGTGCACTTCTGTGTTGAGCAGCCAGTGTTTTCTGTTTGGTGGAAATGTTCTGGGGGTTTTAAACTGTATTTTAATCATTTCATTTTTTACCACTGTATAGGGATGTGCACGAATATTCATGACATTTGAAATTCATACAAATTTGGCTGGATTCAGACATTTGTGTTCGAATCTAATGTTGGCACAGTCAAAGATTTATGTTTGAATTTGAATTGAATGTGTTGATACATTAGTATGAAGCTTTGTATGGGATATATATGGGATATGTTTGGGATTTGTGTGGGATTCGTATGCATTTGTATGAATTCATTTGGGATTCATATAGGATTGAACATTTGTATCAAATTCAAATCCCACTACATTCAAAGGGGAGAATCTGTTCAAACAAATATGAATTTTCTTGCGTTCAATTCAATACGAATCAAATACAAAAAAAAATTGTGCCCACCCCTACTTCCGTAGCTTGCACTTTGTAAGTTGCCCAGAGAGGTTTATTGCGGATCATGATTTGATTTTAAAAGTAAGTTCTCTAAATTGTTGTCTTGCTACAATTAGCAACATTTCCGAGAATTAGTAAGGAATGTGAAGGTAGGAGAGTTGCCATCATTCACCCTACAGGTTCTGTAATTTTGTAGCGATAAAACATTTATTTTATTTAAATCTGGAGTCACAAATCAATTATCACTTCTTTTTTCTAGTGATGTTTGTGCACGCCTCCTTGAGGCTCCGGAACATAAAGAACAAACTGGAGAACAAGATGGAAGGGATAGGCTTAAAGAAGACTCCAATGGGCATTGTGTTGGACCTTCTGGAACAGCAAGAGGAGGGATTCAACAAACTCGCTGACTACCTGGCTAAAGCAAAGGAATAAACTTGCATGTTGTCTTCTGTCATTACAGCAATCCCTTTTAC
The DNA here is from genome assembly GCA_014337955.1 of Aspidoscelis marmoratus. Lineage (NCBI taxonomy): Eukaryota > Metazoa > Chordata > Lepidosauria > Squamata > Teiidae > Aspidoscelis > Aspidoscelis marmoratus. The sequence goes on from MTQE01001141.1 coordinate 13,340,071, forward strand.
CTCTTGTCTAACAAGGTGATATAACATAAATCCAAAGTGGCTGTGACTCAGGGCTTAAAGTCTGCTTGCAGCATTTTGGATCACATTATGTAGGCTGTTTCCAAGCAGATGAGAGAACCAGTTTAGTCTGATAATGTGTGCATCTTGTTATGATGAATCTCCACCTTCCCTTCACACACTAGGACTTTTTTCTGCATGAGAACTGTAAGTCTGCATAGAGAACACCTAGCAAACATTCCTTCTGTGTATCTCTGAAGAATGATCATATTTAGGGAACAGATTTCATAACAAGATGAACATGATTCTGTGTGCATGCCACATTCAGTTGTTATACATGCTTTAATATTAGGCTGACTTGTGTGTTAAACTTTCCCAGGCTTGGTCTGCTGTTAGACTTATGGCTTAGTTAATATTTTATAAAACAAACTAGGTTTTTTTGCTGTGATAGTATTTCATATTGCCACCAGGAATGGGGCTTTCTTGGCCTATACTGAGGAGGACAAAACTTCGCACCTATTTCCATCACCTTGAATTTGCCTGAACACCAATCAAAATGATTTCATTGTATTCTAAGCTTTATGTAAGTATTTTCAAGCAAACCTTGAATAGCTAGCAATTTAGGCCAATTTCTATCCAGACGTTAAAGAATAAAGATTCATCTGGTAATTCTTTTTTTTAAGGAATAGTGTTGTCCTTAGAATTTGCACTTTCCCCTTTCAGTTGAGTTGTAATGCCTCATTCCATTTCTAAATTGTTACATAATCAGTATTTTGATTGAAAATGTCTCTGCTTATGTACTGAAGGATTAAAGAGAAGAAAGCTGGACTTGATTTATGTTACTTGTGTTATTTACGTTGAATAACTTTAACAGTTTTTCATTTGGACAGCAAATTCAACATTAAGATTTTTTTTTTTAATGGTAGAAGCTAATTTTTATTATTTTAAAGGCCAGGGGGATAGCCAATTGTGGCTGTGGCAGAGATCACTCTGTTAAGTTCTGGCATTGCCCCTCACTTTCTGAAGGCAGCCTTAATCACAGCAAATAATGGACCATGGATGTCCATATGAGTTTTTCGACGGGTGCTGGCAAGCACCCTCTAAACAAATAAGCATCAGAGAACCTGTTCTAACATTTCTGATTTTGTGACTTAAACAGAGGCATTTTTGTGCAGAATTGCGCAAAGCCTTGATTGTCTTTAAATTCAGTCTGCTTCTCTTACCTATGTGGACCTATGTCCCACAAATAAGGGAAATCGTTGTGAATTGGATAAGAGGAGGAAGGGATATATGTCATACTCTTCCCATGTGTGTGACGGTTGTGCAGGAGTGGATATTAATTCACGGGAAAAATGATTAACACCATACATACATAGAAACTGATGCATTCTGTTCTGTATCATAATGTGTACCACTTAAAGGAAATATATCGTTAGTATGCATGTTTTCCCCGGAATGCTTTCCTGAAACAAGGTGTAGAGCAGGCATGTCAAACT
>MTQE01001141.1:13344161-13359132 GCA_014337955.1 Aspidoscelis marmoratus
CTGTCTCCCGCGCGTTCCAAACACCCCCGTGCGAAAACGTCTCTGGTCAGGCATAGATCCCCATTGTAGTATCTTTAATTTTCATAAGTGTGGTTTCCCCCACTACCACCCAGGGTGCAAACACTAGCTGCATCCAGATGTCACCTATTCTACTGTATAGGGATATTGTGGAATAAAGCACGTCTGTTCCAGAATATCACATTTTATTCTGGAATATCCAAAGTTATAAGTAAGTGATGTCTAGCTACAGCCTTACTGTTTTGAAGCTAACAGGCTGGTCCTCACCATGACATATGGCTGGATGAAGGAGAAAAACTCAGAGCCACACCTGCTTTTATAAAATTTAAAAACAGGTGGTGTGGTTGCAACACGATTTTACTGAAGGCATCTATAAAAGTATTAACATAATTATTTGGGGCTAGCCATCTCTCCTTGCCCAACTAAAAATCTTCAGGGCTGTCATGGCTCTTCACATGGTCAGAGTGAATGGGAATTGTTAACCATTTATTCTGCTTCCATTTCACACTTTCAATCATCACTCCAAGAGGCAGCATGCTCCAAGGGTTGTTCCCATGTCTTCATGTCGTCCATTTGAAGGAAACTGTTCCTGAAACAATCTGAAGCAACATTTCTATAGTCTCTTTCTTTCTCTCAAAGTTGTTTCCTCCAGTTGAATGGGATTTCTTATGCCAGCTCTTTGGGAAGAGGCACCTGAGCAGAAAGACCAACAGCAGAAATGATTTTTCTTCTAATGAAGCCAAATTGTGCATGAAAAAACCCTATTAAATGGGGATGGAAACCTAGAGTGAAAAACAGATATTATTCCATTCTAGGCATTATTTACTATCTTCTAAGCCTTCCTAGACAAACGTTTTAAGACACTGCGATAAAGGGCAGGATTTACCTGTCTTTTCTGCCACAGGGAAATTCTCTTGGCAGCCAATATAGGTTAGAAAAATATTATCTCCCCTGCCTTCAACCATCATATAAAAACATAAGCATGATAATTTATCTTTTAGAACATGAGAAACTTGTGCCTGTACAGTTTGTTTCTGGAATATAAATCACCTTCAGTGTACTAGAGTAGCAATTCTCTAAGGCTCCAAATGGTTTGGGCCCCAAATATCTATAGAAACAACTCCCATATTAACCTAAGTGTGCAAAGTGCAAGGGGAGACCTCCTGGTTGTAACACCACCTTTAGTAGTTGGGTACCCAGGATAGCACCATCTCAGTGATGGCCCTCAGACTATGGAATGATCTTTTCCTGTGGTGAGCCAGGCACCTTCATTTTATGTGTTCAGGAAGGCAGTGAATGCTAACCTATTTGCCCTGGCCTTTGACCTAGGAAATAGTTTGCTCTCCCCACTTTCAGGCAATGTTATTATTTTTGGCATGTTCACTTTACATTTTGTTTTTATTGCTGAAACCTTTAGATATAGGATGGGATAAAAGTGCATAGCTTGGCTATCTTCTGGATATTCATAAAAATAATTATAACTAAAGGAGTCAGTGGTTCCAGTTATTCCTAGAGAATGAGGAGTAATAGGTTGGTTTCACAAACTCCTAAAGGCAGAGTGCATTTGGCTGGGGTGGAGCCACAAGATTGGGAGTCAAGGAAGGAGTTCTGCAGGCTCGTATAACAGAAATTTGATAAGCTTTATTTATCCTGAACAAAAGTAAAAGGGCACTTTTAAACAGCAAAGACAGGGGCTTCAATAGCAAGCAACAGTAAGCAATAGGCTTTTGAAAGGGCAGCAGTAAGTATACAGGCAATGGAGTTATGCAAGCTTGTTAAGTTGTCAATCATAACAAGCAGCAAAATGCAGAAAGAGAACAAAAGGCTTAACCAGCTAAGTGAACTTTATGAGCTCTAGACAGCATATGACAGACAGAAAGTAACTACCTTGTAATAAAGCTACTAGTTCCTTATTGACCCAGGAAGGAGATTCTTTTCTAGTGCATAACTCTAACAGGAGTTTCTGAGCTAATCCCATTCCCTTTTCTGAAACTCTCACCCACATCCCAGATGTTAAAGCCTTCTGGGACAATAAATCCTCCCCAAAGCACTATTACTAGCTGAAAAACAACAAGGGAGCAATGGAATTTCTCACTTTAAAAGGCTTCTCCTCACTATAGTCTTTGCCAGGCTGTGAAGGGAAAAGGTGAGAGGAGATCATTTTTACTCTCGGATGGATCCCTGCCCCACACATTGTACAAAACAGAAAAGCAAGGTTTTGCAGAGACTAGGCCTCTTTTTGCAGCTAGAGGCTCAGAAGCCAAGCAGGAGGCAACAGAAGGTAGCAAAGGGACATGCAAGGACGTCTTCCTTGGTTATCTCTGTCCAGTTTAATTCTGCAGAAAATACAGGCTCAGCCACCGACATGTATTCTCTGTCTTCCTCTTTAAATACAGAGGCAAAGAATTTGTTTAATCTCTCTGCAATCTCCGTGTCCATCTAATGGTCCAACTGTTTTCCTGGTTGGATTCCTACTTCTGATATACTGAAAGAAGTTCTTGTTATTTCTTTTGATGTTTTTAGCAATGTGCTCCTCAAAATATTCCTTAGCTTTCCTAATGGTCATCTTGCATTTGTGATGCCAGTGTCTATGTTCCCTCCTGTTCTCCTTATTAGAGAAGAGTCCTTCTGCTGGAAAGACCAAGCTTCAGATATCACTCCAAGGCATAAAAATAAAAAGGAAAACCATGTAGCCAGCCAACACTACCAAATTAAGTGTTGTTGCCCTACTCTGAATGTTTGTTGACAAGAGTTATTTGGTTCAGCTGACAGCTGAGACAGTGGCAAGAGATCAATGTCAGTATGCAATGCATGAGTTAAACCCATCCTGATTTTCATTCTTCTGGGCAGGGCACTAGCCCAGGTGTCCTAAAGAAGTGGCCTGCCAGAAGGTGTAATGTATATCACTTGACTTTCAACATTGAAAAAATATCTCTGAACTACTGAGGAAGACATAATTAAATATAACTGCTTGGGTGACCTCAGTGATTAACAGGTGCAGGACTTTGGATCTGATCCAATGGACAACATTCAAGGCATGCAAAATATCCTCAGGATAGAGAGTTAATGCAGACAAGGCTCTTTCTTTCATTCTTTTCTTTCTTTTCCTTCTTTTCCTCCCTCCCTCCCTTCTGTGTCTCTGTAACTCCGAAGACCTCAGTTGCTGACATTAGAGATGTTGCGCTCAGGTTCAAAAAGGTTTAAAAAGCCGACGTATCTCAAAGACAAGGATCAAAGAAGAACAAATAAACTAGTGAAATCTGTAACTTCATTAACTTGCTGGGCTGAAACTGGACATACATGCATGATACAGTGCAGGGAATGGGAAAGTGCCCATTTCATTCTGAGTTATGCTTAGCATGGGAGGCTTAGATTGTTTTGCCGATAGAATTACAATGTGCTAAAAAAGGAAACTCTAGGAGCAGAGGCAGGGACTGACACTATAATCACTTATCAAGTACACAACCAGACAGGACCACAGACAGCTCCCAGTTCGACCAGCTGCTATCCCTGCTTGTTACTTCTGCCTGTTCATCGGTTTCCAGTAAGCAAGGTACCATACAGGTATGAGGCAGAACAACTTCCACTCACTTTACCTTTCCTCAGCGGGTAGCATTGTAGATGGAACTACAGGAAGTGATCAAATGACTGAGCAAATGCCACTTAGAACCAAGAGCTAGACAGGAGGACCACTTGGATGGATCCCAACTTGCTTCAGCAAAACATGCTGCATCTTTCATCTTAGCTTGCCTCTCAGGAACTACTAGGTTCCTGTGAGTGATGGCTCACAGAGGGATGCTGAGGAGAAGATGGGGAAAGTGGGAAAACTGTTTTTCCCTACAAGAAAACAGATGCAGAACTCTTGCAAATGAAGGCCTGGTTCATTGCACAGAGTAGCACCTTTTGCAACTGATGTCTTAACCTTGTCCATGTCACAGGTGAGTTATAGGTACAGCAGATTCTACGTCATGATGAAGGACATGTTAGAATGATTCTATGGATAATGGAAACAACATTTGTAGGATATATCCAGTATGAAGAAACCTGGAAGTCAGGCCCAGAATTATGTTGGAGTGCTAAGTCTGCCGCTCTGTGAATCCGAATCCTATGCATTAGGACTGTTCTTCAGATGTCCATGATAACTTCCCTATGTTCACAAATTCAATCAAATATTTTTCACATATCCAAAACTTCAGTCAAAGCAAACCAGTATCTGCTTGCGAAAACAAAGAATTTGATTTCACATTTGTGTTTTGCTGTGTTTTTAGTAACAAAAAGAGGTTTTTAATGGAAAAATTGTGTTTTTACTTGTGAAAAAGTGTGAAAGTGAATGCAACCCCCCCTGTTTTTCAATCAAACAACGAAATAAACTAATGGGTTTTTGCTTTGATGATGTAACAAACATTCAATTTTTTTCATGCACATCCCTACTAGTAATTTTTAAGTATACAATTAATGATTTACTTTATATTAAAAATGTCAGAGCACTTTGCAATGATCTCAGTAAAATATGATAGAACAGTGATTAATGAGCAGGAAACATTCAGGATGATGATGGAGTGGCTACCTCCACATGAACCTGACAGCAGTTTATCTTCAAATGTTCTTGTCAAATAAGGCGGCATTCACATACAGTAAAAAAAAAAAAAATCCTCTCAGTTGGCTCAGAGATGGTTTGCAGGTGGAATGACTCACAGGCCAGCCTGCCTGTCCTACCGCTCAGGCTGAAAAATGGTGGATTGAAGATGGGCCGGGAACATGAGGGCCACATGCTAAGACACTTTGGAGATTTATTTATTTATTTGCTACATTTGTTTATTTCCATCTTATTTCCATCCTATACCCAAAGGTATATGTAACCCAAAAGTTACAGTAATAAAAACAAGACATAAAATGAACATCCTGAAAGCAGTAACAATGCCTGAAATCGAAGAAGGGACGTTGTTTCCTTAGCTAAAGCCAGGGCAAATAAGAACAAATAGGCGCGTGAATGCAGCTTAGTTGCAGGGACAGAAGGCTTTGGAGAAGGTGGGTGGACTTCTCATGCAGATGAATACTTCCTGGGTGATCCCATTATGAGGAGGGCATTAAGCAAAAACCTTTTATTTTCTGAAGCTTAAAAAACATGTTTTTTAAAAAGCATGTTTCTAAGTACTCAATATTCAGTACAATAATCCAATAAATGGAAAAATTATCATGTTATTTTAAATGTTGGGAATTTTCAGGCTGAGGATATGGGCAGAGTTTAGGGAGTGGCATAGGTCCAGAGTATAGAGACTAGGCCCTGTGTGACTTCAGTACATTTGTGCATGTACATTATTTCTGTACATGATGTTTCTAGAGGTTTTCTTAATTAGTAAAACTCCTCTCTCTCTCTCTCTCTCTCTTTTTTTTAAGTTTTAAGAGAAAGACATGAACCATTCTAGGTCCTGGCTTGTATAAATCTGCGTTTTCCAGGCAGTGGGTGGAGAGAGAGAGAGAAAGAGTGGGACAAACTGATCCAGAAGGAAGTATTTAAAGGTTTTGCAAGCATATCAGACCAGTGACATTGAAGATGTATAATCTAGTTGCTGTAGTGAAGTATAGTGGCTAGAATATCAGGCTAGGGCCTAGGTGTTTCTGAGTTCGAATATCTGCTCCTTCATGAAAGCTCACTGGGTAGCCTTGAAACTGTGACAACTTCTCAGCCTAACCTACCAAATAGGGCTGTTGTGGGGAGGTTCTGCAAGGATAGAAACACTTTGCACCCTGTTCTCCATTAAATTAAAAAATGGATTCTCTATGCCTTTATCGGAAGCAAAGCTTCCTAGGAGCCAAAAGGAAGGCTTCTTCTTTCCCATGAACACTGCAAGCACAAGCACTCAGTCCAAATTGAGTCACCGTGAGGAGCAAAAAGCTTCTGTCTCCCAAAGCAGACAAGCAATTCCTCAACTTAAAGGCTGAATCACTTAATTAATGCTAACACACTCTCTGGCCTTGAGAATCAAGGTTAGTATCTTCTCAACATGCAGTTAATGATGTGACAGCTTACAGTGAGAGTAGCTGATTCATAGTATTTTCCACTTTCTTCTCTCATCTCAACATTTGTACTCACCGGTTTAAGATAAGCTACGTTGCTCTGACGGATGTCATTCAGCAGCTTATCTCGCGGTGTTATTTCCACCAGAGGAGGTGGCCGCCTTCTTGGAATAGGTTTGAGTGTCTTGATTACATCTTTGAGATTCGTCTTCTCAGCTGGCTCCACATATTCTTTTATGGAGGGCTTTCGCTGGGTTCTCTTGAGTTTCACTACTTTGAAAGAAGGAGGATCATCACTGCTTACGTTTTCAGATACTGGTTTTCTCTCGGGTTCATGTCTTCTGCCAACAGGTGGACGTTTGGAAACTGGTGGCACTGGAGGTGGCACAGGAGGAGGAGGCATCATTGAAGCAGGGACAGGTCCCCCCAGCAATTCCCACATCCCAGGAGGCAAGCCCAGTCCATTCTCCAACATGGCTATGAGCTCCTTTTGCTTTTGAAACTGTTGCTGCTTTTGCTCTTCTATCCTCTTCTGCCTCTGTTTATCAAGGTTTCTGCTGAGCAGATTGGTAACCACCATTCTGGGACCTGGAAGTTCAAAGTGATAGCCCATCTTAAGCAGGGTGGGATTGGCTTTCAGAAGTCTGGCGATCTCCATTTCTGCTTGGTGGCCCAACATACTCCTTTGGTTGTGAAAACGTAGCTCTGTCAGTTTTTCATTGTACTGCAGACACCGCATGATTGCCACAATGCCTTTACCTGAGATGAAATTGGAATCAATATTCAAAGTAGTGATGCTCCTATTTTCACGGAGCATGTTGGCCAAGGCAAATGCGACATTATCATCTGCTCCTACATTTGCTAAGCTGAAAGTTTTGACATGTTTGTTCTTTTTCATGGCATTGACAAAATCCACCAGCATTTCCTTAGGGATGTTCTCAATGTTGTTCAAGTTGAGTTCCGTCATCTCTGGATCATTCTTACGGACCTTTTCCAGGCTTCGTTCTAAGTTGGTTTGATTTCCTGAAGGCCTTGCACTTAACTTAATAAAGCTGGTATCTAAAGCTAACTTTTGGGGTATATTTAATTTTGATACTTTCTTTTCATTTTGTTCTTGTTTTTCTGTTGCTGTAGATGCCTCAGTAGCTTCATGTTTGCTTCTGCCATCTTTTTCGCTGTCTGTGTCAATCTCTTCATTTTCTTTATCATTTTCATCATCTTCTCCCTCTTCCTCCTCTTCCTCCTCTTCTTCCTCTTCCTCTTCTTCCTCCTCCTCCTCCTCCTCTTCTTCCTCCTCCTCTTCTTCTTTTACTTCTCCATTCTTCTTTCCAGCATTATTTTCAATCATTTCCTTTTCATTGTTAATCTCTTCTGATCTATTTGCAGTGAGTCTCTGCAGAAAACAGAAAGCTAAAAGCTGAAATAATTTAAATATTTTTGCCATTTCTGTTACAAATATCACACAAAGATTGTTCACTTTTTAAATTTGGTTTCCTGCCACTCTTTTGACAATGCTAAAGTTTTACACAAAATACAGAGCATGTTAGTAATTATACTGCTGTTATGCCATTGCTTTTCAAACGTGAAAGGCTGGTTAAATCATATGGGCTGTAAATCCACGTTGGTTATTAAAATCTTACTTAACTTAAATTGCACCAACAGGGAAAACTACAGGGCTCTTTTCTGATATTTTTTTCAGATCTACCCTTATTAACATAGGACTAGATCCAGCACAGGCTTTACCCTTTCAGGAATCCCAAGCCAAGAGATGGGGGTAAGGCAAGGCAGTTGCTGTAGTCTGAGCCAGTTTGGTCTTATGGTTAGAGCATCTTTTTACTTTGATCCAGTGTGGTTCCACTGCTGTGGACTGAAAAAGCTGTGTAGCTTTTGATCAAGTCTGGAGGCAGCCTTAGAAAACTCAGCAATAATTTACCTGCGATCAAACACAGTAAAAATCCCACACCTCTGAGGGAACTTAGGCTGCCTCTAGACTCAAACATCTGACTTTTTCTGCACAGAATCCCCTCCCTCTCAAAAGAAATCAGGTTTGTAACTGCTTAGATATGTATAAGCTTTTGTGCAGTAAAGCAAAATGTCATTTCAAGTGCAAAAGTGCAATTTCCAAAGAGCAGTCCTTGGCTGGGAGGAAGAAGACCTGGCTGACTGTTGCTCCTGGGTGTTTGCTGCTGATGTTCTGTGTTCTTTTATAAGATATTATTTTGTAATGTGTGGGATTTATCATTATTTTGTACTGTAGGATTTTCTTTCTGTTTGTTGGAACTACCTTAAGCATTTCTCGAAAGGCAGTATAGAAATGAGATGGAAAAAAGTTAAAGCAGTTAATTTGTAGTTGAGGTGACACGGGTAAAAAGATAAAATGCCTTCCCACCATCCCCTGGAACACTCATAAAACTGTATTTATGACCACAACACGAAAATGAAGCAGTTGAAGGTAAGGAATGCACTCTAGGGACAAACAAGAACCCATCTAGTCTCACACAGTGGCCCACCAATTGTTTCTGGGCATCTCAAGCAGAAGATAAAGGCAAAGTCTCCACCAACTCTCAGATGCCTGCAAATGACCTTTAGGCATTGCAGCCTGGAGGCATTGCAAGATGGCCACAAGATTTCTCCTTGAGGTGTGATTTTTCTTTAGTGGTAACTGTTCAAATCAACCTTAAAACTTCTGGGTTAGTGAAGTCCCTGGGGAAGTGGCCATGTAAATAGCTTTTCCCATCAACCAAGCCAAGTTTGCTCTAACTCCCATTCAGGCATCTTGAGGGGAGTGATATATGCATGCTGTTCCCATACCAGTAAAAAGCAAACATATGCTTCCCCCCATAGACACTTTGTTTTTTTGATCACTTTAAAACACATAGTTTGATATATATTTAATGGATATAGTGGTTCATGGGAGACATACCTTCTGGAAAATGGCTATATAAATATTTATCTACTATTCCCTCAATTCTAAACATTTCATATCTGAATCCAGTTTTTACTCCACTTACTTGTGGAGTTACCCAGAAAATCAACCAGTGCAACCCCATGCACAGCAACAGAAAGCACCTCATGCTGATCATGCTGCCCTGCTTTCTAGCATGACCGCTGTTGGGTTTTCCATCCTGAATGAAGGTGCTTCTTTCAGCTGCTGGGAATGATGCATCTGTGCTCTAAAATGGCTATGCAGTGGTGTCTTTTTCAGTGGGAATTGCAGCACCCTCCCCCCACTTGGAGACTTGGACTATTTTCACAACTAGGTTTTAATCCAGCTTCAGTCTGGTTAGATAATGTGGAAGGAAAGTGAGTAGTTGCTTTGCTGATGTGTCCTCTCACTCTGAAAGTGGACTGAAAGTGGATTAAAATTTAGTTGTGAAAACCTCAATCCTCCCCTCATTCTTTCTTTCCTCTCCTTCTTTCTCCTCCCCTTCACACAGAAGCTGCCCAGGGATATAATGCTTGATTTTAAATGTTGTGATGGTTATTATTGTTTTAATATAGATGGGGGGTGGGTTGTGGGGGTGGATATGCTCGATTTTCAAAGTTGTTACCCACCCTGAGACCTTCGGGTATAGGGCAGGATAGAAATATAAATAAATGAAAATACTTTTTATATTAAACTCATTTTAATTAAATCATGATTAGCTCTGAACATTTTTGGGGAAGGGCTTTTTTTACTCCTTGAATGATCTTAAGTACTGTGTTCAACTGAGTAAAACAACACCCAAGGCTGGAAGGAGGCCAGTCTAATACCAGTTTTTTAAAGGGATTCTGAGGGAATTGGGGGTGTAATAAGTGGTCTTAGCTATGGAGTACTGACGTTTACATAGTATTTATGGAAAGTTGCAGGTCATTTGCTTTCACAGTTTGGAGCTATGACATTAATGGACATAGAGAGAAGTTATAAGAACATAAGGTGAGCCCTGCTGTATCAGACCACAGCAGCCTGTATCACACAGTGGCCCACCAGTTGCTTATGGGCATCTCAAGCAGAAGACAGGCAAAATCTTCATTAGCTTAATGCCTGTTCTGTACATATTGGTATAAGTCTTTACTGAAGATAAAGTTAGCAAAAATACAGAGAAACTTCATAGGAGAACCAGCATGCCTTTTTTTAAAGTTAAATCCCATCTAACTAAACTTTCAGATAATGATTATATCCAAATGGATAGCAGTGGTTATTTTGGCAATTCCAGCATATTACTACCAGAGGAAATGGTGACAGCAACCACCCTTTAAGAAAGGGTTAGACAAATTCATGGAGGGCAGGTGTACCAGTGGCTACTAGAATGGATGCCTAGGTAGTGTCTCCAGGTTGGAAAGACAGACAGGTTGACTCTAATGGGCATTTGCAGGAATCTGAGAGCAGGTGATTTCACCTTTATTTTTGCTTGAGATGCCCAGAAGCAAATGGTGGGCTATTGTGAGAGACAGAATGCTGGACTAGTTTGGCTGATCCAGTAAGGCTTCTCTTATGTTCTTATGTTCAGTCTTATGTTCTTAAGGGCAGGATATAAATTCTTAAAATAAAAGTTAAATATATAATGTATATAAATGTGTGTCCCTTCTTTCTATATCATTTTGCATGACTTTTGATGGTTATGCTACTAAAATAAATGTCATGGCAATTTAAGGGAATCACTTCCTCCAGGCAGCACCTGTGCACCTGAACTACCTCTCTTGACTCAGAAGGGAAGTAGAGACAGAGTTGGGTGTCAGCAGTGTATTGATTAGGCCTTTTCACATGAGGGGTTTTGGAATGTGTGTAGAAAACGTTGGGACTGAGCATTCGCTCCTCTGGGCCGGTGGCTCCGTTCCGGGTCGCCCTGGCCCATCCCAATGCGTCTACATGTGTTCCAGTTTCAGAGCACAAAAAAGTGCTCTGAAACCATCCCGGTGCATTCGGCGCATCCCGGTGCATTCCCATCTGTTCCGAATGGGACAGCATTTGCAGGGTCTCCCTCCGTAACAGGTGGCCCCTCTCCCCGGCTGCCCCCATTGGCTCCCTTCGTGCCAGGGATGGGCAGCCCAGGCACCTCCCTTCCCTGGGCTCCCACTTGCTCCAGGTGCCCAGATCGAGCTCCTAGGGCCAGCAGGACCCCCACCCCACCCCCTATCTCACCCCAGGGGTGCAGGCACATGAACGGTGCTTACCCGATTGGCGCTGGGCAGTAACTGGTGCTAGGAGGCCGGATGTGCTTTGTGCCTGCACACCACATGTTCCCTGATTGGCCAGGGACCCACGCCTGCGCAGATGGCCAGTTGAAGCCAGGTGGGTCCCTGGCCAATCAGGGAATGTGCGGTGCGCAGGTGCAAAGCATAGCCAGCATCCTAGCCCCAGTTACTGCCCAGCGCCGAACAGGTATGCCCCATTCATGGGCGTCTGCCCCTGGGGTGGGGTAGGGTGGGGTGCTGGGTGGGTGTCCTGCCACCTGCATAGGCCTGATCCAGGTTGATGCAGTGCATAGGACCCCAGGGAAGGCACCCTACGGGCCTCCCTGCCCCTGGCTCCACAGGAGCCAATGGGGGGAGGCAGGGGAAGGAACGTCCTGCCCACATCCCAGCCTTTCCATGCTAGGACAGGCGGGAATGCTTTCTCCATTTGCACGGAGGAAGGCAAGGAACGCATGTAGACGTGTCTTAGCCTTCTTCGCTACAGCCGTTCTGGCTGTAGTGCGAAGACGCCTATGACCTCTCCTAGTAGCTTTTTATAGATGTTAAAGATTGCAGGAGATGGCACATATCCCTGGAGAATGCCACATCGAAGCTTCTAAGGTATCAAACAAATGTCCCTCATTGCTACTTTCTGGTCCCCATCTCAGAGTTGGGAAGAGAACCACTGTAAAACAATAATGCCTACAGGTAACACACCCCAAAGCTGCTTCAGCAGGACAATATGCGAATGGTTTCAAAAGCCACTGAAAGATCAAAAAGATAACTGATAGTGTTGCATTGCTACTGGATGTTTTCTGATAATAGGCACTCATCAAGGCAACCAAGACGGTCTGGCCACGTCCCCATGCAAACTATTTGGCTCTGATTGGGCACGTAGGTGACCGGGCATGGAACTGAGATCGGATGTTGTCTGTCCCCATGCCAATCTCCGGCAATGCAGGCTGGGTGTGGATATAGCCATCCCCATCCAACCACACCAAATCCTGGCACAGGGGAGCAGTGACATCTCTTCTCTGCCCCCTTTCTCCTCACTGGAAGCCAGATTGACATCATCCCACCCCTGTGCTGCCCACTGCAAATGCCACATCCCCCCACTTTGTGGCACAGAGAAGCCAGGACTGAATGGCAAAAATAATTTTTTAAAAAACCCAGCTGTTTGAACAAAGCCACTACAAGGTTTGGCAGCAGTTGAGCAGTTTTGCGCACCCCCACTCTTCCTGGGAACCGCAAGAATACCTGGCAAGTGGAAAATCAAGCCATTATCATGCCCGCCTTGGCAATTGGGAAATGGGGGTGGAATACTTTTAGAAAAGGGTCTCATGGGACAGCAAAGGCCATTCGACCCCCACATTATTTTGGCCTGAACACCATTTCCTTCCCCCAAATCTCAGCAGTCGGGATCTCCAATGCACAAGGCAGGAATGGTGAGCACAGGCATGAAACCCCACCTTCCAATGATGCGAGCGCCAATCTCCTCCCTAAATAGCCCGGGACCATCCCCATGCACATGCTCGGCTCACAAAGCAATGCGTGCTGGGACACCAAACCATGACAAGACTTTTTTTTTCCAGTACCGTATTTGGTATGAGTTTAATATAGGTTTGGGCGATTTGGTCCATGGAAATCGGACCAAATCAAAAGTGCATGGGGATGGCCCTTGCCAAACCCAATTTCGATTCGGACCAAAACATGCATGGGGACACACCCACTCAGTACCAAATCCCTGCCTGAAATCAGATTGGAGTGGGTCTAGATAATCCATTTTCCCCAGGCATAACCTTAGGGAGATTCCCTGCCCCTCCTTTACAAGTTGCATATGTGAGTGCAGTTTGGATAATGGATGTGCTAGTATCACAAACACATTTAGAAGGATATTGTAGATTAGGGTTTCTCAGAGGGTAAGTTGTGAACCATTTGTGGGTTGCAGAGAAACCGAGGTGAAGATGCCATCAGGCATGCAGCCCCCCCTCCAGTGGTTTCTCAAGCAAGAGGGCAGAAATAGGTGGGTCACCAAGTAATCAGGCCATTGATCAGTGGATCATGAATCAATACATATCAAGAAAAATTTATATAGATCTGTGATCAATATAATGGAATAACAGAGATCCTTTGGCAGCTATTTGATGTTGTTGTTAAAAAGCTAAAGTGTCCAATCTCTTTGCTTGGGGAACTGAGAACAATAGGACTATCCAGACTGCCATAGCAGCCTGTGGTGTTTTTGGATAAACAGATAAAGGCTCTTTTTGTTGCTAGAAGTGGTAATTAGCACATAGCTAATTTTACTGGGCACCATGTTTTATGGTGCATTTTTGTGATGTACTGTCAATTGTAAGAGAAGCAGGATAAAAATAACTCAGATCAATAAAATATTCCCACAATTTATGCTTCACTGTCTAGCAATATCTTTTAAAACCACCCTTATTCTGATGTGTTCAAGCAGCTGTGGAACCAGCAAGATTATTTCATTTCCTTGCAGTCAAACCTCTCAAATTCACTGGGAGAAGGTGGGAATCAAGCTGTTTTGGGTACTTGTCTCAGATAACAGATGTTCTTGCAATATATGTCAGCATCGCACAGAATTAGTGCCAGAAAAGTCAAAATATGGCAGCTAAATTAAGATAATTCTGGAGACATCAGGGACAAAAGTATCAGGAACGATTTGTTTTAGGCTAGGCCTCCACTTGCCTCCCTGGAGTGCAGAAGCATCATTTCAAGAAGCAATTTGAGGGGCATGTGGCAACGATGGAGAAAAACACTATGCAGAACAGGTGCCTGAGATGGCAGTTGCATCTGTAAACGGGCCAGCAAGTGGAGACCTGAGAAAGACACTTTTTAAAAGCAGTTCTGACTATAAGTGGAGATGCAGACTGACTTACCCACTTGGAATAAATTTAGAGGGGTCGCAAACAAAGTGTCCCCAACCTACTGACATGTCCCCCACACTCTGCCAGGTCATAATAGCATGCTTTGCTCTTATGGCGTAAAAGCATCCATTTTGTTCTTGGATATCACCTTCAAACCAGATTAGGGGCAAGTTTCCATTACCACTTTAAAACGGTTTCAAAACGGTTTGGATCCTCATCATTCCTACCCTCCAATCAATTAAAATGGTTTCAAAATGGTTTGGATCCTTGTCGTCCCCATTCCCAATCAGTTTCAGGGGTATTTTGAGGATTATTTGGCTTAAAAACGGAATAAATAAACACTGGATTTTTCCAGTTTTTTCCCCCCACTTTTGCTTTTAAAACGTTTCTTCCTTAGTGCTGTGGGAACCCTAGAGCAGGGATGTCAAAGATACGGCCCGCGGGCCGGATGCGGCCCACAGGCTGTATGAATACGGCCCGCGGCCGCCGCCCGCCACCGCCGCCACTGTCCTCCTTGGGCGTGAAGGAGGCAAGGTGAGGCGCAGCGAGGCGAGCGAGTGCGCGGCGGGATCCTCCACTGCCCGAGTGCGCGGGCCCCGCCATGGACAGCCAGCCCCTCCTCTGTGCCCTAGCCACGCCCCAGCCACGCCCCCAGCCCGTCCTCTGTGCCCTAGCCATGCCCCCAGTCACGCCCCCGGCCACACCCAGCCCCTCCTCTGTGCCCTGGCCACGCCCCCGGTCACGCCCCCGGTCACGCCCCCTGGCCCTGACAGTACTTTTTTTTTTAATCCGCCCCTCTGCAAAATTGAGTTTGACACCTCTGCCCTAGAGTATTCCCCTATACCCCAGACTGTTTCATTGTAATAATTCAGCCACTTCACACCTGATAACAATGT
>MTQE01001141.1:13359292-13375785 GCA_014337955.1 Aspidoscelis marmoratus
TGGCTGTTTCCCTCCTTCCTTGATCTTTAAAAAGGGAAAGGGGTAAAGCTGCTGCAGGAACTGGGAGATGTTTGTATGTTTAAGTGTGTGTGTGTAGGTGGCGGCAGAGTGAGCCAGCCAGCCAGGGTGCTTTTTTCAGAGGGAACCCCTGCTGGGAATGGTGGCTGTGGAAGTGGAGTGGGCGAACGGGGCTTGAGTTGCCGCTGCTGCTGTGTGTCCTCGGCAATAGGGAGAGAGTGGTGGGGAAAGGCTGAGGAGCTTTCCCCAATCCATTTTTAGAAGTATTTTAAGTGTTTAAGAGTGGGGACACAAAATCGGGGTTGAATCAGATTGCCGGATGCTCCTTTGCTTCCTTTTAACGTGCAGTACATATCGATGTAAATCCCGATGTAAATATCCTTGTATAAAGCACTTTATTCCTTGAATGGGAACTCGACCTAGAAGTGTCTTTGTGCTAGTCCAGTGTCTCAGCTGACAGGGTAAAGGCCTGCCATCCACATACTGGTACTGACAATGGAGGATTCCACTTCAGGCCTGCTTTATTCATTTATTCATTGATTACATTTTTTTATCATATCCTATATCTGAAGGTCTTAGGGAGGATACAACGCTAGGGCCCTGGTCACATCTATATGAGAGAGGATGTCCTATTCATAATTCAAAATGAGGTTGTACCAGTTCTGTTCATACCTAGACAATATAAGTTGTCCTGAGGCTGTCCTGGCTTTGGGCTGCATCACTCACACCTTTCTCTGTGATTGACCTGAGCCTCCTCCATGGTACTCTTGGCTCTCCACCCCTTTTGCTTGTCAAATCTCTCTCCTTTCTTATTGGATGTTGTTCTGTCATTCAAGGGAGGTGAGGGTGTATATTTGTGGTTCTTTTTAAAAGCCTGCTCCCCCATCTCCGCGCTCTCCTTCCTTTTTTATGTGCTTTTCTTCTCCATGAAATTAATTAAAATAATAATAATAAATTTGTGTAAAAACAGTAGATAGAGGAATCATACACATAAATAGAGGAGAGGGGGAGGTGCCTGACAAACCCCATGCATGCCACCCTCCCCTAGACATTGGCTGAAAGGAAAGACTGGACTCCGCCCTCCACAGCACGATTCAGTCTCCTTTAGCCCTTCCTGCTCACACTGTGGAAGAGAAGACCGCCTGGCATGCCAGGACAGGCTGAGTCCTCTGAAAAAGAGGGCTCCAGTTAGAATGATCTAATGGAGGTAGGTCAGCTTGGAAAACAGATGGAATAAAAATAATGTGAATAATGCTACCTGAGGACAACCTGAAGTCATCCTAAACTAGAGGTGTGACCAGGGCCTAGCATGTGGACGGCAGGGGCATAATCAGGAATTAGGCCCAGTGCAGAAAGCACCAAATAGAATGCCCCCTTTTAATTTTCTTTAGTATAATAGTTGGATACCCTGTTACCCTCCAATTGTTGTCACAGAACATGAGAGTTCCAGAAAAGCATCTATTTTTGCTTTATTGACTGTGGAAGAGAGTCTAAAGTGGTAGACTGTGTGGATCACAAGAAACTGTGGCAAATTCTTAAAAGGGATGGAAGTATCAGACAATTTTATCTGCCACATGAGGTATATATGTGTGTCAAGAAGCAATAGTTAGAACTGAACAGGGAATGAATGATTGATTCAAGATTGGGAAAGGAGTTTGATAAAGTCGCATACCATCACCCTGTTTATTTAACTAATATGCAGAGTACATCATTTGAAATGTCAGGCTTGATGAATCAACAGCTGGAATTAAGACTGCTGGGAGAAATGTCAACAACCTTAGATAGTCAGATGATGGCAGAAAGTAAAGAAGAATTAAAGAGACTCTTAATGAGAGTGAAGGAGAAGAGCACAAAAGTTTACTTGAAGCTCGACGTTAAAAAACCCCTAAGATCAAGGTATCTGGTGCCAACATTTCCTAGCAAACAGAGGGGTGAGAAATAGAAATTGCATCAGATTTTATTTTTCTTGGGCTCAAAAATCATTGCAGATGATAACTACAGCCATGAAATTAAAAGACACTTTTGACAAAACTAGACAGTATACTAAAAAACTGTAAGAGCTGAACCATAAGGAAGGTTCAGCATCAAAGAATTGACACTTTCAAAGTGTGGTGCTAAAGAAGACTTTTGGGAGTACCTTGGATTACAAGGAGATCGAATCTCTGAATACTAAAGGAAATCAACCCTAATAATTAATTGGCAGGACAAATACTGAAGCTGAAGTTCAAATTTTTAGTCACATCATGAGAAGTGATGGGGTGCTGGGAAAGGTAAAAGAACAAGGGTATGGCAGAGTATGAGATGGATAGATGTCATGGAAGCAATCAACATGAGCTTGGGCAAACTTCAGGAGACAGTGGAGGACAGAAGATCCTGGTGTGGTATAGTTCATGGGGCCACAAAGAGTTGGACATCACTGGACAAGTGAACAACGTGTACTGTAACTGAATCTAGATAGGAAAGGCATATGAATAGGTAAAACATTACAGCCTATTTCCCTTTAAACAGAAGTCCTTGAAATAACCATATTGAGTCTGTACCTTTTATCCAGAAAGGTTCATGCAGAGATCTTAAACCCTGTATATTACTTTGTAACTGTTTTGATTAATGTTCAGAAAGCCAAAAGTTTAAAAGTGCATTTGCAATGCTTTCCTGTACAAATATAAAGCCCATCTGAGTTCAGTCAGACTCCCAAATAAATATGTTGGCTTTCAACCAGTTGCTAGGAGAGTTCAATACTAAAACACATCAAGAGTAGCAAATGTAGGCAGTATATTTGCATTTCCTGCTTCTTACCTCTGAAGGTAATAGAGTAACAGGAACTCGTTCATCCTCATGCATCCGCCTCGATGCCTTCTGCCAATACAGATAGTCAACGAGAGATCTATGATCAAAGTTTCCTGTTGGAGGTTTTTCAGTCTGATCTTTCTGTATCATCCCAACAGGCACTTGGGGGTCTGGAGCCATGACCTCCATTTCACTCTGTAATTCCCTCAGTTCTTCGGGGGATAAATTTGCTAAGATTTCATCTTCATCAATCTCCTCAGAACAGATTTCTTCTTGGTCAGAGTTTTGACTGAACTCAGACATCTTCGTGCTTGATTTGGGAGGGGGAAAAAAGAGAGAGAAAAGTAACTAAAAAAAATTCTGAACACAGCAGTAAAAAACTAGGCAAAGTTTTTTAATTTTTTCTGACTAGGGAAGGTTGGGTGTTCTTAATCACACGCCATGCACCCTTTTCTTGAATTGTAATGCAGCTCCAACTTAGACGATGTTTGGGTAAGAGTGAGCAGTGGCTGAAGCATATGGCAAATCTATATTAAGCAGCGCTTGGCTGCAGGAAGAGAATTTATGGCAGGGTTGCCATGTTCTGTTTTCAGCAGTTTGTGTCAGCTGTGTAAGCCCCTTCTGACATTTCAGTACAGCTGCTGTGCAACCCTGCAGCATCGTCATGGTAATTTTCTAAAGAAATTCCCCAAGGCTATGAGTTTTGATAGGCTCGCAATATACACAAAATATTTTAATACAGCGAAATAATTCATTTCATTTCCATTTTTATACTGCCTTTCCAAAAAGAAATTTTGTTCCAGCTAGTTTACATCAAACAGAAAAGATACAATAGAAAACAACATATTGGACAATAAAATAGAGCATAGATTATAATTGCTATTTCTGGTGGCCTGCACCTGACTTCCACACCTTGTTTTCTCTGGGTGAAAACAGGGTGTGTGTTTTTAACTTGTGGATGTGGCTCAGCAATGTTTGAGAAACAATAGATTTATGAGGATATTTGCCCATCCATGGCAACCACGCTACATTTATTGTTGCAGGCACTGAAGCATATCTTGTGTTCAGTTGCTGACATTTTTTTAATTGACAAACTAAAGGATAAAGGCGAAACAGAGCAGCTGAAATCATCAAAGCAGCTTCTTATTTTAAAACAGAACTCTGAATTGTAAAAGAGCTGAAATATCTTTGGCATAATTGAATATTAATTTGAGCCAGAAAACTCTATTCATTCCAAACTTAGCTGGTGCCAATGATGAGGCATGCAACTGTGCGTGTGCCGCCTAGCCACATGCTCCATGTTCTTATCAGATATTTTGTGCTCCTGGTGGTGGCAGAAGGAAGGAAGGAAGGAAGGAAGGAAGGAAGGAAGGAAGGAAGGAAGGAAGGAAGGAAGGAAGGCTTTTATTGATTAATCAGCAGTCATAACAATAACCATAAAACAGCAATATAAAAAGCAAGATACCAATGAGGTAGCATGCATCCACAAATAGCATCATAATGGCACTATCTGAATGCCTGAAGGGCATTTGGCTGCATGTTCACCCATTAAGCAAACATTTCAGGCCCTTTCTGAACAGAACCTTTTTCCATATTATATTCTGGAGTACAGCCTACCATCCACACGATAATGCAGACTATGGCAGCCTCATGACTGGTTTTTTTTTTTTAAAAAAAAAACTTGTTTAGGGCTGCTTTGCATATATCTGTTCATGGTTAGAACCAGTGGTCCACTAATTCCAGCTCATGCTGTGGCCTCAAAGCTCATGAGAGCCTTGACAATGAACTCTAGGGCTGGATTCAGCAGGTTTTTTTTTTGGGGGGGGGATGCATTTCAGTGGCACACTTTGGTGCACTAATGAAATATATCTCCTGTTAGTTCCAGACACATCGGGATGTCTTCTGTATTCAGGATCAGGGCCCTTTGGTATGCCTGTGGACTCAAGTGAGCCAGTTTGGTCTAGTGGTTAAGGAGCTGGACTCTTATCTGGGAATACTAGGTTTGATTCCGCCCTCTTCCATGAAGCCAGCTGGGTGACCTAGGGATAGTCACTGCTCTCTTCTGAGTTCTCATAGCCCCACCTACCTCACATGGTGTCTGTTGTGGGGAGAATAGAAAGCTTTGTCTGCTGCTTTGTGTCCCCTTAAATGGGTGAGAAAAGCAGAGTAGAAAAGCCAACTCTTCTTCTTCTTCTTCTTCTTCTTCTTCTTCTTCTTCTTCTAAACTATCTACTGGTGATACTGAATAAGGCCTCCTAAATCTGAATCATGCTTTGTCTAAAGCAGATGAAGCGGACCGGCAAGGCCGTGACCTCATAGATTTCTTTAACACAGGCCATTAATAACATGGGGGGAAGGAAAAATGAAGTAAAGGCAGAGGATAATTAGATGATAAAAGGAAAAAAATATTGAGGGCAATATATAGTGAGCAATTAGAAATTCAAAGAGTAGAACAGGCTATTGAAATATTTGATACAGGCAGTATCATAATTGTTTGGAAATACAATTTAAAACACTAATACACAAATATTTAAAATAAATGGGGAAGAACCAGAAAATGACTTTATATATAAATATAAAATTGACTATACAGTAAATATACGCAAAGAAGAGATGTTTAACAAGAGATATTTTGAGGAAATTTATGCATAAAAAGCAAAATTTATGATTTTGAAATCGTTCAAACAATAATGGATGGAAATAGAAAGAAGATAAGAGTTTTGGAGGAGGCACCCCAAAGAATATTAAAATAAAGAAAATAATTTTAATGAGAAAGATCTTTAAAAGCTTGAGGAATAATATTATTTATATAATATAAATCATATTGATAAGGATATGGGATTTGTAAGATTTACTTACATTTTTGTAAACCACAATGTTTTGGATGAAATGATAAATAAACTTGATCCTTCTATAATGATTTTATTGTGACTCACCCTAAGGTCTTCTGTTTTAGGTAACTGCAAATACATACATACATACATACAGACAGACAGACAGACAGACAGACGGACAGACAGACAGACAGACAGACAGACATATCCTTTCCACATGGTGCAATTAATTCTGCACCATGCCATTCCAGATTATGTGACCTGGCCCATGATGGCCTTGGTTGCAGGCAGCCGCTTTTCAGGCAGCCCAGATCCTGGCCCAAGTGTTCCCAACTTCTAAAGTTCCTCAGACTTGGTATACCATACTATCTTCTTGCGTGCTTTCACCCATGAACAGCTGGTTCAGTATACTAGCCTGGGATGCTGTGTGGACTGCTGTGTGAAGAGGTCCACAGCAGGAATGGTCAGCAGCACCACTTTCTTGCTATAACCCAGTCCAACACCATCTCTGATGCAGATGCACTGTTCTACAGGAGATATGACCTCCTGGTAGCTTTATGAGCAGTACACGTGAGGCATTCCAGGGGTCCACTAGATCTACTGGACCAGCATATAAAAGCCCTTAACATCAGTCATGCAGACCAATTATGGAAGGTTTGATCTATTACTTATTCCTCAGAATACAAGATTCAATGAATGGAGCTCCATTGAAGGACTTAATAAATCTCTTTATTGCACAAATCTAACATATTCAGTCTAAATATGACCTATGCACTATGCTGTGGACTAATAAAATACCAGCTGGGCATATTACTGTTCCATCTCTATTCCTTGTTCCTATAACCTCTAAAGAACAGCTTTCATAAATTATGTTATTCTGTAATGCAAAGATAAGTAAGGAGCACTGACTTCAATAAGACATTTAGATGCACTTACTTATCCCACATTACAATTAATCAAATTTAGATGCCCTTAACTTTATCTGAGGCATGAGGCACTGTCCCACAGAAGTTAAATTCAAGAATGCCATGGTCAGAGGTTGCATTATGAGGACCGGTCCTGTCCCAAACATAACCAAGACTTACCTGGGGGCTTTGATGTTCAGATGGTCCTGTAGTAATGGCAATATGTGCCAGGTTGTTGCTATGCTGATCAGCAATGAGGCATGCGTCATGCCATGACATGCTGCCCCCCCACACAGCATTTGCATACAGCTGGCAACAGTCAGGGTGGTTCTTGTGCTGTGCGTATGTTCTACCACAGAGAGTGCCAGGCCGTCCTGATCACCTTAGTGTGAACAGGCCCAGGATCTGCCCAGGAAGAGGGGAAGTGCTAACAACCATGATGCTTCCCTCATTTGTCATTATCCTTAATGGGGAGGCATGCTGTTTTCACAGTACCTTTACCCAGCTGTCAGTTCAAAGATCATGTTCACTGTGACTTGGAAGGAAAATCTTCAAATCCAGAAAGTAGGAATACTGGCCATTTCCTGGGCTTGAATGACAGGAATGCTTCAGAGGAGGAATAGGAAGTCTCCTTGAGCAGTAACAGCAATAGGGCTGCCCTTGTGAGACAAGTTAAATTTGAAGAGCACTGTAAGCTCTTCAAATTACACTGAATAAAACTGGCACAAACTGGCCAAGGCTGCCTCCAAATGGCGCCTAAATATTATACTATTTAGCAATATTCCAGAAGAATGAACTTCCAGAATAATCTGTAGTTGCTCAGGTGCCTCAGCAACTGTGCAAGGTAAGTGAAAGGACTTATGTGAGGCCTATTCACACTACAGGTGGTAGTGCACAATTAGTGAACTTCTGGTGAAGAAGTTTATCAAAACTTACTTCAAGCATCCGGGCAGCGACCATCCGCTCTTCTTCCGGCACCTCGGACAACCAGGATCGGTTCCAGGTGAGTGACCGATCACACAGCGCTTGGGTTGTCATTACGTAGTGGTTGCAAACGTGAGCGCTAGTTAATGTTGAGTCATCGCGCTCCTTTACCATCCAGGAAGGGAAGTGCAAAAACACCCCTGGTCTGGACACTGGCTCCCACAGTGTCATGATGCATGCATTTGGGTATTAAACACCTGGAAGTGTGTGGTCCCCCCCTGCACACATTCACGGCCACTATTTCAGGTGGCCATCTCCAAAATGGCAGATTCCAGAAGCATCAAGACCAGGTAAGTACTTTCAATGGTTTTTTTGTTTTTTGTACCCAGTTTGGGAGTTGATTTTTGCACTATATGATTATTGTGGAATATCACTTCAACATTGTAGAGCTATGCTGGATTGACAACCCAGGATAATCCTGGGTTTTACACCCTTCTGGATGCGGCTCAGGTCACTGTGGTCTGAAGAGAATACTTTTTTAAGTTGCATGATGCCCTTGGATTGCACTTTGGGAACTCCTTGTCTAGCTGGAACAGTATCTGTCACGATCTATGTCTTGTCTTTCTCGTTCTCTTGGAACCTTCCCACAAGTCAGCTGATGATTGGACTGAGGGGAAAGGTTCAGCTGGGACAAGCTTTCAGATACTTATTTTTCCATTCTGTCCTTCTCTGATCCTGATTACTAAGAACCACTTTGGCAGCTTCTGTGACCACTCTGTTTGAACCATGGTGACCACTCTCCAGAGCATGGTCTCCTGGGGAACATGTTGGCTGCTCAACCACAGCAACTAGAGCACTCCTGTGCACAAAAAAAGCACCCAAGAGCAGTCTTTTGCATTCCTTGGCTGTGGCCCATTTCAGTTATTGCTGAGCAGATGGCTGGAATCAACTGCATGGTACTTGGAGTCCAGTGCCATTTTGCTTGGCTCTGGAAACATTCCACTTCTGGGCCCATGTTTAGGCAAGTAATGAGTTTCCCTAATATGCAACTTTGGAAGCTAGAAGTAAACTGGAGGTAAACTTCTATTCCTGGCCCCAATTGCTTGGTGTGGACCAGGAGACATTCTTCACATCACATGGGAAGGTGAATGGTGAAGAATCTGTCTTTCATTCCTGTATCTAAACCTTAGAAAACATACAGATTTAGACAAATAACTAGAACAAGGGCCATCAACAGGCCATCAAAATAGCTTCCATGGTACCTTCACAACTTCTGAAACCCAATAATTCTTACCTAGAGAAAAGAAGCTGTCAGAAGGGATGGTGCTCATGCCATGTCCTCAAAATTATACATGTGCTGTTTGGTTCTGAAAAACTGGCAATGGCAACAGATATTCTAGCAGAGCTGTGAAAGTGTACAAGAAGCTGTTGACATGTCTTTTTAAAAAGTAATCCAAAAAAGGCATTAAGGAACAACTAAAAGCCAACATGGGGTCAAGTGTTTTGCCTCAAAAAGCACCACATTGATCTTTTGCCTTCCTCTGAACACAAGGATGGCCATTCATAATGCAGTCCATAAATGGTTGCCTGATGTTATTGAATAAATCAACTGTGATCTGTAGGTGGCATCTCATTCTTCCAAACCATGCCGTTTGGGTCAGAGAAGCTATCCATTCACCACTTGCAAATCTCCTGTTGATTTCTTGTCTGTAAATAAAGTACTTAGCTGCCCTCTTATATTTCCCTGATCTGCAATCATTCCATCTTGAGACCATGATCTTGCGTGATCTGTTTGCTTAAGGTCAAGCCTCTGCAGAAGATGCATCAGGGAGTAGGAGATATTGTGGGTACGAAGGAGTGACACTGTGTCATTTTTGCTGTATAAAGATAACTCTTGCTTGCTGACAAAGAACACATTTCCCATGTGCAGACCCTAATTGAAGAGTACATGCACAGCATCCACTTCAGGGGGAGATGGTGAAACTTATCTGACCTTGCTGAAAGCAGATTTTTCATTGCTGAATGCCTGGCTATATTGTGAACTTCCTTCCTTCCTTCCTCCCTCCCTCCCTCCCTCCCTCCCTTCGTGACTCTCTTAAGAGGTTCAAATCTATGTAGCTCTGAGCTCTTTCAACAATCCTGCTACTGAACATGGCTGCCAGGATAGCAGCATGAGGTTGTGCAAACCACCGAATGAGGCAATGGTGTAGGGAAATTAATCAAAGGTCTGTTTGGGTTCTGGCTGAGCATGATGGCCAGCTGATCTGACACTTGCAGTTCCCACTGGCACTGAAAAAAGAGGTTGCCACATTCCAATCCTTGTAGGGTGCCTCTGGATGGAGAGATTCTGTTGTGTTATAGGAAGGTACAGACACACTAACCTTTGGCTTCTTAGGATCAGTGTCTTATGGGACACTGAATTCACAGTGCTGTTCCTCACCTATAGGGATAGAGTCTCCAAGTGGTACTCACAGCTGCCAGTTTCTTAGATCCCTTCCTCTCAGGTTTCTACAAATCACAAGGAGTGTACTCTCTTTTTGATTCCTATAAAACCCTCAAAAGTACAACTTTGCTTTCCCACCCACTTCTTCTCACTGTTTCAAATGATATATTTTTCTGTACAAGAGAGGTTGGCCCCTTCTGCACTTGCTTGTTAACTGATCAAAAAGCTGCTAAGGACATATTGTTTGATCAGGACTAGAGTAGATCTGGGTCAGAACTCACTAATCTAGCTTACTGGTGGACCAGATAAATGTGGTCTACATCCGTGCTAGCACACTTTAGCACAAATTTGGTGTTCTATAACACTCTCAATGCGGATGCCTGTGGCTGATCTGGATCTAGCTGATACAGATCTAGCTAATATGAATTAATTGACCTTAAGTGCAGTAAAGGTGTCTGCTGCCCATCTGGTAAATTTTAGATAAACATGGAAAATGTCTTCCCCCATCTCTTTCTCCCTTCAGTAATCTGTCTCCTCTCCTTTCTCTTCCCATTTCCCCCCTCCCTGGATCAAGTCATGGATGGCCTCTCTTTCAACAGAAGTACTGAAATAGTTAGCTCAAAATGATACAAAGTGAAGCAGGCAGGGCCGCTTTCTCTACTGGGCCTTATTCCAGATTATATCCTATAATATGTGCCTGCCATCCAATGCTAGTGCAGACTATAGCAAGCCCCGGTAGGATCTGCCGTAGTCTGAACCAACTTGCAGGTACCTTTATTGTGAGGTAGAGAAACAGCCCGAAGTTCAAGTTTTAAAATTTAAAATGATTGCTTGAAGTTATATCGAATAAGGTTGTGTCACGTGTTCCATCTGATGTCTGAGTTCAATGATAGTCCAGACCCATCTGAAATTTCCTGGTAGTCTTCAAAGGGAGTTCTGTGCTATAAGGCACTGGAATAATTTATTGTTCTGCAGGTTACCAGAATATGGATAAATAGTTTTCAGGCTCCCTCTAACCAGCCACAGCTGCTGCAAGATTCTTCATGGTACCAATGCCAGTTGGACATCAGAAACCAGTCCCAGGTTGAACAGCCGTCTCAGCAGAAACGCACCCACCCACATGCCCCCAAAGTCTAAGGTTGCTAAGCATGAACACACTTTGCTTGCCAAATGCCAACTGATCTTGTCCTTAATGTCTCCGAGTTACAGAAAATATTTGATTTCAAAATCCTGAATGTCTCCTAATTCCCCAGGAGCTAAGCTTGGAAGAAAAGGTTGGTTCTGAAAAATGTGGCTACCAGTGAACTCTGAATCCCCTTTCTGACACTGCACATTTTTGCCAGTGTGACCACCATCATATTATTCTGCCAGGGAAATGAAAATTAAGTGAGAGAACTTAATGTGATGCTTTTGACAACTAGAAGATACCCATCAGCTGATCCATGGCTCCCAGAGAGAGACGATAACTGTATCCAAACACCATTCAATCCAGAAAGCACAGGGTTTTGACTGCATGGTTGTTCAACTGATTATCCTTCAGCAAACTTTTGGAATTGTAGGAAGAAGTATCATTACTGAGAACTGCCCTAATATTAGCAAAATATGCCACATAAAGAATTTCCTATAATAGCCCTATTCCTGGACATCAGTTTTTGTCAAATGGAGAAACAGACTTATAGAAATACTGGTAAGTCTTAAATACTTCAGGATGACTGCTTGGATTTTGAGATCTACTTTCTGATTTGTCCAAAGATACTCAGGAGACAAAAAACAAACCCAAAACATTTTAACTGGATTGTGAAATAAACATTATAAATCTTTATCTCTTGCTTTCTCAATCAACTGGTAAATGTCGGTCCCCATGATTTCAAGTACAGCATGTATAGTGTAGTCCAGATTTGACCTTATAATCACCTGTTTTTTTAAATTAAAAAATGAGCTGGAGAACTGTTAGATGAAACTCATTACATTACAAAAACAATGCCATGAGATGGCACAATATATGAAGAGTTCAACGTAACACCACTCACATCAAATAACTTCATTGAGGACTGATTTTCAGAAGTATAAACTGGAGAAAAACAAAGCAAATTTTTAAGATTATTATTCTAAGTACTTACCTATGATATGGGCTGGGTTAAGCTCCCAGTGAGTGAACTACAGTGCCATTTTCCTCAAATTTTCTTTTCTCAAAGCTCCAGTGTTTCATTCCATGCACAAAGTCAAAAGAGTGTCAATAGCAGTAGCAACAAACTCATTCACCAAGCCTCCTTATGTGTCACCATTTTAATCCTAGGTAGTGGGGTCATCAAAACATGCCTGAAGTGCCTCAAATGTTGAATGGATTCTATTTTTAATATAACTGATGGGACAAGTGCTGACTCCGAATACTTCAAGGCAAATTCTGCCTGCTAGTTTGTTTTTTTAATTTTATTTTTTGCTGATAACCCTTGCCTTCTGCCTGTATGCCCCATGGTATTGCCAGAACACTAAGTGGAGCCAACTGGAGAGAATGTACCCCATGAAACCCAAACCTCGCTTCGTTTGTAAACTGCTTTGTAGCTATGCATGATAGGGCAAGTCTAATGTTGAAAACCCTGACAGGCAGGGTATTATGTCCCTCCATACTTTGTAATGCAATATCAGGCTTACAAAGGATCGGATGACAGATTTGTGATAACAACATTTCCCTTGGTTACCAAAGTTATCCTAGAGATGCTTTCAAAGGAGCCTAGAGTTCCCAACACACAATAACCCCCAGATGATGTATCTTCTTTTCTGTCTTAAAAGCTTGCACTAGAATGCTTTCCTCTGCGCCAAATAGATCAGCACAGTATAGGAATTAGGATTCTGGATGTAGATCAAGGAAATTCTGCTGCAGCTTTCCTCATGATCATGAAGCTCCTAGCGTACCTTGGACTTCTTCTCTTACTCTAAGATTGCAGTTGCATCATAATCCTGATCTCTTCTGGAGAATGATGGACAGCATCTAAGAACAATTGGTGACAAAAAAGCCTTCTACTTCAATTAATATCTATGAACCAGTTATTTAGATCATAAGGTGGCAGAATAAAATGTGCAGTGGATTGCTGTGACTGGCTTAGGTAGGCTCTGCATTCAAGGTGGTCACCATGGGCTGCTGAATTGGGGGACACTCAAGGAGGCTATAGATGCCCCACTGTCCACAACAACTGCTGGCAGGAAAAGGGTGAACTGGGGTACTGCCAAGGCAAGTGACACTTATGGGCTTGTTCACCTTGTGTTTACTGAGATCATTATAGAGGCTAGGTATATTCCAGGTCCAGGTTGGGTAGAGAAAATAGGGCTGGGCAACAGTGAGCAACTCACTGGTGGAATGGCAATGGAAGGGCTGAACTGTAGCCAGTGTTCTAACAAGGTGGGTATAGATGGCCTAAATTTTCCCTGGGAGGTTGTCATTGTGGGGAAGGAGACCATTGCCCATGAATACCTTTCCCCTTACACTTAGACTCTTTCTGCATGGACCCCTGCCCCCTTTTTCCATGCACAATCAAAGATCTGGATCTTCAAGATCCAGATCTTTGAGATGGGGTTTTCCTGAAGATCCAGATCTTGAAGACGCCTGAAGACCCTTTAATCAGGTCCACATGAAATCCAGATTTAAGGGCCTGAAGGACCCATTAAATCTGGATTTCCCTGCCCTCGTGGGGACAAGGCCTTGCAGATGGGGCCTTCAATGGGGTCCAGGTGGGGACAGGGCCTTCCTGATTGGTACCAATCAGGTACTAATTGGGTTCCTAATGGGGTCTTAGAAAGGTTCTAAGCCCTAGTGGAAAAAGACCCTTGATATGCATTAAAGGTCCATATAGTTCACATCTAGGCTGCATAGATCTGCAGATTAATGTGGATTTTTGAGACCACCCCATTGGTCCATTTGTCTGTATTTGACAGAGCATAATCTGGATTAAGGGGAGGCCTTATTCTGGATCACTGGTAGACTCATTTAATCGGGTCTACCATCATACCAGCATCACCCTGATCTGGAACAGAAAGCATGCATTTGCCTCCTGTGTTCAGGGCTACTGGGCTGTGTCTTTCAGTGAAGCACCATAGCACACTGCCAAAATGCACACACATACCCAGCCCTGGAGGTAGGAACTTTTATTCTTAGCCTTCAGAGGCATAGGGATGAGGTTGCAAAGCTTGTGTGAGCTTCACGGCCATAGCATGGGCTGATCTGCTCAGGCCTTTCCATGGTCAGGATCAGTGGGCTGGGCTCTTCTGGACCAAGTGAGCCCAACTACTAGCAGGTAAATGCAGAAAGGGTGCAATCCACCACTCAACCTGCCTTTCTTTGGACAGTGTTGAAAGCCTGGGTCAACTTGTTCTGGGACACCTTGCCTGGCCCATCAGACTGTGCACCTGTGTAGACATGGCACCATCTAGAGATAGATACTAATACCAGAGCATCAGTGACAATTCAATAATATATGTAAACATTTGAACTCTCTTTAGAGATACCATTGTCACTGCCGTCGCCACAATCCCACACAGCCTAGTAGATGTTTATGACCAGTTAGATACTCTGGTACCTGCATCCTTCCCAGGGATCTCTGGTCATCAGAGCTATTGGTGCAAAATGCATGCTTTTGCCAATACTGCTGCCTTTGAAGCTGATGGATAGTGATTCAATCAATGCCCAAGGTGTTAAGATGCCATTCCAATTCCTTTTTAACTGCAACAAGTTAAACTATTGGCACAACTGTTGACATAGACATCCATTTCAATTTGCAAGTCTTTCTCTCCGCTGTCTTTTAGACTGTCTTTGTTACACTGATAAGGCACACTTTGCTTTTCTTAACCTCACTGATGTCAGGAATATAATGTACAAGATGCTTATATGTTTGCAATCAAAAATGTCTCACTCATTTTCTATTATTGATTTGGTCTTGTGGTTTCACCAATTTTTACTTGCTAATAAATTCTTACTAATTTTCAGTGGATCACCACTGCTAGTTTAGCATGCCTTTCTTTATAATCAGTTTGTGCTACCTTCTTGAAGCTACAAATTATGTTTTATGCTGCTTTCTTAGCCTCTTTGTATAAAGAGCATTTGCCGGTGTTATCTGATGTTTCAGTCTTGGACAATAGCATTTAAACTATGAATTTTCTGTGGAATCGATATAAAATGAAGCCCCCACCCCAATGCCTTCCTACTTATGTCTCTGGGATTCCAGCTACTCTTTTCTGTAGGTCTCCTTTGTTTTTCTTGACTGCCCTTAAGTAGTATACTAATCTTTTCCCCCTTAACTGTCTGACCTGAAATGCTGCCCACCTACCTTTACTTCAGGAGAAATATGACCTTTTAATATTGCTACATAGATGCAGAACATAATATATGGACATTTCTTCCCTTCTGTTCCAGTCTAACATATCTAGCTCTGATTGTGTCCAGTCTATAATTTATGCGGTGCATCTAAGACCTGGAATGCAAGATTTCTTTGAAGACTTCTGCCAAAAATGGAGACAGGGCAGGGGTGCATGCTGTCTTGGGATGATGAGGGCTCCCTACAATGATACATGGAGACCTGACCTTAAAGCATTGAGACAAGGTGAAGTGATCCCAGAAGTCAGCCATTTTCTGTGTCTCTGAAAGCAGAACTCATCTGGGTGTTGGCTAGGGAGCATCAGTGGTAGGTTTTCACAGTGCCAAGGCAGTGGGAAGTCGGGTCAGAGTGTTTTCTCCTACTCTCAGGGGAAAATGATTCTGACAGCGCTTTCAGCTCCTCTGTGGTAGGATGGTAACTTGACAGGTGTTGGATTGTGGACCATTCCAGGGCACCATTAATACACCATGTGGATTCTGCCATAGACTGTGTTCACTTTATAGGTGGTATCTGCACTCTTATATCCCGTAGGAAATTTCAGAAACAAAAGCAGCCACTTTTATTTGCTATTTTTTGGTGGTCGTTATCTTGCCAAATTACTCAGATAGCCATGATTATGACTCACTATTATTTGTACTTCCATTCTCCTCATAGAATATACTTGACCTTTTGCTCTTAAAGTTGAAAGAACAGTGAGCGCTGCTGTTTCCATGCCTTCAGCCTTGTATCATGCTTGTATCCGTACATCTTGAACCCCATTCATCTTCAGTTCCTCAGACTATGATGACAGGCGTAGGCAGAGTTTGCCAGGCAATCACAAATGTTGCCTTCCCTCCTATCTATCAGCTGTAAAGTCAAGCAGACTTTAATTTCCATTCCTTCTTAGGTTAGGAAAAGAAAAGAAATCTGTACCATGGCAAAGGACTGCCTATAGCAGTGATGGTGAACCTTTTGAGCTCGGTGTGTCAAAATTCGCAAGAAAACCTAGCTTAACTCGGGTGCTGTGTCACATCTAGAAATATTCATAACTTTGGGATATTTGTAGCTCTAGTAAAAAAGTTATATTTTTGATATATGTATTTGATTAAAAGCAAAAACAAATAATTCTATACATTAGTGACTTTTGTTTCTGAATTTCGTTAGCTAAATCTTCAATTGAAAGTTGCTATTTCGTATGCTTCAAGAACAAGCAAGCACTACACGCCCAGGTGCCAGG
>MTQE01001141.1:13375914-13388237 GCA_014337955.1 Aspidoscelis marmoratus
GGCTTGGCGTGTCACCTGTAACACGCGTGTCATAGGTTGGCCATCACTGGCCTATAGTAACAGGACTTCAAGGTTCAACTCTTTTTAGTAGTATCAGAAGTTTATTTGGTAAAAATTGTAATTTTCACAGCATAGCCACAAAATATATTTATCTACTAATTGATCTAACTGCATTTTGTTATAACCTGCATGCATTAATAGAATGAATGACATTTTATTGACCTATAAGAGGAATATACAAAGTTCCTATATGAGAGCCACAAAACCCGGAGGTTGTAAAATTCAAGACTAGAATAGAAGTGGCTTACATGCAACTCCTTGGGATCTGCAGAAAACTCATTTGAAAGGCACATTTGGCCCTTAAGCTGCACTTTGGAGACCCCAGATTTTAAAGATGTGATCCTATTCTGAAGTCCTTCAAACGTATGACTGTTGTGCACAAAAATCTTGAAGCAATAATCCACAGTTCTATTATTTCTTCCTGCTGATACTTTAATATCAACCACATGACCCGCATTTCTATTATATATTTATTCACTCCATTTATAGA
The DNA here is from genome assembly GCA_014337955.1 of Aspidoscelis marmoratus. Taxonomy (NCBI): domain Eukaryota; kingdom Metazoa; phylum Chordata; class Lepidosauria; order Squamata; family Teiidae; genus Aspidoscelis; species Aspidoscelis marmoratus. The sequence continues at coordinate 13,376,465 of MTQE01001141.1, forward strand.
ACTTCCCAATGACAATAACTCCCCGGGGTAGCTTAAAATATATAAATATTTTCTCAGACCATGCCTGCTTCCATAAAATTTTCCACTGGCACTTAAATGCCCTCAACAATGGTGCAGTTGTTGAGTCTCCCTGGGGAGGCTACGGTTTAACTTGAGGGTCTCCACCAAAAACGTCTTTCACACTGTTTAGTGGGGTCACTCAAAATATAGGGCTTCTCAAGGTGTGAACGTGTTTACATAAGGCTTTTCTTCAGGTAAACTGTTTTGAATCCATTTTGGACTTTAAAACCTAAAATTTAAACTAGGCCCAGAAATGGAACAAGAGTTAAGGTCTTAACTTTGTTCTTACCACCGGGACTGCATATCCACACAGCTTTCAAATTAGTCACTTCATCACCACAGCACCACATGCTGAAGGGCCTGATGGTGTGTGGAGGAATTTCAGTCCCCCCTCAAAGGTGCAAAAACGTCAGTGTGTGAAAAGCAGCTCTGAAGCAACTTCTTAGGCATTGAGATGAGCCCTTGCCACAATCAAATGGGCCACACTTTGCTGTCAGCCTTCTGAGACCTTCTGAATGCGGCTTTCGTGCCTTCAATACAGTAGCCTCAGGGACAGCAGTGGAGATGTCAAATGTTTCCCTGGGGCTGCCTGAAATGAGAAGCCCAGTCCGTCACTGAGTATGGCACTGCAGAGAGTAGGGATGGGCAAGCATATTTAAAATATTCATTATTTGATTGAGTTCGCTAGAATTCAGACTTTCGTTTTTTTAATATTCAAACAAATACAAATATTTTGAATTATTCAAATGAATAATTAGGACATTCGTATGTGTACAGATATGTACACATTACATACATTTCCATACACATCTTATTTGTATCCGTACACATTTTCCCTCTATTCATACAAATTTGGACATTTGAATATTCAATTTGAATAGAATCGAGTGTCGACAACTGCATTCGTGCACACCCCTAGTAAAGAAGTGGTCTAGACCTCTCCAATCCTGCTGTTCCCTTCCATGTTAAAAGCCACACTGACACTCTACATCAGAAGTCCACCTTAGCTACATGGACTTGCTGTAAGCAAACATGCCTCGTCTAACATATGACCTATGAAGCTGAACAAAAGTCCATCAGCCAAATCCAGCAGCTTCTAAAGTTTCTCTTTGCCACCTGCTTGGAGTAAAAACAGAAGAACAGAGTGATTGCGGAGGGGAAAGCGGCCTCTCAGATACTTGCTGTGCTGCATTACTTAGCTAGTGGACTGCTGCCAGCTCTTAAGCCATGCAAGTTCTGCTGTTCTCATTCATAGCAGGTTTTGGGCTGTTATGCCCTGTTCCAGGTTTCTTCTGAGAAGCTAAGCTTTCAGCTATAGCTGTGATATCCATCTTCAGAGGATTTTGCTTACCAGTCGCTTTTGACTCTTCCTTCTGCTTCATTGAAAGGAAAGTCATCATTAAAATTAATGAGGCAGTTGCTGTAGATATGTAAGTTAACACTATAATTAAATCATCTGTAAATAAGGTGTGACAAGAGCAAAGACCTGAAACATTTTATTTTCTCACAAATCTAGATTTTTGTGTTTATGAAACCGCCCACACCTAAGTTTTAATCCAGGTTCAGTCCACTTTTAGAGCTAAAAGACACATCCACAAAGTGGCAAACTGTTTGGGACCTGTTGGGTAGCCTTAGAAGGTTGTAGTGAAGCCAGTGAAACACTAGAGGTCCTCATTGCTCCAGGCCATGTTGAAGGAATTACTGTATTTCAGTTGAAGGAATTTGCACCTATCAGTCACACTGGTACATGACACTGACCCCCTCTAATGTTTGCTTATTGTTATTTTTGTACATTTATTTATTGCCAGAAACTGATATTCCTACTCTAGACAAGTGGGGAAATATCTTCTTGTTTTAGATGGTCTAAAAAAGAAATTGGATATGTTACTAAGCATGCAAATCTTTTATGCTTAGGTGAACTTCCGTACATTTTTAATAGCGAGATGCTGGGAAGAATGAACATCTATCTATCTATATAGATGTTCATTCTTCCCAGCATCTCACTATTAAAATATATGCTATATTAATGTTATATTAATATATATGTTATATTAATTCATACTGAGATTTACATAAGAACATAAGAGAAGCCTTGCTGGATCAGGCCACAGCCCATCTAGTCCAGCATCCTGTCGCACACAGTGGCCCACCAAAGGCTTATGGTCATCTCAAGCAGAGACAAGGACAAACCTTCTCCTGCTCTCGAGTCCCAGCAGATGGCCTTTGAAGCGCCCCAGTTCCTCCTCCCCCCAGCCTGGAAGATGCATCTAGGCATTCGTTCTAGTAGCCATTGATACATTTGTCATCCATAAATTTGTCCAACCCCACCTTAAAGCCATCCAGACTGGTAGCTGTCACCACCTCTTCCGGCAGCACATTCCATAAGCCAATGACCCTCTGGGTGAAGAAATACTTCCCCCTGTCAGACCTTATTCTCCTACCCATCAGCTTCATAGAGTGCCCCCCTGGTTCTAGTGTTGTGCGATAGAGAAAATTTTCTCTATCCATTTTGCTGTTTTGATGCAAAACAGCAAAATGTATGGGTTTTAATTGCTGTGTTGCCATGTATCAATCACCTTATCTCTCCAAAATAATGCAGCTACAAGAACAACAACCAAGTGGTTGGGAATCATCTTCATTCTAGACCATGAACAACAATAACAATTATGATGTCTACCACCATGCTAAGGGCCATGAGGAACCCATTTCAGTGGCATGCCTTGTTGCACAACTGAAATGGGTCCTAAGGGGGCTCCAAGGCTACTGGGGCTGACTCCAAAGCTTGCATGAGCCTCAAGATGGATGGGGTCTGATCCAGAACAGATTGAGACCAACTCCTGCCTGATCCAAATCTACATAACTTCATAGGTAAGTACAGAAAGTACTCAGAGTGTCCTTCTGTTGCATGGCTCATTATCGTGATCTAGGCTTCTGCCTTATGCATGGTGATGTGAGACAGTATAGGCCCTGACTCTTTGGAATGCTTCATCTACACTGGACAAAGCAATAGAGCAGGATATGGCCCCAAAATGGCACTGGATCCTATTCTGCTGGTAGACTATTGTTATTTAATCTTATTTTGTGCATAGGTACTTAGGGCTATCCCTTTCTCTTTCTCCTTCCCTCTCACTGCCTGCTTAAGGTGCAATATTTCTTAGGCACCATCCACACAGTGAAAAAAGCCAGCAAGAAGTTGACAAGCAGCCAGTGTGGACAAATTCCAGAGCACCAGATTCATCATCTTCTTGTCTCCTGCATGTTTGGGCTTGATAGGCATGGCTGAGTCAGCTGGAGCTGCTTCCTTGGAGGAATAATTTATTTTACTCTCATTGGACACCTGAAAGAGAAGCATTAGAAACAACCCAACTCACCAAGCCCCAAATTACTACAAGTATTTTTTTTACTATGACTTCTGTTGTTAATAGACTGTCATCTCCCTTAGAACCCAAAGGTCCAAGCATTCACCTTCCAGTTCTACCAGTATAAATCCTTAAGGAAAGGGAAGAAGAAGAGTTGGCTTTTCTACCCTGCTTTTCTCACCCATTAAGGGGACTCAAAGCGGCTGGCAAAGCATTTCTATTCTTCTCCCCACAACAGTCATCCTGTGAGGTAGGTGGGGCTGTGAGAACTCAGAAAAGAGCTGTGACTAGCCCAAGGTCACCGAGCTGGCTTCCTGGGGGAGGGTGGAATCGAACCCAGTATTCCCAGATAAGAGTCCAGCTCCCTAACAAGAAAGACTGGGCATTTCACAGTTTTCTCTTTGCTGAAGCAGCTGAGAGGTTGTAGTGCTATCAGCTATCTGCTGGATGGTGCTGAAGTACTACTTGTCTCTGGGTTTTCAGAGACTCCTTTCTCTAGACCTGCTTTGATTCACTGCTTTCTTTCCTAAGTCTGTATCTCAATTATGTAACAAACACATCCCAGATGATACCAATTTCCATACTCCCAATGGAGGGCAATTGTTCTTAGGGCCTGATTACGATGCCTTTACTGCATTTTAGAGACCCAGAATATCTTCCCTTAAAAATATCCTTGATTACCCTTGATATATTCCATTTGTCTCCTTTTCCTCTTCCTCTTCTTCAACTATCTGTTGCATTTCTAGCATACCCCTTGCAATGTTACTTCCAAAGAGACAGTCAGCTTCTGTGCTGTGCATCACAGTGCATGGAGCTCACTCCAGGCCAGCCAGACGTGCAATGGGGCAAGGCTTCGTAGAGCACATTAACAGTCATGCCCAGGACAACTGCCCCATCCTGTCCATCCTTACCCAAGTCCAAAATTTCAGATTAGTGGGAAACAGCCTCAGAAATGTAAAGTTTCTGGAGTCTGCAAAATGGTGCCAGCACACACTGCAGCAGTGGCTTAAGTGGAATAGAGACCTGTCTGGGATGGTTTAGGAAATCCTGCATTGAGCAGGGGGTTGGACTTGATGACCCTAGAGGTGTCTTCCAACGCTATGATTCCATGGGCTGAAGATTTAAAGTGAAGGTGTGAGAATAGCCTCATAGAAACCCAACACACCCAGGTTTTGTATGGCACCCAGATTCTCCTCTGAGGTAGATGGGGCCCGTGTAAATAGTACAGGGGACTTACCTCTCAGAGGTCCTCTCCATGCAACACAGTTGTCACCATTATTTTCCTCCCAGTGAATAGGGTGCCTTGTGTGCAAGCACAAAATCATTGCTCAGCTGTGTTGTCTCTGAGCCTGCATGGTCATGTCATGTTTGCCAATGAGGTGAGCCCACCCATGGGGTGGGAGAATAATGGCAGCGTCCTCATTGCATGGAGATGGAGTGGTTTGACAGCCTCAGGCCTGTCTGAGCAGTCCATTTCAGTTTGGCATTCCCCTAACAGCATGAGCATTCCCCCTTTGCTTTTCCCCCATAATGCCAAAGCCACAGCCTGACGTTCTCCCCTCCACCAGTTGTGTCAGGTAGGTCAGGTTCTTGGAACTTTCCTGGCCACCTATTGCACTTTGCTCAGAGAAAGGAAGCCCTTTATAGCTGTCACCTCCAAGCTGTGTCCTGCATTTATGAGGTTGTTAGCAGCCATGGCATTTGCTTGCTGGGAAGCAGTTGTTCTGCTAGGCAATGGCTTTTACAGCACCATCAGGCTAAGCATCATTTGAGATTTCACTCACACTTAACGTTAAAAAACATTAACACTGAGCCAACCAGAAACACCTGCAAAACCAGCGAAGGACAGTCCAATACTTCCCTTCCCTTCTTTTTTTCCTTGGCTATTTTCAACAAGCGACTTTAATTCACATCTAAATTAAAATCAAACTGTCATTTTTTAAAAATATTATTATATTCCATATATGGTTGCATCCACATGGCTGAAAAAAAGGGAACATGGAAAGGGCCTGAGGGTGACCTCTTGTCACCGCACCCAGTGGGTCTCAGAGGGTGGGAACCCCCCTTAGATGCAACCTTGCAGAGCATAAGTAGTCACTCAGAGGGCACTTGCTAGCTACAGACCTCAATGTTGAGGTCTACAAGTGGCCCAGGGCCAGTATTATGGAATACAGAGGCATGTAGACAGCACATTCACATATTCCAGTATACCATGGAGGAGCCTGTTTGACTGAGTAAAGCATTGCTGCAAGTGGGTCTGCCCCCAAACCAGCCAGGCCAGAAACTCCAAAGGCTGGGAATTAGAACCTCACCACTGCCTCCAAGAGCTCTTTGGAGCTAGCAACTGAGCATGAAATGAGACAAGACTATCCAAAGGTGGAATAACTCATCCTCCTCATCCTCCTCCAGGGACAACCCATCTCTGGGTTGTCTATCCTTGGACAAGGTGGTCCATCCTGTCCTGAGATACGAAGATCAGCCTTACATACTATCACCCTTATACATTGGCTGACATGCTACAATACAGTGGAGGCAAACTCATACAGAGGGACATATGTGTTGAAACTGAAGGTGTTCAAGTTTCAGGAGTGACAAAATGCACACATTCATGGCATTTTAAGAGTATTATTATTTAAGAAATAATTAAGTACATACTTATCTCTTCTGCACAAGGTAGTGGGGGCCCAGAAGTGTTCAATTCTACCTTGAACATACCCACTATAGTCATTTTTCGATCAGGTTTGGCTTGCACAGTGAAATGATAGGCAGGGATTAATGGAGAGTCACAGCTCATCTTTTATGGCAGGGAATGGTGCTTTGATCTATTGTGGATAATGGTGTCATTTGGTACCATCAAGGGAGAACTTGGCCTTTTTACCCTCCCCAATGCCACCCCCCACCCCACCCCCGTTTTAGTTTTGTGTTGTACCGATCCCTGGTATAGCACGGAATACAAGCTTAAAAAACAAAACAAGCAAAGACCAAATAGAGAATACTGGAAAATTTTAATAGCATAGTTTGAAGTTTATTGACCTATACAAAATCATAGGTCTTTAAAATGTCAAGGGTAATAAAAGAATAGGCAAAAAAGATATTCTTGTTTCTAAAATACTATACAAATATACACAAAAAGAATAAATTAATTCTGTTTAATTTTCCATGTTTATTCCAAACTTTAACTCTAATAATACAAATGACTAAGGACCAGCTTAACAAATCCAGAATCCCTCTCTGTGTATATATATTTATAGAATTGCTTTCTACATGCGTTTGAGTATCAGTAAAAAAAGGTCCAAAAACTTTTCCCCAAGAAGGTCTCTATTTAAAACAAGGAGTGATTCACACTATTTTTGTTCTATTTTTTTAAAATCCCCAAACAGCACCATGGTATAGAGTCCTGAAGAACAGCAGAGCTGAGAAACAAAAATATTTATTTACAAGATTGCAAAATTTCACCAGGCATTCTTGAATTAGTTGGTTCCTACATTTTGATGAAATGAGGTAGGCTTATCCCTCCTACATACAACGTGCAGTTCTTTCTTACACTGAACATAAAATAATATTCACTTATTCCGTGAAAATGCTAAATGTATCACTTTAGTGCCCTAATCTAAAGTCACACATTGGAACAGCCTTTCATCCATGGCTTATGGATTTGGTGTGAGCATCTGTGGAGGACACGTGTGTATTGAAGTCCTGAATTATCAAACAGGAAATCTGCACCAGTCTTCCTGCTTCTTCTTCTTCTTCTTCTTCTTCTTCTTCTTTTTTACAGACATTAAAAGGCAATGTGGCTACTAACCTACTGTGGGATGATGCTTTTAGTCTCACTACTAAGATGCACTGCTCTTCCCAAGTTCTCAACTAACGTATGGAGGAGAAAGCAACTTCTGTTCAGACTCCTCTTTATTAGGGTTCTAAAAAGCCCCCATGGAGATTTTATGAGGTCATACAAAGTTCCCCACTTTGAACTTGTTCCTCATTGCAAGAGGAGCCCTTAGCTGAACATGTGGACCCCTGGAATTCCTACTGCCCCATCAAGCAACTAATAAGCAAACCCAACCTCTGCCAAAACAGTCCGTATGCCTCTAGACTCCACAAAATGCAAACACCCCTGTCCTCTTTTTGGACCCACAGAAAATCAGCACTTGAAGATAGGGGAGTTTGAGGACAGCACCATGTTGTGCTCAAGACTTCCTAAGACAGGGCAAGCTGCTCGATAGCACATAGGCTTTTTAGGTAAAAGTTTGTCATTTTAATGCCCTTTGATTTTAAGGCACCAGCTTGGTGTTACTTTTAAATGTAATTGCATCCACCTTTCCTTAAAAATAGTAGTGCTTAATACTGGCCAACATAAATTGTTCAATGTAATGGACATCTTTGACATAGAGAAAGTCATCTTGTTGCAAACACTTTGTTCCTTAAAATACATTAAACCCAAGTATTTCCCTGTGCATTCTACATAAAAACGTGCATGCGTCCTTGCTAAAAAAAAAGTATCATGGATAACAGCTTGAGGCTGCCTGCTCCTACTTTCCAGAAGATCTTCATCTTGCAACTTCGTATGACTAAGCTGTGTTTGCTTTTACCTTTTTACAAAGCTTCAAAGTAAGAGACACGTTCAGGACAGCACACCTCAGAGCCATCTTTAACCTCATTCAAAATACTGTTGTAAAATCTAAGCATCCTTCAAGCCATGCTGCAATGCAAAGTCAAATTTCTGCTTCTTTGTCACACACTTGTCCTCAAGTGGGCCACAAAATCCATTTCTTGATTAGCAGGCATTTTAGTAAAAATGACGCCAACATTTCTCTGAATTGTGCTTCTAATTCCTCCCTCCCCAAAAAGAATTTCCTTTTCACATTCTTGGAAGTTTACAACATCAATAGTTTCCCACCTTCTAACAAAGTGCTTTCTAATCTACCTCAGTCTGAAGCTGCATTTGTGATAGAAGATTCAGATCCAGATCTTTCTCATCGGGATATTTGGATTCATAGTGTTGTGCTACCACCAGTAAAGAATCTGAAGCTTTGTCCTGCTGAGTTCACAACGGTCCTCATTTCTGAGTTGCACCAGCAAGCTGCCTTTTGCAGGGACAGCATAAGGTACAAGGCACATGGGTGGCTGAAGAAGAGGGCAGGTTCATACTAATGTCCCTGGCTTTGAATCCTCATGCCAGAACAGTCTCTGTTCACCGTCTTGCAAGTCATCTTCCAGCTGGTTCATGTCACTGCTGCTCAACTGGCTTGTCTCAGTAAACACCCTGTAAATATAGTTAAAGGCATCAATGACACGCTAGGTAGGAAAAGAATTTGAAATTTAACAATCGTAGTACAGTCATACCTTGATTTGTGCTGGGGTTTGGTTTGCCAAAAATGGCATGCAAACAGAAGGCATGGCAAGCAAGCAATGTATTTTAATATAAAAACAGGATTTGGGGGAAACATACCTGAGGGAAATAGGGCTGAAGAAGAGTGGGCGTGGGAATTGGTTTTTATACCCCACTTTTCTCACCCTTAAGGAGACTCAAAGCAACTGACAAACCTTCTGTTCTTCTCCCCGCAACAGATACCTTGTGTTGTAGATGGGTCTGTGAAAGCTCAGAAAGAGAACTGTGACTAGCTCAAAGTCACTCTGCTGGCCTTCCGGAGGAGTGAGGACTCGAACCAGGAGGCTACCGGATAACAACCCACTAATCTAACCACAAGACCAAACTAAGGCTATGCAACTACAGCTAGACTGGATTGTTGCTAATCCTGGTCCTCCATCAATGAGTCTGAGGCCAGGGGAGGGGCAGAGGACAACACCCTTGGGGGGAAGACTATGTTAGTGGTAGTCTAACCACATTTTTAAAGGCACAGGAACTGTGTCAATAACAGGACTGGCTGCCGCTGCATTGGAGCTGCCAAAGCAGGAGACAGAGCAAGGGACCTCACTAACCCAGTGCCTGGAAGGAGCATCCTCTGCAGTGTCCGTACTCTTAGCCAGCTGTCTGTTCCACTGACTCCTCCTTCAGGATCCTCCTTCACAAATTGGCATTGGGAGAGTGAAGCTCCTTCCCCTACTTTCTGCTTCAGCAGCTCCACTGCAGCAGCCAGTACTGAGACTGGATCACCCGCCTCTACCACAGAATACCCTCCTCTGCTCCTCCGCCGGCTTCAAAACCACAAATGCAGGAAAAGGTCACCATGGCTTCACATCCTCTTCAGCCCAAAAGCCTTCAGAATAGCGAGCCAAACCACATTATAGGGAATGACTCAAAGATGCTTAAACAGAGCTGAATCACAATTCATGAAATGTGCAATAGCAAAACCGTGCTCATGGAAACTGCGCAACTTAATGTCTGCTTGCATTGGCTTGGATTCAGACTGCGTTTCCCTGTGAATTGTCAGGATACTCATAATCTGGGATTGATACAAAGCAGTACAGATTTAAAAAGCATCTTCCAAAAGAGGGTGAAAAACGGATCTGACACAAATCCTGCAGCAGTGGGAAAACCTTAAGCATACAGTTAGAAAGACTCCTTCACGTTTAATAATGACAGATGAGAACTGGCAGCAGGTTTTTTAATTCACGTTAATAGCTTTGTTCAGAAGTAATGCTAGATCCTGGATAAACCTCAGGCACTTGAGCTCTTCACTATGTCCAAGTAAGCTCTGTGGTGATTTTCACTTTTAATAACTACGTTTATTTATGACACCCCTTTCACCAGAGGGTGGAACAGCAAACATATACAATCAACAGAGACTTTTGTTTTTAATTTATTGCAGTTTAGCATTATACGTCAAACTATACATTGCTTTCACTATGGCATACTGAATAAATTTGTTCATTTTCACATAGATTTCTTTTAACACTACAGATAATGTCCCCAACCCATAACATATGACTAGATGTTTCCCATTCTACTTACAGTCCCTCCTGGGAAATTCCCTTCTCCTTCCAGAGCAGCCTGCCTATCTATCTCCCTGTGGAATCCCACCAGCCTCTGACTTGGAGCAGTTCCTCTATATGCATCACCACATGGCTCCCAGTTCTGCTCTACTTCCTGCTTCTTCCCAGAATGCCTCTGTGTCTTTGCCTGCCTCCCACCTTCCCATTGGCTAACAGAATCTATGTAAGTGCCAGGATCAATCTGATATCTTAAAGATCCTTTGCCAGATTTCCTTTTGGATGCTGGCAATGAACCCTTTTTTAGCTCACCCAGTGAGCCTGTGGGATCATTAAACTGTGTTACATGGATGTTCCCCGATTCTTCCCAGCTATTGGTAAAATAGCCTTATTCTCTCGTAAGGGTCTTATGAAAGGTGAAGGCTGAAGGACCAAACCTGACCAGAAGATCCAGAAGGGAGCCCCTTAAGGTGGTTGGATGAACCATGTGCCATCTTTATATAGCTGGAGTCTATTTTTATATGAATATATATGGTTGGTTGTCTTTATTGTATAGGTTTGTGGTTCTGCCCTTTAGTGGAAGGGACATTATAAATAAACTACTACTGCTGCTGCTGCTGCTGCTGCTGCTACCACCACTACCACTACCACCACCACCACCACTACTTCTGGCAGCTCCTGCAGCCCACATAGTGTCAAAAGTTTTGTTTACATGTTCCTGGTCTGCACTGGCAAGTGAGAGAAAGCTCTAATGCCTGGGCAATTCAGAGTTTCCATATTTTCATGCCCCGACTCTTTCCGTTATCTTTCAAGACAGAAGGATGCCAACATTCCATTCAAAACAAGGCAAAACATCAAAATCTGGAAGGAGCTTAACTTAAAGGAACTAGATTACTTAATACTGCTTTTCAGGGTGCAGGCCAAACAACAAAACAAATGCTAATATCTCACTAGATTTTTCCACCCTAGCCAGCTCAGCAAAAGATAACATCAGCCATTCCATTATAAATAAACACAAAGTGGTCAAGAGTACATATTACATTGTGCTGGCTGAACTCAGCAAAGAACATTTAAGCACGATCTAATTTCTGCAGGCTGAAGTGGGATAAGTAAAGGATATGAATATATAAAAGAGCAGGGATGTGCCACACTTGTGTTTGGTTCAAGGTGAACAGGAGTTAGAGGTCAAGGACTGCTATCTGTTCTTCATAGCAGCCCTGGCTCCATTTGACTTTCCTACCTTACTCATGAGTAGAACTGTAAAGAAGGAGGCTTTCTCCACCCTCATAATCTCCCTTATAGGGCCTTTTGCTTCACATGGGGCCTATCACGGCAGGAATGAGAAGTGAAGAAAGCAAGTAAGTGCCCTGCTTTGTGTCCTGCTGGAAAGTAAGATAGGGAAGCCTAACAGAACCAGGGCGCGTCTTCATGGCATGTGTTATTTCAGTTTAAAGAATTCGAAA
>MTQE01001141.1:13402467-13425602 GCA_014337955.1 Aspidoscelis marmoratus
CTTATACACCGGAAAATACGGTATGTCTCCTTTTTCACCACCACTGGTTTTTAGGAGGGCTTTTTAAAAACAAAGCAGTAATATATTTGAATTGGACAGATCAACTGATCCCAATCTGTTAATCCTGTATTAGTATAAAATCAATATAAGCTCAGGAGTGAAGTTTTTTTTTTTGTCAAGCACAAAATGTTGAGACTGTATTCTTTTGCTTATTAGGATGTGGCAGGATGGTGAAACAGCTGTCCTCTTTTATGGACGGATTCAGAGCCCTTGATTTTGGAACCAGGTAATCAAAAGAGAGACAGGTTACTGTAGACGCTGTACATTTTTGTGTGATGATAAGTAGGAAGGGAACGTGGGTGTTTCTTATGGACTAATGAGTAGCTGAAGGAGTAAAGGTTAACCCAGCCTGTCGTTATCTAACAGGAAGGACCCAGCCCAGAACTTATTATGACAATTAAATAAATCCTAGGATCTTGAAAAAAATATAAATGGATAATAATTGTTTATGTGCTGATCATGAGTAATATGTGAAGAACATTAAACACTCAATGCATGGTCAGCTTAGAATAACCCTAAACTTTCCATCCTAGAGCCTATCACAGAGTGCTGTAGAACTCAGAGTGTACCGCCAAATATGGAAGGAGGGGCCGAAAGCTAGGCTACAGGCCCCATTATTGCATTATATGTGATACATAAAAACATGCATATTTGCAGTAATACTTTCGGAAACCCTATATATATTAATAATAAAAACGTTTATTTCTAATGCCCTTTCTTCCAAAGGTCCTGACAAAATAGAACATATACAATCAATGAGAATATACACAGACAACAACCTACAAAAATTGTTTACAACAAACAGAAAAAAATACAAAGAATTCAACACCTGATGAAAAATGTGTACATTTTGATGTACATAGATTAACAAATTATATGGAGTATGCTTATAGCAACTGGTTCTGACCCTTTGTCTCTTGTTGCTCGTGAGTTTTTTTTCTGTTCTCTTCTGTAAGCTTTGTTTTCAATTAAAAGGCATACATCTTTCTAATGCTTATGAGGTCAAAGTGGCCGTGGACAAGTGGAAATGGGCTAAAAAGACAGAAAAAAAACCCTGTGGTCTTCTCTTAGCTTCTCTTATCTGATGGGAAATAAGAAAGGCCTTGCCCCCTTTGACACAGGGTTAGGTCATCAGCAGGTCATGAATGAACATTCTATATCTATGATTTAGATTTACTCATCTGTGAATAGCTGGAACTATTTTTGACTCTAATACTGGACACTTAAATTTCTGGATGGATGTGCATTATTACATACCTCTTCCTTCTGAGGGAGTGCAAACCCCCTTTCAAATGCAATGGTCTGACTACGCTAGAACACATGGTATGAAACCAGTTAAATTAAGTAAGGACATGGAAGAAACTTTTCCTGTTACTTTTCCCTCCTTGAGTTCCCTGTGATCTTCTTACAATGGTTGGAAGACTGACTCTGGTCCTGTGAGAATCATGAGAGGGACATATTGGGCAAGAGAGAACAGGCAACATTTCATTTACAAATCATAGTCTAAATTGTTGGGCATTATCTTGCAAACTAGCCAATTGTTAGCAACAGGTTTTAATGGGTGCCTGTTTCAAACAGAACCAGGTTCCGAAGAATCCGGAGTAAAATTAGTAATTGGACCATGCTAATTTTAAGGGCTGTGCCTGAGTCGAAAAACAAAAGTTGCTTACCATCTTCAACTGTTGTTGTGTCTGACAAAGAGCTGCTTTCAGATGGGATGATGTCATCTGTGGGGCAAAAAAAGCCTTTAAAACTGATGAAGTCCGAACTTGCCATATTAAATATTGGCACAGTAGCTGAGGTTGGATGCATTTTCTTAGGCATGTCACACAATTAACAGTTTAGATATAGAGGATGAAATTAAACCGGAGTGATATAGAGGGTGCTAAGAGCAAACAAATATAAATGCAATGATGTAATTTAAAAACAAATAAAAATCCAAAACTTATATGAAGGTGTATTAGGGGTATTTTTTCCAGCAGGAATATTTTTCACTCGTTAGCAAAATATAAGACTGCAACAGTTGTACTATAAAGAATTCCCCTTTTCTCTGAATCGATACTGTCTTCCCCTGGGCAGCTCATCTGCTTCTGTCGGAGGCCAGCTTTACTTCAGCTTAAAAGGGTATATTAGTTTTGATATCAAAGAAAGCATGTGTACTACGGCTAGAGACTCTACACACTGATGCCATGAAAATTGAAAGACCAGACCAACCAGCTGCTGGTCATTTTTAAAATTCTCTTCAGCATTACAATAGTGTCTATTGAAGCTGGGCCACACACACACACCATTTGCTGCCTTTTGCACAAGTGTTGATCACACTGTGATTCATACAAGTTGTAACAGCCTTCAATGGAGATGCCAGCACACAGCCTAGGACAAATGATACCAACAAGACTGCAGATATGGCTGCCAAGTATATCTGATCTTCGCTTCCTGGAGTATACCGAAACCATGGCTGCTATCCTGTTTCTGAAACTGTGTCTTCCGTTGAACTGCTCTAAAGACACATAGCCACAACTGATGGAGGTTGTTCCAGGTGACCAGATCTCAATCTTTTGGAACTGACTATTCATTTCTTTTGTACTGGCCATTCTCAGCATTATGAGGTGGCTATCTCTAACTCAAATAGCTGTTGGAAATGCATCTGGCAGATACAGAATGAGAATATCAACATAAATTATTGCTCATTTCTTTCATAACGCTAGTAATCATTCACAGAAACCTCTTTGAGCCAAGGTTCTACTTGTTTTTAAAATGCAGAACTCCCCTGTTGGATCGGACCAAGTGCATCTGGGAGCCCACAAACGTATCACAAAATTTTAATGTTTTAAAACATTAAAATAGAAATTCTCTGAGCTCACACTGCCCCCCTTACCTCACAGGGTGTCTGTTGTGGGGAGAAGAATAGTTAGCCACTTTGAGTTCCCTTAAATCGGTGAGAAATGTGGGATAAAAAAGGCAACTCTTCATCTAATATAAAGTGATTGCAGTAGAGTCATAAACTGACCAGAAGTCCAAGGGTATTCCAAAACACAGGGGCATGCAGGATGGGAGTTGGTGCTTTACCTACCCCACCCCCACCCCTTTCCAATGAAGCTGAGTTTGGTGCTAAACTCAGTCTTACAAAAGCAGGAAGTCATCTTAGTTTACAAAAACAAAGTGCAAGCAAACACTTCTTGGCAGTCCTAGCTGGTGTTAAAAGTTCCATTCTGGAGCTAGCCAAAAAATGGCTGGATGTGCCTTGTGATAATGTTTCTTAACTAATTAGACTGGTGTGTCTCCTGAAGCATTAAGAGGTCTGGTTTATAATGGTTCATTATAGAATGGACTTTAATAATTTAACATAATATATATATACATTGTATCTCTCAGTTGCACTAAATCCTACTGGGTATTTGACTAAAAGGAGCATTGTAATATTTTGTTGAATCTTAAATATTCTCTCTTCATATCCCAGTGTCAGTACCCATTTTGAACATAAACGTCTTTATTCATCGTTACCCCATATTCCCTCTAGTTCCCTTGTAAAGGCAAACAAAAATGCTGGTGCCTTTTTTAGTTGCGACCTTGTAGGTGGAAATGGTTGCCTATTAAGCAACCCCTTCTTCTACTGCTCCAACTACTTTTAGCTTTGCTGTAGTAAGGTGAATAGTAAGATCTATAGATAACTTCATCCCCCTCCCCACTGGTTTTACATATCTGTATAAATTAGATTCAAGTCAAATTTGATTCTTATTTCAATTAATTGGATGTAGTCATATATTATTGTCATGCCTTCTCCTACTTAATCTTGCCAATATTTAAATTAACCTCATTTTCTTTGATTAATAATTGTTCATTTTATAATTATATTTACTGCATTATTATAATTTCCATATCTAACCTATTAAATGTAAAATTACATAGCATAATTACGTTAATATTTCTACATATATAAGTCTCTATATAATGATACCGTATTTTCCGGCGTATAAGACAACTGGGCGTATAAGACGACCCCCAACTTTCCAGTTAAAATATAGAGTTTGGGATATACTTGCTGTATAAGAAGACAACACCCGGCGTATAAGACGACCCCCAACTTTTGAGAAGATTTTCCTGGGTTAAAAAGTAGTGTTATACGCCAGAAAATACAGTATATATCTATATAATTGTATGTACTTATGTAACATCTGGCAATTTCAAATAGTGTAGTATATACATGTAGTGTTTGCTGTTTATATATTAACCCTGACTCTTAATAGTTATACATCATATATAATATATTCTAAAATTTTGCACACTATATTCTGTATTCCTCACACCTTCCTTTTTGATACATCTGTGTTTATGACTCCTTGATTAAAACTTCAAGCATTTTTCAATGTACAATCAGAGGTTGTTGAAGGATTTTATTCACTTCAAAAACACTGCTGAAATCATGTTGCATTCATTGGTTTTCCATAAAACCTTAACAATGAAGGTTACAATTGCACTATTCAGTAATGTTATTTAGAGAACCTTCTTGATTTATTTTCATACCATGCTGTATCATTCAGTTCACAGATCTTAAATGCTAAGGCAAGCCTCAGGATAATAGCGTAATACATTACAATTTTCCAGTTATCATGCACTAACAGCATCTCTCTTGTTCTCAGTGTATTTTTAAATTACACTCTGTCCCCAGTGTTATGTGAAACTTTTTCAAGCTTGGTAACAACAAGGGGCTTCCTTGTGTGATCTCTTCCAAATATAGGATTTCCACAAGTAAATGTTTTAGAGTTCTGCCAGTAGAACAACTGCATAATCCCTGAAGGATGGTTGGGACTTCCAGGGTTCACAGTTGGCAATGAGGAAGTTGAAAAATTCTTGAAGTAGTTGCAAGGGAGGGCAAGGGAATGAGGAACGGAGCAGTATGTGGACATATTAAGTCTCGCTGGAAGCACTTTCAAATGAAGAAATTCTAACAAATTCTGTGTTATCAAGTTATAGCCTTCTCATAACACTGTTTTTAGTCAGAGCAAGATCACCAAGGGCCATCCACTAATATTCAGGTCAGTATGTTAAGGAAGAGTTCATCTAACCTTTCTGGATATACCTATCATATTCAGAAGCCGATTCCTGTCCTGGATGTGCCATCAGTTTCTCTGACATTAAACAGAGGGGAGCTGCAACTCTAGCTTTCAAATCAAGTGACCCAGTGCCAGCTTCATGTCAAAAACAATGTCAGGACAGCAATCACTAGCAGCTGTGTGGCTCAAGGCTTAGCTGCATATCAGCCTGAAGCTGTCAGTCAATCAACCTGCTGTGCAGAGCAAGACAGAAAGAAGTGGCTTCTCCCCGGCATGCAAATGACATTAAATTAACCCACGAACTGGCCTCCATTCTAACACTGCTCCAATATCAACTGTTTACCTGTCACTCCCAGGCACTGGCAGGTTTTCTTTTTCTAGATGAAACAATCCATTTTGCTGTCTCATCACTGTGTTCCATGGAGGGTGCTGACCTACTATAATCACACTAATCCCTTGTTTTGATAGATGACCTAAATTGAACTCCTCAGGTTTCACCCAGCATTGGCTTGTTTCTCAATGATTGACTCATTCAGGTTACTTTTTTTGCATACTTTTCAATATGAGTGCAGGGGCCAGCTCTCGACTAAGTACGGATACCCATTGCTTCTCCTGATCTTATAGGTCTGTGTAGGACTGAGTTACAACCAAATCCAGTGAATATCCACAGGCCAATTTCAAAGGTAGTATGGAGTATAAAGCACTTGCAAGAATAGGAAGATCTGGACACTTTTTATCTCAGAACTGGAAAACACTTTGCTTGTGTAAAGGAAGTTCTGCCAAATTCTACCATCTTGTGTCAACTTTGTGCCCCAATCTGCATTTTACCTGAAGGTCCCTCAGTTCTTATAAATGGCTGAATGGTAGTGCTCAGAAGGCTTTAGTAAGGGGAAGAGTCAGAAAGTCCTCCTGTGTGAGCAGAGGTCGTTTTGCCAAATCTCTGAATCTAATCCATCATTCTTTGAATGACTGAAACTGATATCTGATTAAGGCATGTAGACTCAATACTAAAGCTATATAATACCAAAACTTTAAACAGCCAATGCCTTAAGTTTGGAGTGAACCATGCTTCCCTCTTAGTTAGGTGTTGCATCATACAAGTCTGATCCTTTTTGACATCAGTGGCAAGGTGAGGGGCAGTTGAGAGCCAAGCAGACTGAATGGTGAATGAACCCATTCCATCACCACTTCCTACTGCCAAAAATGCTGTGCAGCCAGGAGCAAGCAGGGCTTCACCTAGTTTCCATGCAAGGTCAACACACAGGCATGGTAATCCCACCACTAAGATTTCTCAGGCCCCTGCCCAGTACCACACATGTGAATGTCACATGCAAATCCAGTGTGTTCCCTCACTCCAGACTTCACAGAAGCCTGAGAAACAGGAAGGTACATTTACCATTCAATTTACCTGGCTTTAGCTGCCCCTGAGTTACCTCTCACCTTGTGCTGATGCCAAAGAGGGCTGGGCTTGCATAATACAGCACCTAACATTCCCAGCCCTCTTCAGGTATTCTGCTAAGAGCAAACCACAGTTTGGCATAAGACCACTCATACATATTATTTCATCTCCTGACCATAAAACAACATGGAAACAGAAGCAGTTATTGGGGGGTGGGGGTGGGGGAAGGAACAGCTTGATTTGAAATTTGAACAACAAAATTTGAGACCTCTGGAAGTCATTCTTGAGTCTCAACAAGATTTTTCCTGCTCTTAAATCACAAAGCGGTATTTATATATGCTCTAATCTTGCACAATCTCTTTGTAATATATGTGCTTCCCTATATAATGATATTTCACAAAGGCCCGCACAGCTGCACATGCTGTTGCTGTTGCTATTGCTGCTATTTTGGCTATGCTCTTCTCGCCACTGCAAGTGAAAACATTTGTTATGGTCCACCATTAATTATGCACTTGGATCATTATGGGACCAACATGAACCAAAACACCACAAACAGCAGTTAATTTCTGCTCAAGTCAGCAATATATACTCCAAAAACACAAGATCCCACACTAGTTTCAGCTGGAAATAATGGCGCCGGCTGTTCTGTATATAGTAATCCTTTGGTTTACAGTCTCCCTTGAACATGCCTGCACTTGTGGTCCATTTTACCTCTATTCACTTTAAAATACCTTGAAGTTGTATTATAGGTAAGCTCCAGACTTTGCTGAGCATGGAGACTAAACACGTTTAATTTCTTCTGGGCAGGACTGTATTTTTGCCAGTCATCTGAAGCAACATTACATTTTACTTTTTGATGCAGGAATTACAATGCTGGGAAACTATTGATACCTGGTACAGCCAATGTTGACTTCTGCGCAGGCTTCTTTCCACATTTAATTCTATACTCATTGATGGTGTTTTCAATCTCCTGAAGCTTTTTCACGGCCTCTACATACTCCTGCTTCCTTTTCTTCTTCACATTTTTGCACAGGTCAGGCTCACCAGCAAGTTTCTTTGCTGCTTCCACTAGCTTTTGCTGTATAAGGAAATTGCTTTCCAAATTCTGCAGAGTTGGGTCCTACGAAAAAATTATAAATAAATACAAGTGTTGACATTTTAGAACTTGAATAAAAATAAAGTCTTTAAGGTCTGAAGAATAACAGGAAAGTAATTTATTTCAAAATGTGTAAAGTTGACTAGATAGCACTTAGAATCATCTGTAGGATTGGTTGGGATGTCCTACTGAGTTACCCTCCTAAATTATGCTCATCGGTTCTGCAATAACTAATTGCAGTTACTACATATAAAAGATTAACCTTTTCACTCCTTGTTACCAAAACCTGAATGTCAAGATCTTTCCATGGTCACTAATATGCTGCCAAACTGAAAACAAACTGCAAAGGGGTTAGCAATGTGTATAGAGTGAATTAAGGATGTCCATAATGTTCGAAGCTTGATTAGTCAGTGTTTGCAAACAATTATAAAAATCCCAGATAAAAGAAATGCACACAGGCCAAAGCAGTGCTTGTTATTTACTAGAGCATTTTTGCTTTGCGAGCATTTTTGGAAACATATACAAGAGGAACTTCTGTTTACGATGTTCACAAACATGGCAAAGGAATCCTTTATTGGCAGAAGTATGTACATTGCCTCTAAGCCACTAGGGAAATAAACAGTAACTTTTCAGAAGAAGCTACTTTTTAAAACAGAGAAGGATACTACAGAAAGCCTTAGTGAATACTATAATAACACAGCACTCTCGGAAAGAAATTCCATAAACTCTGAAGAAGTTTTTGGCTTCCAGTTTATCTTCCCTCAACATACACAAGGGTCTTTGTTAAGATCAGCCACATGAGAAGCATTATGCTTAGATAACTGAGGTGAGAAATCCTGTCCACTTTTATAGCACCTGCCCTATGCAGCATGCTACATATAGATATTCCTGGAAAGACAAGACCGTCTTGGCAAGGCAAAAGTACCATTAAGAGAACCTGCATTTTACTGGAGGCTGAGGAAACAAAGGAAGAGTTCTTCAGAGTGACTGATTATCTACTGGGCTTGATGTTTATTCATTATTGTACCTTGTACATAGTTTTGTTCTCAGTCTGCATGGTATGTACCGTCTCTCTGTTTCAGGGTGTCATTATTCCAGATGTTTAATAGGAGCCCAGACTGTATCATGTGTGCAGTGAAAAGATATCTGAATTGTCTGTCACTACAATGGTCCACGTATTGCTCTCTGCCTTATGGACAAAACTACTAAACACAGCTAAAAATACCAAAGCCTCAACATAAACATTTGGACAAGTGAAGCCCTCTCATTCCGCTTGCTCCTTCAAGATTCTGAAGGACTCTTGAGCTGTACAGAGTTTTCTGGAAGTAGTAGGAGCTTCACTATACTGTATTGTGAAGGGGAGAAGATGAAAATCTGTATCAGGAGCCTCTCTCAGAATTCATTAACTCAATAGTATGGGTGCAACTCCTGACTGCACAGGGTAATAGGGTATATGAAACAAGGCAAGCATGTAATAGTGAGCTTATTCTGTTAGGAGGAATTGTTTGGAGTGGACAGATCAGGTGTCAGAGAGCCACACTTTCTTTCCCACCAATGCAGTTTTTTTTCTTTGGCTACCTTTCCATCATTATCACAACCGACATTTTTTTAGTTAGTCTTTCCTCCCATATTCCTCAAATTATATTAAAAGCCAGAACCCCAGTAAGAAATTAGTCCAAAAGCAACAGCCTGATCTCAGAGGCTTCTAAGTAGCCCTTAAGCAGGACTGTTCTCACTTGTATTACCCAGAAGAGGCACCATGCATCGGAGAAGATGGTACTTACTGGTTGGGATTAAGGGCTCTGCAAAGTTAACAGGGAACAACTTTTAAAAAGTCACAAACAACCTGGAAGCTCAAAACTCAGCCACCAGCATGTGCCGAGAATTCAGGCTTAACCAGGTGTATTGCCCACTAGCAGCTGTCTCAGTCATAAGGCAATCAGGTAAAACCAAATTAGACAAGGAAGCTTTTAGGTATTAGATGCTTTGGTGAAACCACTGGTTACACTCCCAGCTATTTAAATACAGCAATACTTTAATATTCTCAAGGATCCTCTCCCTTGTGGATCTGGAAACTTGAAATACTGAGGCAACTGCGAACAGGCATTTCAGGATTAAAAAAAAATGTACGGGAACAACAGCGTCCCTTGTAATTTGCAATCATGAATGGTGAAAAATGAATTTAAATCAGCACTTGAGGATCCACGGAGTCAATGAGTAATAAACTGATGAGTTGTGAGGGAATATCGTAAAGACTGAGTCCTGCATATAGATACCTAAGAGAGGTTTCGTTTTTGTTTCGTACATATTTGCAGGAATCATTCTAATTTGAGATCTGTCTTCCTAGACATGACACAAATCAAACCAAAAACAAAAAACTGTGAATATGAAAGCCAATGGAAGTTATAACATTTAAAAGATAGTTTACAGGGAATTTTTGTTGCCTTGATTTGCTTTTACCTCCTCGCTGGGAAGTAGGTTTCCATCCAATTTGAAAGCTGTGCCTACACGTCTTCTGACCTGAGGAGGTTTCTCTCCCGTGTTCAGAGGATATTCCTTTGGCATTTTCCCAGTGAGTTCCTGTAGGAGGAGATTAAGTGCCATTAGAGAGATTAGAATGAATGAGTTCTAACATCCCCCCTGCCTAGAAGGGAAGCAAGGAACAGGCCTCACCGCCTCCCGCAGGCAGATTTTTTTCAGCTCGTCGACTTTCTGCAGAAGCTTCTCCTGAAGAAGTTTTTCTTTCTTTTTCAGTTCCAAGATTTTCTCTTTCTTCTGCTCTTCATTAGCCTCTGAATCTTGAGACCCTGCAAAAACCAATGGCTTTTAAGTGCACGTTTTCACCAGCACGTGTAAAATCTTACATCTTTTCCAAGCTCAAAGTGGGCTTTTCAGAGTGGGTCACAGCTATACAATGAAAATCAAGGGATTTCTCTTCAAAGGAGACAGACAAGCTCCAACTGTATTTCAAAGGAGAATACTGTTTAGGAGGACGTCTTACAGTGCCAAAGTTGGCAAGCTGAAATGAACACAAAACGTTACACTGCACTTTCAACCTTTCAGCTGTTCAATAATATTAAGGTCCTCCTTTAATGTATTTAGTATATTATGTATTCCTTGTTTCTAACAGACTCAAAATGTTACCTGTTTTCAACATCACCTGCCTGTATCACTGTTGCTATGATATTTTCAATGAAATTAAGAGGTACAATTCAATTACGGAAAACTGCATATGAAATATCACACACACAAGTCTATCAGCTGAGGGCCCTTCTCCACATGCATTCTGCAGCAGTGGGGCAATGATATCAGGGTTCCAGCTGTTGAAGACTGGAAGACATGGAGACTCAAAAGACATAAGGTTGACAGTCCTCTAACTGGGTTGACAGCTGGAACAATGACTGTATGTCAATACAGCACTTTCTACTCCTTCCTCAAAATGCCACTGCACAGACACAGCCACAGTTAGCAAAACTTCATCCCCTCGTATTCTTAAGCGTGAACACTAGAAGAACATCCTCAACAGTAAGAACAACAAAAATACCTTGTAACAGCTGCTAATAACTGGACTTCAGAAACAAACAAATAAAAAAGGGGGGTACCTGGCACCTTAAAATATATTCTCATAATCAACAGAAGAGCTTCTTTGGAAAAAGCCCAGAGCACATTACATGTGGGAGAATCTGAGGAAATGCTGTTGAGAAGGCCCTTCTGGCCAGCTGTCACCTGCCAAAACTATAAGTGGTGAGTTCTGAAGTAAAATTCACAACTCTGTAAACTCCCTTGGATTATGTGGCTCATGAAATCTGGTTTAAGGCATGGATCACACAGCCACCAGAGCCGGTGAGCATCCTGCTCCTAAAGTGACAGATCTGGCATGGCTGTGTCTCCAGATCGGACCTCACTGCTGCAGAGATGGCCATTCATCATTTTGAGCAGTAAGCCATTCTGGCTGGTTGCTCAGCAACTGAACGACTGACTGGCATCACATGATGCCAAATATGTCTGTGAGGAGGAAGTGCTGCCAAGGAATCCCATACTCTTCCCTCTCTAAGTGTTCCTGAGTATCAAGGATGGAGCACAGGCAACAGGAATATGTCTCTTATGTGACCCTTGGGTCACATGCGCATAGTACTGCCAGTATAATAAGGGCCATCTGATCATGCGCACGGAGTAAAAGAAAGAAGAAAAACTTCCCTTTCATAATTACTCATTTTGTTACAGACCAGAAAGCAGCATTTTCTCTTTTTCAAGCCTCCAGGGCTGCACTGCATGGTGACTATGGGGCTTTCTGCGCAGGCTCTAAAAACAGAATTAGAGCCTGTTCGGGGAGGGATTAAGAAGTGGCTTCCGCAAAGGGAACAGAATTAGGGTCCCTTTGAGGACGCCACAGCCGCACGTTGGCACGCAAAACCAGTTTCTTAAACCGGTTTTGCCGCCGAAATCCTACCCAGATGTAAGACCTGAAAAATTAGGTCTTACATCTGGCTTTTCCCCTGAAACTGTTTCAGAAGCAAACGCTTCTGCAGCGGCAGGGGAAAAGACGCATTCTGGCGCATGCCCAGCTGTCAAACAGGGAGAGTCGGCATGGTGAGGCCGGCAGCCGGCTTCCCCCTCGCAAGGGGAAGCGCGGTCGCACTCGCTGTCTTACCTGGTCGGGGCTGGGTGGCTTCTGGCAGCGGGAGGCCCGCTGTCCACTGTTCATGCTTGAATCTGCATGTTTGGGGC
Source organism: Aspidoscelis marmoratus (assembly GCA_014337955.1). NCBI lineage: Eukaryota > Metazoa > Chordata > Lepidosauria > Squamata > Teiidae > Aspidoscelis > Aspidoscelis marmoratus. Next base: position 13,414,805 of record MTQE01001141.1, read on the forward strand.
AGATTCTTTTTAAAAACACTTCACCAGAAAACAGATCTTATAGATCCGTTTTCCGGTGGCACGTGTGGAAAGGTCCAACATGAACAAGATGGGAGCAACTTGTATCCTACCAGGTTGCCTGGATGGACGACCCACTCCTGCAATGCATTTTGTGCAGCTACTTCTGTTATCGCTATTGCTAATGATATTATTATTCAGCTACTGTTGCCAATACCAGTGAGTCTTCAGGAACCAGAAAAAATGACTTGGTCTGTGAACCTGCAAGGCATGTATGGAATACCCTATCCTTTACCCAAGGGTCTCAAGAGCTGGGCACAAAAATGCAACATCAATTGAGCAATAAACCATGGCATGCTGAAGTTTAAAAGAGTAAATTCATAAAGAAAAAAAAAATCCTGAGAACTCATGGATAAAACTCAATTCCCTCTTTTCTGCTGCACGGTTTTTAACTGAATATAATGAAGGCTTTTGAAGCTTTGTGTGACCCAAGGCCATACAAAAAACTTGATGGTAAGGGGAGACTTCTGAAACAAGCACCCTGCACAAACCTCAAACGATGCAAAGTAAGCATCACATGCAGGATGGGCAATTTGCCACTGAAGGTATGAGGATATTGGCGGTGGAAGACGTCAGTGCAACATCTGTGAACATGTTCTGAGTTACAAATTTCAGAATACAGAGCAACACACTGGCAGAGGGCACTTTAGAGCGGTAAGGCAGTTGAGAGAGGAAGTCAGTAGCACTGTAGGAATGGAAACATTGGGAAAGACCACAAGAACCTATTTCCTTCCCATTTGTTACAGGACTGTCTAAGGAAGGAGGCTGGGGAAGGGGGATTCTATACCTGCAGTGATAGTAAGGAAAAGTTAGGGGCTGTATGTTTTGTATTCTCCTCTCCTCTACAATGGTCACGTGGACAAAGGGGAAAAGCAAAATACAATGGTTACTCAACTTGGCAGGAAGAAAGTTTCATAGGGCAGCCAGTCAAGCAAAGCTGCATTAGCCAACTGTGAGTTGTTTTTTTCCAAACAACGTAAACAAAGGGTGAAGAGATCCTTGTCGAAACAGCATTAGCTCAAGGAAGAGAGAGGCTCACCTCCTTTTTGATGGAGAGAAGATGGTAAATAAAAGTTCTGGATGAGCTGGACTGGACTGTTTTAATAAGTGAGAACCTGGCAAGGCAAGTATGGGATAGCCAGAAAGAATGTGTACAAGGGAGGAAAAAAGGGAAGGGCTGGAATCCCTACCCAAGAATTCTAGTCAGGATACAAGTTACCAGTGAAATAAGGGAGGCCCTGTGTTTATTTATTTCTGCTTTTGTAGAGTCGGCAACAAAGGGAAAATGTGAATAAAAGATCTGTACAGTACTGAATTAAATTGTTATTTTTTTCATAACTGCTCTAACTGTTAACTTATTCTCATAAACTCTTTGTAGTGGCTGGTATTGGCTGGCACTGGAAAGCAGGAGATAGAAAGGCCAAAGACCAGACTTAGGGAAAGGGAGCAATGGCAACTATACAGATGCATCTATGTAGCGTTCTTGAGGGGTTTTCCACTGACCTTTAATCCGGATCTAAGATGATCTGGATCTAAGGAATTCAACTAATCCGAACCTAGCAATCCAGATTAAGGGAAGTACCCAATGTATTTCCATGGGTGGTCTAGCACCCAATAGCAATGGGTGCTAGCTTGCTCACAGTGGAAATGCCAGAGCACCCATGTGCCTAATCCGGATTGACTCCCCAGAGCCTGCCTGCCACCCCAGGTTTTTGGGGAAACAGGGGGTGCAGTCTCCAGAGATGCTTCGGAGATTCTTTGAAGATTCTCCGGAGTGATCTGCTGCAGACTTCGAAGACTCTCCGGAGTCATTGACAAAGGTCCGTAGGACCGACATTGCTCTCGCGTGGGGTCCTCTTCGGAGCCGGCTTCGGAAATTATGCTCAGGCTTCGTGCTCTGGGTTTTAGGGGACCCCCTCATAGTTGCACCCCCCAATGCACCCTGGACCCCATTGCCCGACTGTGGTGGAAATGTGCTCCGTTTAATCCAGATTTGATGCCTGAAGACACCACTGTAGACCACTTTAAAGTGGTTTACAGGAAATCTGGATTATAGGCCCTGAAGGACCAATATGATCCAGATTTTCCTAGAACAGGTGGAAACAAATGTGGCTCTAATGGGATCTGTAGTGGAAATGGGGTCTTCCTGCTCTGATCCTAATGGGTCCTTAATGTGTCCCATATGGGTATTTAACAGCTACTTCGTGCTAATGGAAAAACACCTCTTGTCAGCACAATGAAGATGGCTCACTACTGATTTTTCAGAGAATTGTCAGGAACTGAGCCTAAGAACTCCTGCACACAAAGCAGCTGTTTTCCCACCAAACAATGGGTGGCAGAATGGCAAATGGGCACTACAGGACCACAGTCAGTTCCAACGAAAGCACACATTAATATTATTGTCCAAACATTGCAGGTTTTTGTGCAGATTTTTCAGTGCTGTGTTTTTCACTTCCTCCCTTCATTCTTATCAAATTATCAGTCTGCTAGCAGTTTGTACTTCTTAGGCTGCGATTACAGGAGGGCATCTCTCCAACTTGCCGCTCCTCCAGGCCATTTTTCCGATTCATATTTCTAACTCTTGACAGAAAACACAGAATGGGATAAAGAGGTGAGTGTAAATATATGTGTCTCTGTCATCTCTCTGCTTCCTTCTTTCACCTAGTCAAAACAAAACTGGGGCGAGAAGGTGTGATCGTTACTGTATTTTTGCCCCCCCCACCTCCCGGGGAGATGAAAGTGTAGCGCGGATCATACTGCTTGTCTGGATCCAGGTCCATCTCTAGGATGAGCATTTCCTATCCAAGAAATGGTGGAAGGGAGGGCACAAGAAATATGCTTTCCAAATAATATGGCTCATCAAAGCTACCTCTGCAGAGAATTACGTTCCCATGACTTTTTGAGGTGCTTTTCTCCTCAAAAGGCACCTTTGAAAAGAGTCACCTGGGTGCTCCTTCTTGGAGGTGCTCAAAACACAGGTTTCATGGTGTGTTAAGAAAGGCCTTTGGGCACCATCCACTCCATGCATTTTTTTCCATTTATTGGAGTTAAAAGAAAAATATATCTTCTACTCACTGATCGCATGGACTGATCCCATATGCAATAAATGCAGTAATTTAGGCACAGAGATTCAACAACAACGTTTATTTCTAATGCCCTTTCCACCCAAGGGCGATACAAAAATGCAAACAACAACAACAATGGCGTGTGAAAAATGACATCTTACCTGAAGAGATCAGGCTGCCATTGCTGGCCATAATGAGCTGATTCTTGACCTCTAAAGTTGCTAGTTTTGGACCCTTTGGTGTTCCCATCTCTGTCAAGTCCATTGCAATATCATCCAAGCTTCTGGCGGAGGGAATTTTTGCCTGAACAAATTAAAAGATGTACACACTGAAACAGCTGTCAGGCTCCCTCTAACTAACAGATTCCAGAGAAAAGGGCAACAAAAAGTGCTTGAGGCTATCACAAAAGTTGAATGCACATCAATTCACCCAGAGATTAAAAGTTAATAGCGGCAACATAGCTGAAGAGACATGGGTTAAGCATTTTTTATCTGACAACTTTGTTTTCCGCTGCTCTTAATTGAATAAGTGGTGAAACAGATCAAATAGCCACAGTACTGCTCAAGGATCAAATAACTGCAGGAAAGACAAAGCTTGTGAACAGCCCCGTGCATACTTGCTTCTGGTGAGAATGCACTGGATCAGGCCATGGCACACAGATCCTACAAACAGGGCCCCACTGTGAACATCACAAGCAGAATAGGCAGGGAAGTGACTCCAGGATGAGCACAGAGAATGGGATCTGTAGTCTCTGTCCAGGTCCTATTTTTTCTCATTAGTTATCTTTAAGCAGTTTTGAAATTTTTCTTAACAGGATTTCAGCAATGGAGAAAATGTCCAGAGATTGTAGAAGAGGCATATGTAAAGGTTTGGAGAATGTGCTGACAAAGGAGAGAGTGGAACACAGACTGATTCCAATCTAACTGCCCAGTCCGGAAACACCCTAGTTTGCTGAAGTGCAACAAATGATTATGAGGTATGTGTGGGCAAATGGGCTAGAAGACATTGCTGTGGTCTCATCTAAAAGGCTGATCAAATCTCTCTGAGGGAGTTCCTTAATGCACAGAACAACTATGCATTTTAAGCATGGCACTAAGCATTCCTTTAGCAGTAGTAACTTACTTTGCTTTGTTTTCTGTCCAAGTAAAACTGATGCTGACTGATTGCCATAACCCAGATGGATTTGATCAAAGAAGTGTTTGCATACCAGGTTTGCACTACAAGGCCGCTCTGTCCAAATGTTCGTCTTGATACTGAAATTCTAAAACATGAAAACAAACAAATTAAAACGATTGCTGCTGCTTCCTTTAAAATAATACAAATTCAGAATTCTATGTGATATAGAAGCGATTTGCCATTGCCTACTTCTAGGGAGAAGTTGAGGATCAAACTGAGAATCTTCTGCTTTCCAGACTGCTTGCATTACCATTGTGCTACTGCCCCTCCCCTGATGAAAGGTACACAGAGAAAAATCCTACAACCCTCAAGAGAGTGGACAGTCCCAAGTTCACTAGTGATAAACCTGTTGTCTCGGCTGTACCATGGCAGAAGAGGGATGGGAGCTATAATGATTAAATCATTCTCCACAAGAAAAAAAATGTTCCAGGAAGACAAATACATTTCTCTGACACAGAAAGGAAGGTTCTGTTATTCAGTAATGACAGCCCTCCTCTACTTGCAATCTATGACCATTTAAAATGTCCATGAGGGTAAAAGAAGTTTTTGTGAGCCCAGCCTCTTAAGTGATTCACAAAAGCAAAGGCACTCCCTACTTGTACCACAGATGGTCTTAAATCTAAAAGATCATTACAGAAATGAAGAATGACAGGGAAATAATATATTCAAGGAAAAATAAGAGAAACAGCCTTATCATTTCATCAACTTCAACAGAAGCTGCCACAAGAAACTTTGCCGACTAACACCACAACATGAAGGCTCCTACTAACAATATCTTTATATTCCCTACATTTTATTTTATGAATTAATGATTCAGAGAGCTATTTTTACATCAAAGAATGGGCCCCATGGCAATAAAGAAGTTGAATTTCAGCTCCAACCCATCTATGCAAGAGATTTCATAAGCCCTGACTGTTCCCTTCCTGGCCCATCCTGTGTGGCAGACCTCCGAAGTTTCTGCTGTTCAGGGGACCATGCTTCATGAAGCTGGTGCAGCAAGTGGACACTCGATTACCAGGGAGGATACGGCATGACAATCCAGCCTGGAGCAGGAGTGGCACCTGACTTACCCCTTCTCACCAAACTTCATGAATCTCAGCTTAGGGGCCAGGCACCGGCACCGGCACCGGCACCACTTCCTCCTTATTATTATCCTCCCACATTTGGACTATTTTCTTGCTTGAGATGTCCAAGGTTCTTTTAGCCTCATGCAAGCAGAACGAAGAAAAAGCTGGAAGCTTCTTGGCTTAGAATCATAGAGTTGGAAGGGACCTCTAGGGTCATTGAGTCCAACCCCCTGCTCAATGAAGGATTTCCTAAACCATCCCAGACAGATGTAGGTCCACCCTCTGCTTGAAGACCTCCAGTGAAGGAGAACCCACTACCTCCCACGGCAACCTATTGCATTGACTGAAGCTTCCTGGCTGCTTTTCCCTAGCTGAGTGATGTGAGCGTGCCAGCCACCTTGCACCCCTCTCTACATCAGGAGTCAATGTCTTTGCCTTGGTGCTACTCCTTAGAGACCCAAACCTATTCTAGACTGAGGCGTAAATGCTTCAGATGCCTGCACATCTTTACTAATGCATTAATACAAGAAGCAGTATGCATACTTCCATCAGAATGAGTTCTATGGAACTCAATGAGTTTTTGTAAGTGAATAAACACCACACTCGTCAGTTTTTAACTTGATATAACTTGATACATACACATAATCATTAATATAACTTGTCACTGTAATTGTGGTTTTAAAAACTGGAAGGCAGGAATTTTCAAACAGACCCACGGGCACATCTGAGGTCATCTTGTAGCCATCACTCCCTATTACTCTCCTAAATCAGGGGTGCTTAGTTATGGCCCCCAGATGTTCCTGAACTTCAACTCCCAGAATTTCACCATGGAGCTGCAGTTCAGGAGCAACTGGAAAGCATTAGAGGATTGAACCCCTCTGTCCTAAATGAAGGTATGTGAGTGTGCAGGGGACTCAGCAGCTTTGTAGGTGCCAGATATGTCCTGGAGGGCTTCTCTGAGTGTTCAGATATAAGAACATAAGAGGAGCCCTGCTGGATCGGGGCACAGCCCATTTGGTCGAGTGTCCTGTCTCCCACAGTGTCCCGCCAATATGGGCATCTTAAGCAAAAGACAAAGGCAAAAAATTCAGTTGCTCTCAATTCCCAGTAAACGGCCTTCAGAGACATCCTATCTCTCTCCCCAACCTGGAGGCAGCACCTAGTCATCCATTCTAGTTGCCATTGATACAGAAAAATGGTGCAAAGCAAAGTAGCCTTAGGACTTTAGATCATCCACTGTTCACATGAACACTCAGAGCCTGAATAAGGCACAGGACATTTTTAGAAAGTTAATATTTAATTATGTATTCTATTTTGTTTTTGTGCTTTGATTCATTTTGGCTTTGTTACAATACTGTGATCTCTTAAAAACATTGTGCTCTAGTTTTGAGCATTTCTACAGTACACAAAGCATCCCGCCCTTAATTTTAATAAATATTTGCTCCGGACATTGTCAACAGATTCTGCTTATAGAATTTTCCTAGCAGCTTTTTTGCAACATATGTCAAAAGTTTGTTTTATTTATGCTCTAAACAAAGCTGGCTCATATACGGGTCTTTTTTGGGAAGTGGCTGAAGTCCATGTCTGCAAAATGGAAAAAGAAAAATCCCAGCACAGTCCTTCTGAACACCCAGCAGTAAAATGCCTTTCACAGACATCAATTACACTCCTCAAAATGAGCTACAAAACTGATGGTGTGCTTGATGCTTACCTACGGGGATCATGAACCTCAACAGCAAATTTCTTCTCGCGGAAATAGAGGTTTTCCAGTTGCTTCCATTGAAATAACTGGAAGAAGAAAAACAGAACAAGGAGGTGTAACACTGCCTCTCCTGAACTTCACTTTATTAATAATTCCACAGAGCTTTAGAGGAGGGGGAGCAAAGTTACAGATCGGTCTTAATTGTGCAAAAATAAATTTAGTCATTCTTTGTATAACAATTTTGTTACAGCATGGTTTTGCATCTAAATATACACCTTTTTTGTTTAATGCAATACTGAGAAGCCACTGAATCATACTGGTACATGGGGCCACTCCACCAGATGTCATGGATTTCCTGACAGGCAGGGCCTCCCCTCTGCTTCTCTAAATGGGGTTCAGCTTTGCAGTGCCATTGACCTGTAATGATAGACTGACCTTCTATGAATATCCTCAATCTCCCTGCTTTCCATAGGTGACAGGTCTACATGACATGGTGGTTTGTGGGAACCAACGCTTCACATTTTTAAAAAAAGGTCCATGAGATTCCTTGTGCACTGAATATTACAATTATCATCATGTGAGATTTTCTCTGTAAATAGCTGCATCTTCTTTCTCCTCCACTTATTCCTAACATAAGCATCATTTGGCTTTCACGTATTGCCATAGTTTTGTGGACAGCTAAAACTATTTTTATTTTTCATTTTGATCCAAAAGATCAAACTACACAACTAGAAAACAGCAACAACAAATCTACTCCCATACGTCTATTCTGTCCATGCCTCCTACCCTCAGACTGTGGATCAGAGACTCAAATGAACACAACAGAATAATTTTTAAAGCCCCGATGGCACCCCTGTAGAACACATTTAGACAACTTTTCAAATAACTCCAGGGACATTTCTGAGAAGATATGGTAATGCAGTGGTTCTTTCCTCCTCTCCCAGAAATCTTGAAAAATTCCTTTTAAGGAAACCACCAATTGTTACAGTAAATAACTGCAGTCACATTATGTTGGCAACAAACTAATCTCCAGTTACAGGTTCTGTATAAGTGATTTAGCGCTCTACCCCACCCTGTTATGCTAACGGTGGCTGCCAACCAAGTAAACTCATCCCTGCAATCGATCTTCTAGTACCTAACTTCTTATCAGGAGGTGATAACACTGGATACTGTAGGCTAGTTTGGAAAGTCAAAACAATATCTTTTAAGTCTACTGGACTGTGGTCCTACATGCATGCGGCTAGTGTCTGTCATGCAAGTGCCAAACACTATGAAATGATAAAAAAGATGGACAACCTCTACAGGTCTAATGTGTTCTCTATTGATCCTGGCCTCATTTCTGAAAAGTAACAAGCATGCCTGACATGTCTGTACAAAATCCCAGCATTGCTCGTGTCAAACTGCACTCAATGCCTGACAAAAATCATCTACTAATACAACCACTTCATCCAAGGTAGATCATTCTAATGGGGAAGGCCAAGAGCCAGGGATAATGGAACTATAGGATGGAACTATAGGGCTTATCCACTTGCCACTAGTGCAAAACAAGAAAGGGTTTATGGGCCTCTGGTTCAACTTGCTGGTACATTTTAAGGGAGTTCCCTTCCTAGTATGCTCTGTTGAATAGGTTAGAGCGCAGACTGCGCTAGGGTGCCCAAAATAGTGTCCTGATCAGTCTATTGTTAGCAGTTAGACCTCAATCTTGATGTCTACCAGTGTACTACAGAGTGGTATATTGGGCTTTGCTATACCATAGGGAACCCATGTAGATTGCCTTGTGTCACACTGACAGCAATTTGTCCCAACTCGGTGAGTGCAAAAATGGGACAAATTCAACTGCAGGTAGAAAAATGAAAGATTTCTCACTCTTTTAGGGCTTCTTTACTTTTATCAAAGCAATCTGTGTATTTAATGTCTTGTTTGTATATGGGTGTTTTATTGTAAGCTGCCCAGATATCTTAGGGTACGGGGAAGGATATAAACATTTTAAATAAATGAATAACAGCTCAGTATGGCACACATGGTACATTTCTGACAATGAAAAAGGAAAGCACTGCCTGGATGGGACATAAAGAGAAAACATCCAATAACAGGACATGCAGTCCAAAATGCAGCATTTTCTGCAGACCTTGTCAAAACCAAACATTACAAACATCTATTTCCTGTATGCATACCTATAGATTCTTTCCTGGTGAGTAGCAAGCCACAGCCAAAACGTTAATCTTGTTTGCACTGGACTGCAATAACTAACATTTTAAAATTTAAATTCAATTCAGTGTTTTATGGGGAAGTGGCTACAAACAATTTTGTTACTATAAACAAATCAATTAGATACGAGGTGACACTGACAGTGATTGGACTGTTCACCAACATCACACTGCAATATTCCCAAACGGTTTTATTTGTAAGGTACCTCAGTGAGCCATGTAGAATCTTAGACCAGTTACAAATGCAAGACAGAGAACAGCATTACACAGATGACTGGACAGCTATTGCCTGAATAATGGTCAGCTGCAGCCCAGTGCCACAGTAAGTGAGCCACAAACTCCAGTGGCATGGAAAAGCCAGAAGATTATGGTGATGAGTATGTTTAAAGCTAAAGCAATATTCTTATGTTCACTTCTTTGGAACTAAGTTCCACTAAGCACAGTTGTTCAGGCCCTGGGCTGTGCTTTAAATCAAATTATTGGCCCAGCATGGGGACAGTATAATGGGAGTAGGGCACTTTAATGCAGACTAGGGCCCTTTCTGCATTGGGTCTTACTCCATATTATATCCCAGAATAGAGACCTACCTTCCGCATGGTGGGGTCTGCACCAGAATGCGGATGGCAGATCCCAATTCTGAGATATAATCCAAAATAAGGCCTAGTGCAGAAAGGTTCTTAATGATATATGATCAGTTCTGATTATCAAACCCTAAGCTTCCCTTGTGCAGCTTTCTATTCCCATACCAGCTATATCAGGCATGCACAGAGGATCCACAGGTAAGCATTCACTCATTTGTCCTCACCATCCGCCTTTGTTAAGAAGCTTCGGAGCAAATATAAACAACAGCAGGCTCTACAGTAGTGTTCCCTGTCCAGATGCCCTCCAGATGTTTCAGACCCTTCATCATCTCTTCTAAATTGTCTGGGGATCCTGAGAGCTCTAATACAAATGATTTGGAAAGACCCAGCTGAGGAAATGCTGCAATACTGTTTAGGATCTGTGGATATGCTAGAGGTATCATCTTCTGATCGCTTTTCTTATCCCAACTTTGGACTAGGCTCAGAAGCAAGAGATGCCATATTGGTGACACCTTCAGGGACACCATTTTGGTGATTCATATTCATACACTATAACAAAGAATACAAGGACCAATGTACACATCAAATGAGTATATATAGCAGAAAAGGTATTACAAAACTATTTCCACACTCATTTAGGTATTCTTATGAATGTACTTAGGTTTCACAAAATGTGATGTGGAATCAAGGAGCATCATCAATATGTGGCCGCCAGCAATGGAAGACAATTTAGGTATCATGCTCTGACAAGAGGCATTTTCGCACTACATCCATTCCATTTGGAATGGGTGTAGGACGGGAAGCCTAAGACACTTCAGGACGCTTTGACCATTCACACATAGCAGCGCAGGAATGCGTGTAAACGCATTCCGGCGCGCCTGTGTGTGAATGCCCAAAGCATTCTGAAGTGCCTTGGCCGGCAAACGCCGGCAAGGGGCGGGGA
>MTQE01001141.1:13425723-13473741 GCA_014337955.1 Aspidoscelis marmoratus
GCAGGCAATCAGCTGATTGTCAGCCAGCGCTGGCGGGGGAGGCGAGCCCATGGCTGTCAGGGAGACAGAAACATGAGCAAATGCTTCTTTCCCCGAACGGCTGTGGGCGCTTCGTCCGCGCCGGAACGGATGTAGAGCACTTTAAAGTGCTCTACATCTTGAACGCGCGCAAGACAGCTCTGGACACGTCGGAGCGCTAGCCCCGCTGCGGCAATGCATATGCCGCGTTCGAGGCTGTCTTGCACACGTTCGAAAACCCCGTGTGCGAAAACGCCTAAGATCTGGGATTTTTTCCAACTGACCTCCCTTAATCCGGATCTAAGATGATCCGGATCTAAGGAATGGGTCCTTCAACTAATCTGGATCTAGTAGATCCAGATTAAGGGAGGTACCCGATGCGTCCCCATGGGTGGTGCAGCACCCAATAGCAATGAGTGCTAGCCTGCCCGCAGTGGAAACACTGGAGCACCCATGTGGCAAATCCAGATCGACCCACGTGCTACCCGCCTGTCACCCCAGGTTTTTTTGGGGATAGGGGGTGCAATCTCTGTAGATGTTCTGGAGATTCTCCAGAGCGATCTGCCACAAACTTCAAAGATTCTTCTGGAGCCCTTTTCAAAGGTCCGTACGATTGGCATTGCTCTCGCGTAGGGTCCTCTTTGGAGCCAGTTTCGGAGCTGGCTTTGGAGATCATGCACAGGCTTCGAAGCTTTGGGTGAGTCCCCTAGACCCTACTGCCCGACACGGTGGAAACACACTCCATATAATCCGGATTTGATGCCTGAAGACCCCATTGTAGACCCCTTTAATGGGGTGTACAGAAATCCGTATTACAGGTCCTGAAGGACCCATTCAATCTCAATTTCCCTAGAACTGGTGGAAACAAATGTGGCTCTAATGGGATCTGCAGTGGAAATGGGGTCTTCCTGCTCTGATCCTAATAGGTCCTTAATGGGTCCCTAGTGGATCCTTAATGGGTACCTAGTGCTAGTGAATCCCCCCCCCCAAACTCTCTTCAAGGCTTATATAAGTGTCCTCCATTACTTCCTATTTCAAAAGGGACTTGAAGGTCTGTAGTGCCTCCTTGCCAAAATGGCTTACCAACTATTCATTAACACATACAATGAAATGTAATACTGACTTTATTGCACATAACCCTTTTTATTAATGACGTTGGAGTATAACCCAGTCATCTTCTTTTATATATACTTGCTGGCTCAATTTTTTTATGTGATGGAAAATGTCCATTAAAAAACGAAAAAAAATTAAAAATTCCAGGATATTGTAACTTCTACTGTTTGTAGTACAGAAGGGCAAACTTTCAAAGCTTGTTGAGGCTGGAAGCACTCTGTGTGTCAGCCTTTCTTGAGAACAGGAAGTAAGAGTGGAGCAGAAAGAACAGATAGAAAAAAGAAGTACAGGGGAGGTAACAAAAAGAGAGCAGTTATGGGAATGAACCCATGGCATGAAAAAGGTGGAACCAAGAGGAAGTCATACTCTGCTCTTTTCAATCAGCCAAACAAACTCATAAAATTTCACTAGTTTTCTGAAAAACAGACCATTCTTTAGTGTGGAATTTGACCTTTGGTATACCTAGCTTAGTGTTATCTACTATGCTGATTTGAAGTTGCGCTTCACAGTTTTCAGACAAGAATTTAATCGTACCTAGCCTTGCCAAGGAGTTGATGCTCTACCATTTAGTTATGACTCCCCCCTTATTGCAAGCAAAATAATTTCCATTTCCTATGGAGACTTGCTTCACATTATGCTCAACACAAAGACAGAAACTGTTCCTAAAGCATCAGACAGCTACCTAGCAAGCTTAACCACTTAAGCTTTATATAAAGAGATGGAATTACTTCCCAATCTCATCTTAGTGAGCACCTGCAAAAAACCCAAGCCAACCAGTTTTTGCAGTTCTTTCCAGAGTACAACCTGGAAACTGAGCGTTTCCACTAGCAAAGCTAATAACGCGATTTAGCTACATCAAACTGGTAGCCAGATATGAAGGAAGTCAGGGCTCCTATAAATTTAAATAGCTTTATGGTTTGTGTTTCGCTTTGTGTGTTTGGGTGTTGTTTAATATTTGTTTACATACTTATAGAAAATAAAATATATTTTTTAAAAACCTGTATGATTGGCTGAAATTTGCCCTTATACAGCTGTTTCCCCCTTTTTTCATCTGACCACCCAAGAATGAAACCTTTGGATGACAATTTTGATAGGAGAGACGAGAGAGACCTAAAAGACTAAAAAAAATTCATCTAGGCTGCAGGTAGATTGAAATGAACAGAATTTAATCTTGGGCTGTACATTTCCAGGGCTCAGCCAGCCTGTGCTCCAATTCAGAATTATTTTATTTATGCCATATGCTTACCAATCAATATCCTGCACCCAGTTATGCGAAAGTGAATTTCACTTTTTACATTTGAGTACCCACGTTCAGGACTCCAACCAAACAATTTGCTCCAGTTACCTAAAAGTAACTACCTTAATGTTCAGCATCAGCAGAACTGAAGTCACTGAGCCAAGAGCAAGTTTCCAATTAAATGTCTTACTTTAATGCCCTTGATTCTTACTGTGATCCTATGCAATTACCTGGGATTAAGATTATTGAACACTGCGCGCCTCTGCATCTTAATAAAGTGCAGGGTTGCACTGTTGCCATTCATAACAGTGCAGTCCACAGCATAGGAACAGTTCAAACCCATAGGTTGCGATCTTGTGCACATCTCTTTATAACTAAACACTTCAAATACTTGAGGATGGATTGGGAGACTTCTGGGCAAACCTCTATAGGTTTCATTTCAATAAGCAATTTTGCAGAAGAATTCAGATCCAGCACCTTCAAGAGTAGTCAAAAGAAAGTCTCATTTTTTCACACGTACCACAGTGAGATATAAAACAGGGGATGCCAAAATAGCATCAATCCAAAAACATGTGAATGAGGGAGGCAGAAAATGAATTTTCTTGGCCCTCCACTCAGCCCACCCTGTCCCCCTGAAAGGTGCTGGCTTACTATGCCAACTTGCAAATATATAACTCATTTCCAGTTTATTTGGTCATAAATGGGGAAGGAAGGTCACATCATAAACACACAGTTGGCAAAACTGTGAGAAGCAAGGAAAGACTGTATACCACGACTGCAACACATTTCAAAACCATAAGCAATTACATTGCCATTGTATGTGAACTTCTGGAATAAACGATGCTGCATTGTTCCCATTCATTCATGGAGGAAGAAACACCACTCCAAGGCTTTCATCTACAAAAATCCTGGTGGTTACAAGTTATGCCTTGCCCATTTTGCACTTAACATGGTTGCTTAATTGGAATGTGCTGTACTTAAATCGCCAGCAACTGAGACGTTTTCGCACGGGGGAAAACGGAACGCGAAAAAGCCAGCTGTGGACACGTCATCCGCATTGGCCGCGCGCGCCTTGCGTTCCGACGTGTCCGCAGCTGGCTTTTCCGCGTTCGAAATGTAGAGCACTTCGAAGTGCTCTACACGCGTTCCAACGCGGACGAGCCGCCCGCAGCCGTTCGGGAGAAGAAGCGTTCGCGCTTCTTCTGTCTCCCGAACGGCTGCCGGCGCGCCTCCGACGCCGCGCGGCTTTGACAATCAGCTGTTTTTCAAACAGCTGATTGTCGATCTGCCTCGGCGGCTGTCTGCGCGCCCCTGGCCGGCGTTTGCCGGCTAAGCCAGCTTCGGGCGCTTTCCCCTTTCGCACACAGACGCTCCGGAACGCGTTTACACGCGTTCTGGCGCGTCTGTGTGTGAACGGGGAAAGCGCCCGAAGCTGGCTTAAGCTTTCCGCCTGAACGCGTTCCGTCTGGAACGCGATTCAGTGCGGAAATGCCTCTGGTCCTGGATTTTGATTTTTAAATAGTTTAATACACTTGACTGTTCATTAGTCCAGTTCACATTCCCTAAAATAAAATCAAGTTTCTTAAAACATGGTAGTACACTCTGTTTTCCTTTTCTTTCCAAGCTGGAAGGTTTGCTTATACAGAACAGAAATTGGGCCATGGAAAGAAAGGATGACAGTGTTTGAAAAGAGCATTTGAAACCTTTTGATCTATAAAGACTATTTTCATAGCTGGATAACACCGTAAATCCTTTAACAACCTGATCTTGAACAGTTCAAGAGGCACAAGACTAAACCTTCCAATGGAACTAGGTCCACTGGAATGTACTCGGGGTCACAGCCAAATACAGGCAGATATCTCCTTTTCCGCCTTTTGGAAAAGCAGAACTGCACACAAATTACAGTGACAATAACCACTAGCGGGAAGAAAATAAGGCAGCCAAAGTGAAATACTGGATGCAAAAGTCTCTGTCCTTACCTGGGTCTTTTTAGAAACTGCACTCTCAAAGGCTTGGTTATTCCATATCCATACGTCTCAAGAGGACAGCAGTGTGTTGGGTGCTTTTAAAAACAAATACGTGCATAGATAATCCCTCCGACTCCTTTCACCAAGTTTGCAAGGCAACTTCCTGCCTCAGCTCCTCTGTCTGACTCCCAGGCACTAAGGTGTGTAGCTCTTTTCTCAGGCTGCCTCCCTCCCACTGACACCAGGCTGACATCATCAGCTTTTATCAGCAGGCAAGGCTTCCCATTTCATCCGCTCTCTCTCCTCCTCTCTCTGCAGCAGACAGCAGAAAGTACACAAGAAGAGGGCAAAGGAGGAAAGCTGCTAGGAGTCGCCCAGAAGAGAAGGGCGGCCGTTCCTACTCTGGCCAAGTCAAGCAACAGCATAAAACACACTGCTGGTTTCACAAGGTCAGGAGCAATGAAATTGTCGCCGTCAACCTTAAGAGCAAACTATCAAAAGGCAACAGGTTCTCAGGAAGAGTTTGCCACATTCCAGAATAACTTCCCTGAGTTCAGATACTGTGTTCATTTTGAAAGAGAGAGTGAGGGACCGGGAGTGAAAAATGTCTGGAACAAGAAAGCACAGCCTCCTTTTTCCCTCTGGTTGATGAATCAATCTGACTAATGATGACTCCTGCTGGCATACCACCCCTTCTTTATCATTTCCTTTGGCATTCAAAAACTCACAATGACTTATCTGTGATTCCTTCTGTACCTCTCAAGCCCGTGGGAAGTCCAAAAGGGCATCGGCAGCAACATACCAAGAGACGCACAGCCGGCTTGACTAGAAGCCTGCAGAGAAGGTGGGGTTTGGCTCATGAATGAACACTTCAGCAATTCCTCAGGGTTTATAGCTGTAAGACCAGCTTGACTAGATCCCAGTAACACATTGTTGCAAATATCCCATCCAGGAAAAGAAGATATTAACTCATCCTCTGCTCCACCTCCTGGGTATCTGTGCTTGGTGGCAAGGATATTGTCTTTGCCGACTGCTGCTCACACAGCTTGGAAGCAAACTTGGAAACACTAACAGAAAATTATTAGTATTTTTTTATTAGTATTTTTTTTTAAAAAAATATCTGGAGACCTGATCACATTTTGCAATTATAAAGCAAACCTTGTGCAACCTGTGCAAGGCATCTAACATGGGCATTCTACATAAAATGCACTTTAT
The DNA here is from genome assembly GCA_014337955.1 of Aspidoscelis marmoratus. Lineage (NCBI taxonomy): Eukaryota > Metazoa > Chordata > Lepidosauria > Squamata > Teiidae > Aspidoscelis > Aspidoscelis marmoratus. Next base: position 13,431,274 of record MTQE01001141.1, read on the forward strand.
GCATTGTTTACACATGCTGACAAATGCTACTGAAGACATGTCTTCATAAAATGCTCCATACAAAAACTTCTGACCTTGGATGGGGCTTGGGCTTTTTCCAGCAGGGTTTGAGAGGATGTGGGAATCAGGGCTTGGAAAGTAAGCCAGGATGTGCACAGGGAAGCGAACAGGCAAATTCATGCCTCAGGGACAATTGCTAAAAAGCTGTCAGTGAGGAAGCACTGTGCTGATCGTTGCAGTGTTTTCAGTGCCTTTCCCTTTCCCGAAATCAGTTCTGATCTGCTACAGATCAGAAATAAGGAGTCAATGATGTCACACACATTGTGCAAATCATTATGCTTCTCCCCACCATCACCCTTGTTTCTTTGAATTACTAAAGACACAAAAATCTACAGGCTGCTTCCAGATGGAGGTAGGAAAATGTGAGAGCTTGTTTCCATCCCGCAATTGCCTCTTGTCATTCCTGCTAGATAGCAGGGCAACACTGTGGGGCAAATGCAGACACTTGCCTTACCCTGCCTGGATGCTCGAGGCACTGACTTCTGGTATTCTGATAGCGTGAATGTAACGCAGGACATATATCCCACCAGTTGTAACCAGTTGTAATAATAAAGATATTATAATAAAGCTGACTGCTGCCACCAGATGTAATGTTAATTATGCTGCCACCAATTATAATATAGAATGTTATAATATTTCAGTTAGAGTTATTCTATTGTTTGGGTAGCATGTATTTATATCCTAAACAAGGATATAATGTCAGAACTTCCTTTTAAAAATATTTCTCCCTGCCCTTTAAGGCTGAATAAGATGTAGAAAAATGGAGTTCAGAAACTCTTAACCTCCCCCACTGGTTCTCTCTCCAACCAGTCATGGATACTGTAGCATTAGACTGAGAAATCTGGCTTGCTTAGATTCCCTTAACAACGGAATGAACCAACCAAAGTCTTTCTTTAATAACAAGAAAGTATGTTTATTATTTACAGTTCAAGCTTCAATCAGTTTCTTCTTCTTGTTACACTTAAGACACTTTAGTTCAACAAGCTGTATAGTCCCCTGCATTCCCTTCAAGCTTAAGGACTCTCAAAGTTCATAACACATGGGCATCAATTCATATAACGTGTGTTAGCTCTACTTTATACAGCTTCTTTAACAATGAAAACCAACTATCATTAGACTCAGGACCCCTATTCTAGCTTCCTCAGCTAAGAACCCGTTTCTTCCCCTCGTTAACCTCCCTCCAGGTTTAACGATCAAAGGCAGAGAACACTAGCTGCTCCCTCAGGCCCCCTTAAATATGGGCCTGGCTGGCTGGCTTCGCTCTGATTGGTGGAGACTCTGCCAGGAGTTTATTTCACACTCCCTCCTGGAGAGCTTGACTAGCCCCTCCCTTAAACTACTTACCATTACTAAAAAACACACTTTGGTGACACTTTTGAACATCTGGACATACAGTGTTCGCCACACTTTGTATTTTAACCAAAATAACTTAATTTGGGGTTGAGGGGTCCTAGCGGGCATCACAATGAAATACCCAGAAGTTCACATATGCCAGGCCCTGCACATACATGCAGGACCTTTCCCCCCTGATTTTGGCCACTTGCAGGTGTGTGGGCCTTTTTTTTTTTCAAGAAGGATCCCACAAGCAAGCTTCTAAAGCAATGTCATATGGCTATTCTGGGAAAATCCACAGTGAGAGCTCATTTTCCTGGAATAGGGATACTGGAGGATTTCATCCTGATATTGCTAAACTATGTTGAGACTGCCAGGGCGAATCCCCACAGCAAGCTTATTTCGCTTTCCCTAAACCGAAATAATAGAACCGGATGCAAACGCGAATTTGCCTGTTCCCATTACTTTTAACTTAATCGCGTTGGATCCGGATTCTGAGCATCGTACGTGGGGTACGTGACTCAAGGTAGGACTCAAGGGGCTACTTTTTAAAAGCTGCTTTTCAGGGCTGCCCTGCCCTCTTCCTCCTGGCATGGACGCGCCACCCATAAGGAACCCCTTCACCGAGCCTAACTGGGTGGCTGCCGCTTCCATGGATGGAGGAAAAATGGCAGTGGGCAGCCAGCAATTCTTTCACCTCCTCTCCCCATTGCTCAGGGCACACAGCAGCAGTGGTAACTAAAGCCCCTTTGCTTTAAACATTCACATTCAGCTGCTTTCCTCCCTTCCTTTCCCTTTCTAAAGTCAGATCTTTTGGAATTGCGCAAAACTGCAACATTGTTATCAGGTTGAAGTGGTTCCATCACTACAGTGTAGCGGTGCTATTAAGGGTGGATTTCTAACACTGAAATCAGTGTCTTTGGAACCAAGCTATTGGGAGAGGGAAACCCTAAACATGGATTCTCATCCCTTAAAACGGTACTGTCCACACAGTAAAAAATGTAAAATGTTAAAAGCGCACGATCCAGAGTGAGACCTGTTGAAATCAGGATTGAGATTCACCACGCTTTGGGGTGGTTTAACACAGGGAAAGCATGTTAAGCCAAACTGCCATGAGGACTCCGAGGATTGAAAACGTTTTGAATCCGAATTAAGGTTGCCGTGAAGACACGGTCCCAGAGATACATGCAGCAATTCCAACATAACCCAGAGATAACCCAACATTACAGACCTGGCCTGGATACAGCCACAGAAATGGGATGAAGGGAGAATGGCCACTTGGGGCATCTTAGTAGGAAAATGGGGTACTGAGGTAATAAATAAAGCCCTTGACTATTTTTAGGAGTCTTTGGCATCATGTAAGAGAGAAATTAGCTGTTGTTTCTACATAGGCAAAGTAGTGCCACACCTTGAAACCTATTCAAGAGTTTGGAAAATCCACTTATTTCTAGATACTTACCCTTATAAACTTCAAGCAGTGCTAATGGAGTGATTTTTGTTTAATAGACCTGAGGAGCAGTGTTTCTTCTATTAAAATGATTGCACTCAACAGTGATAATTTCTTTATAGCTACCCTGTCAGTTCCTCAGGGGTCTCCTGGCCTCTTTTTTGGTCAATGCTCATCCCCTCCTGAATCATTTAACATCCTCAATCTTAGATATGAAGACTAATATGAAACCTCAGGAATATTTACCACCCAGCAAGCTTACAAGGATGCATAATGAATGATGCCATATTGCCATTACTGTACAGGATTGCAAAAAGCAACAAAATAACAAAGGAACTTTATCCTAAAGCCATAGCACAAAGTGCGGGCAAATGAACATACGTACGTGCTATGTATATAAGCAATGGCTTTAACTGAGACATCTATCATTCCTGCTATCACTGTTAGCCCTGTGTCCACTAGCATAGCGGGGGAATCTAGTGCTTGTGAGTAAATCAATCAAAGAAAGGAAAGGAAGGAAAGGATATACTGTTGGATGGTAAGGCAGAAACCTCAGTCCAACCATTGGCTGGATGCCAGTTCGAGTATAATAGAGCAACAATGGCATGTTTGTCACCATAGTGTGGATACCTCAACAATCTTGTCTTGAGTTCTTTTTGGCAAGTATATGTAACATAGTTTATACATGGAGAAAAGTTTGGACTTATGGCAACAGTTTTCCACTGCAGGAGTGGAAGACCTATTTCTCTGGTTGACTGTCAGAGACCTATGCAACCTAATAGGTTCCTGAATAGTCTGGAAGAGATTGTGGCTAATATGAATAGTGTTCCCAATGGAGACCTGGCAGCATTCTGTAATCTGGCAATGGCACTTGCTTTGATTACTCCCTGAGTGCACTCAATGATCTGAGGAAACCTGTGAACCAGTATGGTTTTCACCTGATTGGTAAGTGATAAAATGGTCAGGTTGATAGCTAGATCACATATGGTGCTAATTCTAGAATGTACATGACCAGACACTTCTAAGAGCACACTACTGTGCTCATCATGTTGTGACAAAGAAATAGTTTTTTTCACTGCTACCACTGTGATCTCCAGTAGCTTTCCAGTTCATATTTTTCAGGTGGTGGGAAGGCAAATTCCTTATTTTGAATTGGCAGGGCACATCTTATTCTCTTAGGAAGGATAAAATCTCTCAAATGTGTTGGGAATTGGAAAGGACTCTGGGAATCCCTCATATGACCAAACTGTTCACAGGAGTTCGTGCCACAGCCTGTTCTCTTAACCCAAGTCCATCTTGGTTTATTAAGGCAAGCAGTGGTTTAGGGATTTAGGAATTGTAGGCATGGTTTTGCCATGGTTCCAATCTTCTTTCCAAGGCACATTCCTACACTTGGAAGGGTAGGTCACTTGTGGGATGTATCAAGGATCAACCTGGGAGGTCATTTGTGGGATCTATCAAGGATCAAGCTTGTCTTCCATGAAAGCACTGAGACAATCAATTTTATATGTCTGCTTCATTTACATCAGATAAGATAGTGCAGATCCCAGATTGTGAAGTGACATTCCATTTTAGACAGAGTTTCACTCCTCTTTGGTTTTTTCCTATCAGTGCCTGAGGTCAATTCGGGTGTTTTAATATTGATATATAAAAAACTCCTACAGGCTTAAGCCCAAATTTCTGAAGAAGTGCTTCCTCCCATACAGTGCTGCTCATCACTTACGATCTTCAGAAGAAATTCTCACCGCTTTAGAAATTTTGTGAGACAATGGCTAAGAATAGGCATTCTTTATAGTGTCCAACCTATCAAGTAAGATTTGCCTGGCATCTGCTTTTGTTTTCTTTATACACATGGGACAAAGTGGATTGTACTTGCTTGTATAGAAAACTTTAATTTTAATTGCATTTGGTTTTGGACTTTATAGCTTTTACGCCTTGAAACTATGATGGCTGGAAACTACCTATATAAAATATATAAAATAAAATATGAGCATGTAATGAACTCTGACTGGGTAATAGCAGATCACAATGTGCATGGTTGATCTTAGAAACAGAAAATCAGCTAGAGCAAGTCATAAGTGAATTTCCTTATCTGGAGCCCAACAAGTTTACCAAAAAAGAACTGCTACTCTAAGCCAGGACTGGAGTATCTTGAAAGTTTTCCAGAGCCCCAGATGGATTCCAAGTATTATCAGCCCAAGCTGAAAATGTTTACACAAAGCACTTTGGTTTGAATTCAACTTAATCACATTTAGAGTGCATCTACTGAAATCAACTGGACTTAAGTTACTAATGACTGCTCATATTTTAAGCAATGCAAACAGCATTATCCTAATAATTTTATAAAGCTGGTCATTTTATACATAAGAAACTAATATTCTCATAGGTGAAAAATGTAACAAATGAAAGGTACAGTAGCATAAATTTGAAAATGAAGAATAATTTGGGCGTCATAATCACACTGTACACATCCTGCATGCACAAGCTTACATACAAATGTATATGTCAGATTTATAATACACACATTCACCAAAATGGCAGAGGCAACATGTTTCTGGCAATGAGAAGGATTCCACTGTAATTGCTTTGAAGTTCACTCATAGGGTGTTTTCCCACTGTCACTAGAAGTACCCATTAAGTACTCATTAATGGGTACTTAATGGGTATTTCTAGTGACAGTGGAAAACACCCATAAATGAGGATTTTTAATACTAAACTTGTATGCTAGGTATCTGAGGGCTTAGACTTTCACCAAAATTTGAAAAACCTTCCTAAAGCCACAAGAGGGAATCACCAGGCCCAAACTGGTGTGGGGGTTATGGAATGGTGGTGGTAGGGCCAGGGGGGCAAATAAGGAGCTTCCTCTTTATATTATCTTCCATCGAAGAATGAGCAGGCATGCCAGTCCTGAAGTTATGGGCAGCTTCAAGAACAATTTCTCCCTAAAACACATGGCTAAAACAGATGCCACAATTCGAGAAGACTGCAGCTACACAACTTCAAAGTGCCCCAGAGCCACCACGGAAAACCTATGGAGTCCAGGGCCTCCTGAGAAAATTCTATTAAACATACAAAACATCTTAAAATGCTTGAAAAGCGAGGCTTGTTTTGTCTTTTCTCCTAGATCCATTTACAAAAAGAGAACTAAATAAAAAGAAAAGGAATAGAGATGTTTCATGCCATAAAAAGTGAAGTATTTCTGTGCTGTTTAACCACAGAAAGCTGTTTTTTCAAACAAGAGCAGCCACAACTGAATAACAGTGCATACTATAGGCAGCAAGTTTAATAATTCAACAGATAGCTCATTTCTTAGTTCCTGCTAGACACAATCCATTGGGAACCTCTGCTTGAACTCCACTGAAAAGACTAGCAGTGATGCAAGCATCTGAGACTCTTCCATTTTAGCAAAGAAATCACCCAGGAGCATGAAAAGGGCCACAAGACTCCCTTTCCTCCCAGGTGAAAGCCACAAATATTTATAGAGCTTCAACAATCTCCTGCTCAGTATACAGACACCATAATTGTCTTGTTTGCAATAAGACACAGATTAATTAACTTGTGTAGGATTCTTGCAGATGTTTCTAATCTGGGCACATAGTTTCTTGCACTTTGTTTTCTTTTCCCTCATAAGGAAGAAGTAGTAGTTAGGTTTTCGATCCCCCTTTTCTCACCCATTTAAGGGGATTCAAAGCAGCTGACAAAGCTTTCTATTCTCCTCACAACAGACGCCCTGTGAGGTAGGTCAGAAGAGATCTGTGACTAGCCCAAGGTCATCCAGCTGGCTTCATGTAGGAGGGTGGAATCCAACCCGATATTCCCAGATAAAAGTCTGGCTTCTTAACCACTAGACCAAACTGGCTCACAAAGATCCTCTAGTGCCTATGTATTTATAGGCCCTTATGAAAAGCAAACTGTAGATAAATGTATGTTCTTCTGGAAAGCACAAATAATTCTAATTGTTCAAGAAAATCTAATTTCAAGCATGTGAAGAAGTAGCAGAAAAAGAAGGGGATTCAAAGCGGCCTATAAACCTTCTGCTTTTCTCTCCACAAGTCATCCTGTGAGGTAAGTTGGGGCTGTGAGAGCTCAGAAAGAGAGCTGTGACTAGCCCAAGGTCACCCAGGTGGCTTCATGTAGGAGTATGGATTCAAACCAAGAGACTACCAGGTAAGAATCTGACACTCTAACCACAATACAAACTGGCTCACAAAAATGGCAGGGTATAAAGAAGAAAAAACAGAGGAAATGAACAATAAGAAGCTTTTTTTCTTTGATGCTTTAGTGGGAGAAACAGTTTTATGTTCTACTTGTGTGTGAATTCTAATGCTACCATCTCTCATAAATGTGTGTTGCCACAACTCAGTCTAGGGCAAATATGGTCTGGGGTCAGGTATGAAGATAATGTACTTTTAGTTCATTTTCACACTGAAGCCCATCCAATATAGTGCTTCAAAGACAGTAATAGAGAGCTCCTTCACCACATGCCTTGGTAAGCAGTGCAAAGGCTGGTCTTGGCTTGATCACTCAATCCAGGCCAAGGATGAAGTGGGGCAAGGTGGTGCACGCCAGAGGTCACCTAAGCTACTATAGGCCCCTCCTAGCCCTGTCTGAAGGACAGGGAACAAAAGAGAATGTAATGGGAGAAGACAACCATTCCAGATGGATGGAGTGGATCATTTTTTAGTCACGAGTATACAATGCAATTTAAAAAATGCACACATTGCTTCTTATTTAAAAATCCCTGGCAGGACAGCCACGGATCGACAGAAACTGGAGTCTAATAACTTGTTTTCAGAGTTTATTATGACTGGAAACACAATAAAATCATAATAAAATCAAATTGCCTAAGCTGTCCTGGGCACCACAAGAGTGAAGAGTGGATATAAACAGGAACATATAAAGAGTTCAGGCAGGTATCTACAGAAAGAAATGACGTGGTCTTTAAGATACAACGCCGTTTGCCTGCAGCTGTAAAAATTAGAGTACAAAGAAGTAACTGGACATTAGGGATGACTGCAGAGTGCAGTACACACACAGGTCAGTCAGTGACTAATAGATGCATCCCTTACATTGTTGCCTGGGGCAAAGGTAACTCCAGCATCTATAAAAGAAGTTCCCAGCATAATATTTCCTTCCCTTGCGAATCCTCACACCAGGTACTATGCTTCTGCATCACCAAATTAAGAGCATTTCAAACTATGAGTGTGCCAGAATTCAAATCCCTGCTCAGACATGAGCTTGGGGAGGTGGGAAGGGAGGGAAGTGGAAAGGCAAGAAGCAAGCAGGCAGAAAAGTTTTTTTTTGTGGTTTTTGAATTATTGATAGCAACTGTGCCGCCCAACTGAGCAGAGACAGGAGGGTATCCTCTCTGTCTGTCCATAGTGGGAACTGTATTGACTCTCTGCAGAACACATGTAGCCTCTCCCTAGCCAATACAGGCTCTGTATATTTCTTAAGAATGAACTGAACAAGAATAAAAACAACTAATGCCTTATGGTATTACTCAGACTTGCACAACCTTGTCCATCTCTTGGATTTGAATGAACAGGGTGTTTTTCATATGCTCTGAACATCAACCACATGAAAAGTGGGGTGCTGCCACAAGGGTGGCCCTATCACATGTTACAGTGGCCGTCACTCAGGCATGCGGAGCGCTGAAGTTTAGGAAATGGGGACTAGCAGAAAGAAATCTTCAGGTCAATCGTACTTTAAATACATGAGTGAAACACATGTCAGGTTTATATTACTTTAGGAAATGGATTTCTTCAAGTCTATTCAAAACCTGGGATAAGGGTGCTAACTCACAATTACTTACAACCTGCAAGGAATAAACTAGATTTTAAAATTCTCTAACCAGCTCAGTCTTGGATGAAAAGTTGTCACTAAAGAAGAAGCTGAATTTTGTATCCTTGCACACATTTCAAACAGCTGCAGATTCTGGTGACACTGGATAGAAGAATGAGAACACACCAGGTGCCAGATTGTGCCCGCCTGGAAGGCCAGGTGGCATCCATATATTTTCTAAAATGCTGCAATTTGCTGGATTATGGAGAGTGAAAACTTCAGGCTCTTCTGGTACAACAGAAACAGACTCCCAGAGGATCATTTGGAAAGGTCAGTGCAGTTCACAGAAAGTGCTGATTAAATTCCTTTGCAAGTCTAGCAACTCATTAAAAAAAATTCACAAGGAGACACTGTAAACAGCACTCTGTGTAGGTTCGCGTTGTGTTGAATACAGATACCAGCCTCCTCCTCCTGCCTAAGCCGCTACTTCAGCCACTTACTGATCCTGGATTTACAGCCAATCCTATACATGCCTACACATGAGGGTGCAGTATTTCAGCATTAATCTGAATCACTTAGGAGTCAAATGTAAAGATGTATGCTTTTATGTGCAGTGATTAATCTAAACCTGAACACTGAATTTCAAACCCCAAAGAACTGTAAGTCAGAAGAAAAAGCATTCTCTTTAGTTTAGAAGCACAGATTTTAACCATTTTTACTGCAGTAGTGTTTTGAAGATATGCTCTACCATTTTTATTATAGAATATCAAACATAAAGGAATACATAACCAGCACTTGGATGCAGCCTAAGTGTTATCAGTAGTGACTGGTGCAGGCCAGTACAGTTGGAAGTTCTTCCATGCTGGTTCATAGGCTCCTTGCCAGGAAATGTTGTTTTCAACCAGCCCATTTCAGGTCAGATCAAAGTAAAATTGGCTGGTAAGGTATAGGTTTTAAGCAAAGTTTGCAAACCAGTATGCCGCTATTATATGTTATTCCAGAGAGCGAATTGTCATGGAACCAACCAGAGGAATGGGAATCCTGGACTCGATCCTAAGTAACACTTAGGACCTGGTAAAGGATGTAACTGTGGCTGATCCAATTGAGAACAGCGACCATAATGCAATAACCTTCAACTTAAATACAGGAAGTAAATTGTAAGTAAAGTCTAACACAGAGACCTTAAACCTTCATAAGGGAAACTTCCCCAAAGTGAGGAAACTAGTAAAAAGGAAACTGAATGGGAAAGTTAGAAGAGTTTATAATGAGAAAAGATACACCATTAAAGGACACATACCTCCGTTTTTTTAAAAAAAGTTCATTTTATTTTTCAGTTATCATATTGAATTGTTCTAATAATTTTGTCGACCACAATCCAGGTTGAAATCAGATACTTTAGCTAGTGAAACACTTTACAAAGACATTCCAGATTTCTCCAAGATTGACAATACTCATGAGTGATCATTTCAGTCTTATAAAATAGTTGTTTTAAAGATGACAGTTGGAAAATACATTAAGCATCTAAAAGCATTATATCAACATTAGGCTGTACAACAATTACTATACTTGTAGAAAGTGATTTACAATAAAAGATAAGCTTATTTAAATTTTGTGTACAGAAATCTATATTCGTTTCCCCCACTACTTTCTATTTTGTCTTGGTCACACTGTTTAATGTACCAGAACGTGACACTCCATAAACCCCTACTCTCCTTCACTCTGACCTAGAAACACTGTGAGAGGATACTCTTGGCTAGCCATTCTGGATGTAACCAGCAGCTGTACTACATGTATTTTGCAAAGGACCTGTTCCAGGTCGACTCATGTCATGGAAAGACAGCAGTAGATACCATGGAAAAATTAACAAACATGTAAGATAGGTAGGATTTACAAAACGGTTTATTTCTTTCATCATATACAGCCCCCTCCCTTTAGGTGGCAGGCTGAAACTAGAGGATGCTTCTCTCTGAGAAAAGCTTCAAAGAGTGTTGGAATTGACTAAAAGCCAAAGGAAAAAAGATAATGTGGATACAACCCAATTGGAAGTTTGCCACAGAAAGAGGCTTAACGTGGTTTATCTTGCTAAAAGTACTGCATCTAGAAATCAAAGTACGTCCTTATCCTTGAATATATCAATGAGAATCAAAATTTCCCTGTAAATGTAGGACCTGCAGAAGTTTCAGGATATTAAAACCTAAAACTCATAGAAGATGACTATCACAGTTAATTTATAAACTATACTGCTGATTATGAGGTTTTATCAGCTGAGTGGAACACAATGAAACTTTTACGTGAGTTTCTGCAATGAAAACGAGGAGTACACACCTAAGTTTATATTTGTGCTGTAAGATCATATGTACCCTCAAAGGCATAAAATGCACGCATGCCCAGCATGGCTTATTAGAGCTAGCTGGGAGGGGTTGGATCCAGGGATTGGTAGATGAAACTTTGTGGGAAGGAGTGATCCCTCAAAAGTGACACCTGTTTGTTCACTCCTGAAAAATCCCTTCCTGGACACCAGAGATCTGTTCTAACCATTAAGATATACCTAAGATGAAAGTAATCTCTCTCTCTCTCTCCATCTTATGACACTACATTGAAAGATTAAAACATTACACACACATAAACTAAAATTGGAATGACACAAAGAGAATTAGCATGGCCCCTGGGAAAGGATGACATGCAAATTCATAAAGCATTCTATATTTTACAAAAAACTATCTATTAAAAATTGACCTGTTTTCCATGGACTCAACAAGATACAAAATACTCAGTGTATCACCAAAGAAGACTTCTGTGGATTTGATTTTGGTGGTGCAGTGAAATACACATTTGAATATGTGCCCACCCCTTTGTGTGGAGTAAACAATTGTATCAATACCTTTGAATCCCTAACATAAACACGTAATTGAATTGTAGTACAAGGCCTCCAGTGTAGATTGTTCCATTTAGAACACCAACATCCAACATTTACAAAAGACCTAAATTAAACAGCTTGGTGCCTTTGAGTAGCTGCTGACAATGTTCATTCTGAATAAGTATCAGAAATAAGTTGGACCTACAGTTCCACCACAGACATAAATTCTGAATATGGTAGCTTAATTATTTTTGTTTTTAATTTTAGTATTTTGAGGCTACATTCACAAATAGAAATGCGTTCTATTGTCCAATAGACATCTCTTACATGCACCTCTGAATCACACGGCCACTTGTTTTCGAAATATGCCACTTTATGTATTTTGCATACAGCCCTTTTTGCTACTGTGCCCTTTTCCTTCCCCCTCTCCCCTGGGTTTGAACACAGACTGGCTTACCCCAAAGTTCTGCTCAAGCCATACTTCCTTTGCCAAGCATGAGTTTCTGGCTTATTATTATTATTATTTTTCAAATACATATATCAAAACCTTCAACCCCTTATTGTTTCTAGCCTTCTAAATTAAACTTCTTTCTGTTTCTCTACTAGGGCAAAGCAAGTCTACCTTTAGAGAGAGGAGCTTGGCTGTATTATACACTATTCCCATTGCATGCTATTTCATACCGTGCACCTTCAGAGCTGTTCATCCAATTCTTTATTCCCAAGATAAATCAAGGGCTGTGACTGCAGATGATGGAAATGCCTTGTGGTCATCCCAGTACGACCTCTTCCCCCCACACAGATGTTCTGAGGCAAGAATCAGTCACTCTGCTGTTGCTACTGATGAAACCACTAGAGGTAAGAAATCTTTGCCAATCTGCAATAAATCACTCAGAAGAAGCTAAATCCAGGAGAGCATTGTATGATTTGATGAGTCAGTGCTAACATATTTTTTCTTCTTCTTGCAGACCAAAAATATAAAAAACAACCAATGGACATGATAATTTTACAGAGGAGGGTTCCAGTATCAACCAAGCTATTTAACTACACACAGAAATACATTAGGTAGAGTGCAACTGGGGTAAATCCCAATGTGGATCTGGCTGGATGCTGGTAAGAGGACATTATAATCCCTACCGGGTGGCAGACATGGACACAACAAAGCTTCTCCACTACCAGGTGACCTGACAGCAGAGCTGTTCTAGGTGGTTAGAGGGTTCCATCCTTCCCTGGGATACCAACCTTGCTCCCTAATGTTATTTGGACAGAGCTATAAGCCATAGCTTATACTATAAAAGAAGAATATCACCTGACCGCACTGCTCATTTGTCTTGTGCAGTTGTAATTTGAATACCATTCATAATCAATGTACTGTCATGTTTCTTTTTGTGTGCATATTTGTACATGTACAAGGATCTTGTATCCACATCCTTTTCAGAGGGGAAAATTCACAATTGATCTCAACTGGACTTAGTAGCCTTGCTTTGCCTCAAACTCTAAAGGAGTACTTTCCTATCCAAGTACAGTAGAAACAGCTCAAGTGTGAGCATCAACAATCTCCCAGGCACATACTTATATTTCTTCTAACCTCAGAGGACAAGATATGCAGGAAAGATTTAAAATTTTGGGCTGAACATGTCACCTAGAGAACCACAGTTGAGAGACATATTAGTCCAAACTCCAGGATTCAGCCAATAGCCCTGTATCTGTGACACTCATTTTGAATTGATAATAGATTGGATGCTCTTCTGATTCAAATCAACATCAGTCCAAACTCCCATTGAAGGAGGGCCAAATATACCAAATCGAACAGGTACCAAGCTGCACAGTTTTCATTCTAGGTAATCCTCAAACTAATCTGGATGGTGAAAGACAATTTTCCCCATTTCTTTTCTCAACCAAGAAAACAGTTCATAGAGATGTTTATTCTTCAATTCTTGATGACGTATCTTGGAAAGAACATTTTCTTTTTTTGTGAAAAGAGTGCAAAGGGCTCTGCTATATCATTCATGTTTTTTGTAAGCCAGCTGACTGTTCAGATATGATTTGGGGTGCATCTCCATTACAAGGATGCAGATGGCCTTCTCATGTCCGAGGGATGGGGTGTACCCACTACTCCCTGCATGAAAACATCAGAGAAGAAATATTTATTCCTCTGCAGTGTGAGAAAGGCACTTTAGAGTCAGGTCACAAGGAACATCTCTGAAACCATTGCTTTGCACCTGGATCCCTTCAGTCCTGCCACTGTGTTATATCCATATGTGCTGAAAGAACTAAAGAGGCCATCCCTTTCCTGTACACAGAGGCAAACCCAGTGTCAATGTGCAAGCCTTGTCCACTTTTCAACATAAATCTGGCTGGTGGCAAATAAGATGATGAACCTCAATGATGAAGGCACACATCTCCAGCCATCTTAAGCCATAAGGCGATGTATTTCTGTATTTATGTTCCAACAGAATAGCTAATTAAGCCTTAAGTTCAGATGCCTGCTCCAAACAAGAGGTGGGTGAAGAGCAGCAAAAATAAATTGGAATGGCACATTCTATGGGTGGGAAAGACCACAGTTTGAAAGCACATGCTTTGCATGAAAAAAGATTCCAGATGCATCCTCTATCTTCTTGCCTCTCCTTTATCAGCAATCTGAATACCAACCAAAATAGGCTAAGATTGTTCCAAGTATTCTTGGATTTCAAAATGAATCAGCCTGCCAGCATGCTTAGTGACCAGAAAGGGCTAAATGGAGTGTCTCAGAGGAGTTGATGCAGGGAAACAAAAAGGAAGGCTTCTGAGCTTCCTAGAAGCAATCTAGCTGGCCGCTGTGACAAAAAAGGATGTTAAATTCAAAGTGCTTTTAGTGCGATCTTGCAAGGTAAAGACAGAAACCAAGGGCAGTACACTGCAAAGCATGCTTTGTATACTCAACAGCTGTTAATTCACTGAGCAACTGGGTAGCACCCTCAATATGCATGCAGAGATAATTTACTGTGTTTTGACAACACATGATGTGCAAATTTTGCCAATGTCTCTACACTCCAACTCACACCCTTGCCAAACATACGTAGATCTTTCTCCTTTCAATGATTCCTAGTTAGTTTTTGGTTAGTTCTATAGTTTCCTGCACTTGGTAAACAGGGAACCACCCTCTGTACAAAGAAACAATATACATTCTCCTCACTTCTTCCTTCTAGAGAAGTCATTGTTTAGTCACAGTTTCTAGAAACAGGCCAAGACCAAAGCTTTTCCCAAACTTCTTTTTCTGGATTCTGTGGAAATAGAGATTTCTAAGTGTGTGCTGCACCATGATGTGGAGAGTGGGGTCAACACTGTAACACTTTGGTTAACACTGTTAACCACAAACTATGTGAAATTTGAACAAACGCTGTGCAAACTGTAATGTCCACATTCTCTGGTTGAATTTTCGTGCAATTTTTTCTCAGTTTGACAGGTTTGCAAGAGGCAGATGTGTTGTGCAACTCTGCACTTTTCAACGAACATGCAAGCATAAACCAGAAGTCAATCTGGAGTCAGTTAGCTCATGACAAAAGTCATGTGCAGCTGAAGATTAAAAACACAGTGTAGATGGGAAGAACAGTTGTCCTCTTCCTTCAGCTAGTCTTTCCCTCCCCAAAACAATTTTTAAAACAATTTTTTTCTTAGAACCATTGACTGGCACATGTGAATGAGCTATCTCAGTATCCTGTGCTCAATACACAGAATTTCTGACCTGGAAATACTACTCAGCTCCCTCATATTGGTCTCATATTGGGCTGTGTCAAAGTACACTTTCTGGAAAGCTGGCCAGATGTACCACTTCTATTACCTGGAGGTGTGAGATGTACCTAGCATTCATTGACAAAATGGATATGAGATCTTGACTTCTAAATGCTCTTGGGACAGGAAAAATAGCAAAATAACCAGACACCCAAGTAAAATATCAAGGTGTGGCTTGAAGAAACAAGGTGTGTTTCCCCTTTGGCATAATCACTACATAAGTAAAGTTTCTTCAGTATACTTTCAGAGCAAAAAAATAAATAAATCTTCAGAATTTATTTCAGATATTTCTAATTTGTTTAGGAATGAAGTTGGGATAGATCATCATTTAGTGCCTAGGAAGAACCAAAAAACCGTATAAGGGATAACAAGAACCTCTGCTTTGACAAAGTTATTTAGATTATAAATTCTAAAAGGCACACAAAAACTTCCTCAGTTTGCCTTTTTCATCACACAAAGTGTTCTGTACTCAAATAAGTTCACCTGAGATTTCATTGGTTCCTCAATGAATAGACAAGAAATGATTTCCACATGCTTTTAACCCTTCTACAGACACATGAGAAAAATGCTGCTTTAACATTCTGAGGTTACATTTCCACCTCAGTTTTACAAATATAAACAAAGAACCAATCTTGGGAAATAGGTACATATCCCTTCCCCACTCCCCAATAGTTAAGAGTTCAAAAAATGTTGTGCAGCTTATTCCAGGCAGAAATTCATAAGATCCATGTTAACTTTCATTTTGAAGTGAATACATTTCAGTTTCTAGAGCACTCCTAAAAGTGCAAAGAAAGAGTTGACTTGCTCTCAAAAGATGACTAAATGTGAAGTTTAAATTAAAACAAATCTTCAGTTTTATAACATTTCAAAGGGGATGATTCTACTGAATTAACTATTCTATGGAGGCAACAAGTGGGCATATAAATTACCACCCACCTCTCAAGTTGGTTGGATAAACCAAAAACTGGCACAGGAAGTGCAGTTATTATGAGGTTTTCAGAGCATCATTAGAACACAGCAAAAACATGAAGTCAGAAAGTTATTCAAACCTATATTGAGGTTACTTCTCTCCTTGGGCGCCAAACAAATTTTGCTGGTAGGTTGATTTTTCTAAGATTTGCTCCCCAAGTATATTTTTAATATAATTTCTATTGTTGTAAAATTTGGATAAAACATACATTACATTCCCCAATGGGATAGTAGCCATATGTATCAATAACTTGCTAAACCTTGACTTTCTGTGCTTATGACTAGCCCTTTTAGCCTTCATATCTTTCTTCCTCCCAGATGTTCTCTGGCTTCCTTATTCTTCAAACCTAGCTATTAACAGTGCTTGCATAAAGTTAATACAGAATTTCCAGTTTTTGACAAAATTCTATACTATATTATCTATTTCTGCAAGTTCACACATTTTCACCAACCAGTCATCTACAGTAGGTAATTCATCACTTTTCCATTTTTTTGCATATACTACTCAAGTAAATTTTAATAAGGTCCTAAGAAAAATACAACTATAGGATTGAATAATGCAAAATAATCAGCACTTTGAGGGCAGATGAATTTAAAAGGCCTAACTGTTCCTGCAATGTTTAACAAATCTGACTTGAGGAACATTCACTCGGAATGCTAGCAGGATACAGATTGAAGGCTGTGGGACAGCACTTACTTTATCCACATTATTTGGATAATCTGGAATAAAGCATGGATAATCCAAAACAAAATGTATTTGGATGAGCTTGACTCTGGATTACCCAAATATTGTGGACGAAGTAAGTGTAGTCTGGATGAAGCTTGGGTCTAATCTGCTCTTGGATAAAGATTCTGATAATCCTTTCAGGAGTTTTATGGTTTAAGAAAAACTGGATAATATTTAAAAGCATAAAATGAAAAAGGTGGCATCCAAAGCTTTACTTGACACTTGTCAAGAAAGGCTCCATGAACCACAATGCTGTGTGCCATGCTACAGATAAGGAATTAACTGAATCACCATCCTGTTCTACTAACCAGATGTCTAGGAAATTCACAAGCATGACTAATGGGTAAAAATGGCACTTTATACACTTAAGATTCTCCAACAACAGATCTTCAAACCTGCCTCTTTTGACAGTGAAGGTAGTTAGTAGACATCATACACTTGTAATCCCACTCTCTCACCTCCTTCTAAAAATCCTCCAAGGGTGTGTTCCATAGGCAATAAAATCCAGACAGGATTCAAACTCCAGGGTTCCCATTACCTAAGCAAGTAATATGAACTCTGCAAGCAGCATTCCCATTCCACTTCTTATCCCCACATTTTCTGAGCACTAACCTGCAGAAATCTGGGGGAGGGGAAACCCTGGGGAAAACTGGACTTTTCTTACAATTTCCTAGTCGAGCCTGCTTTTTTTTTCTAGATGGGAACGTTCCTGGGCTTTTTGAGGTGGAGCTGCAACCTCCTGCCCAATGCCAGCCACATATGGGTAGGGTCTCACAGCTTGCCATGCCCACCACACCCACCATGCTAAAGAAAAGGCAAAAGGTTGTACAGGAAGACAGTAAAAAAGTTTTGAACATTTTAAGCAGAAGCGTGAATCAAACCATTCCCCCCCCTATCTGCTTGTGCGCACATGGCAGTCTTGCGGAGGTGGAAGGAGGAGCTGCCACTGCTGTTATTCCTTGCCCTTGGCTCACTGTCGCCAGGACAGGTGCATCTTGCTGGTTCTGATAATGCAGAAATTCAAAGCAAACTGGGCAGAACCTGTTCGAGCGTATCCCTTAGAGGATGCAGCTTGGGACTTGTTTCCTGCTCACCCCAGTCCACTTATGGCCCTGTCTCCTCCAATCTGTGAGTAATCTGTTGCTGACAGTACTAACAACTGCCAGATTAAGGGGTGTTGGGCACTGGAGAGACCCTGAACAGTATTTTCAGTGAATAAAAGTGAAATAAAGTGAAATTTATTTCTATATTTTGTATATTTTCTGTTTAATAGTGTATTACTTTGAATTGCTTATTGGACTGTGGGGGTTTTTTTGTTGGCTATATTGAAAAGTTTTTTCTGGAAGGTCAGTGTACAAATAGGGTAATAAGGAACTGGTGCCAACCCTAAATTTGGTCTGAAACTCCAACAGTTGTTCTCCGTAACTGGACCACAAGCCCCTTTTCTATCTACTCTCCAAATTCTTCTCTATAATTTCCTTCCAAACCTCTTTATTTCTGTAAAAAAAAAATACACCTGTGCTACATTGCTTCTTCATATAAAATTCTAAAAGTGAATAACAATGTTTCTTTAAAAAAACTAACCCCATCACTTCCATAAAAGCATAACTGAAAACAGTGGGTGGTATGGAAGAAACCATTCCTACTAGGAAGGCCTGGATGGAAAAGGAAATTTTCACTAGCTCCCTACATGTTATTCCAAAGTACCTTCTGATTCTCAGAAGGGAGAGCTTTTGAAGGTGTTTTCACAGCTACACAGAAGGATAAATTGGTAATCTGTAGTACCCGCAAGAAGACTTGCCTCAATCATCTTGGCTTTTTTATAGAATTAAAACTGAAAAGACCTACAACAAGCGAGAAGGTCTAGCCCAAACTCTTAAGTCTAGGCACGGACTTGGTAGTTATTTGTAGCTATGGGAACTGTAATCATGGTAGAATATTGAGATCTTCCTAGCACTCCAATAACCCATGTACACCACAGTAAAGTCCATCCTGATGCCAGGTGCTTCATTGTTAATCTGAGCCTGGGACAACATCTCCACTCTTACTCTGAACTACAACCACTTTTAACCTTTTGTATGCTTTTGGAACCTGCCTTAAAACAATTTCTATTTTTCTTGGTATTAAGGATAGAATAAATAAATGTGTTTACTGTATTTGCTCTGAACTGATCAATATTTAAAACTGACTGATTATGGAATGAGTCTTTTTCTATGTGTTTCAGAGCTAGTATTTTGAGATAATGTCAAAATCTTGCTGTGTTTTCAGCCTATGAATAAAAGTCCTATTGGGGTACTAAGATATGTACTTTTCCTTGGGCTCCAGCTTAATTGGAAAACTATGCACTTTTAAACTCTCAGTTAAAAATGCTGTTAATACATAAGTATTCTCTGATCACAACAGTACTTGTCAGGAACTCTCATAATAAGGCAGAATTACATTTTAAAGAAAACAGGCTTGGGTCAAACAGACTGTTGGTGGTTCTAACCATAAGTCCAACCTCTGCATGACCAGAGCTCCAGGTAAATTCACCCAGTTTTCAAAGTTTGGTTGATACCATTATAGTCCTCTCCATGCATATTTTGGATGTGACTCATCTACTTATGAATTGCATAGCAGTGCCAAGGAGATCCCAAGATTGTTAGGTAAAGCACCTAACAGTCCCAGGCTCTCTGACAAACTGCAGTACGGCACATCTCTAGGGCCAAGTGTATGTTATTTGTAAATTTGCAAATGAGTGTCCTTACACTAAAAGGATGAATAGTTAGAACTTTTTAGTGTAAGACAATGGAGCAAACGCATGGTAAAGATGTGCATGGTTGTAAAGAAAGGAGATTCTCTCTCCTTTTATAATACGTAAATTCAGAAATAACAAATGAAAATATACTACTGGTAGATTAGAGAGAAGACAAGGCA
This sequence comes from Aspidoscelis marmoratus, assembly GCA_014337955.1. Lineage (NCBI taxonomy): Eukaryota > Metazoa > Chordata > Lepidosauria > Squamata > Teiidae > Aspidoscelis > Aspidoscelis marmoratus. The sequence goes on from MTQE01001141.1 coordinate 13,451,134, forward strand.
CAACTTGTTCATACAGAATACACCTGGTTTACGCTATACTGACACAAAATACGGTTATGGTCTCTAGGGTCAAAAAGAGAAGAGGACATACCCGGAGAACTGTGACAATAATGTATGACATTCAAAATTTCACCTCTATTAACAACACAACTAAAATGTAAACAGCAACTTGCACCTCTGTCCCTTGCCTCCAGAAGAACTTTGCCTCTGAATATTATGAATGCTGAGGGACTAACAGGAAATTGTTTTCCAATTCTGCTTGAGTGCTTCTCAGAGGCACTTAACTAACTGATGTTGGGTTTAGGAAGCTGAACTAGACAGACTGTTATAGCAAAATGACAGTGTCCCTGACCTCTATCCATGCTGGCTGGAATTGACCAAAACTTAAGGCAAAAAACAATAACCAACCATATATAAAACAAGTACATGTTAAATTGCTCAATCCAAGGAAAATGATTATGCAGATGACGGTTTCATACGTCATCAATGAATGAGTCCAGCAAAAGATAGCTCCACCTGTTCTGAAACTGCATTTTATTGCAATAACAAAAAAAAAAAAGCCTCTAGAAAGAATTATCTTTTCCAGGTGAAGTTTCCACATGCCCTTTGCACACACATCTGAACAAAACCTTTGAAGGAGAAATCCTAGGGGCTAGAACTTTAATAAAGCAGAATAATCCTTTCCTAAGACACATCCTGAATTCGCATCAAAGCAGCATTCACTAAGCAAGTTACCCACTGAACAGAGAAGCCCTCTGCAAAATATTTTGTTATTTCCACATTTTTGTACATAAAATTAACATCCACAGACTTACTTTTCTTGGCTTGACTTTGTCTTGCAGATCGTACTGGCCAATTCCTTTATAACTGATTCCAAGCCACCATGGGATTCCTTGCTTATCCTGAAGAACAGAGAGATGCAGCTGGTAAAGTTGAAGTGAAGTACCACAGAATATTCAACTGCTTTTCCCTTATCAACAAGTATCTGCAGGTTTGAGAAAGCAAAGCAACTTTTCTGTTAGCACACCTGCAGCCATCTGAGTAAGGTTCATTGTTTACAGAGGTCTGCCTGTCACTCCTATCCCAGCTGGAAGATGCTGTGCAAACAGGCAGAAACTGATTTAGAGAAGCGACATTCCTTGCAATGGCTAGGCAAGCTACAAGCAAAGGAAAAACTGTGGGAGGCAGAACAACAATAAAACAGATTTAACAAGCTGTCCAAAGTACAGCTGGCTTGGGTCATGACTGAAAGAATGGACTATGTACACATGTAATTATATTACGCACACTAACGCAAAAGCAGATCCTAGTACACTTAAAATTGCAACCTATCTTGTAAAGAACTTTTGTACTGTATGGGTGAGTTCCCACTCAAGGAATAAAGCGCTATCTATAAAGCTATTTACAACGGGATTTGCATCGATATATAAAGCAAGTTAAAAGGAAGGAAACAGCATCTGGCAATCGGATTCAAGCCCAATTTTCTGTCCCCACTCTAAACACTTAAAATGCTTCCAAAAACGGATTGGGGAAAGTGATTCTTTCCCCTCCTCTCCCCATTGCCTAGGGCACACGGCGGCAGCAACAACTCAAGCCCTGTTTGCCTGCTCACCTCCACAGCCACCATCCCCAGCAGGGGTTCCCTCCGAAAAAAGCACCCTGGCTGGCTGGCTGGCTGCGCACGCACGCACACACCTCCAAGATCCTGCAGATTTCCTCCCTTTCCATTTTTAAAGGACAGAATTTTTAAACAGTCAGAATTGTGCAAAATTGCAACATTGTTATCAGGTGTGAACTGGGTGGATTGCTACAATGAAACTGGCTGCTGTACTGAAAGGGGCTGACTTGCAGGGTGAAACCCCACCCATTTCATGATGTATTTGCCCAAACACTGCTCTAGCATTCCCACAACAATAAGGAAGAAGCGTTTTAAAAGCCAAAACTGGAAAAAAAAACACCTGAAAAATCGGGTGTTTACTTATTCCATTTTAAAGATGAATAATCCTCAAAATACCCCTAAAACTGATTGCGAATGGCGATGACAAGGATCCAAACAGTTTTTAAACAGTTTTAAGTGGTAATGGGAACACAGCTTATATAAAGGAAAAATATAAAGGAAGTTAGTAGGTGTTAGTCTATTGAGTCATCCTGCCACCTGTGCATTTCAGCACATAATTGGGACAAGAGCATGGCTATGCCTGATATCCAGGCATCATGTCTAACTCGGATGACCTCTGGCCCCACAGATATTTTGCACTTCTATAATTGACGACTGTGTGAGGCTACTGGCTGCATGGAACACCAGTGCACTGACAGTGATACTTTCATTCAAGTTCAGTTAATATGTAGCTTTTGGAAGAAAGGCAAGACAGGTAAAAAGTGAGCACAGGCTGTATGGCTCCTCATTCAACACAGAGGTTAAACATATCAAGGAGAAGTCTGAATAGATCTAACATGATGGAAGATAGAATTTGGTGGAATGATATTTGCCACGTTTTTATTTATTTATTTTTAAACAAGATCACACTGAAATGTGTGAATTTATAACTTCATTAAGCTCAACAAATTAAAACAGCAAAACGAAGATGATAGAGAGAGGAGATATGAACACTCATATTTTTTTAAAAAACTTATTTAAAAGTCTGCCTAACATAAGGTAACTTTTTAAAAAATCACAAAGTATTCTCAAATAACTAGCATTCCAACCCTTCATCAAATAGGCTTAATCTGCATAAAATCTTAACATTATATAGTATGGTGAATACAACACATTTTAAAGCATTGTGCATTCTGCTTCTACTTCAACAGTTCCACAGTTGCATTAGTAATAAAGAAAGGAGCTGAACTACTGGGTTTTTAGATGCACAGAATCTGTTTTAGAATCACTGCTGTTAACATACAGATCCATGTAGTTACATCCTAAATCCCTGAAGCCCAATTCATGCATTTCAGATCAATACATGCAGGCACATACAGAACTTTGGGAGTAACAGCTATAGTGACTCATAGTTTATTGTTTTCTTCGCATTGGGTTCTTGATCCACTCTTATATTGTGTACAGTTTTGTTGCTTATAACCCATATACATCTTGCTCACACTTGCACTTATAATACTGAATTGCCCTCCTCCTCACTGTGCAACACCATCTAATTTTTCTAAAGCTGTGGAATGGGAAGACAATGGTTCTGGGACAGGGCCTCTAAGAAATGCTTAACCCTTTTTCTAGAGTTTTAACCCTTCTGTTTGTATCCACACAAAAAGGAATCACAAACTTCAGAAGATGTGATTGAGGATCTCCTGCATCAGATTTGTTTATTTCTTGTGGCTCAGCCTGAAGGCAAAGTAAGCTGTGTACATGCTTCAAGTTGAACACTTTTGTTTACTTTGTGGCTAAAATAAGCATAAAATAAATGTTCAAATAAAAGTAAATCTGGAAACCTGATACTAAGCAGGTCCAGCTGGTCACTGCTGGGATGTGTGACCATCTGAAAAGCATATATATGATGACTTGGATTCCATAACAGAAAAGAAGCGGTGAAAATAAATATAAGGGAGTGGGGATGAGAGAAGGAATGTATGATTTCTATTTCCAGCTTGCATCGTATCTGCAGATCTAGCCAATTCTTCCACCAAATCAGAACAGCCACACCATAAATGCCCCAGAACCCTGCACTGTTAAGAGACAGGGCATTCCAACACATATTTTATTTTAGGTGGGGGACAAAACAGCAGACTGCCTTTAACTTACCTGCCTACTTGGGAGCAGACAGGTAAGTGAATGGTGAGAGGTGAATCTGTGACTACAGTGGTAATACAAGCAACACTTGCTTAAATTTCCTCTTTTGTGTAACTATTAAAGGCCTGGGAGTCCTGTTTGCTTTTCCAATGGGTAACCCTAGTAAAAGATATTTCTTCTTTTATCACTACAGTATTATGTTTGAAAATATATGGATTTTCCTTCTTCCAAGTGCCACCCTTTTGCGGTGTTTCCTCCTAACAAGGTTTCAAAATGCCCATAAGACTTAAATTCTTTTCTACTAACCTTTACTCCATAGTAATGGACTCCATAGGTAGGCAGGGCTTCAACCACTTTCATGTACCTATACAGACACATTGACACATCAATCACCAGTTATCTGAAATCTCTTTTAATGTATTCATTAGTCTACATTCGTATTTAACCTCTGTTTAATCCAGCAGGGGGAAAAAATATCCTCCTCATAATACTTTCAGAATGAATCACTCAATATACCTAGTATGGAAAGATTCTTAAAACAAGTTAAACACTAAACTGTACGGTCAACCCCCCACCCCACCCCACCCCACGCCACCCCACCCCCCCAGAATGGAATTAGTACGTGTTTTTATCTCAGAAACAAAACTTGAACCTATCAGTTGTGGTGAGAAGTTTGCCAGGTGTTCCCTCTGTTCTACTTGCCAGTGTAACAGCTGAACTCCATTAAAAATCTGGCTCCAGACATAGGTCTGAACTACTTTCCAAGTTTAGCTCTAAAGCACAATATATTCTTTGGAATACCCTTTCATAGTAACTGTAACTGACTTGGCTATATGACAGAAATCTGAATAAAGTACACATAGAACCAAAGAGACATGGCTGGAATTGAGAGTTGACCAAATGCCCATTCACAGAATTTTGGGTTGTTTACACAGCTCCTCCTATTGGATCAGTTCCTACTTAGGAGCCAGACTATGAAAGGCACATATTGGAGGTCTCAGGAGAATTATTTAGAGCCTAGAAGAAGTGCTGTGGTAGTGTGGGATTGCAGACAAGCAGTTTCAAAATAGTTTGGATTGATGAACTCTTAATTGTGCCAAAACTGATGTCTAGGTTTTGCAAGTACCATGGGCGTGTTGACTGCCTGGTGACCTGCCTGCCTGGTGCAAAGGTTGCAGACATCACACGGCATCTAGATAGGTTAGTAGACAGTGCTGGGGAGGAGCCAGTGATCATGGTACATGTTGGTACCAGTGATGTTGGGAAGTCCAGGACATCCAGGGTTGCATTCTGAGAAATGCTACCTGTTCCATGTGCAGGACCAGACAGACAGGCAGAGCTCAGGAGCCTCAATGCGTGGATGAGTCAGTGGTGTCGGAAGGAGGGGTTTAGATTTGTAAGGAACCGGGGGACATTTTGGGACAAGCCAAACCTGTACAAGAGGGATGGGTTACATTTGAACCAAGATGGAACCAGACTGCTGGCCATTAACATTAAAAAGGTTGCAGGGCAGCTTTTAAACTGATACCTGGCAGAAAGCCAACAGGAGTTGGGCAGCATCCGGTTCGGGAGAGTGCACTCTCAAGTGAGGAGGGCTGGAAATATGCACATAATGCTGAGCAAAGGAGAACGATGCAAGGGGCAGTATAAGGATTCACATGTTCCTCGACAGCAGAAACTAGACCAGAGGAGTGAATATAAATGTATATATGTAAACACCAGAAGCCTTTGAGCTAAAATAGGGGAGCTAGAAAGCTTAGTTACAGAAAATAGGATTGATAGTATTGGCCTAACTGAAACCTGGTGGACCAGTGAAAACCAATGGGATACAGTCATCCCAGGTTACAAACTGTACAGGAAAGACAGGGAAAGGCGACATGGAGGTGGTGTAGCCTTGTATATTAAGGAAGAGATAGAATCTTATGAACTGGAATGTCCTGGTGAGTCTGACTCTTCCACAAAAACAGTGTGGGTAAAATTACCAAGCCAAAAAGGAAGCCTAACAATAGGGACATACAACCTTCCTCCCAACTAAACGCCCGAAGGAGATCAACAACTGGAAAAGGAGGTAAACGGGGTATTCCAAAAAGATAGGGAAGTTATAATGGGGGACTTCAATTATCCTCACATAGACTGGGTGAACTCCTGTTCAACTCAGGAAAGAGAGAAAATTCCTAAACCAGTAATGTTCCTTTACCAGTAATGTTCAGGACCTGGTAAAGGACGTCACTGTAGCTGATCCAATTGGGAACAGTGACCCCAATGCAATAACCTTTGGCTTAAATACAGGGAGTAAGTTCTTAAAGTCTAACACAGAGACCTTAAATTTTCATAAGGGAAACTTCCCAAAATGAGGAAATTAGTAAAATGGAAATTGAATGGGAAAGTTAGAAGAGTTCAATCACTTCAAAATGCATGGAGGCTACTTAAAAACACAATAATGGCAGTGCACCTAGAATGCATACCTAAAAGGAGAAAGGGGACTTCTAGGTCCAAGAAGAAACCAGTGTGGCTCACAAGTGCAATAGATGAAGTCATTAAAAACAAGAAGAGTTCATTTAGAAAAGGGAAGGTTGTCCGAATGAGGAGAACAGGAGGGAACATAGACACTGGCAACACAAATGCAAGATAACCATTAGGAACGCTAAGAAAGATTTTGAGGAGCACCATTGCCACGATGCCCAGCGATCCAGTTAATGCCTGCCCTCTCTGGGAGTAGCTTGGCCCTGTCAGGATGCTGGGTTCGTGCAACGGCCAAGTGAATACTACAGTGTGGACACAAAACACTGGTAGCAAGCGTTTCAACAGTAAGCTAAAACAAGTTTATTATTACACACAAGCAATACTAGAAGATAATAAGGTTCAGGTAGTTGTTGGTTTAAATTTGCAAGTCTCTTAAGGCTAGGAGCTACCCCTTTCTCTACAGGAAAATAGTCCCCCTTTTAAAAGACAAACCTCTTCACGTTCCTCCCTCTGACTTGCTCAGCCACAGCTCAAGCCAAGCCAGTGTACCAGAACGTGGCCCTAGATGATCACAAGGCCCAGTCCGTCCTTGCTTGTCCGATCATCCAGCCTGGTCAGTTGCTGGCGAAGTCTCCCTCGGAGCCCCAATCTTCCTCGATTGTCCCCTTCAGAAATCGCTCAGCCAACAGCCCAATGGTCAGCTACTGGTCCCAGCTCCCTCAGGATTCAGCTCTTTTCCTTTCAGCTCTTGTCCCAGCATGAAGACATAGTCTGCTGTCTTCTGTGTTCCTTTATACTCATCCCCCTGACCCTGATTGGCTCTAACCGCAATAAAATGCTGCTGGGGACTCCTAACAGAGGTTGCTGTCCCTCCAGCCTGATTGGTGGGAACTCCTTCTCTAGCCCCTCCAGCACTCAGATCCCCGGACAGCTTTTCCCTCCAAAACCTTACTCCAGCCAATCACTGCAACAGGGCCCGCACAGGATTTCCCGCTCTTTTTGCAGCCCAAATCCCAGGGTTTGCAACAAGCTGTTTGCCCCAAGGCTGGCTATTGCAGCTAGCTAGAAGCCTGCAAAGCCAGAAAGCAAAGCAGTTTGCAGCCTGTATCCTGAAACCGTCACAACCATTGCTAAAAACATCAAAAGAAATAACAAGAACTTCTACAAGTATATCAGAAGTAGGAATCCAACCAGGAAAGCAGTTGGACCATTAGATGGAAAAGGACAGAAAGGGATAATTAAAGAAGACATGAAGATTACAGAGAGACTAAACGAATTCTTTGCCTCTGTATTCACGAAGGATGACAGAGAATACATGCCAGTAGCTTAGCCTGTATTTTCTGAAGAATTAAACTGGACAGAGATAACCAAGGAGGAGGTTCTTGCATGTCTTAATAAACTAAATGTTAACAAGACACTGGGGCCAGCTGGTATTCACCCAAGAGTCCTTAAGGAACTCAAATGCAAAATTGCTGACCTTCTAGCATAAATAATCTTTCCCTAACATCAGGCTCTGTACCTGAGGACTGGAGGGTAGCAAATGTAACATCAATATTCAAAAAAGGATCCAGGGGTCATCCAGGCAATTACAGACCAGTTAGCTTAATGTCGGTTCCATGTAAGGTGATGGAAACCATTATTAAAGACAAAATTAGTGTGCACATGGAGGAGAAGAGGGTCATCAGTTTATGGAATGTGATGCTGGAAGAGATGGTGACAGCTGGTAGGGTTAGACAAATTTATGTATGTCAGATCTATCAATGGCTACTAGAATGAATGCCTAGGTGCATCTTTCAGGCTGGGGGAGGAAGCGGGGCACTTCTAAGGCCATTTGCTGGGATTCAAGAGCAGGCAAAGGTTTGTCCTTGTCTCTGCTTGAGATGCCCATGAGTATTTAGTGGGCCACCGTGCGCAACGGGATGCTGGACTAGAAGGGCTGTGGTGTGATCCAGCAGGGCTTCTCTTATGTTCTTATGTTCAAGCTGCTGGAAAAAAACAAGTCTCTCTTAATTGTGCTGTCACTTACCACAGCCTCTACTACTAATCAAACTAGTTTCATCTAGTGGTTACGGACCCAGACTCTTATTTGAGAGTACCGGGTTTTATTCCACCCTCCTCCATGAAGCCAGCTGGGTAACCTTGGGCTAATCACAGCTCTCTTCTGAGCTCTCACAGCCCCATCTACCTCACAAGGTGTTCTGTTGTGGGAAGAAGAACAGAAGCTTTGTCAGCCACTTTGAGTCCCCTTAAATAGGCGAGAAAAGCGGGGTAAAAAAGCCAACTCTTCTTCTTCATCATCATGTCAAGCGAATAAACTATTAGTGAAAGTTCTTCCACACCTTCCCGACCGAATTGCCAAAAGAAATACTTACTGAACAATAGCCTGTCCTCTGGTCAGACCCTTATATTTTATATAATGTTCTATGACTCTGTCCTCACTGTAGAAAAAGCAGAAAAGTTCATTACAAGAGGCAGCATTCTTTTACCACAGAAAATGTTTACACATGATCCAAAAATCATTCACATCACATACAAACATCACATTGATAGTGTGATCTGATGTGCTAAAATGGAGACCACTGGGGGATATTGTGCATCCCTTCTGCAGATGTGAAAAAGTTACTCTTAGGGTGACGTACATATTTGGGGTGGCTGAGGCAGAAGGCTACAGAGGCTCTTAGCCAATCCCAGCCCACTACAGCTGCCAACCAATCAGGTCCATGGAAAATTGTGTGGTGGTTGCCAATGGGAGGCAAGGAAGGAAGATGACGGCAAGGAAAGAAGAGAAGGCAGGCTGCAATTTGTAATTCAGAATGAAACTGTATAACAAATCCCTTGATATATTACTGTATAACAAATCCCTTGCTATATTACACTGGCTTCTTAAGATTTAAACAATCATGAAGTATTGTGCACGTTCATATAGAATGTCATATTACTAATACGAAAGGGTAGAATATGTTAAAGTTATCAATTAGGAAAATGAGTGAAGCTTACTTTAACTAATACAGCTGGAATTGTGTCAATGGATTTAACCTTCCTCCCTTGTTATGCAGCGTGACTGCATTATGTATGATGGTGATAAGAACTGACACATAAATGTAAGTAGAGTTTGTTCACTCAGAGTAGCTCCATCTGGTCTTTTACAAGACAAAAAGTGCTATATGACAAGGATATATACATTCTGAAAGATTGATGGAAGAAATTAAGAATACTAAAACAACCCCGCTGGATCTGACATATGGATCTTATGAGTAAAGGATGAAGGATCTAAAAATGAGAAAACCAAGGGATGCAAATGTAAAAGGTGACATTGTATATGAACAGTAGCAAATCTTGTCAACAAGAACTATTTAACATTTAACTATTTAACAAGGGCTGTGGGACTTCTTACATATCTTCAAATGGACATGGGATAGCTGTCTTGACAGAAAGCCTAGAACGGGAAAGTATTTTGATGGCTGAGAATTCTGGACCACACAACTGACTGCTCACCCTAGGCATCACCCATGCCCGCCAACAACTGGCCAAGACCCCATCACTTATACATCAAAATTTTTCAAAGCTTGCATACACTTCGAAGATAAAGCTGTGCCTTTTTCTGTGTTCTGGACTAGGTGTGGAAGCACCAAAAGCTGGACTGGAACAAGATGGCTTGTGATGGTTCTGGACCACAGGCCTATTCGCGCTACAGCCTGTAGAGCATGATTAGTGATCCTCTGGTGAAGAGCATACATACATGGAGTAGGCTGTTACAGCCTCCAAGCATGTCTGCCCGCACCAGAAGTGCACTAACCATTGATTAGCAGCGGAGGACGAAATCATCCTCCACACGTTAACCAGAGATTTACCCCAAGCATCTGGAGCAGGAGCATTTGCTCTTCTGCTGCTGCTCTGGGGTTGTTTGACAACTGCAGACAACCATAGATGTAACTGCTTGTGTGCAGAGTGTCAGCGTTGTCAGGGTGACAGCCCTGACACATGCGCAGTCACAGAGGGTGCCACAGCTAAAATGGCAGTGCCAGGGGAAGACCGGGTCCCGGATTAAATAAGGTAAGTATTTGATCGCGGGTGGATGGGGTGGGGGCTAAATCGTCCTCCTTTTAAAAACGCCCCACAATGGTGCAAGTTCCATGCAGACAAAGTGGACAAGGGACTTGCTTGTACTGTGATTATAAATGAGTGCAGAAAGGGTCAAACTGTCTGAGTTTTGGTAGTTTGTATTGTAAACATTTATTCCACTTAGTCATTGCTTTTCAACAAATCCTGAGGGGGATGAAAGTTCCATAGAATCATAAAAGTGTTTATGTATATAGTAGCTGGATGCAGGTCTAGAAGGCTGAATGGGACAAGAATATTTTAGATTCAATCCTTGCTCAGAGTCACTGAATGATCTCAGTAAAGGCATCTGACTTATTGTACAATGGCAAAAATAAGGTTTAGATCAATTACATTTCCAGCCTGTTTTTACAATTTCTGCATTTGCTGCTTACTCGTACTAATTTTTATCAACTTACTGATCATTACCTATATGAAACACAGATCCAGAATTCCTAGAAGAGGAAATTTCAGCAAGGGTTATATTTTTCATAAATTTTACTAATTGTTTTACTATGCGTTGTGAACTGCCATGAGACTTCTAGATGAAGGCAGGGTACAAATGAAATAAATAATTCCTGCATTACTAACTGCCCCTGCTGAAATTATACATAAATATTTATTTACATAAATATTTGTGTTACTTTGGATCTAGAATTCCACCTTAGTTTGAATCTAGAATTCTACCACAAGGAACTCTGCCCACAGGATGAAACCACTGAAATGGGTATAATTTTTGCTTTTCCCTTCTTCATTCAGCAGTTCTCCATGATTCTTCAAAAGTTATTCCACAGAATGAAAGAACATTCTGGATCAGTGGGAGAATGGAGGACCCTCGTCATCCATCAAGAAGCTGTGTTGCACCTTAGTCCCTTCTAAAAAGATGCCCTCTGTTTCTGAAAAGGGATACTGGGATATCAAGCTGGTCTGAACTAGCTAGAAATAGGTTGGATGCAAATGTGATAAGAAAAACAACTATATCTTACCAATAAGCAAGTGATGGGTGTTCTTGTAAGGTCTTTGTTGGAAAAACAGGCAAGTTCTTTAGATCTTTTCTTGCATTCTCATCACTAAAACAAAGAAAAACAAGATAAACAGGTTCTACCTTGAAATTACAGAGGTGAATAATGCTTTTATCAAAAACTATTGCATTCTAGGCACTATGAAGGAGATTCATTCACAGCGTTCTCCAGCTGTCATTGCACTGTAACTTTATAGGCCTTCTTGCATGACAATTCTGAATAAAAGGAGGTACATTGTTCTGATTAAGAACACGTTGTTATTGAGGAAACTGAGTTTGGGCAAAAGAAAAAAGTGATAATATTCATCATTATTTTTTCCACTGAAACTTTGGAGATAACCCATTTAATGCTCTTTTTTTTTTTTGCTAAGATCAAGTGTAATATGACTTTGAAAGAATTTTTTAAAAGGACATGCTCATCATCTGTTTATATGCTTATTTAGGCCAAACAGTTTCTGCAGAATTTTTGCACTCTTTAGCAGCAATCAGCAAGCTCCAACATGACTTTTTGGCATCAAGCATTCTTTTCATTCCCTGAGTCATTTATATGTGGTTTCCCAACAGGGCAAACTGATGCGAGACTTCATACATGGCGCTTATCTCTAGCTCAAAACTAAGCTCCAGAGTTTATGCATCTTCAGACAATTTGGCAGGGAAAATTACTACGTCTCTCTCTCGTCACTTTTGCAGGTATGTGTTCACCCAGGAAACATAAAGTATCATCCTAAGATCACAACTGTATGTTGCATTAATAAGATGCATCCAATCACTTATGTAAAAAGTCACGTTGAAGCTGTTCAATACAAAATGTCATGATAATTGCATAATCAACTTCCTACAGGAATAAGAAATATCTTCTACAGAATTGGAATATTCAACTTCTCCTTACTTACAAAAGTGGGATATCTAGCAGACTTGTGCCATACTAAGGTTTGGCAGAACCATACTATGTACAGATGGCTTGGACTGCGAGGTGCTTCATTCAACATGCCCAGGATCTATACAGCATCCAGGTATACATTATGCGACAAACTCACCTGCTATCCGCTGCTTGGCTATAACCATTATTTGGTGTGTGTGACAAACCCTGTTGTGCTTGCTTTCAGGAATATACTTGTGCATGCACATTGAGGCACTTTGTGCCCGTGCAATGTAAGCAAGTGTGAGGCAGCTCCACTCAACAACCTGGAAATAACAATTTTCACCTCTTTTTCTTCCCCACCTGCACCTAGGCACCACACAGAGGTTAGGCCCATTGGTTCAAACACCTAACAGTCCTGCATGGTTCTCTTCTACCAAACTTTGGTTTGGCATAACCCGAATATCCAGTTGTCACAATATGCTGCTACTGAGAAGCAGAAATGGAAGAGAATACAAGGTGTATGGTGAGGGGGCACAAAACATTTCTCCCTGCCAATCTGATCTAAAGCCCCTCTGGTGACACTTGAACTTTTATAACTGCAAAGTTATCCAAACTCCACAAGAAAATTTTCCTTTTGCTACTTCAGAGCCTTCCAAACTTTACTTAATTTTTATCTTTATATCAAGTCAGGCACTGTAATGTGAGAGAGCAAGAAAAAAAAACCCTCTACATGACATGAGATTTACCAAATTTCCCCAAAAATTTGTTCAAAGATTCCCCCCCCCCCAGTTTTTATTAGTTATAAACCGGGTTAAATTAGATGTTTTTACTTGGCTTTCACAATCATTTATCTATTTTATATGTATTTCTATATATTGGCATGAATTACAGTATATTCTGGCTTATAAGACTACTTTTTAATCCAGGAAAATCTTCTCAAAAGTTGGGGGTCGTCTTATTTGCCGGGTGTCGTCTTCTTATACAGCGAGTATATCCCAAACTCTATATTTTAACTGGAAAAGTCGGGGGTCGTCTTATACGCCCAGTCGTCATATATGCCAGAATATACGGTAGTGAAGATACTCAAAGAGCTAAGTAATGTAACTTATATTGAACGAAGGCACTTACTTGATCCGGCGCTCAAATTAATGTTATCATCAATAGTTATTAGAAATGCCTAACTGCCTCCAGGTTGTAGAGCAAGGCAGTGTACTTCTAAAGGCAATTTGCAAGGAACTAGGAGCAGGTGATGGATTTGCTTTTGTCCTCTACTTGAGATGCCCCACAGCAACTGGAAGGCCTCTGTGTGAGACAGAATGGAATGTGACCTGATCCAGCAGGGCTCCTCTTATCTTCTAAATGTTCTTAATAATGTAAAGAAGGTGTGGCTCTGGAAATTGCTGTGGTTTGGTTTACTAGTGCAAAGCTGATTTTAATTAGCTTTCTGAGGTGTTGCTTTGGATCAATCCAATTCAGAATGTTTATAGGGTTAGCTGTTGTTGTTAGTTGCTTGAAGTCCATGTGTATCTAGCACATAAGTACTACTGAACAAGTCAATATTTTAGAAGCACCCGCAAAACAAGCTCTGGAATTAGGTGATCTAGTAAGCTTTATATGTCAAGCATAAGACCCTGAATGTGACCCAGTAGCTGACTGCTAACTAGTACGAAAGCCTGGGTGCAGGTGTTACGTGTGTTAGAGAAGGCATTATATCTAACATAGAATCATAGAATCATAGAATGGTAGAGTTGGAGGGGACCTCCTGGGTCATCGAGTCCAACCCCCTGCTCAAGGCAGGATCTCCTAAACCATCTCAGACAGATGGCTGTCCAGTCTCTGCTTGAAGACCTCCATCGAAGGGGAACCAACCACCTCCCGTGGCAGCCTGTTCCACTGGTTGATCACTCTTACTGTTAGAAATTTTTTCCTAACATCTAAACTAAATCTTTCCCCCTGCAGTTTCACCCCATTGTTTCTAGTCCTTCCTTGAGAGAGAACAGGGCTGATCCCTCTGCCTTGTGACAACCCTTGAGGTATTTGTAGACAGCTATCATGTCTCCTCTCAGTCTTCTTTTTGTTAGACTAAACATTCCTAGTTCCTTAAGCCGTTCCTCATAGGACATGGTTTGCAGACCGTTCACCATCTTGGTAGCTCTCCTTTGAACCTGCTCCAGCTTGTCAGCGTCTTTTTTAAACTGGGGTGACCAGAACTGGACACAGTACTCCAGATGAGGTCTGACCAAGGTAGAGTAGAGGGGGATAATAACTTCACGTGATCTGGACTCTATGCTTCTCCTAATACACCCCAGGATTGCGTTTGCCTTTTTTGCAGCTGCCTCGCACTGTTGACTCATGTTCAGTTGATGATCTACCAGGAGTCTAACAGTCTGGCTGCTATCTTTTGTACCAATTGCAGCTTCCTGACCAAGTAAACGGGAAGCCCCATATCAAGTGGATCTCACTAAGACACTATGGTACTGACAGTGAACATTAGTTTCCTTTGCCAAAAACCTATTGAAAGGGAAGCTTTAATAGCATAAGTCAGCCAGTCCTGTCATCCTGCTTCAAGACAGGAGCACAAGGCAGGCAAACATAGTATGATATAATCTGATTGGTTAGACCAGCCCTAAGGGGCCATCAGAATTTTGTAAAGGGATGAAAAAAGAATCACAGCTAATGCCACTGGACAGCTTCTCCCACCATCCCTCATCATTTTCAATAATTGCTTTGAGCTGGGAACCACAGCATCTGCGAATCACTGCGTCTGGGCTACAAGATTTGAATGTGGCTTAGTTTGTTCCCCAATAGTCCACGGTGATTTGCATTAGGTAACCTCTATTTTTTCACTGCAACAAGTAATGAGGAAACCACGTGGAACAGAGATACATAAAGCCTTGCATGTGCTTACATAACAGAAATAATACCAAGGTCCATAGATGAGATATGCTTATAAAGAGGAAACCAAAAAGCTTCCAGATCCTTGGTGCAAAGGCAAGAATACAAACAGAGCCATTATGGAACATTTGCAAGTTGCAAGGATGATCTCAGAATATGAGATAATGCTTTTCTATGCATCAGACAGGAAACAGATCTGTGCCCCAACTACCTGTGGATTTACTGCTAAGCAAGTGAGGATTATTCATGGTCTGCAATGCATAATGCCAGAAGGCAGCTCCCACAGACTCCCAAAGCAGTAGACTGATTACTGCTAACATCCATGAGTTCTTCCTCTTTGCACAAAAGTTAGATTAGCCATATTAGTTGTGGTTCCTTTGTGCAGGAGCAAAACTGAAAGCTTGTTATCATAGTCCTATGTGCTAATGACAAAAGACACTTCAGACTACAAAAAGACATACATACAACAGCAGAGAACTGGCTAAAGCACTGGGGAAAATAGCATTAAATTGCTAAAGGCTGTCTGCACTATGTCTGCTGCGCACAGTGAGGCTAGTCAGGGAAAGGCTGAAAGGCTTTTAGCTGGAAGAGTAAAGCTGCACACAACATAATACAGTGTACATTTTCCTTCTCAGATTTGACAGGAAACCAAGAAGAATCTTGTCCACCTCCCTGATCAGCATAGAAACCTTTCAGCTACAACATCTCTGACATCTGTTGAACAAAAAATGGCCCATCACTTTAGAAGGCAGTCTGTTCTATATCATTTGGAATTTTTCTTAAATGTTTAGCCAAATCTATTTCCCTGTAATTTCTGTCCACTTGGTCTTGCTCACTCTCCAATGCATCAGAAATATCTATTCCACCTCATGTCCTGATCCCTCTTCTGCATAGAAAACTTTCAAATACTTAAATAGCACTCTTGGGATGATTTCGCACATTCATTTCCCATGAGAAATAAGGCCAGGAAGCAAACAGTCCTGGCATCCACACTTTGGGATGCCGGACCTATCCCTAGCCATGCTAGTGCTTAAGGAAATGTGGTGAGGTGCAGGTTGGTACCATAATGGAGGTGATCACAGAAATGCAGCAAAGCCGCCAATGTCCCTGTGTGGCGCCATTTTTCTTCTTCTTTATATTTCTATCCCGCCCTATACCCGAAGGTCTGAAGTGATGGGATGACACACTGCTAACTGTGCTTGTGCTGCTCCTCCCCAGGGTCCGTGTGAACCTCTCCGAATAGGGAGAGGTGTAAATGCAGCCAAGCCTGGCTGCAGGGAGTGTAGATGTGCAGCAATTAGAACTGCTCTACATCTCCATGCTCCGGGAGAGGTCCTACTGTACATGGGTAAATACCATACTAAATGCCATGTTACAGTGTTGCATAAACATAACAGACGGAACAGGATGAGGGGAAGGTGTCAGAAGTTACTGCCTTGCTAATGTTACACAAGTCTGAGGAGTTTTTCCACTGAAGCACCCATTAAGGACCCATTTGGCTGAGAGCCGGATGACCCCATTTCCACTACAGATCCCATTAGAGACCCATTTGTTTTCGCCACAGCTAGGGAAATCCGAATCATATGGGTCCTTCAGGACCTATAATCCAGATTTCATGCAGACCCCATTAAACTCCAGATTATAGGGAGCCTGTTTCCACTACAATTCAGCAATGAGGTCTAGAGGAGGCTCAGGGGGTGGGGGTGCACCCATGGAGGGGGGGTGTGCCCCAAACACAAGACCTCAGAGTCCTTCTGAAGCCCCCTCTGAAGTCCCTCTGAAGTTGCCTTCGGAGATTAGCGCAGGCTCCGCAGAAAAACCTCTTGCGAGAGCAATGTTGCTGTCAAGTACTCTGGAGGAGGGTTTTTCTGCGGAGCCTTTGCTAATCTCTGAAGGCAACTTTGGAGATTGCACCCCCTGTCCCCCCAAACACCTGGGGTAACAGGTGTTGTGGGTAGATCTGGATTTGCAAATGGGTGCTCTGGTGTTTCCACATCAGGCAGGCTAGCACCCATTGCTACTGGGTGCTAGACCACCCATGGAAACACATTGGGTGCTTCCCTTAATCTGGATCTTACATCCGGATCTTCTTAGATCCAGATCAAAGGAACTCAGTGGAAAAACACCCCTGGTCTTTGCCAGGGCCTGGATGAGGGAGTGCCTGAGAAGCACATGAGTTTCTTTAGTGCTACAGAAGAAAGGTGGAATATAAAAAATAGTAATAAATGGATATTTGGAGTTGGTTCTGTGAATAGTCTTATTGATTTTCTGAACTCACGTAATAAAGGAGCCTTTCTTAACTTGGTGCTTTCTAAGTGTTCTGGACTTTTATCATCACACTAGATAAACTAGCTGATACTGATAGGAAATGACACCCAAAATAAGATGGAAAACGTTAAGGCAGAATGAACTGATTGGGCCTACAATATTTAATTACTATGGCTTTATATCCTGCTTTTCTTATTTTTATTTATTAATCACATTTTTATCCCACACTGTATTCCGAAGCCTCAGGCTAGGCTACAATGCTATCTCAGGTGACAAATGGGTTGCATACACATACCATAAATAAATAACCATGCCTCTCAGCTTCATTTCTGCAATGTACTGTGTTTGGGATTGCCTCCCTCTGAATATAGACACGGCAGTTTATGCAGATTATTGATAAAAGGCTACTACCAGGCAACTCAGTGCATTTCCGTAAAATCCCTAGGTTACTGGGCCCTAACTGAAATATCAATACCGAATCCTTTATGGATTGATATCTGTTGGAATATCCAATATCGCCTTACTTCAGTACTGAGGTAGCCCGATTTACAGAACCAGTGACAACAGTTTCCTGCCCCGTACAAGCTCAGGAGAAGGATTTCTCGATGGCTTCACCCTACGTGACCAACTCAACTCACACAGATACACAGAGAGCAACATCACTGATAAGGTCTTACAACAACATAAAAATCTACATTTTATCTCAGCCATATAATGAAGTGTTCTAAGGATACATAATCCATACCGTAGTGATGCTTAATTTTTTATTATGTTGATACTATTTCATTTTTCATATGATTAATATAAACTTTCTAGCAAAAGTGGTCTATCCATCTATGTTGGAAAAAAAAATTCTCAGAACGCGATGATTCTACATGCTGGACTTTCACACACTTCAACCACTTCACACAACTCCATCCTCAACTGCTGTTTTAAAACCTCACGCTGCTCAAATCAGGTCACCTATGAATATAAATGGCAGTGTTATAGCAGGTGATTCTGTTAGCCTATGACCTGAAAACAGAGAGGTATAATGGTGCAACATACTTTAAAAATGGTGTTTTGTTGTTCCCTGCTTTTTGAATTTGTGTATTTTTCTTGTTTGTTTCCAGAATGACCTTTAAAGAGCAGCTGCTGCGTTAATTATCGCAAGGCACAGAAGAACTGAAGATAAAGTATTGGAGAAGTTCATACAACATTGAGATCTAGGCCTTGAAATCCATCACCTCTCAGAGCAAAAGCCAACAGTGGGTTCTGTTAAGTGTAATGTCAAGGAAACTAAAAAATCTTGGAAGACGTAATAAATAAATAAATAAAAATCCACAACTTGAAATAAGCTGTGTTCTTTGAAGATATCTCGTGATAACCTAAGTTCCTGATTAGGTTTTGAATTAACAAGGGAGCAAAACTCCATTCAATGCATCAGGCTGGATGTAGGACTAAGGAACAATAATAATGCACCTGAAGATTACACTGTGATTATTGTTCACCGTATAGAAAGGCATCTACACGGAGCAGCAACCTTAAGCATGGGTTTCAGTCCTCTTACATCAGTCAACGGTGCTTCTTTGCTTAGGTTGACTATCGTGTAATTTATGCACTGAACTCATCTGCTTATTTCCCAAACATATTTCCATCTGCTGAACAAACCAATAGCATTGATTGCTTATTACACTGAAATCTATTTCTATTAAAAAAGCTAGTTGGTTACAATGGGGCCACATTTTACAGGTATTTTTGTAATATTTCACTGCCTGTTTTTAAAAAAAGAAACGCAACAGAGTTAAGTGGAGCTAATTCTTCTATAGAAACTATTTTTGAAATACTCCCAATTATTTTTGCTGTCCTGAATTCGAAGTATCTATAGTGGGACTTCACCTAAAGACCGTTCCTAGCAGATTATTGGCCTGTTTCCATACCGCCCACCCAACAGTTTGTCTGGAGGGCTGGAGGGCCTTCCAGAACAGGTTGGAAGGGCTGGTGGGGGACTGCAGAAATGACAGCAGCTATGCCATCTACACCTTAGGTAAACATATCCTCAAGCTAAGTTCAACTCCCAATGACTACGCAGGCATAGCCATCCACTTTCTTGACAATAAAATAGAGGTGGTTTGCCACTGTCTTTCTTGAGCCTGGGAGCTTTTGCATGCAAAACAGATGCTCAGCCATGGAGCAGTGCCCACTCATTTATTCTCATCCCATCCACACTATCCTCACAACTCTGTAGAAACAGGTCAGGTTGAGAGGTGATTCGTTAGCTTCTTATAAGTGAAGATAGTGGGGAATCTGGATCTGCATTAATAAGGCTCAATCTGTTTCAACAATGTTTTCAAATGAAGTGGCTGGTGCACGCCAAGTGCGTAGTGTCTGAGCACACATTTTCTTTTTATATTCTGAAACTGAAGATGGTAGCCAGACCTATCCCCACCCAGCACTTCCAGCTATGTGCAGCGCAAGTCAATTGGTAGTTCCTCTGATCAAATCAACAGCTATGTTCTTTTCCTTTTTTTATTTTACTGCTTTGAGCATTTGCACAGTATAATTAATAAGGCATTCTGGATGACTGTAAAGTGTAACACTTACAATCCTGTTCCAGTGCTAGTGCACGAAGTTAGTCTTACGAGAAAGAGAGAATACTATCTCAATGTCTGAGTGCCTGGCTTGCCCCCCACTTGGCCCCAGAGCGGGGAAGGAACAAGGGAGGGGAGACTTAATTCATATTCAAGGATTAAAATAAGAATTCTGCAGAATGTGAAATCCAGTCTTGTGGGCAGTGGTGGCAGTGAAGGAAAAAGTAGGGAGAGAAAGGAACATAGCTGTGGATCATGGTGGTCTCCTGGTTTCCTCCACTGCTTGTTACATTGAGATTCAGTCCTACAGAAGTTGCTTCCTTGCTCCTACTATCCACATTCTGAAGAAAGAAGAAAGCACAAAGCAGAGGGCGACAAAAGAGAAGGAACAGCATGGATTTGCTAGCTCAACGAAAGAGAAAATGGCCTCTTTCCCTTCCTTGGAACCCCCAGGTTGTGCTTCACATACTTGAGGACCCAAGTAGAAAACCATTTTGTTGAGAGAAAAGAACACCCAGATGGCAAAAAAAATCCAACCCACATAGAGATACGATAATCCTTGTTGTCCCAATACTATTACCTTTGTAATACTGGTGAAGTGAAATACTATCAGAACAGAGGGAATGAGCTGATGGTTTTAAATTAACCATCTTCCCATAGTGTTCAGATAAATTTTATGTCAAGATGGCTGATGGAAGACAAATTTTCTTCAGGTTCTGTTAACATTTATATCACTGAAGTTAGCAGTGATCTAATTGATCTATACCATTTATGTGGTATAGTATTAACATTTTCTTAACTTGATTCCTTCTCGCTTATCTGTTAGTCTAAGACACTAATAAAGATTTTACTTATTTACGGCACTTGGCACAGAACACAGATTTTAGCAGGGATTCTACAAAGCCTGTATAGATCCAATTGTTTCTCTCCATTCCCTCTGAGTAAAGAAAGGAACTGAGGTGCTTGATCAATGTCTAGAAGCAGTAGTGAGCTGGGTGTGGGCCAATAAACAATTTAATAATACTATTTTAAAGCTCATGAGCGAGAGCAAATTAAAGACCACTACAAAGAAGGATTCGTCCTTAATGCAGTAACAAATCCTCAAGTGAAGCTTAACTATTAAAACTTCAGATGGTTTGTGACTTTCAGGAATGTAAAAAATTTCTAGTTCAATTCCATTCTTTTTCAAAAAAATACATCATGCTAAGTGGAACTATGTATTCAGCTTGCAGTGGCCTACATTTCATTTTGTTAGCTAATCTTATCATGCATATACAGCACAAGACCTCATAACCTCATACATCAACCTGAAAGCTTTAAGTAGTTTACCCAAGATACAGTTTTCCATTACGTACCATCAAACCTACTCTACCGCCACCCCACCCCACAAGGTATACAAGTATTCTGCTTTAGGATCTGAGACTGCAACACCCATCTGACAGAAATATGATTCAGAAAACCCAATACCACACCAAATTAAGGTAAGTAGCTTATCTGAGCTGATTCACACATTCATTTGTCTTGCATTGCTAAACTTACATATAGGGTGTTTTCCCACTGTCACTAAAAGTACCCATTAATGGGTACATAATGGCATTTTTGTACGCATTAATGGGTACTTAATGGGTACTTCTAGTGACAGTGGAAAAACACCCATAGATTACTCCACCAGATATACACACAGCCCTTGGTTACTCCGTTCACAAGAATTTCAATTAATTATGATATTCCATTCTGTACAGATTGGGGCACTGTTATTCCAAACAAGAGAGGATACGAAGCTGATTTCAAACCTTTATTTCATACCCTGTGCAGTTCTGAAGTCATTAACTACCATTTGCATATTTCAATTAAAAAACTATTCTTTACATGCTAATGTTTGTTTCTAACTTATAGCTCTCTCAGACAAAGGGGTTTGAATGCAAGCCAAACCTTTGTTTTTGGAGATGATTTTAATACACATAAGTATTAATTCTTCTTCACTGAAGAAGCCAAACTAGGGTACAACAATAAAAATAATAAAATTGATACATTCAATCAACAAAATGCGATAATGTTGAGACGACTAACCTTCAGAGATAGAGAGAACACATCAGTAAAACGATGAGCCATTTCCCCTCTACATTATCTAACCCAAAGTAATTCATCACTTTGCTGCTGTATTCTCTCACTCTGAAGGTTAATCAAAGGTGGATTCAAAGTTAGGTGTAGCCGGTCCCTAACTGCACATAAAGATATATAAAAAATACTTCTGATTTATTAAAATATTTCTATAATTCCTTTTTAATAAATAAATAAATAAATAAAACTGAACTGTAAGCGTGAATTTCCCTAGCACATGTTCTTATGACCATAACAAGCCACGGAACTCTAGCATGTTTCCATAGTTGTTATATCTCCTTTGAGCCAGCTTCATTTTGTCGATAGAGTGTTAGACTCTTAGAGCACTTCCCCATGGTATGTCTTATTTCGGTTTAAGGAATCCGAAATAAGTGAACCGGGTTAATCCTGTTTACACGAATTGCAAGTTAACCCGGTTCAGTGGCATGCCGAGGGCAGCCTTAAATCGGAATCAATCCTGGGAGTCCAGACGGCAAACCTGTCCTCCCGCCCATTGCCTACCCCCTCTCTCTGATTGGTCCTCACTCCCAGGATCCCACCCTCCCTTCTCTTTGTGTCATCCATGCTCCGCCGG
>MTQE01001141.1:13474807-13509740 GCA_014337955.1 Aspidoscelis marmoratus
GGAGTCAAAACATTTTGAATTTGAGATAACGACGCCGTGAAGACGCGCCCTTACTGGTATTCTCCCAGTTCAAGTCCACTTTCCTACACAAAGCCAGCTGGGTGACTTTGGACTAGTCATAGCTCTCTTTCTCAGCTCTCACAGCCGCACCTATTTCGCAGGGTGTCAGCTGTAGGAAGAAGAACAGAAGGTTTGTCAGCCACTTTCAGTCCCCTTAAAAGGGTGAGAAAAGCAGGGTATAAAGGCTAACTCTCCTCCTCCACCAGTGCACTTAAGACCACCACACTAGCCCTCTTCGGAAGCAGTAGTGTACTGACCATACACCTGTTGCTTCCTCTGGCTGTATAAACATCACAACTGGGGGAACTTTCAAATTCTGCTTTAGGATATTACGGCCCTGGGCTATGCTAAGGGGAGGGCGTAAGCTGAAACATCTGGAAGATACAGTGAAACGAAAATTGTTATATAGTTTAAGATTGAATCTACATCCTCTGTAATAAAAGGATTCCAACACGGTGGTTTCAGATGTATCATTTTCAGTGCAGACGGCTGAGCTTTTGAGAGCCTGGATGCTATAGAAGAACTTTATATGATACATACCCAAGCTATCCAAAATTTTATCTACCAGTGAATCTTCAGGGTGGTGGTGGTGGTGGTTCTATTTTGCTTGGGCAAAGTCAAGTCAGCTGTAGCATGAGAAATGTGGCAAACAGGTGTTCCATTGCAATCTGTTTTTTTATTAAAGCAGCTGGTTTTTTTTAAACAGCATCCCACATCTCTCTGCCCCAAAAGAGCAAACAAGAATGGTTATCTTTACAATGCTTTCATTAAATTTGGAACTGGACAAGGCTATACTTATTTAGCACTGATGTATTACAGTACATCTAAGTCCATGCTTTACAAATTACAGAGTCTGGGCATTTTTGTCTTTCAATTAAGCTATAATAAAAGATGGTGACCTCAGTCTGCAGAATATAGCTTAATACAAACAGTTCCCTTTTATAAAATGTGCTTATCAGTCCCCAATGATAACCTCCTCCGATGGTTCGTCAGCAAACAGGAATTCATTACCCTGTCTGTGCTATGCTATACCAGGCAGTACTTATCTTTGCAGGCCACAGGCTCAAAAGGAAACCTAACATCTCAGTGAAAGAAAGAAAGAAAGAAAAAGAAAATTAAAAGCCCTCTTGGTAGCAGTTTAATTAAGTTTTAGGGATTATGTACAGCTAGGTCTGAGCTCAAGGTGTGTGTGTGTGTGTGGGGGGAAATTACAGCAGAAAATGGGGTGCATGCTCTTACATACCTTCACTCAGAATGACTCATTGGCCATGTCTTCACGGCAACCTTATTTCGATTTCCCTAAACCGAGATAACAGAACCGGATGCAAACGCAAATTTGCCTGTTCCCATTACTTTCAGCTTAATCGTGTTCAATCCGGATTCTGAGGACGTACGTGACTCAAGGGGGGACTCCAGTGGCTACCTTTTAAAAGCCGCTTTTCGGGGCTGCCCTGTCCTCTTCCTCCTGGCGTGAACGTACCACCCATAACAGACCCCTTCACGGAGCCTAGCTGGGTGGCTGTCTTGCCTGGATGGAGGAAGAACTGCACCAGGCAGGCAGCGATTCTTTCCCCTCCTCTCCCGATTGCTCAGGGCGCACAGCAGCAGTGGCAAGTCAAGCCCCTTTCGTCCGTCACAGCTAAACATTCACAAATCTCTCCAAATGGCAGTTGCTTTTGTTTACTTTTCCCTTTTTAGAAGGTCAGCACTTTCAATTTCAAGATGGTTATCAGGTGTGAATTGCTTGTTTGCTACAGTGGATTGCTTGATTGCTATTCGGGCTGCTGCTGCTTTTACAGCTTGCTTTGGAAGCAAGCTATTGGGGGAGGGAAACTCTCATCCCTTAACACGGAAGGGTTCCCACAGTAAAAAATGTAAAACGTTTCAAGCGCACGAACCGGAGTGAGACCTGTTGAAATCAGGATTGAGATTCATTGCGCTTTGGGGTGGTTTAACGCGGGGAAATCGTGTTAAGCCAAACTGCCGTGCGGACTCCGAGGATTCAAAACATTTTGAATCCGAGATAAGGTTGCCATGAAGACACGGCCATTGAGTTGTCCAATGATAAATATCGCTCTAATAAGCAAAGGGCAACTGCATATGTATTTTTTAAGGAGATGCCAGTAAATTAAGTGAACTTCTGGGGAAAGGTTGTGCCAAAACCTGGAGGAGAAATCTCTCCATGGATTTTATCAGGTGATAGAACCATAGGAGGGTTTCATCAGAACTGACAGGTAAGGCTACAGAGGTGTTCTCACAGATATCTGGGACCCAGATCCCAACTGGATCTGGAAGCAAAGGGGTAACCATAGATCTTTAAGAACTGGAGAGATGAGGGCACAGCTAGAAACCTCAGTTAACAATCTAGTTCTAATCCAATGAGCTCTTCAATTGCACCATTGCCCTTACTTTTCGAACCCATGGTCCCCGGATTTTTCGTCTTCTTTGTTTGCCTTTTTGCTTCTGCTGCTATAAGCAGTAAAACATTTTAAGCCAGAAAAAATATACTTGAAGGGCAACATCAACCACACTCCCCCACCCAAAGCTAAGCCACCCTTGGCTTTTATATATGTGCCTTCTTTTTATTGTTCCTGCGATCCATTAAGAAAGCCAGATTATCTTTACTGACAATAGCCATAAATGTTCTGTAAAAAAATAACACATTTGGGGATCTTCCAGCTGCAAAGTTCTTTGGCAAAAACCCTTGGCATACTTCAGATGGCTCTGCATTTTTCAAACCTAACACTTGAGTGCCAAATGTGTGTCTAGCCTGAATGCATTACAGTATTGTGCTTTCAAATAAGGAAATCCTGAACTCTCAGTACTGCAAACAAACACTGGCTTCCCCTCTCAATAGTGATGCTGTCTGTTCTCGCAGGCATTGGTGTCTCATTAGCAGCACATACTATTCCTGATAAAACAATCACAGGAGCTGATATCTTGCTATGTTCCAGGGCTTCGAAAATGCATATCTGACACGGGGAGGGAGGGAGGGAGGAAGGAAGGAAGGAAGGAAGGAAGGTTCCAACTTAAAATGCCGTATATATTCTTTGAAACGATGCGGATAGAGACACATACTTTGTGCACGCAGGGTAACCTACCCCACCCTAAGACCTTCAGATACAGGGCGGTGCATGTGTGTGTAGATAATTTTCTTCATGTCTCTAGTTAAAGCAACTGCATGCACAGTTAGTCCTCACATCACACTCTTTCTATTCAAGTTACATGGTTGACTGTCCCTATTTAATGGATTCCTAGAACTACAATATATAATAAAACAACCCGATCTCTGCTGTACCACTAACTTTAACTGACAGAATGGGCTTCTACAGTTCTTTTAATCCCCAGTTTTCCATACATATCAATTACTAGCATAATATGGTTCTGCTTTACCTGATGATTTGCAGGAACCAGGTTACACATTACACAAGGGATGATTATATTAAAAACTCTAGAAAGTTACTAACCTAGTCTGGTTTACTAATCCACTTTAACAAAGCTTATTCACAGTTACCATAAAATGTAGCCTTAAAGCCCCCTTTTGCACAACGTTCCATAGTCTGGAACTGCTGTGATATGACATTTCATAAAGGAAGATTATTTGCAGTGTTCCTGGTAAGCGTGAAACAACATACACACTTGTGGCCAGCAGAAGGTGGCACTCCTCCCCTCCAAGGCCACATCACTCATGTTTTTGCAAAGACAGTATAAATCTGCATGTGACAAAATGACAATGCCACGAGCAGTTTGCAGAACATTTGCACTCTAGGGTGTGAACATGCCCTCCATTTGATTTAAATTGCTTCACACTTTCACAGTGTACATCAGCCTTAGCTGGGGAGAAAAGAGGCCCTTTGCTGGCCATTGATAAAATAACTTTATTACAGAAGCTGAACCTGTCAAGCTGGTTTGGCCATTTTCATAGTTTCTCCTGACAGTTACAAAACCACAGGCTGGAAATAATCCCAGAGGCTGCCGAGCCCAACCCCCAATGCTGGAACAGCGCAGCACCATGCAAGAGAGAAAAGGAAACTAACTGAATCCAAAATGTTCCCTCCATTCTCCACAAAAGTACCCCACATCCAAAGCCTGGGCTGCAAGCCCTATGAATAAAACCCCTTCAACACTTGCTCATATCCCCTAATTTAAAGATAAAAAAATAAAAAGCTCGCCCTTAAAGGGAAAAAAAAAGTCAGATGAGCCTGTTCAGTTTTAAATCTGTTGATCTTTGGAGGCTTGAAATATTTATTAACCTCTGGTTTTGAACAGACAGACCCTTCTTTCAGAACCCGTCTCTGATATCAACAATGTTGCGCATTGGCTGCCACTTCAAAACATGTGTTTCTTCGACCACCTGCTTCTCTGCCAACTGTCTCAACATTTTCGTTAGCAGGGATCAATGTGGTTATTGTCTGTCAGACTATCTTGCAATGTTACAGTGACTGGGAATACTAATGAGGACGAACAGCCATAGTTAAATTGCATCAATTAGATTAATTACAATCTGAGTAGATAACTACAAGACTTTGCTATCAGCTGCAAAACCACGTGTAGGTACTTCCGGTGTAAACTCTACTTATCACATCCAAAAAATAACAATAGGCATAGTGTGTCCTCTTCAGTCAGAGGGTCATTTCTGTGTCATAGGGCAGAGTAAGCTACAATCTGAGTAGGATGATTCCATGGGACAGCTCCTTCCTCATCACACACAAAAACAGTAAAGCAACTGTAAGCAAATATTTTTATCTATTCATTACTGAGCTATTTTAATTAAAAAAATGAAATCCTAAAATGTTAATTATTTCAATTTTGAGTGGTATTTTCAATTCTGAGTAACATTTTCTTATCAAAAACTTTATAGTCAGATGGATAATGTTGTATTCTGACATTAAGAATGTGTATAATAATTCTGATTGTGCTTGTGGATAGTTTTAATTTAGATATATAAGTAGTAGCCAGAAAGCAGGAAAATTTGACCTCTATTTAAATATGGTTGTAATGAATACATGAAAAATACAAACATAATTGATCTATACATTGTGCCGAGGGGAGTTTTCTATTCTTGAGTTTCATCTTCAATCCACAGCTAGGATTGTTTAAACTTTGTGTGATTTCATGGGACGCATATTGTTTTACACATATAACTTGATTTTTTACTGCTCTCTGGGCAACAAATGGGAGTGTAAATTAACTTCATTAAAATGTCTCATTTCCAAAGGTCTGTTTTCTCTATTAAATTACATGGGGAACAGTGACTTTTTCCAATGCCACTCTAAAAAACAAATTGCTTTTGTGGTTGGCACCAAAGTAACATCTTTCTTCTTACAACCGGCAATGACTGGAATTGGGTGCTAGCTGCACCCAGGCCAATCCAATATATGTATTTCACATAAAGATAAAGGTGCCTCCTAACCTGGCTTCACTTCATGCAGTTTTCTTGGCAATAATGCAGATGGGGTTTGCCACTGCCTTCTTCCAGGATATTTTTCAACTACTCAGTCCAGCCAAGAGAACTTGGCAATCCCATACAGGCTCCCATTGAGTACTATACAGGCTGGATATTGCTTAGATTGAGAATTTAGACAAAATCAACTTGAATGCCGAAGCCCTTATTTTACATAGCAGGACACATCGTGGCTGTGATTGCACACAGTTAAAAAAAAACAAAAACCAAAGCATCTTGGAAGTGCTCAGAAATGGTTTTGAGCTGGGATTCTTCACATGTCAGCCAGCCTTTCTCCCCTCTCAGGAACATTCTGTGACAGAAAAGGAAGATCAGAGAAGGAATGAGAATCTGAAGACCACACGGTACTGTTTCTGAGGTGCTTCCAAGGTGATTTTGTTGTTGCGTGTGATCACAGTACATATCAGAGTGAGAAGAATACACAGCAGAGTTGTTGCACTGATTTTCACAAATTAAGTATGACTAAGTTCTTAAATCAATGGAAGTCACCTGAGAGTTTTGACTGGAGTCCCTGGAAGTTTTGACTATGGCATTTGTTCTGACATTGCTTGTTTGCATAAGATGCTCATCAGTTACAACAAACATGCTTGTGTGAACTAGTTTACTGGAGGAGGAGGAAGAGGAGAAGAAGAAGAATTGGTTTTTCTACCCCACTTTTCTCACCCATTTAAGGGGACTCAAAGTGGCTGACAAAGCTTTTATATTCTTTTTCTCCCCACAACATAACACCCTGTGAGGTAGGTGGGGCTGTGAGAGCTCAGAAGAGAGCTGTAACTAACCCAAGGTCCCCCAGCTGGCTTCATGGGGGAGGGCAGAATCAAACCCGGTATTCCCAGATAAGAGTTTGGCTCCCTATCCACTAGACCAAACTGGCTCACTTCATCCCACAAACACATAATTATATATCTAGAATGCCGAAATGTAACCACCAAAAGTGATGTTATGCCTTAATAGGGATTAGAGATTGAAGCCGATTAATTGGGACAGAATCTTTTCAACAAGTTAGACATATCTATTGTTGGGAAATCCCCTTAAATGCCTTGCTAAACTCACAATACATTTTTAGCATTCTGCCTAAGATGTTGTTCCCAACATACTGAAATTCAATCAGATTAAAGTTATGAATTCTAATCTGAGATTAATTGGTTGATGTTACCAATTAATAGCCGTAATGCTCTCAGCTGTACAGTACTTGGAAGAAGTTTGCTTAATCATTAGTATTATGTTGCAAAATACCCAGCTACTGCTCAATTAAGGCATTTTCAGGTGGAGGATGCTTTGGCGCCAGGCAATCTGATTCAGTGCACTTGATAGCTGCAACCTAAACTGGGAGCAAACTGATTCCTGCTACTGAAAGAGAATAACATGGGTTTGGGAGTGACACTACAGCTGACACACTTTTTGTCAGCCTTTGCTAAACTGGCACCCTCCAGACTACAACTTCTGTCAACCCAGGGGTGTGAGATATTGATATAAAATACATAATTCGCTGAATAAACATCTGCAGAAGTTTGTATCCCTTTCTGTTCTCGTATATGAACATTGTCGAAAAATTGGTCTATCTAGGTCAGCATGATCCTACTGCCTGATGCAATCTGCCAGGGTTTCAGGGAGGAACTATCTTTGCTTAGACTGTATTGGAGAAGGAACCTGAGACTTTTCATGCGTGTATTCTACTCACGAGTTATGGCTTTTATCAGGCTTTATAATCCTTTATAGAGGTGTGCAGAATACCATTCTAAATGTTTTACGAAACATTTGAAATGGCCACACTCCTCTTACATGAGGATCAGGTTTGCTAGGTAAGCTCACCTCAGTTCACCTTGCTACTAGGGATGTGCATGATTCTGCTCCCCGAACCCTGTTTGCTTTGGGTCAAAGCAAATGGGACAGAACTACGCATTTGTGCAAATGGAGCCACTTTGAATGCGCTAGGCTTCAAATTCACTTTGAATTTGCTTCAAATCCCTGCTCTGCTCCAAAGCTTTAAAAGAAGGCACAAAAGCTTTTGCTTCACATGCCAAGGTCATCTTTGAATACAGCCAATATTTGATTCAAATGTGAAGTTTTGAACCTTTGCAATTCATATGAATTGCGAAGACGACAAACTTTTTCCCCCCATCCCTACTTGCTACTGCCTGTCTTTCCTGTTTTTATTGAGGGCAGAGCAACACATCACCATGCTGGGCCACATATTGGGCTGGGGGAAGGCTCAGCAGCCCTAAACTCCCTAAGCTCCAGAAGTTCAGGAATGGCAACAACCAGGAGCAAGGTGAGCTGGGCTATGCATTCACTGCACTCTATGGCTAAATTTGTTAGCTGTTCCATATAGCAAAACCAACCATCACTAAGAGAGGCGTAACCATTCTGATTGTTCCATAAATCATTTGCAGCAGTGCTTTAGGTGCCCCATGTCCTTTATCCATTGGGGCAGTGGTAAAGTTCTGCATGACTACAAAGTCCTGACTCCACTCTGGGTACGGAACCCTTAACTAACAACCTGTGTATTGTTTTGCTGGTGTTACTTTTTTGCTTCTTCTTTTTAAAAAAACAATGCTGAAGGAAAATTGATTCACACAAACATCTTCCTCCCTTCACAGATGAGGTTTCCAAGACTGCACACTTTCCTGGTTGTTGTTTTTCTAAAAAAATAAAAGCCTGCACAGTAAGGGGAAGAGGCATTTGGGAAAGCTCCCTTTAGCATTTTTTAAAAACAAAACCAGCAGCTGTTAAAGTACTGGCAAAAGCAGCTGAGAGGGGCTCCAAAGGTGCCCCCACCCAAGGGCGAATTGGCACGTGGGGAAACCTGGGGACACTCTCACATGGTACGCTTGCACTGCGTGGAGCTGTTTCTATACCAGAAGCAGCTCTGTGTGTTCCAAAGTGCTCCCCATGCATACAGCAGCAGATATACAACCATACAAGTCTGTGACAGCCCGGCTTGCTCCGTTTATGTTACGCTAAGAAACTGGGTAGCTTAAGTTTCTGCTACAATTGGTAATCAGTCATTCAGTCATGTCTGAATCTTCGTGAACCTTGGATAGTGGTATGCCAGGCCTTTCTGTCCTCTACTGTATCCCAAACTTTGCCCAAGCTCATGTTCATTGCTTCCATGACACTATCTATCCATCCCATCCTCTGCCACTTCCTTCAAATTTTGCCTTCAATCTTTCTGAGAATCAGGGTCTTCTCATCCGGCCAAAGTATCTGAGCTTTTGTGCCAGTATTTGTCCTTCCAATGAATACTGTACTATAATACCATGCCTTATTGTGGGCATGGTCTTAGCTTGGCATATGCATCTCATATATCCAAGATGCAAGCTTGATGGGACGGATAGTCAACAGTGTATTTCCTTTGTGAAAGGAAGGCCAATAGTAAAAGATTAACATGACCAAAGCTGACCTCTTGAATCTGTTTGTTCAGTGAGTTGCTGCTAATTCGGTCCCTCGCTCTTTTCCAGCTCAAACTCAATTTCCTCTTTTAAAATTCAAGTGTATTTCTCTTTGTTTTTACCCGTTTATAATTGCACCAAGGAGGCTGGGGGTTCACAGGTAGGAAGGCATATACGAATGAAAGCTGCCTGGTTTTTGCATCAGTAGGTAAGAGTAACCCCAACAAGCTCAAAGTCATTCACCAGCCACAATACAACTGTCAGGTCCGGAGTATGATGGGTGAGGCCCCAGTGGGGCAGCTGAGAAAGAAAGAGCGACCTCCAAAGCAAGCAGCTGACAAACTCCATCTTTCTGGGCATACATCAGGATTATTCATGAGCAGTGTCATGAAAAGCACTGGAATTTAATTTTTATTTGAAAAAAAAATGAAACAAAACAAACTAAAAAGGGACTTGTCAAACAAAGACCCTGCCACAGAATGTTGGAATTGTTTACTCAAGCGCTGTCTTATTAAAGATTAGCTAATGTAAGCAAGCAGGCCCTGGAAGTCTGAAAGAGAACCTCTTAATTCACACTCCTTTCACAAAAGAATCAAATCCTCACAGACCTGTGTGAATTAGTTTCTCTAAACTGGCAGCAGCAGTGGTTTTTTGGAGCCAGTTATTGCAGTTAGCAAAATTCCAACATTAATGCAATGCTATGCGATGCTTGCAACCTCAGCACACAATCATTCACTACAGAAAAAAAATACAGGTTTTACCTGGAGTAGTCTCCCTTAGCTTCCTACAAAAGGAGGAAATAATATGAAAATATTAACATTTTTGCTATGAATCTGGGGACAGTACTCATGCAACAGCAGGAGATGAAATTGCTTTACAGGGATAAATAATTAAAGCAAGCTGTAAAGCATAAAGAAAGGCACACTTGCTAACAGGTTGGGCTTATTCAAAACCCAGAAGTTCAGAAACTCAAAACCAACGTTAGTTTGTGCATTAAAATCCAAATGTGGAGAAAACAAACAGATGAAACTAGAAAATACAGAACCCCCCACCCCTAGAAAAACTAAGAAAAGCAGGTACAGCAATAAAGACTAGTAAAATGAATGAATGCTAAAAATAAAATAAAAACCCTTAAGAATAAAATGATACTGCTTTCAAAAAGTAGAACTGGTAAGAGAAAGTCTCATCAAGAAATGATGAACACTACTGCACGTTTGCTGCCAAATTATACTTTTCCCAGTATGTAACATATAATTTGCCTTTTGGTGAAAAAATAATTACGACAGAAATTCAATGCAGCGGTGCTTAATTCTAATCAATGTATACATCTCCCACACTACTTCACACTTTTCTTTATATTCTTTCAAATGATTGGGTCTTCATATAATACAGTAAAGTTCTGCAACATTTAAACCATCAGTATGGGTTTTGCTTCAAGACCATGAGAGAGAAGAATATAATGGCAATATCATAAACACAAACTCAGATGAGGTTGTGAGCTGAATGCATTTTAGAAAAGACACGACTTTAAAAAGAAAGCTCATTCAAAATACACACATTGTTGGGAATCAACTTACCTGCAAAAGCAAAGCAGCTAATTTGAAGACTGTCTCGCTTTCAACCTCAATCTGACCCTGTACGAATAAAGAGGAAATATTAATTTGACGTCTCTAAATCTGCAGCTGTGGGATGCCCCCCAGGGCTGAACTGAATCTGTGTTAGCCTGTCACCACTCAGACTCCGCACCATGGGTTTCACTTCAACTGCAGAGCATACCATTACTGTTAAAGGGGTGGGTGTAATTTGATCTATAAAGTTTCAGTAACTTCACTGCGTCCAACTCTGGGACAACTAAGAAAATCACTCCATCAAAAGGCAATTCAGACAACCAGAGAAATCTGGCATACAAGCTATTTCGCAACCTTTGTGGAATTACAATTCTCTTAACAGGCTCTCCTCCTTTGGACCCTTCAGATTTCCAAAGATCTGCTGGCTGCATAGGGGGTAGAAGGCTGCTGAAATGTTTCCTCGAAATGTTTTATTTTGTGCAAGTTTACATTACGATGCTACCCACAGTTACTTGGAAATAAGCCCAAAGGTATTTTAACAGGTCAGGATGGATAGCACTGCAACTTTGCTCTCTTTCTGGGATCCTGAATCCTATTCTATACAAAAGTAACTTGCACACAAAAGCTCAGTGCACTACATTCAAATATGTATAAAACCAAAATATGCTCTTTTAAAATATAATTTTCATAACACTTTTGAATGTGAAAAAGGCTTCCCAACAACACTGCTCAGTAGGAATGCTTTCATTTATCAATCTGACCAATATTTTACATGTTATAAAACTGTCCTGAGAAAAGGAAAAGTTAGTATATTCACAGAGGTTTTTTTTAAAAAAACACACACACCAAGTTATTACATACACATATGTCAAATATGGGACAATGCATTACAAAAACAAAAAAGCTAAAAGAAAAAAGAGGGCACTGATCTGGAATTACCAGGATCTGTCATTCAGTGCTGCACTGAAAATCTCTCCCCCCCCCCAGAGGTGTGTGGCAGTTGTGAAAATCCCACAGGTTTCACATCCCGAAGGAGGCTTGAGCCAGATTAGTGCCATCAGTACAGAAGGCACTGAGATTCAGTCCTTGCTTCTTCATGATCCAGATCAGTAGATCTGGTAAATCTTGATCTAGTGATCTGGATCTCCAACTCTTGAGTGCAAAAAAGGCCTTAGGGTGCTTCTTCACAGGGCCTAATAAATCCGAATCTACCACACCCGGATTTAGTAAAACCAGGTTCCAGTAGACCCGGTTTTACTAAATCCGGATGTCTGGTAGATCCGGATTTACGGGGTAGATCCGCATCTAATAGATGCGGATCTACCCCCTCCCTGTCCCTCCGCACACGCGGCAGGACGACAGATTAAATCTGGATTGGAGGTGGGTGCTGTGTGGACATACAGCACCCGCCTCCCATCCGTGCTCCGGGGCCTCTCCCCCGCCCCATGATTGGCTCCTCGGAGCCAAGCATGGTGAGCCGAGGGACCTTGCTGCCGCGGCTCACCACTTCTGAAACCAGGGGGAGTTTCTCTAAACCCCACCCTAGCCCACCCGGGGGGGGGAGCCCGCGTGATCCCCTCCTTACCTGCTTGGCGTCGCCCAGATTCTGGAAGGAGGGACCCAGGATGCAGCGCGGCTGCATCCTGCGTGCCTCCTGATTGGCCGGGGCTGCTGCTGGCAGCTCCAGCCTTCAGGAGGCGTTCTGCGCAGGTGCGCCATCTAGCAAGGGCAGCCGCCTGCACAGCAGCCCCGGCCAATCAGGAGGCGTGCAGGACGTAGGTGTGCTGCATCCTGGGTCCCTCCTTCCAGAATTGGGGTGACCCCGAGCAGGTAAAGAGGAGACCGCGCGGGCTCCCCCCCCCCGGTGGGCTAGGGTGGGGTTTAGGGAAGCTCC
Source organism: Aspidoscelis marmoratus (assembly GCA_014337955.1). NCBI lineage: Eukaryota > Metazoa > Chordata > Lepidosauria > Squamata > Teiidae > Aspidoscelis > Aspidoscelis marmoratus. The sequence goes on from MTQE01001141.1 coordinate 13,487,186, forward strand.
CCCTGGCTCCAGAAGCGGCGATCTGCCGCTTCTGGGGCGAGGGTGAGCCGCAAAGTAGGAGTCCCCCGGCTCGCCATGCTTGGCTCTGAGGAGCCAATCATGGCGGGCCAGGGGAGGGCCCTGGCTAGGCACAGTTACACTGTGCGGACGCATCCTAAATGGATGCGTTTGCACAGTGTAACACCCTTTAACACCACATCATATGTGGTGTGTATTTAACACCCATTAAGCACACTTTACGTACGGATAGGTGAGGGCGCACCTAACTGGAAGTGTGCTTAATAGCTCCGAGTGTGCGGACACGCACACTTGAAAGTGTGTTAAATCCATGTTGCTGTGCGGACACTCCTCACCGGAAGTGCCCAAAACAGCAACGTGTGTGCGGACACCCATTAAGCAATCTGTACACCTGTACTCTGCTCTGAACTTTGAACCCAGAAGTTTTAGATACGAGGTCAATATACTATCCCCTAAAACAGTATTTCCCAAAGTGTGGTACACGTACCCCCAGGGGTACGGGAAGAGTTTGGTGGGGGTACGTGTTGCACCGGAGTTTGGTAGGGATCACGTGGGAATATCCACTGCACCGTGCTTAGCTGTGCCCACAGAACAAGGAAAGAAATAGGCGCGTATCACAGTTTTTACATGGGAACTGTGTATGTTCCAAAAAAAGAAAAATAAATATATTCTGATTTTTATTAAAGCATATGTTTTTTATGAGGGGTACTCAGCGTTATGAAAATTATAGAAGGGGTACACATGTGTCAAAAGTTTGGGAAACACTGCCCTAAAATATTCTGGTTTTCATTGGCTTTTAATCCAGTTTTTCATATGAAGAAACACAATCAAAGTATCACTGTCTTTAGCAATCAGCTAAAAGTTTTCTCTCTTTCAGTGGGATATCCTCATTAAGACTGCCCTGGTGCCTGTGAAAAATGCAGGGGCTTTTTTCTGAGCCCTTACCTTGTCTGGTGCTGCTCCCATGATGGCATGGTGGATATTTGGATGTATTCCAATGGTCTGAATTACCCAGAAGCATGCAAGCAACTATCCCTGTGCTTGCACAGTGGGTAGTTTCAGCCTGCTTTCACCCTACGCTTGTTCAGTGATGGATTTGGGGGGCAAGGGGAAGATATAAGACAAGCCCTAACAGGCCACAGCCTATCTAGTCCAGCATTCTGTCCCACACAGCGGTCCACCTACTGCCTATGAACATCTCAAGCAGAAGATTAAGGTAAACCTCCATCTGCACAAAAGCCTGGGCTGGGTGTTTTTTCCTGCAATAATGATATTCCAGGATTTCATCTTTATATCCTGGGGCTATCTTGAGATTGCCATGTAGACTTGTAGCAATCCCAATACAGTGCCAGGATAATCCTGAGTTTTAGGCCCTGTCGGAATGCAGCTCCAGTGCAGAAAGAGCTTTAAACTTACTAAAACAAAAGAGCACAGACTACTCCAAGAAGTATAAACATGACTTTTGGCACTAATCTGCCCATAATTGACCGAGGAAGTTCTCTTTCTGGTCTTTAATGTAGACTAAAGTTGAAAGGGGCACATCCTCTGAAACAACTCGCTTTTGAGGTGCTGTTTTACCACGTGTGAATACAGCCTAATTAAAAGGGGTTTTAATAAGGCTTTTAGTTCAAGAGCTTTTAAAAGTATGATCAGCTCTGTAAAGCTACATATCATCTCACAGAGGGAATTCACACCCTCACGTCCCTGGGAAATTGCCCCAAAGAAGTGAAGATGGAGAATGGATCAGGCATCTGCGCTTTGCAATGCCCGATTTATCCCAAAGTTACCCGGTGCTTCACCAAGCACTGGGTAAGTGTGATTGTCTCTATACTAGAGGTGATTGTGTCACTACAGCAACGGCAGCAACAGACATGTGTGTCACCATTGCTTTGGTGACGGGATGTGACATGCAACTGTGACTGCATTGCCTCACCCTATGCACCGTTTACGTGGAAGAGGTACCAACGGTGCATACGGGACTGTATTAGCCATGCCACAAATGCAGCCAATATAGCTCTGGAGCACATTTTCATGCTCCACTGCTATCTGGTATGGGAGATGGTCCAGCACATGCAGAGATGCTTCTGGGATACAAGAATTTCCATGCAGTGCATGCGCCCTGTGCTGGGGCATACTCCCTTTTCACTAAGGGCAAAAGGCCCACAATCTTTCATATATGTACTTGCCCTTATACACAAGGAGCATATATCTGCACAGCCTTTCACATTTATTTAGGCACTCTGGCTAAGAATCAGCCACACCTTTCTAACTGATATCCATCTCTTCTCTAATTCCATCTAGTTTCTTTTTTCCCTCCAGTGTCAAAACTCCTGGGTTTGGTCAGAAATAAACAAAAAGTGCTTGGTGGACCAAGGACCTATTGTTGCTGGATATGAAATCTGTTCATTGAAAATGTGGCTATATTATTCCAGCTGTCCCTCAAATACCACTGCTTAGGATGGTTCATTCATTTATAGAATTTTAACACAAATGAACTATTAAAGGCTTTCTTTTCTTTTTTCTTTCTTTTGAACTGATTCAAAATATTCTTATTAGTCCCAGGAGCGAGAAGTATTGAAGTACAGTACTTCATAATGTAAGCATTCTTTAATTTATGTAGGTCATGAAAGACTAGTAGGAAAACATTAATGTCTTATTAGTTCAGTATGTTTATGAAAACTTGCCTAATATTGAAATTCTCTACAGTCAAAAATAACTGATATTGTTAGGGGTGTTTGTATATGGAAATTACTAAACCCTATGTATAATGTAGATCCAGCACTTTTAATCATGCAGGATAGAGAATTTCAGCAAATCCAGCATCTCATCCTAGAAGATTAACATACCCCCAAAATTCCCATCTTCTGTGCACCTATTAAAAATAAAAATCTCCTGGCAGTTCTAGCAGGTAGGTACCCAGCATTTAATGGATCCCCTATTAAACCTTCTACACCCTAACATGTGAATATCCCCGGGGATCATGTCTTTTGATGAGACATATATTTTAAATTCTGACACTTGTAAAGAGTTCCAGGGCAACTTGTAGATGTTAAAGCATAACATGGTGCATGCGTTAATCCTGCAATCACAGAGTGGTTCAATCCACATCGAAATCTATACAGCAAAAAGAAACATGTATGGAGAAGCAGAACTTTAGGGGCCGCAAAGTCTGTTCTCTCTTTCCATTGTACTAGAAAGCTTGTTCTTAAGCAGAACTTTTTTCGTTAGTGTACATAAATGATTCAAAAAGCTGGTGTACTTATGGGTTTGGGCATTTGTTTTATTCTGTTTCTTGTTTTCTTTTTTAGAGACAGAAACAAGATGGAATGGTTCTTGTGGGATGCTCTGCACATTTGTCTCTGAGCTTTTTCCTTCTTCCGGGCTGTCTTGTTATTTAAGACATACACAGAGTTTCTATCTCAGCCTTCACTAATCCTACTTAAATAAAAAAAGGAAAAGGAACAGCAGCCTAAAATGATATCCCCACCCCCAACACAGGACAACCCAGATATATGAGAGACTTCACAAAAAACATGGAATAATCATCTAAACCAACAAGAGCAACAACTAGGATGAAGACAACACCTGAATACCATTAATAAATTAAAACAGAGCTGTCAACAAATGGCTTAGGGCCAATATTAAATCCCTGACTGGTTCTGGCCTGACCTGCAGAACAAGGCTGCCCAGAATAAAGTCTCCCTGAAGGCAACACACACATAACACCCCACTTCCACAATGCTGCCTCTCTTGGCAAGCGGCTGCTTTTTGTATCCAGACATTGCTTGTGCTTCACTCCTCTGTTTCCCTGCTGCCTCTCTTTGGTGCTTCCCTTTCCACAGTCCAGACTGACTTTGTGCCCGCTGCATCCGGGCAGAAGGAGAACCTTAAAGAGAGGCAGGGTAGGTGGGTCCAGTCTTGTCTCAGATTGTTGTTGATTTCAGTATATCATTTTCAGTTCCAAGGAGCTCTTACTCGAGGGTGCAAGGTGTGTGGGCAAACTGAATGTACAAAGTCTAAGGCTATATCCACACACATTTCAGAAAGCAGTTCAAAGGTAATTTGGAGGTGGTAGCATGTGGCAGCTAGGGCTCTTATCCCATCACTGGTCCTCATTAACGGCCAGAAAATGCATTTTGGAAAATGCATATTGTGAATTAGCGGTGGGATCGGAACACTACAACAGAAGAAACTGATAAAGCCCTAGGATCTTTGGAAAACTGCAATGCTGCTGGTCTAGACCAAATCATAACAGAATTGCTGAAGTACTGTGGAAGTAGCAGGTTGCAGGAATTAATGGGGTTATTGAAATAATGCTAGAGGAAGCAGGAAGAAGAGAGAAAGGAACTGATCATCACATTACCAGAAACAGCAAGGTCACTAACTGGAGTAATTGGAGAGGCATCGTGCTTCATTAAAATATATGGCTTGTCCTAACACCACAACAATATTGGTTGAAATTTCTAAAGCTTCATTTGCTGCATGAGGTGTACTAACAGCATCACTAATCACAGGTCAAAGGTCAAAGATACACAGATGCATACAGACTTACTTTTGGAGTTCTGTTTGCATCAGAGCAATTCAGACAGACTGGATTATAACAAAACCACTAGCCTGGCATAACGTGGACAAACGTTGCCAATCATGTTTGAGCCACGCTTGACCTGTTGGGAAGGCAATGACTCTCTACTCCAGAAGGCCTAATATGCCACAAAAGCAGTCTGATCAGCTTGCTGAAAAATCACATGGTTGGTGTCAACTGGCTATCCTGGGCTATCTAGATGATGGGCCACCAAACAGGAAAGGAGGAAGGCATAAATGTGATGAGAGGAGGCTAGGTATGGGAAGAGGCAGAAATGCGTTGAGTGGAGGTCAGGCATATAGGAAGGCAGTACACAGAGGCCAAGAACTTGATGGCAGAGTTGATGTGATCAGGAGAAGCCAAGAATGCCACAAAGGTGGGAGAATCAAACAAGTGAATAGTTCATTCATTGGTACTAAACTGGAGCCCATGAATTTCATGGGGTTTGGTTCATTAATGAACCCCATGAACTTCTCCATTATGAATGCACATTCCCACAAATACAAAACAAGACAAATATGTGACCTTAGTCAGTGCTAACCGTAATCCCAGTTGTATTTGGGATTTTGTTGGTACAGAAGATATCTCCGGAACTGCATCTCTAACAACTTCAGCATCAATCTTTAGTTTGTCAGGATCTATTGGGATCAAAGACTATCAATGAATTACTATTTAGCCCTTTGCCCATACTCTGCATACCAATCAAACTGGTGATTTCATGGCTACCAGCATATACCTGGCTGCACAGGTAGGCATTGAAAACTAATCTGAGTCAGCACCTGTCATGTTTGAGAAAGTCTCATCTTCATCTTTGTCCATAGGTGATGGTGCCCAGATGAGCAAAAATACACTTATACAGTATAAAAGACCCTCTAAATGCTGTTTTAAACTTGACAATCCACCAAATTCAACTGCAAACCTGTTAAGGAGAATATCAGCATAATTTAAAATGGCTGGAGCACAAAGTTGACTACAGAGTTTTGAAACTGAATTTATGCTTCCAGTCATTTTAATTTTCAGCAATTCAGTTGCCCGACAAGGAAAAGGAAGTGAAGAGCAGTTCTAATTATGTGACATAAGCTTGCCAGAGCCAATCTTGCAGGAAAGCTTATGTTCACAACCCTCCTGATTTCAAGGTAGCCCATGTGCTGAACAGTAAGCTGATCATGGAGCAATCACTCCTCCAAACCTGTTATGCCTAGAAAGGGCCAAAGTCTGTTCTAGCATGAGTTATTTATTTATTTATTTATTTATTTATTTATTTATTTATTTATTTATTTGTATTTCTATCCCGCCCTTTACCCAGAGGTCTCAGGGCGGGTTACAATATTATAAAAATTTTAGACAGGTCCCTGCCCTCAGGCTTACAATCTAAAGAGACAAGATACAAAAGGAAAATGGTGTGGGAGGGAACAGGGAGTTGGCAAGGAAGCAACTAAGGCAGCTCAAAGGAACTGATACCAAACATCAGCAAGAATAGGTAGAACTACCTGTAGGTGAATCTTCATAAGGCTACAGTTTGTGTGAGCCCACATGAAAACTCTCTTATGAACACTGTGGACCATGCACACGTTAGTCAACCTTGCAGTGAAAGACATGGGAATGAAGGAAAAGGGCACTCAGGCTCTGAGCTGCTGGATGTGGTGGCCGGATGCCCAGTTTGCCCTCATGGGTCTGTTGTCTCTAGCCAGGTCCCTATGTAAGCAGCTGGTGCTGTGTGTGATTTCCTCCCTTAGAACTTCAGTAGAAAATGTGGATTAAGTAAAAGACACCTCTCAAACCAAAATTGTTAAAGTTGCTCTCATCTATGCCTTCACTCAGTTACCTTTCCGTATTATCTTATATCAAATACTTCTATACTGCTTCCCATGAAACCTGAAAGTGGTCTACATTAAACATTTAAGTTAGACAAACAGTTTAAAATATTACAAATTTGGTGGACTAGGGAACAAAAGTAACCATTATATTTCTCATATATTTTTTAAAAATAGGCTCATGATTCTAAACAATTAACATTGATTCTCTGCTATCCACAGCCACTGGACTTTGAATGATTGGGGGGGGGTGATTTTAATGTGTGCAGTCAACTTTGGGAAGACTTGGTGAACTTTGCAGCTAATGAGCCTTTAAAGACTCACCTGCAGAAGCTTACTCAAAATAAATAAGGTCAGTGAACACTAAATCAGGCAATAAACAAAATTATATTTGGCTGCTTTCTCACCCTTGTGTTTACTTTGCTGCAAATAGTGATTATATACTCAGCTATACAGGCTTTTGCCACAGAGAATTCCATCTTGCAGAAGACTTCCAACACAGTACTTCAAATGCTTTTGGATGTTCTCACGTACTCTGAGAAATTGCTGGGATTTCTCCTGGGAGTTGCTGATTCTCAACCATCACTAGCCATCAGGAAAAGAGGATTCACCCTCTATTTGAGGAAATTCTTTAGTTTAATAGTCTCTTCTTTCTCTGTTCTAATTGTGAACTGTCTTATTCCAAGAGCCAAGTAGCTAACGGGGCAGATGTTATTCTGCCGTTTCTGCACTGTGAGGGATACTTTGTGCCATGACAGTCAACTGTAGGTAACTCAGCCCATGATGTGCTGCATAACCTGGAGCCTACTATAATGGCTGTCTGCAAATGTTCCCAGCATCTGAAGCTGCCAGCTGGGTGTCTAAAAGTGGGGTGCTTTCAGTATCACTTCCAGATTCCAAGAGAACTGGTACTGGGTTGGATTACTGGACATATCCACATAATATGTCTGCTAGAATATTCTGTGGACTGATACTAAACAATCTATGGTTGGTGTGGGATATAGTACTATTTTTATGTCATTGCCTGTTCCAGCACTGTCTGGTTCAACTAGGGCCGGGCTAAGGGCATGGCCTCTGCTAGACCCTCCATTTTTCACCAACCTCTAAACCTAGGCAAGAATGAGTTGCCTGCAAAGTGGTCAGGCCTAACAGCATGTTCTAGGTGCCATCACTATGTTGATGACACCCAACTCTATTTCTCCATTCTGTCTGAGTCAGGGGAGGCAGTTCAGGTGGTTGATTGCTGCCTGGAGGCAGTAATGAGGTGGATATGGAGCAATAAATTGAAACTGAATCCAGACAAGACTTAGTACTGTGTGTCATGAGGTTTAGAATACTGGAGGTTAGAGGGCATTCAATTCTGGATGTATTGTTACACCTCAAAAAGAGGGTATACCTGATCTGGGAGTGTTGCTCTACCCATTGAGGCTCAGGTGACAGTGAGAGTTAGGAGTCCTCACCGCCATCTCTAGATGTAAGGTAAATCCTTCATTTACCCTGGCACTGCATTGGAACTGCCATTTGCAACATTAAGAAAGTACTGGTTTACCCATGACAGACCTGGTTAAATGGGAATATACTGTTTCTTCCCACTATACAGATGCTGTTACTGTTTTAATATATACTGTTGTTGTTTTAATATGTGTCTGATTTAAAATGTTGTTACCTGCCCTGAGACCTTTGGGTATAGGGTGGGAAATAAATAAATAAGTGTTGGGGAAATTGCACATGAAGCTGCTTTGCTAGGAACTTTTTTGGGACCAGCAAGCGTGCAAGAAACAACAAAAGGTGGGCCAGGTGCATTGCTGGTTCCTTCAAGTGCCCAGGAAGGTAACTTGATACCAGATAGGAGGGCAAGAAAATCTGTGCTGGGGTTTTCAGCATGCATTTGGTAAACCACTGCAAGAAGAAATTGTAGGATCTTTTTTATATCCCCTGCTGCCTAAAAATATTCCTAGGTCATTAATTTTGTTTCAGATCCTCATATTAATAAAAAGTATTGTGCATCTGCACTTTCTCATTTCATTTTGGTCCCCTTTTGGAATTGTATAAATTTTAAATATAGAACAGAAATGATAAATCTTGTCTGTCTGTGGTGTATATTTAAGTAGTCACAGACAGAAATAGAACACCTTTCTGTGCAAGAGATTGGGAGAGAGCTCTTCTCTCTCTAAGAGCAGAGGCCGTGGAATTATGTAAGGTTTGTAGCAACGCTTGTAAGAGCTCTTGACATTTTTGCTAGCTGGAAGATAGCCAGGCATTGTAAACAGACCAGTCTTAGGAGAACGTTCTTCCCCATCTCCCCACCACAAAGCTAATTGCATAGGTATCAAATATTAAATAAATGAATATGTATTCCAAGAGTTAATGTGGTAGATCACAACTCAGATCCATCCTTCCTGGTTTTTGTTCTCTTTGTTCTTGTCAGAACAAAGTACAAACAGGAAATAGTCTCTTCATTATCCTCTGCCCTAACGCTATATCTTGAATTTTTAAAACAGGACAATCTGCAAGCATATGCATATTTAAGCGGAAGACAGTTCCATTACCCATGTTCATACACAGCAATAAAACATAATTTAGCACAAGACTTCCCAACAATGTTGCCTTTTGGGGAGGCATTTTTAAAAATAGAAAAATCCATGACAAAGATCCTTTTTTTTTTTTTGTCATGGAGGCACTAAAAGGGGTTTGTGATTTTCAAAATTCAGTCCAAGGAGGCAGATATGATTTTGTTTGAAAGAGGTATGCGGGAAATCCTATTAAAAAATACTAGTAGAAGAGGCTATATTATGTCCTCCCTACCCCATTTCCCAATGCATCCACTTCTGCAGCTGTTTTCTAACATTCTGTGTGTGCCTACAGACCTCAAAGGGTTGGGGGCTCCTGATTTAACACCAACTCCACAAGGTTCACCGACGCAGAACAAAATTCACTGTTATAGTGCCGTAGCTAAACATTTGAGAGTTGAGCCTGTTCCTTCCTGGTGCAGTTCTGTACAGATCCACACTTGTCCAGCTGCCGTCCTGCCACAAGCATTCCTTACAAATGCTGTAAAGGCTGAGTGGGATTGAGCCTGGTGCCACCTCATTGCTACTGCTCAAGCAAACCCAAGTGGTCTGCTGTCTTTACTGCTGGCAGCCTTGTACAGTTTTTGAAGACCCCAACCTGGCAACATCACAGCCCAGGAACGAAAGTTCTCCAGCTGCGATGTTTGCATGTCTACAAGCAGCAGCAGATAAATGATCAGCATGCTGCCACCTCTGAAGAGTGCTACAGGCACAGATGTCACCAGAAATCCCCTAGATCTTGCCTTGGACTCATTTTCTTCTTTCTTTTCTCCCCAAGTTACTTAGTCAGAGTATCTCCAGAGGCACCTATCCACAGAGGACTGAATGTTGATCAGGCTGAGAGTGAAAGGAGTGTGACTGTGATTTTCCACCTGGCCTCATGGCACCTTTAAGTTTTCCAATGGCATACAGGCACTGGCACTAATATTTATTTATTTGAATTTTTACCCTGCCCTATACCCAAAGATCTTGGGGCAGGTGACAGCAATATAAAACATAAAATAAATAACTTAAAATTAGATATTAAAATAATAACAATGTAGGAAGAAGAAGATGCTTCCTTGTTTCAGTCAAAGGCCAAGGTAGACAGATAAGTGTGACAGTGCTCACTCCGTACAGAAAAAAACTGGCATTTGGGGTGCACACATGCTGAAATAATTCTCTTGAGGTTTCCTTTCTATATCCCATGCCAGCTTCAGAGCAAGTATATATGGCCATGCCTTATGTTACACGTTAGCTTCACTTTTGTGTATTAGTTTTCAAGCCTTAAGAACCAGGAACCTTAGGTCACAACAGACTATGTTCTAAGTGTCAAATCTTTTCAAACCACAACCACTCAAAAATCAGTCAGGGTAGTAGAAATGGAAAGAGACTGTGAGGGGCTCCAGAGGGAATTCCTTACACTGGGTGAGTGGGCAACCAAGTGGCAAATCAGCTTTTATATTAGTAAGTGCAAATAGATACACACTGGAGAAAGAAACCCAGTTATACCTATATACTAAATGTTACGAATATTAACATATGTAATGTGATATTTATAAAATGACTAGTTGATATATTTAGGGAGACAGCTGGATAAATGTATAATGTATAATTTACATATTGTATATCAGTTTATTGCATATTGACCAACTGTGTAATTATCTTTAAAACATGTATATATAGTTATTGTTCATATTTTAACTACTTTTAGATTTGTATTTAGTCTTATTTTTTTCTTTTCAAATAAATAAAACATTACATACACAGCTAGAGAGACATATGGAGTAAATCTGCACATCAGTACTGAGGATACATTAGCTGTCAAGTGACTTTCAAGTGTCATTTGTTTAGCAAGCTATAGAAAGATGATGGGGCTTCCAAATATGAATGACTAAATTCTAAACAAGCTGTGATTTGGAGGTCTTTCTTCCACTGTCTCTCTTGACAATATCTCAGACAATATCTGTTCTTGTTACAGAATAATTTAATATATCACAAAGCTATTTTTATGTAGACTATTCATTCAAGACTCATTTATCTCTGTCAATCTGTGAAATCTGTTATAAATTTTAACTACCGGTAGGAATTTTCAAGATTGCTGAAAGGACTGAGCATATCATCTGTTAAATTAGACTAAGCAATATAATTTTTGTAATGCCTTTAAACCTGTCCTCCCTCCCTCCCTCTCGTGGTGCTCACAAGAGGAATATCACTGGGGGAAACAGAATCTTCCTATTTGGTTATACAGCATTTTAAAGCTTTTTATTATATTCTAAATTGTTGTATGCAAGGCCATTGTAGCAGAGAAAGAATACTCTGTAAATAAATTAGCTGTTCTTTGAGGTTTTGTCTCCCTTCCCAATCAACTCAATACACACAAACAAGGCAGCCCACATATGGGGGGGGGGGAGGTGGCAGGGGCATGATGTCATGTGGCCCATATTAAATGGAATGCTAATGTTTTCAAAATTTGTTAGATTTGTACCACCTATGTTCCATAGTTTTGGGGGGGCAGGAATAGTGATCATTAGGGAGTGTACAAATGCATTTTTTTTTTGCATATCGTGTTTGTTCGAACAGATCACCTTTGAATGTGGTAGGATTCTATTCGCTATGAGTGTATTTGTACAAATATCTGACACGAACGCATATGTACCCGATACGTGTCCAATACATATCCCTGAACATATCCAATCTGAAAGTGTCAAATCTAACCTGAATCCACTTTTAATCTGCTCTCGATTCATGTCATATGCACTCTGGATCTGCTGAAGATGTGACTGGCGCAGCCACTTTTCCACCTCCCCAGTTTCACAAACTTCCGAACTATTCATACAAATGTTAATATACGAATGTCGTAACATTCGATTTGTGTACTTTCAAAACCATCTGTGAGAAAGAAGTGTTAACATCAGCCTAGAGGTTGCTGCCCAGCTCTGGCTGATGGATGGAGCCAAAGGAAGCTTCCAAGCCCTAGAAACAACCAGCAGATATAGCAAGAAATTCTTTCTGGTAGCCGGAAGACAAAGCTGCCTCTCTGGCTAATGGGTCAGGCTGGCCTCATTGTATCCTTGCAATAAACTTCTTTCTGAGAGGAAACATGTGCAGCCTCTTAAACACTGTTACCTGCTTTGGACCTTCGGCTATAGGGCAGGATAAAAATACAAACAAACAAGCAAACAAACAATGTTCTTTTCTTGCTGCCCTGACTGATGACAGAGTTAGTAATGCTCTTTCTTCTACTCCAGCAGTTCTCAACCTTCCTAATGCCGCAACCCCTAAATGCAGTTCCTCATGTTGTGGAGACCCCCAACCATGGGGGTGGGGCAGCTGAGAGGGGGGACGGTGGGGTGGTGGGAGACTCGTCCCAACCCCTCTGAAAGGGTAGTCCAACCTCCGAAGGGGTTGTGACCCACAGGGTGAGAACTGCTGTTCTACTCTTCCATCTCAGAGTCAGGGCATATTGATGCCAGTACCTGCGAATGACAAATAAATCTGCTTTTCAGTGACGTACATGGTGTAATTCATTCCAGCCTGTTCAGAATGGCAACACACCTGCTTCAGTAGCCTTGCAGTGTAGTCTGTTCAAGAACAAACTCATTCAGGACAGGACAGGCAGGAAGAGATATTCAACTCCATGTAATAGGTGCAGGAGCCTAGAGTCAATAATGCCTGGTATATGAACAAGATCAGAAGCGCACAATATTTCATCTCTGAAATACTGAAATATGGGCGAGTATCCAAACTACAATGTATGAATTTCTCTTAGATCAGTGCGACTGCTACTGAAACAAAACTCTGCTAATGCTTCCAGTTTCCCTCTTTATGATTAAATCAACTGTCCATTCACTTGTCCCTACTCCAGTCAAGACTTGACTGTACATATATACAGGGCATGGCAATGAGGAAAGAAAAGGCAGACTAAGAGCCCACTGAGGCCTGAAACCAATGTAAGCAGTAGTTACACAGAGATCCTTTCTATGGAAAGCAGATGCAAAAGTAAAGTATTTTGACAACCAACGCCAATATGAATGAATGCAGTATGGTAAAAAAAAAAAGGTTATTGCATGTTACTGATATTGCATGTTACTCAGGCTGCATCTGCACACAATTTTTTTACAAGTTCAAAAGCAGCTTAGTGGTTGTACCATATGGATGCTACAGGTCCCACCCCACCTCTAAACCTCACACCGCTCCCCCCATCCCTTTCCTCCATCTGTCGGAGAGGCCTAGACATTACAGTCTCACTTGAATCACACTTCCCATGATGGTTAGGCACTTTAGCTCATGACTAAGTAAAATAAAAAGTAGCTCTGAGATAGCTTAGAGATAGCTCACAGGTTGGATTGTTCACATGTCCATCTGCCTCTTCTCTCCTCATTTTAGGCTAGAAAGGTGTGGAACATGAATGCCACATGCTACCCTTTGTTTGTTCAACACAAACTTGTTCAGACTTCAATGGTACTGTAAGTGAAAATCTGGAATTACTGAAAGAAAGTGGGACAAAGCTCATCTCCCAAGCAAGATGCCAGACTAAAGCTCAAGCAAAACACAGAAAGTAACCAAGGTCACTGGCAATCTCAATCAAGCATCACTTCTTTCCAAACTCTGTATTCAACTGAGAGTTTGTTTGCCGTGAGTGAGCAGCAGAGACAATAAGAGCTACAAAGTTGACCTCTTTGCAAGAACAACCACAATTCTAGTGTTTAGTTTGCCACCAGTGCAGGCTATTCTTTGTGTACTTTTTATGCATAAAAAAGTCAATGTGGGCGGAGGCTGAAGTAAACAGAGACTGAACTGTGCAGGCAGGTTTACCTAAAAGCGACATGAAAGAGTGGTTTCAGTTGGAAGAGCCTTGTGCAATGCTCATTGCTAAGATTCCACCCAGAACTGAAAGACATGCCAATGAAAAGATGACAGCTCATATCTAATAGAAGTATGTGGTCAAAGCACTAGAGTGTGTGAAAATAAACACAGCCTGTAAGTCCCAAACTCACTCCAAATCACACACAGGAGTTTTTTTCCCTTCTCCTTTCCCCTCCTTACTAGCAAGACCAATTCAGAAAGCTGAGAGGACCTGGGAAAGAGGGAGACAGGAAAGGGAGAGTAAAGGTATGCATTGGGGTGTAATTAAAGCCATCTGCTTCTGTGTGAAGGTTTGGTATGTAGTTATGCATTTTGCCTGGAGCAAGGGAGTTCCTGGACAATTCTGGTGCAAGTGGGTCAACCCATGTGCTAATTGGCATCTTGCTTACAACAGAAACATCCCGACCTGTTGAGGGACTTTGTTGCTGGAAAGGCTCACTTAAGTACATCTAAATGCAAGGCAGAGGGTAGTCCTAGCCCAAATTGGGAGTCTTGTATTGTTGTTGTACAGATAGAGTGCCTTTCCCACTCTTACCTAACTGTTTTATTCATCCAGCAGCTCAGTTTGTGGTGGACTGGTTTGTGGATGCTAAGGTAATCCATATATCTCAGGGTTCCTGAAATACTGCCAGCACCAAGTAAGTCCCCTAGCTAAAAATGCACAAATCTGCAAGATGAATGAATAAACTAAGCATATTTACTAGGGCTGCATTCAAAAATAGCCCCAAAAGTCACTCAAAAACCCTTCAGAGGCAGTAGTATGTGGCATGTGTGTTTTCATCCTCTCTCTAATCCACCTTTTTTAGTCCATAATGTCTGTGAACAAATCTACATGCAAACTGTCCCTAAACCATCTCTATGGTGCCTCAGAGGTGCTTTTATTTTATTTTTTTAAGTGTGATTGCAACATTAAAGATGCTGACTCCCTAATGTAGTCCTTATCAACACAATACCCTCTTGCATTCTTTGGATTACAATTTGCAGCCAGTGTCATTGTCCCATCCTGCTATGAGACAGAAACAATAACTCCTCCCCGCTCTGACAAACAGCTGGTGTCAGCCACTTTCAGCACTTCTGCCAGCAAAGTTAAGCCAACAGTGGGGATACCACTGAGTAACTGTACATCAATGTATCCTTGATAAAATTCCTATGTAATCCTGATAGCAACATGTCATTGCTGATCCAAAGGATTTGCATCAGATCATAGACCATAAATAAGACAAATGTGATATCAAAAGCATCAATGATTTTCCACTGGATTGGTTTTAGAATTATTTTAAAAATTGCAAATGTATACCTTTTGGCTTTCCTGGAAATGGCTCTGAAAAGGAATTTGCCACATTCTTGTAGAATCTGGATTGATGGATTCTCCCAGTTTGCAGATACCATCACGTTTTTAAATACAGACAAAATACGATTTCCAAAGCACCATGTTCCATGCCTCTGATTTACAAACTGCCCTCTGACTGCAGCCTCCCTGCATCTGTTCCAATTTATTTTTAACATCTATTTTTGGGTTTCCCCATTCTTTCTTTCTTTCTCCTTATTTTGCCCACTATGGGCTTATTTTGCAAACTTCTACAGACCTTCCCTGGCTGCCAAGTGCACTTTTTACCTTCTTGAGAATACAGCATTACATAAAACTATCTGTGCATGTGTGTTTTGAAGGACAAGATATTGTCAGAATGAAAAAGCCATGCAGAAATCCAGTTATTTCAAGGAAGAAAAAGCCATCTGAAATCTGATGGAAATGGCTTTTGAAGTGAAAAATAATACTCTGCAAAAATGATGTCAACATCAGAATTGGTGAAAGACAGCAACTTCTTGAAGTCAAATGAGATACAATATATAATGCTGTTCCATCTACTTGCCATAAACCATTCATTTTGGCACCAGGTCAGAGAAGCATATGAACGAAATATCTATTTTTAAAGCAGATGCTAAAATATTATCTTAAGAGTTGAGATCTGACACACTCCTCTCCTTCAACAGGTAAATGCTAAAAACATTTTAGGGACTGAGACAATCTAAACAAATGTTATCTACTAGGTTTCTGTACCACACCTATCCGTCTGAGCATGTATTTTTGGGTTACTATGTTCCTGGCCCATAGGTATTTATGGGAGTTGCACAAGGTGTCCTCATTGTTTCAACTCCTTAGGTAAGCCCTGCATATAAAAATATAATTGATTAGTTTCACTTGCTATATTTAAATGGGTTTTAGAGTTTCAGGCTGTACACTGCACAAAAATATTGATATTTAGAGTTTGAATAATAATCAGCCATAGGTGGAAATAGGGCCTTTTTAAATTCAGGGGCAATATCCACATGGGTACCTCTCTAGATGTGTGTCTAGTCTATGAGGTCTGCAATTCAATATGCACCTTGAGTGGCATACCCTGTCCTGTGGACTGCATAGATAGTATCCTTAGCCTACTCCCAGGTGCTAATAACAAAAACCTACAGACCCTGAAAACCCCATGGAAACTGTCCCCATGCCAATTCTGTTGGGCTGAGTTCTTTAAATAAATAAAAAAGGGATTAAAAATTTTCTAGCTGATGCTTTGACTCACAAGACTCAGTACCCCACCTCTGAATCTTCACCAATTCTGTCCCAACCCTCCACAAGAACTGGATCAGTAGGTCCAGTTCTTCTGGATCCACTGATCTAGATCTAATGCAGCTAAGTGCAGAAAAAGCTACCGATGCACAGTAAGTCCACCTACTAATAAAGCTCTAACCCACTTTCTCTGTAGCAAAGTCTAGATGAAGTGTATGTTCTTCCAAAGGCCATGTCCAAGACATACTGTGTCACTCTGATGGCTGAGATAGCCCAATGAAGTTTGAAGTATTCTCTGCAAGGAAATTGAAATCCCACAACATGACAGTGAAGAAAGCATCCCACTCAACATCAAAGGCCACCCCAACCAACTCTAATATGGATATGCTGGGCAGAAGGATGAATTGGCAACCTTATTCTGTCTCTCTGGAGCACACTTTCAATCCTCATATGACAGGATATGAGGTCCATTTCAGCAACCCTGTAGCTTTAGCAGTTGGGCAGAAGAGATACTTTTAGCAGGTGTGAGTGATAATGCAGGCAATACCTGCTGAAATTTCCTCGTTTCACAACTGTTAAAGTTGTAGGAAGCCTGGAAAAGGAAAATATGTCGTAATTTCATTTTGCAGGATTTTTCTGTTCTAAGTGGTGAGCTGCCAGGAATGCCTTTGACTAGTGTCAGACATGCCGTCTGCATTGCTGGTTTCTCACTGTAACCAGGAGGTTGGCTAGAGGGGAAATGTATTTCCCTCCTTAGGGACACTCTACTCAGTTAAGAGCTGAAGTGAACACAGGACTAGAATAAACCCTATTGGCCCTGCTCCAGTGTGCAGTGACATCTGAATGTCTGCAATGCAGTGAAGCCAATATGCGCACTGAAGCTGATATGCTACAGGCCCACAGGTATAATAGTAATCGGTTTATCTATTTTCCACTTGCCATTGAGGCACATGTTCATACTTCCTCTAAATTGCTTGGCATTTTGTTCTTTTTCAGACATTCAACAGCGGAAGGGTAGCTGCATGAAACCAAGACAGGTTGCATAACGGCACGTTGCATTCTATTACTATTAGAAGCGTCCTCTGGCATGGGTACTGAGTTTGCTATGTAAAACACCTAGCAAACCTGGTCTTAGAGAAAGATAAAAAGAAGAGTTGGTTTTTCCACCAAGCTTTTCTCACCCACTTAAGGGGACTCAAAGCAGCTGACAAAGCTTTCTGTTCTTCTCCCCACAACAGAACACCCTGTGAGGTAGGTGGGGCCGTGAGAGCTCAGAAGAGAGGTATGACTAGCCCAAGGTCACCCAGCTGGCTTTGTGGGGGAGTGAGGAATCAAACCTGGTATTCCCAGATAAGAATCCAGCTCCCTAACCACTAGATCAAACTTTCATTGCTTCACTTTGCTCTTAACCACCTCTCCCGACATTCTTGAAACATGAAGCCACCTTCTACCATGATAGTTTTTAAAAGCCATTTTAAAATAAAACTAAATGATAGTTTTTAAAATCTATTTTTAGATTCCTTGCAAGGGCCAAAGGAAATCCTAGCAGGTCCAAAATCATGGCAGGCCTTGCAATGATGTCATTAATGATTTCACTGCACAGCCCAATATTGCCACACTGAGCCTATTTTAGGCAGTAAATGCTTTGCCTTGACACATTTTGCTCAGGTTGAGATGGAATGTTAATGACAGCTTTTAAAAAGGGAAAGCAAATAGAAAGGATTTTGAGCTGATGGTTAGAAGGGACCCGCATAATTTACACCGATGTCCTTTGTCTTTGCTACATTATAGCTTCCTTCCCACTTCCCAAGATATACAGTGTACGTTTGAGGGTAAGGTGAACGGAAGGAGTAATTTTGAATGGGAAACTGAGCAGCAGGTTGGGAAAGTCAGCAGTGCAATGCATATACTGCTCGTCTCAACCATGTGCAAGTCACCATTTTCTATTAAATTGAACCTAAGTAGTTTAAAGACTAATAAGAACCTTCTAGAGTTCAGGATCTTGGGGTTCACTGGATTAAGAAGTAAAAGGAAACTCATCGTCAATGGTATTTTACAGTTAAAAATAATAGTATGATTTTAGATGGCGAAATATTTTTGGAAATATTGTAGTCATTTATGAGTTATAAAATTAACAAATAAATAAATAGCACTCCCAAAACATTTTTTTGCATTAGTCATGGGTGTAGCAGAAGGTAAGTATGAAAGTGCAAATGGATGACTGAAATAGATGGGTGTGGATACCATGGAAGTGTGCAAATGAATAAGTACGTGAATAAAAATATAAATTGCTTTGTGTAAACACTGCTGTTGTCATTTTGCCAAGGTAAGATACTCCTGCTGCTCCCATCCTAGAGCAGGTGACAATAATGTGCAAATATGGAATATGAAACTGCATGCCAACAATTTCTGTGAAGACCTAAGAGTGCCACAAGCAGTTTTCTCTGACAACAGGGCGTGTGTGTTAATTGGTTCTGTCCTGGCAGAGGTTTCTTGCTTATCCTGCCTGTCAGCCAAAGAGTAAAATAGCTGCCCCTAAAACACAGTTTCTCTAGATAGCACAGAAAGCGGAAGATAACATGTTGTTTATGCTATGTATTATCAGTCATGCAATAGGTAATGTAGAAGATCAGAGGAAAATCAAGAATCCTGTGGTAACGTGTGACATTCCCTTTGTAGACTGCTCAAAAAAATCAGCTGTGCTTATTCTTAATTTGGTTAGATTCAATTTGGAATGATGTTCAGAAAGGCCATATATTAGTGATCACTATGTATTATTTTGTCCAGAAAAAAGATTGTTTCCTTGCCCATAATGCCCATCCATTATTTTATATCGACCACTCATTACTACAGCTCAACACTTTCTCTCCAGAATGTCTTGCATCAGAACACACCCACAAAGAACTAAGATGCA
The DNA here is from genome assembly GCA_014337955.1 of Aspidoscelis marmoratus. Classification (NCBI taxonomy): domain Eukaryota; kingdom Metazoa; phylum Chordata; class Lepidosauria; order Squamata; family Teiidae; genus Aspidoscelis; species Aspidoscelis marmoratus. Next base: position 13,506,492 of record MTQE01001141.1, read on the forward strand.
AATTCATGATTTTAATATTTAGTTATGTTGTAGAAAAATAATCTTACAGCATCAGTTCAACCTAAGCAGATATTTGGGGTAAACAGAATCTTTTCAACATACATAAAATATATGTGTTAACAGGAGTATACAAAATGCTATCTCAAATGCTTTCTGAAATATCCCTCTCACCAGCACTCCTTTTTCTTCTGGCTGCCATCCCGGCCTTCTGAGGGCATGGAACTGGCACTCACTGACATGTCAAGCAGTGCAGTGGCATCACTATGTAGTTCAATGTGAAATTTGGCTACTAAGGGCCTGAGGGGGACTAATAATCCATAATTTTCTTGAGCCATGAAATAACATCACACCACCCATTGATTGGTGATCCTGTCCACCCTAGAGCAAGGTGAACTGAAGTCAGCTTTGCATTTAAAGAAAGGTATGGGCATCTTAAACATTTCAGAAATGATTTGAGACACCATTCTGCATTCCTCCAGTGTGTCAAACCTGATGACGCAAAAACACCTGAGAACTCATATTTGACTTTTAAAAATACCACACTACCCTTGCACAATGCCTGGAATCTGTCTTTGCCCCTTCTCCTACCACATTAACTTTTAATAGCATGTGTTCAGCAGGTTGTATGAATGAAAAAAAGGATATTTTTACAGCAAGGTTAAGTAATAAACATGCAACTGTACATTAAAAGGTGTAGAATTACCTTGTGTACACAGGACTTGGCATTCAGGAAAAAGAGTTCTACTGTGGTTTTATCTTTTAGAAAGGAAATGCTTTCAATGTAAAACCTACAAGAGGAAGGAAGAGATTCATCACCTCAGCTGGCTAGTGCTACAACTTGACAATTAGATCAGGCTAATAATATCATGAAAGCTTGAGTGGCAGAATGATTATGATCATTCAAATAAAATGCAATGAGGAACTCTTATTAAACACAGGTTGGCACAATGTTGCATGCTATGGATTGTCAGAATACCTACCACAGAAAATACCTTTGGTAAAAATGTGCAAGTTTCAAGCTGAATAGTCATGTAGGTCACCTGTTGCTGACCTACAACAACCACATTTCTTTGCCAGTGGTGAGACTGACTGAGACTCATGGGAGTTGTAGTTCGGCAACTTCTGGAGAGCTATTGTTTAGCTACTCCCACACTAAACAGAAAGGAAGGCTGCATCTCCTTTCCATAAAGGAACTTCAATCAGGCCCTCAGGTCAACTGGTCTCCATTAATAGTAATGGAAATTGGCCTCAACAAAGAATCTTTGATCATATCCAGCATTATTCAGAATCTTCCCACACATAAAGAGAACAAAACCCTTCATGACTGGGCTAAATGTTGCTATATGAACACGTTCAACTATGCTGTATCCTATTACTCTTTTATTTTTCATATTTATTGTTAAAATGTTTAATAACGAAATATGTTTTTAAGAAGAGAGTGGTACGCAAGTGGTACTGACTCGGCAGTATCTTATTGATTAATTATCATAAAAAGAGGAAATAATTTGCTAGGCCAGAAGTGTTTGCTTCATCTGATCAGTGGGAGAAAAGGTCCTGTTTTATCCATGTGGCACCTCACACCACGAAACTGTGGGGCAGGGGAGCAGAACCAGGCTTCAAAAGGTTCTCACCTTCAGGCCTAAAAATGTTTGCTTCCATTGATCTTAAGAGTAGTAATAGGAAGAATGCCACACTGAAACATGGAGAACAAGGTGAAGGCCAACTGAAATGGTGCTGGAGATGCGCACATATTTTTTTTGACATTGTATTGAAACAGAATTGAATACCCCAAAACTGATTCGATTTGAATATTTTAAATTCAAATTTAACAAGATTCAATTTGAATTACCAAATTCAAATCTATTTGTTTGAATTTTTGATGAGAATCTGCTCACACGAATGTCGACATTCATATCTACTGTACACGTAAGCATCTTCCCCACATCCGTACACATCCATATGCATCCCATAGCTATCCTGTATGCGATCCGTTTTCATCCTGCATGATGCGGGAAACATGTGGATCTTCAAGTAGGTATTGTGTACGAACCTGTACACATACGAATGTCTGGATATTTTGAACGAATAGATCAGAAATTTGAAATTCAGTTCAAATGTTTACATTTGAATTGCAGGGCATTCTATTTGAGTTTGAATGTCAAAATTCAGCACATTCAATTGGATTTCAAATGCCTATGAATATTCATGCACAGCCTTACCTGGTGCATACAAGTGCCGAAAACGCTCCAATGGCAGGCAGGCCATTTGCTTTTATATCCGGCCTTTCATACTAACTTATTGCATTTTAAATATATTGTTTCACTGATTGTATTCACTTTTCTATCTTAAAATTGCTATTGAATATTGTGACTCGGCATGAGATTTTCGGGTGTAGCAAAACATACCTGCATACATACAGAATATTCTATCTGCAGATACTTTTTTATCTTGTGGTAAAATACAAAGCATGAGTTCACAAATTTTGTTAAGTTCATTTTTAATTTGTATTTTTAATTGTGAATTGTCAAGTATTTTATTACTGCTGTGGGTGGTAAAGTGTTTTAATGCAGAAAGCGTAGTAAAAATGAAAAAAGGAATGAAAGCCCGGTAGCTCTGCAAATGATAGATTTAAAGTACTGTTCACAGAGTGGAAAACTTGTGAAGTCAAAAGGGCATCTTCTTGCATACGTAAGAGCCCATAGATAGTGCTAGATTTAGCATTTTGAGTAATATTTTGAGGGTTTAAAAAAAATTCAAACATGATGTGGCATGTCATGGTAGGAAGTGATAGGAACGTCTGAAATAGTCTCAAAACACCCAGAGGAAACAAGTTGTTAAAAAAAAAAAGAACATCCAACTGAATACTGAAAATAAGCCCATTAGGCAAAATTTACCATCAATATCTTCCAAAATTTAACTCCATGCATTTTGCACTTTATAGCACTTCTAAAATATATAATCACCTGACAGCAAAAGTCAAAGTTGCCAATCCTGGTTTCTTCGGCAGATCATGATCTAAAACTCGGTGATCTAACTGTAGCCAGACATTCTGACCCCTGAAAGAAGAAAATAAGGGAAGACAGAAAAAATACACTAAATATGCTTCGTTTGGAACAGTGGTGGCCAGCACAGATAAGAATGGCTGGAAGCTAGGGATGGGCACAAATATTCTAAATGTTCGAAACCTGATATAATTTGTTCGAATGTGGACATTCAAATTCGAATAGAATGCCTTCACATTTGAATTTA
>MTQE01001141.1:13509770-13522105 GCA_014337955.1 Aspidoscelis marmoratus
TGGACATTCAAATTCGAATAGAATGCCTTCACATTTGAATTTAGACATTCAAACAAATTTCAAATGTTCCGAAACATTCAGAATCATTCATACGTATCTGTATGCATTTGTGCTTATAATAAGGAATGAAAACAGGAGGCATAGGGGATAAAATGGGATGCACACAGATTCATATAACACATACAAATGTCGACATTTGTATCTTCAGATTCATATCTAACATTCAAACGAATAGATTCAAATGTATCGGATTCGAATAATTTTTTCCTGCATTCAATCAAATCGACATTCAGTTTGACACACAAAAAAAACATTTTTGCACACCCCTACTGGAAGCCCTTCCCACACAATTGCTTATAGGCATCTCAAGCAGCAGACAAGAGCAAAACCTTCACTCGCTCTCAAATCCCTGCAAATGGTCTTTTGTGGCATCCCACCTGTCTCCCCAGCCGGAAGGATGTACCCAGACAACACATTCTAATAGCTATTGATATAAACTGTTATCCATGAATTTGTCTAACCCTTTCTTAAGGGTGTCTAGGCAGGTTGCTGTTACCAGCTTTTCTGGCAGCAAATTCCATAGACTGACGACCCTCTGGGTGAAGAAATGCTTCCCCTTGTCTGATCTGACTCTTCTACCCATCAGCTTCATAGAGTGCCCCCTATTTTAGTGTTGTGTCAGAGGGAAAATAATTTCTCTCTGTCCTCCTTTTCTATACATTTGAAGTCCATGTGGCACTGACGGATCTGGCTCAGATCAAAGGAGGATTTGCTGGTGCTGTGTGCACTTCAAAGGAAGCTCATGAACCAGCTTTCAGTGGGAGTGGGCCTTCTGACTGAGCCCACCTCTGCAGGTTCAGAACTCTTTTAAGGATGCAACTATTCTTAGATCCTGTTTTGCTGCCTTTTAAACAGACTGTTTCAAGCTTTTGCTTTTAACTTCCTTTGCAAATACTTGATGCCTTCAATTGCTCATCCTTTAAATATCACCATGATTTAGTTATTTTAACTAAAGAAATTCGGAATAACATATATTGAGATTACTTTTGGAATACCTCACAGCTGGAAATCTTAGTATAAACAATATGGAAAGGTTTTCAGCTGCACATGAGTATGCTTCTTCCTTGTTGCTCTTGACTGGACCAGAGGAAAAAGGACCCGCTTTCTGCTCCTCCTCTGGAACGTCCTTATGAAAATGACAATGAAATTATTGCACTATACATATCTGGCAGAGCTGGGCTCTAAGTGATATTGTGTTCAGTATCCTGCCCTGAAAGGATTCTGCCTGAAAAGCTGGCACAAACACTCTAATAATATGGCATATAAATAAAATCCACATAAATGACCAATTTAATAAACAAAGGTTGATTAAAAAGACATAAAACTGGAGGCCATTTTTAGGCTTCACAGATCAGGTACAAAGTGAGTTTTTGACTCTTCTCAGAGCTTCCCCTCCCTGTTTGGGACTATACTTCATTTGGATAATTCCAGAAACGAGTGCATTTCAGCTGCAGGAAATAGACCTTGGTGACGGCTGTAGCTCAGCAGGGGCATGGAGGGTGGTCAGCAGGCTCTGGGGCCTGGAGCCAAAGAGTGCAATCAGAGTTAGCCGCTACATGTATGCTGGTCACAGAGCCACTTCGCCTCACTCCAGAAAGGGCATGCCACTGGGCACGGCCATAGTGTGCATGAAGGACAGCTAGCATCTCTGAGGCTTTGGGGCTCAGAGACAGGGGGCGTGACCCAAGCTGGCCTGCCCAGTGTGTCCTTGCCCACCTTTGGCCAGCAGGGATGTGGCTGTTCCACTCCCAAAGCTGCCTCCCCTAACCCTTAGGAAATGTGATCAGGTCTGAATTCTGATTCCATCCTAAGATGGACTAAAATGCTGAGTTGTGATTGTTGCCTCAGTATGTCTAAAGCTGCAGTTCTTAAAAATGCACCAGGAGAGCTGGTCTCAAGACTAAATGCTAAATGATGGATTGGAATATCGAGATCAGATGCCCAAACCTAATCTGGAGGATCGCAATTATTACCAATATGATCGACACAGTCCATAATAGAACTACTGAGAGTGAATACAAACTCATGAACCTCAGGGGTCTAAACTGAACAAAGCTACATGTTGAATACTCTATATTGTTTTTACTGAGAGCTTCAAAACCTAGGTTTCCCAATAGGGGCAACAACTTTATCACTGTCCAAACAATGAAGGATTTTTACTGGTGAAGTAACATTGGGATTCGAGAGCAGGTGAAGGTTTTCTGCTTGAGAATGCCCAGAAGCAATTGGCGGGGCACTGTGTGAGACAGAATGCTGGACTAGATGAGCTGCGGCCTGATCCTGCAGGTCTCCTCCTATTAAATCGTCAATAATTACATAATCCAATGTAAAATATAAAATGAGAAGTGACTAACCAATTCACTAGTGCTACTACATTAGTAAACTAATTTTGGCAGATGTACAAATGGGCCATTGTTTTAATCAACCGTTATGCATCACACCACCCCCAAATTATCTGCAGAACGAAGGGACTCCCTCACATGCAAAATGCATAATTAACCATCAGGTCATTGACTGGGCAGAATGTGTGTCACTAAGTCCTTGCCACAAGCACAGTGTGCCCTCTGAATTTAACAAAAGAGAAAGAAGTTCACGTTGTCTTGCTGCCCTCAGAATAGGAAAGTTAGTAAAGAAAACCAGCTTTGTAGCAAGGAGTTTGACTGCCCTCTGGAGGTTATAGTGTTCACACTCAAATTACCAAAAATGAATCACATTACTGTGAGCTTTCAAAACCATCTGCCGCAAATGTTTCTGAGGTACAAAATATTATGTGCTCATGTATGTATTGGTCAAGACTAAAATGGGGCATGGTGGTGTGTATGAAAGGCTGTCCATTCTGTCGTTTAGAGGATAGGGCAGAAAAGATCCCTAAAATCCAACACTGCAGGCCAGAGTGAGTTGGACAGCGCGCTGCAAAAGCCTTTTTTTAGACTGTTTCTAGAGTCAGCTAGAGCAGACAGCTAGAGCAGGCCACAGTCCAGAAAAACTCAAGAGATGGTCTACCATTGATGTGCTCCAGGCTAAAGGCCCAGGTACCCAGAGCTTTTCAAACATCACTCTGGAGTGCATGCCATGTTCTCTGGCAGCAGCTAGCATAGTCCAAGGGCAAATTTGCATTTACCATGTTAGAGAACTCCAGAAGTGCTGCTGCATACAGCATCCAAATTTCTGGAACAATTACTAACTGCTCTACATCTACATTCCATGCTGCCAGGTGAGCCCCCTTTGCACTTCTCCCCAATGGGAGAGATTCAAAGAGAGCCTGGGGAAAGGCGGTGCAAGCACGGTTAAGTCCATGTGTACTTGTTGCATAGTTCTCTGATCACCACCATAATGACAGCAATTTCCACCTTGCCAACGTTTAGCAAAGCACTGGCGAGCTTTGGGAGAGCGTGAGCGTTCAAAATGAAGATGCTGGAACTCTCCCTGATCTTCGCTTCCCAGAGAGGTTCCCCCCATGTAGTGAAGGTGGGAAAAGGTTCCAAATGAACCATGTGGAAGTTGCCTATGATTCTTTCAAAAGTTCCTTTGGTCTGTGAAAATTACTCTTTAACACTCTTACTGGGATGAAACATGTGTTCTTTGTGCTAAATGACATGGGATATTTTTCCAAGGTCACTCAGTACCCATTTTAGCACCTATTAAGTACCCATTTGGGTGAGAACCGGATGACCCCATTTACACCATGGCACCCATTAGGGACACATTTGTTTCCTCCGCGCCTCGGGAAATCCGGATCATATGGGTACTTTTTGGCCTTTAATCCAGATTTTCTTTAGACCCCATTAAGTCACTTCGAAGTTTACTCCAAAGATCAGCACAGACTTCAAAGACACTCCAGAGCTATTTTGCACAGACTTTGAAGTGACTTCAAAATGACTTTGAAATTACTTTGGAGCCGCTTTGGAGATTGCACCCTCTGTCCCCCAAAAAACCTGGGGTGACAGGCAGACCCCTCATGGGTAGATTCGGATTTCCAAATGGGTGCTTTGGTGTTTCCATGGCAGGGAGGCTAGCACCCATTGCTATTGGGTGCTAGACCACCCATGGAAACAAATTGGGTACTTCCCGTAATCCGGATCTACTAGATCCAGATTAAGGGAAGTACCCATTCCCTAGATCTGGATCTTCTTAGATCTGGATTAAAGGAACGCGGTGGAAAAACACCCATGGACAGACTAAGAATTCTGCTTTTAATATGGGAATTAGCCCAACCATGCTGAAAAACTGAGCTTGTAGATTGGACTGTTGGCCCTTTTCTTTACAAACTCCCATAATCAGTTAGTAGTGAAAATTAACACTGTATGGTATTTCACTCTAAAGGTAAGGAATGTTAGGCTAGGAAAGCCCATATATGGAAAATGTAGAGATGTGTGCAGAAAGGTAACTAGGTGTCACAAGAATCACCAGACTGTGCTCAAGGTTGGATTGTGCAAGAATTGAGTAAGACTGTGTAACACTTGCAACACAGGCTTGTGTAATACAAGGGAAGTGAGTCACCAACTCTGATAAGGAATTGTATAAAGGTGGCCACACACGGCTGTGTGTTACCCTTGCTTAGCTGATCGAGACTGGAGAGGGAGAGAGATGCTGACATGTAACCGATACGAATAAAAGCCTCTACGGAGAAACATCTGTCTCTGTCTGTTTGCTGGAAACTGTGGGCAGAGAAAGGAGGGGCAACGAAAAGTGCTGAAATGGACAGCGACAAACTGCTGACAGCCAGAAGTAAGAGAGACACAGAAGCTTGTATTTTTCCTCAGCACCGAGAGACGCAACTCTGCGATGAAGATTTATTACCAACGGGGGGTACCTGACACCCCACTACCCCCCCGACAAGGAAAACATACAATGATTGACTTGGTATAAGTCAACATACGTATAGACTATATGAAGTGTAAGCTTCCCTTACAAAGCCAACATAGACTATATGAAGTGGCATAAAAATATTTGCATATACTTACGTATCATCTATGAATGTGATCCCAAAATATTCTTTTTCCTTGAGATTAAAATGTGAAGCTACAAGATCCAATAATTCTCGTGACAAAAGTTTGGGCTGTTGGGAGAAAAAAAAATTTTACTATGTTCTTTCATTCTGCTTGTAGCGACTAATTTAACATTTGCAACTGTTTTTTAGTTTAAAAAAAACCTCAGAGAAGAGAATTTTCTTTTTGCTTTTACTTTGCACAAATTCATATCACTCAGTGCTTTACAAAACAACCTTTCAAAGCCTGCACACGCACCAAAAATGTTGACATCTGATTGAACGGAGGCCTAAGCTGGGTCAATGTGTGCTGGTCTATCACGCTGTTCCTCAGAACACTCCTTTCAGTAATGGGAGGTGTGACGGTTTCTGGGTACAGGCTGCAAACTGCTTTGCTTACTGTCTTTGCAGGCTTCTAGCAAGCTGCAATAGCCAGCCTTTGTGCAAACAGCTTGTTGCAAGCCCTGGGTTTTGGGCTGCAAAAAGGGCGGGAAATCTCGTGCAGGTCCGGGTGCAATGATTGGCTGCAAGTGAAATTTGGAGGGAAAAGCTGTCCGGGGATCTGAGTGCTGGAGGGGCTAGAGCAAGAGTTCCCACCAATCAGAGGAGGGACAGGAGTTTCTAGCATGAGTTTCCAGCAGCATTTTATTGCAGCAATCTTCCCCAGGAGGTGACAGCCAATCAGGGCCACACAGAAAAAAGGTATAAAGGAACTCAGATTACAGCAGACTATGTCTTCATGCTGGGACAAGAGCTGAAAGGAGAAGAGCTGAATCCCGAAGGAGCTGGACCAGTAGTTGACCAGGGGTCTTTGGCTGGAAGATCTTGGAGGAAGACTTCACTAGCAACTGACCAGACTGGATGATCGGTCAAGCAAGGACGGGCCGTGCCTTGTGATCATCTAGAGCCACGTTCTGGCACACTGGCTTGGCTTGGGCTGTGGCAGAGCAAGTCAGAGGGGGAGGAACATGGAGAGGTTTGTCTTTTAAAAAGGAACTATTTTCCTTTAGGGAAAGGGGTAGCTCCTAACCTTAAGAGACTTACTGAGTTAAGCCAACAACTACCTGAACCTTATTTTCCTTCTAGTATTGCTTGTGTATAATAATAAACCTGTTTTAGTTTACTGTTGAAACGCTTGCTACCAGTGTTTTGTGTCCACACTGTAGTATTCACTTGGCCCTTGCACGAACTCAGCATCCTAGAGAGGGCAGGCACTGGCTGGAAAGCTGGGGATCGTGACAGGAGGGGCTTCAGTTGCACTCACCCATGCCAGCCACTACTGCCCTTCAGTCAACTCAGCTGCCTCTGCAGGGGTAGACTCAGGAGGGCATGTTTGCTTCCCCCATAGTGAAACTGGCAATGCAACCTTAGTCATTTCTCCTCAGAAGTAAATCCCCTGAAATTCAAGCAAATATCTGCAGGACTGTAACTTTGGGCCCTGCTTTGAGGTGACACCTAAGCTGGTACAGCTTCAGTAGGATTGCTGAAGGACCATATCGCCCAGGATTACACGTGGAAGCTGCTCCAGTATGGACCTGTTTGTTTATCAGAAAGAAAGCTGTTTCTTTATCAGAAAGGGCTCTGTGTGTGCCAGAACATCCCCCATGCCCTATTGGTGCAGAGCAGTTAAAACTGCTTCATGCCTATACTAGTGGCAGTAATATATACTCATAAAGCCCTGAATGCTCCTTCTTCACTTCTTCCTAGTGGAAGATGTGCAGGGAGAGTACATGGCTGGTGGCAGAGGCACGATTATCCATTGCATTGCCAGGGCTCCTCAACAATGCCATGAAGACATGCTGGTGCCATCACTGGGGCTCTGTGGTTGCCGTCATAATAGCAGCCATGTGCACTTAGCTTGCACTTAGCTAATTGCCAGCCAAAATTTCAATGCTTTGGGAGTCCACAAATGTGAGCATCTAAAGCATTCTAGCACTTTGCCTCCCAGTGACAAGAGATGAAGTGAGAATTCACCCTATATCTGTATCAGTTCAAGGGCAAGTTGTTTAGTTTTGCAAGGAACTGTAAAGTCCAGCTTTTCTTATTTCTACACTGGTGTAAAAGAAGGCAAAAATCTTGCCAGGGGATGGCCCATTATGGATGGGTTGCAAAGAAAATTTCTGGGAACTTTTCTGCTGCACAGGACCTCTCTTATAGGGGCTGCCGATTTCTACCATTCATGTGAAGAGTTGAGACTCTAGAGTAACGGCAGACCTCAGGAAAAAAAAGAGTTTTTCTGTTCTTCTCATCCTGGTACTGCTTGGATAAGTGTTAAGTAGCAGCATGTTTTGATATTTGCTCGATTCTTCATAAATGCATCCTCAACTTTAAAAAAAAATTCTCTTGAGTAATCTATTACTTTGAGTAATATATTACTGAAGTGAATCGAAAGGGATGCATAAACATACAACTCAGTAACATAATGCAGCCTTCCTTGATTTGTTCTGTTCTTTTTGTTATTTTATTTATTGGACAAAGATAGGCATACAATCACTGAAGTTACATGAAGTTACAATCACTGAAGTTACAAACAAAAACAAAAAAGAATAAAGCACAAAGCATAATTGGAGAGATTACAGCAAGGCTATTGCCTACAACCATAGATAATGTAGTAATTCAGATGTAGAAGCCATTATGCTATAAGCATGGTTAGAATATACACTGGGGCAAAAAAATTGTTTATTTTGCAAATTAACTAGTGTATTCTAAGAAAGTGGAGGGATCTGTGATTATATAGCATTTGGATTTCTTGCTCTGCTGGGTGGGGTCAAAGGAAACTGTAGCACAGAAAGCACAAAAATCTGCAGATGGTTTCTATAAACTTAATATTTTACAACAGTGCCAGAATTGTTAATAGTTTACCTGAACCAGCAGCTCCAACTTTCTGTCATCCAGAAGTTCTATCTGGCATTGGCGCCCCTCGGTCATCTGCAAAGCAGAAAGAGTAACATCGGTCACTGATCATTTCAAGCAACTACAGAATAAGTCTCCAATCCTATGCACAACTCCATGGTAATAAGTGCCCCTGAATTCAAGGTCATTTACTTCTGAGAAGGCATGTGTGGATTTGCACTTTCAATATGCTAGGTTAGAAGCAGTTTTTTAAATAAAATACAACAGGTTTTGTATTTGTACTAAGTGTTGAAAAACTTACTGTTGTATGTAGTAGGCATGTGCAAGAAGCTTTACAAAGCATTAGAAATGATCATGCCTCACTTATATATGAGCAGAATTTGCTAAGCGAAGCTTTGCACTCGTCCCCTCCTGGGTCCTAAAAACCAGCAGCAAGGTAAGCTAAGTGCTCAACTTGCTTAAGTGCTTAACTTGAAACCTGGCATTTATATAAGAGGAGTGTAATATGTAGTATGAGCTGTATGTTCTGTAATTCTCTCTCTCTTTTTAACTGTTGTTCCATTACAGGCAAAGTCCACTTTGAAAGATTTAGGTCTCATACTTCCATCTAGTCTATTAAAGTACTATCACTAGTTGTGAGTCGCAACACTGCTAATTTTGGCACATCTGTCAGACTTTCTCAGACATTTGGAAGTCAGTTGAATTTATTTGACAATCTGCTCTTAAGTAGTATGAGAATTTCTCCAGTGGTATTTCTTTCTCCAGGAATCTCCCACAAATTCAATGGTTTAGCATTTATGAATTTGAACTTAACAAAATTTTCTAGAGATCTGACTTGAGCAAATATTGAGAAACTACCTATATAAAAAGGGTATAGGAGTCTGACTCGCATATTGGCTTTGACTCCACATATGGCTGCAGGCACTTCCTAGAAGGGTCTTGGGCATCACACTTCTGGTTTTAGTGGCACGACATGCTCACTGGTAAACAAGATGCCTGGCCAAGACACCTGGCAGGTAGGGCAACAAATTGTGCTTCAGTGACAACTGCTTTATCCCTGAAGGGAAAAGCACCTTGTCTGCTTCACTGGGCAACAAATACCAGGAAGCACCTGGTGACACAGCAGAGCAAGAATTTTCACGGAAGCATCTGTCCCCAAATGCCTCTCTCCTTGGTTGTGAACACACTTCTATAATTAAATGCAAAAGACTCTAGCCAAACTTTGGTCTCACTTTCCTAGGTATAGGCAACATTTGGCACAACAGATCTTACTTTTTAGTACATGCATTAGGTCTGCCCTGAGAGCCCTATTATATATAGCAGAGCTTAGTATTTTGACTGTTGGGGCGGGGGGGAGGGAGAGAACTATCTGGGAACAGGGACCACTCCCCATCAGCTGCTACCAGATTCTCTTAAGTCAAATATCTAGCACTGAACTTAACGTTTCCTCTACGTAAAGTATGTGCTTTGCCACTGAGATATCATCTTTGCCTGAAGAGAAACCTGCTTGAGCCAAAATATCAATACCCAGCCCCAGCCCAGCTTTGGCCCTTCAGTTCTTCTTACCAGGCTTTAGTTCCCATGAGCTCAGCCAATGAAGGCAATAGCAGGAAATGACTCTTTGCTCTGCCCTCTTGAGATAACATTGGCCATTTCATTTGTTTGGCAAACTGGATCATAACCTCTCCAACATGCTGCACCCATAATTTCTTGTTTAAAAGTTACATACTTCCTCAACTGCCATTTCTCCCATCCTCATCCAAACTGCAGTGCAGGTATCCCTGCCTGCACTAGAGAAATAGATTACCCTTTAAAAAGACTATATGGCCTTTCTTTTCAGAAGAACAAAGTAGAAACTGGAGCATCGGAGACCAGCACATCCATGTCTGGAGACTGCTTGCTGCCATGCCTAAGCCCCCTCAACTCTCTTTGGGCAACTCCTTCCACTACTGAAGTTGTACCTGGGTCAAAAACAGCAACCTTTTGCAGGCATGAAGGACCCTGCAGACTGGGCCACAAAACTCTGTGACATATGTTCCTAGACATGAGAAACATTTCTTTCTTTTATTCTCTTTGCCTTGCCTAGCTTCTGTTTACATTGTTGTTATAACTGTAAACGAATTTTGAAGTGCATTATAATTTTGGAATTTGAATTATATAGTATTGTGTATTGTTATATTCTGCTCAAAACCTGCCTCAAGACCTCAGGGTATAAGACAGACTGTAAATATTTAAAACAACACCCTAATTTACAGAGTGGCCAAACTCACACTACTTTTGAAGTCAAATAAAAGACATGAACAGGACAAAGTGCTTTTTTCACAGACATTTTAAACTATTGAATATACAGTAAATGTCAGCACAGCTACTCCCTCTAATTATACGCTGAGATAGTGGACTGCAAGAGCCCAGGAGACTGAGGCTTTATCCAGCCAGAGACAACATGGAAGTGAGGGGGTGCAATTTAAATGGAAACAAAAATTAACGTAACTTGTTCAGCCACATCGTCAAAACTGTGCCTTGCTCCTCCATCTTTCTGGCACCTACTGGAGGCATTCCAAATGATGAAGACAGAGCAACGGACATCACGCTGCAAGGAAGCACGCTCCCTGCTTTTTGGATGAACCTAGCCCAAGGAGGCTGTTTACTGCTCTTTCCCAATCAAACTCTCATAAAGTCCATAATATGAACTTCTGGATGACCTCCAAGTGTTTACAATCCCCTATCTGGGCTCAGTCAGTAAGCCACTTGGTGACAAGTGAAAAAGAGAGAGTCTGTGTCCATCTGTTTGAAAGAGAAAGACGAGGGGAGGTGAAGGAGAAAACTCTGTACGGAAGCATGATGTCCAAAGCAAATAGTTACTTCTGCCACCATTTGCATCAGGTCTGCATCAGGTTTTAGAGGAAGACAGAAATAAATAAATAAAAACTAAGTGAGACCACCGGTGAGGAAAAGGATGCACCTCCTAAAAGATCTCCCAGGGAAAGTGGAGACCAGGTGGTAAGGAAAAGGCTGCACCCAAAAGATCTCCCAGGGAAGTACACAAGCTTCCACAAGAGTGAATGAGCATTGGTCATTCAGCCCAGACCCCATAGCAATAAGGGAAATGCTGCCGTGGGCAGAATGGCTGCTCACTCAGAGCAACAAGGATTCTACACAGACTCCTTTTGGAGGACCACAAGCTGTGTCATTAATTCTGAAAGAAATCCGTCCTCACTGAATCACCTCTTCCCCATCCATGGGAGTATGGAAGGGAAATTTCTCTGACAAAGCACCCTGATAATAAATAGAAGCAGTTTAAGATCTGGCTTCTTCCATTAGAGGTTAAAGTGCCCACTCCACCTCCCTGTCTCACGGACAGCACCTTAGACACGTGTCAATGATGCCAATTTTTCTCTCTGATGGGTCACTTTCATGTAGCATTGATGATCAATGCAGATAGGGTAGGATGTGCAGAGATTCTTCATAATAATAATGTTTATTTATAGCACTCCTTCCACGAAGAGACAGTACAGGGTTAAAAATTATAGAAATAATAACATAGCAATAAAACAATCTAATAATTATCAGAATATTAATATCAATCTAATAATAGTAATAAATTCTCAAAACATGATTTCATCACAGATAAATATTATCCACTAAAATAAGTCAATTTAAACTTATTCAGGGGTATTAAAAAGAAAGGTCTTCATGCCCTTCAAAATTGAACTAAATCTTCTACTCTAAGGACTTGTGGGAGATTACTCCAAAGGTGAGGAACTAAGTCTTGGAAGGCTCATAGTTTGAAGTTTTAATGTGAGTTTGAGGAACTACTAAGAACGCTTTGCCTGCAGGACATAAGTTTCTAGTTGGGATATACCACAAAAGTCTAGCTGTTAAATTCAGGGTGTTTACTGCCCAAAAATGCTCTCTGAGATTCCAATACCATAAGCTTGAACTATTGTGCGTTGTAGAGATAGAATATTGGGCTATTGACTTTTTTTAATGCAACAAACTCTCAACATGACCACTGTGCTGTATCTCTGTAATATCAGGCTTTGTACCTGTTTGTATATCTCTTTGGGCGAGTTCCCATTTAAGGAATAAAATGGAATATACTGTACATCGAGCTTTACATCAAGACTGGCATTGATATGTAAAGCACGTTAAAAGGAAGCAAAGAGCATCTGGCAATCGGATTCAACCCCAATTTTCTGTCCCCACTCTAAGCACTTAAAACGCTTCCAAAAACGGATTGGGGAGAGCGATTCTTTCCCCTCCTCTCCCCATTGCCCAGGGCACACGGCAGCAGCGGCAACTCAAGCCTCGTTCGCCCGCTCACCTCCACAGCCACCATCCCCAGCAGGGTTCCCTCCGAAAAAAGCACCCTGGCTCTGCTACCACCTGCACATACAGCCTTAAACATTCACACATCTCCCAGATCCTGCAGCAG
>MTQE01001141.1:13522228-13552482 GCA_014337955.1 Aspidoscelis marmoratus
TCCCTTCCTTTCCTTTTCTAAAGGTCAGAACTTTTAAAGAGCCAGAATTGGGTGGATTGCTACATTGAAACTGTTGCTGTACAGGGTGGATTTTTACAGTGAAACCGGCTGCTGTACCTTTTTAACTGAAAGGGCTAACCTGCAGGGTGAAACCCCAATCCATTTCATGATGTATTTGCCCAAATACTGTTCTAGTGTTCCCACTACAGTAAGGAAGAAGCGTTTTAAAAGCCAAACCAGGAAAAAAAAACCCTGAAAAATCAGTTATTTATTAATCCTCAAAATACCCCTGAAACTGATTGCCAATGGGGACGACGAGGATCCAAACCATTTTACTTGATTGGGGGTGGGAATGTCGAGGATCCAAACCATTTTTAAACTGTTTTTAAACAGTTTTAAGTGATAATAGGAACACAGCCACTTAGTGCTTTTCTTTTGCTGTAACAATAAGCTTGTAACAGTTGAGAAATAACTGGAACTAGTGTAGTCTCAAGGCCAGTTGAAGCTGAAGAGAAAATGAGGAGTCAATCTGGATGTTTGATGCAAGGTTGGGGAATATATGTGGCTGTTGGTGCTATTTTCTGCACAATTTATTTTCAATAAATGCTCACATGCTGCTATCATAACACAAAACCAGGCCTGCTGTCCACTTCCTAGTGCAGACTGTGGTAGGTCCTGGGCATGACCTGCTGAAGTCTGCCCTACTTTGCAGATAGCAGGCCCTTATTTTGAGATATATCCTGGAAAAAGGTCCAGTGCGAAAAGGCAGCTGTATAGGGGAGTGTGCTGCACTGCCACTTCCATATCACAACATATACCCTGTGCATTGTTACCCTTGGGAGAACTGACCACATGAATCTCACTACTTGTTATAGTGGACAGCTGAGGAAGGTTAAAAGAGAAGGCAGTATACAAAACAATATAGGCATGCCCCATTATTCGCTGATCCGATTACAATGGTTTCACTTGTCACAGTCAACTGGATCAGCCTTCTCCCACTTCCACCAGTGACATTAGGCCTCCCGAAGGCCTGGTATAGTTGGAAATAGTACAAAATCTCATGGGATTTCCCATGATTCCTGGGACTTCCCAGAATATCCACAATTTCCTGTAATTGCGGTAGGAATTCATACCTATCCCCAATGGATACTCATGACACATCTGTACAAAACAATGTATTCTTTTTCTTCTTCCTGTTCAAAGGTATAAGGCACAGTTTTGTTCCTAGTCCTGAACGTTTACAGTATTCAGAATTCCAAGATGTGATTTTCGGTCCAAACAAACTGTTTATGTGACTGAAATGCCACATGTTAAATGCCACCATAATTAAAGAAGGTTTTATTCCAACATAACATTCAATAGCAAAAGTGAGGAGGGGAAAAAACAACAACCAAATTCTTGGCATTGCAAGCTCAATTTTCCTTCAAAAACCTCAGACATAAGTAAAATCTCACATTTATGCTATACTTCCACAGAAAAAGCATCCTTTTGCACTCAAAGTATGTTGTTAGAGGGTGTATTTTTAGACCCCATGGTGTCATCAAGTTGTTTTAAAACAGGAAGCCTGGGGGAGGGAGGGAGGAATGAACCTAAATTAGGAGAATAAAAAAGGAAGAGGAAACTTGCACATCTAAATACAGAATTACTTTGCAGTGAGGAGGTCTTTAAATAATGTGTTTCCTTTGTGTTGAACTGAGATTTTACTTCCTTGCAAAAGAAACCTATGTGGCTTTGCAAGCAGCAGTAATGCCCAACAAACCAAGTCTGTGGCGTATGTGAAAACTCACAGGTAACTATATAAAGATTCTTGTGCTATAATAAGAGGATCAAGGATATCCCAGGGTTTTGAACTGTGAAAGCATTTGGGTAAAGCTGCAATTGGAAACCACCATTTATTTTATTTTTATTTTGTTTTTTAATATATAACAACAAACATCAAAAACCCATAACATAAACCAAATATACACTTCTGAGGATCGCATAGTCCATACAGTTCAAGCAAGATTTATCCAGTACAGTCTAGAATGGTGTGGTCCTTGAACCACAGTTTTCATATGTGACCCAGGAATGGCAGGTGAAGTGCTTACAGACTAGCAATCTGACCATGGCTGGAACAGTGAATGATGGAGGATGCATCCATAGATGCATCCAGACTGAAAAGTGCCTTAATACACTTATCAAAATGCTTGAACGAGTTCAGTATTGCAATTTCCAGGGCCTAATATGAAGAGAGAGAATCCATTCATACTCATTTTAAAATTTCTTAAAGGTGATTATTAAGCAAAACACTGAATATAAAGGTCCTTTCCTTTTTCAACTATCATAAGCAAAACCAGGCATTCATTTATTTCAGCTTAAGCTTCTTGTGACATGTCTCTTTGATTTAAGAGTGGTTTATCTCATATTAGGTTAATCCTGTTAACAGATGAATGAGTATAAACCTAGGTTAATTCACTCTTAATTGAAAAGGAAGAGTGTCAATCCAGTTGTGATACAACTGCAAAACTGGATTAAATTTCAGTATCTCATTATAGCTGACTCTCATATCCAAATTTCTGTCAGCAGACAGGGCACAGAGAGTCTCCATCCTTCTCAACAAAGCCCATCTTTTAATCAGAGCATGAACACATGCCAATGGGATCGACCTCTCATTTGGTGCCATTATCTAATGAATAAAAGTGTATTTGTTCTCCAAATACATTATTGATTTACCAAACTGTCCTGCAAATTTTCAAGTTTCTGTCCAGACAACTGATCTTTCAAGTTTCATCAACGTTCCCTGAAGTCTCTTCTATAAGCCCTAAATTACTGAAAGTGCAAAACAAAAATTACAGCCAAGCTTGATTCAATACTAGGGACGTGCACGAATGTATTTTTGACATTCGAATCCAAGTAGATTCAAATGTCAAAAAATCTTATTCAAATTGGATATTTAAGATCCAAATGTCATAAAATCTGATTCGAATCCATGACATTCAAATCCGTACATTCAAATGTTAGATTCGTATTTAAAGATATGAATGTCGACAACATTAGTATGTTTTATACGTATCTGTACACATTCCAAAAATCTATATGCATCCTGTACTATCCCGTATGCATCCCATTTTAATCCCATTTTTTAAGCGCAAGATAATATTTGCTCAGATTAGTAAACAATATGAATCTACACATTTGAATTATTTGAAAATCCATACTGGACTGTCAAAAATCCGATTCGAGTTCGAATGTGCAAATCTGGATTTTTGAAATTCCGATTCGAGTTTGAATGTTGGCATTTGATGGATTTGAATCTAATATTCAAATTTTTTAATATTCGTGCACATCCCTATTCAATACTACAAACCCGATCCTATTAAACTGACAAGCAGCAACAGTATAAGCATAGTCTACTAAATTCTACTGAAATCCACAAAGCTTCTCCTTGAAGCATTATTTTCAGACCCACACAGTTTTAGACTCTCTGTAGAATCAACATGCTTTAGCACGCCTAACTCTATTTTGGAATGTGGCTTTGTTGTGTATTGGGTGGATTCTCATAATGTAAAATATAAAATGGAAAAAGCCATTTTCAGACACATTCTACTCAAAGCATAAATTACCGTCCAAAATATAGGTTCAGGAAGTGCAAAAATAATCATAAAAAGATTACCTGTAACAACAGCTTAACCTCAGGGATACAAATGAGCCTTAGATTCCTGCAAGCAAATGTACTGAGATTTACTTGCTTTTTAAAAAAGAAAATATTTTCTAAGTTTTTCTGACTACATGGTTATAAGCAAGGCTAAGATTGGTATTCTGAAGGACAAATTTGTGGATTTATCTGTGATGGATTTATCAATAGACAGGGACTGTGGTCAGGCAACTTGGCAGAGGGACCTGCCCTGCCACATCACTATGCTTTCCCACACATCCATTCTGGTGTGCAAAGATGCTTGAAGTCACAGCCACTTCAAATGTGCTAGGCTTCCTCAACCTGATGTCCTCTCTACCTAAGGCCTCCATTCTCCAAGACAGCTAGAGGGCTGCCCTCCATGGAACTGGATGGTCCTACCTTCATATCTGAAGGCCTCATTCTCACCCTTATGACTCTCTCTGCCCACTTTTCTAGACCAGCCACTTCAGCTTCAAGTGGAGAAATCCATTCCCTGGAAGCCAGGAGCTCATTATACCTCCAAGACTTTACCCCAGTAAGCTGATAAGTCATACGTAGGCCACTTGATGCACTACCACCACCCCTTTGGCTATCTATCAACATGACTTTAAAATTATTTTATTTATTTTTTAAAAAAATTTAAATAATAATTCTTGTTACTACATATATGTCTAGTACCCTTAGGTGTATCCCTCAGACCATGTGCGCAGGCTAGGTTAGAAAGCAGCCTCCCTCCAACAGCAAAACCAGCCACATCCCAAGTGCCCCCCAAAACTCCCAAACCTAGAAGATCCACTAAGGGTCCCTCTGCCATGGAAAGAAAAATCCAGATTTAAGCTTGTTTTGCTTCGGAGTGTCTCCACGCAGAGCTTTACTCCGGACTACCAGAGCCACAAAGGAGGAAAATCCGCAGCAGAAACACCCCCCCCCTTTCAACAGTTCAACATCTGAAGTTGTGGGAAACCGCAGATTTTCCTGGGAGCATGGAGATGCTTAGAAGCAAAAAGCAGCTCAGACCAGCGATCTCTCCGCCCCGTTCCTGCCTAGCGCCAGCGTCGGGTGGCTCCAAGCTCGAAAGGGACCTCCATCTTCCCGCCACCTCTGCCTCTGCATCCCTAGCAGCAAAGGGGAGAACAGCCTCAGAGGCAAAGGCTGGTCAGGCTACTCCTGCTGCTTGTGGGATCCGGCAGCAAGAAGGAAGCAGCAGGCTCTTCTCCCCTTCACTGTTCTCCCCTCCGAGGCCCCGGGGCTGCTCCTGCTGTTGTGTGAGATCCAGTGGCAAGGAGCAACCAGTGTGTGAAGCTTACAGGGGGTGTAGAAACAGAAGAGAAAACCCACGGAGGAAGAAATCAAGAAAAAGAGGGGGAAGGCAGGGAAAGGAACACACACACACACGAGTTTACAGGGTGGGAAAGCAAGGGAGGGAAGGCAGGGAAAGACACACACACACACATGTGAAGCTTACAGGAAGAGAAAATCCACGGAGGAAATCAAGAGAAAGAGGGGGAAGGCAGGGAATGAAACACACAGCTTTACGTGGATGCAGGCAGCTGAATTTGACATCTGAACAGAGCCTCTCATCGCTCCAGTGAGCGGGGGGGGGGAGAAAAAATGCAGGCTTACAAAAAGTGGGTTTCATGGGGAAAGGAAAGTGCAATTTTAATCCACTTTGCCTCAAACCTCATGGAGATGCTTTATTGCGAATTACAACCCGGATTTTTAAAAATCACATCAATAGTGAAGCAATTAGCTCCCATGGAGATGCGCCCTAAGAAACTTACCAGAGCACCAGCAGTTATTTGTCCAAATTCCTCTGCTAGACTCCTGTTTGGTTTGGTCTCAGAAGAACACCCTTTTCCCACTAGAGTAGAGGAGACTCAAGATTGAATCTGCATGGTACAGGATCACATACACCATGCAGATTCTGCTTCAGAGGTTGAGCTTCAACCCTTTTAAATGCCCACCCCATTCCTAGCAGTCTAAATATTTCCTTAAGCAATTTGTTATCTTCCTATTCATTAAAAAATCTGGACATGAGACAGCTTTTCATGGGGAACAATTCTATAATTTGTGGAAGTAGTAAAAACAGCAAGGAGATACTTGGCTAGTGGGGTTTTTAGCAGTGCAGCTGAAAATGGCTGAGAGGCAACAGTGTTATATGCATCACCTCCTCATTTTTAAGTGTAGGCTCCAATCTCCCTGTAACCTGAAAGGCATGCTTTCATTGCCAAGAGACCCTCATGGATTTATCAAACAGTTGCCAGAGTTCAAACTGGCACCTCCACCATTTATCTTGGCAGGCTTCTTCCTGACTTCTTAGAGCAAGAAAAATGAACTAGGAAAACTTTAAGCAGAGAAGGGGATGTACTTTGTTAGACAAATTTGATAAAATAAGCTCTTTTATCTTGCTCTGAACATTGATGCAGGAAAATAAAAGTATAGTACAGGTTCAAACATTTGTGAAGCTACAAGCATTACTGGTGGGATACCTGAGTTTTATTTTAGTCTCCAGGCAAGTCATAAAACATGGTGCAGTTTCTTTACTGAGGCTTGTAATACTGACCAGATACAGTGCCTCAAAATTCTGAAGGAGCTATCAGAATACAAGTATTTTTAGTATGTGTGAAGTGCCGCAAACATCCTAATTCTTAGTTTTAGACGGACAACTCCTACAGACTATGACTGCATTTATACCAAGTAAAAAGGTAGCTCAAAGCACCTTACAAGTTGTAAGGCCTTCATGAAAAACCAAATTTCATTTCCAAAATGCATTCCCTGGACTTCTGAATAGATTGGAGGTGGGATGGGAATATTGCTTTTTAAAATGTGTGCAGATGCAGCTTAAAAAAATTAAAATTAGATAAAATGAATGGATGACAGATGTATCAGTGGCTAATAGAATGGAGGCTTAAGTACATCTTTCAGGCTGTGGGGACAAGCAGGATGCTTTAAGGCCATTTGCTGGGATTTGAGAACAGGAGATTTGCCTTGTATCTGCTCGAGATGCCCATGGGCAATTGGTGGGCCACGGTATGCAACAGGATGCTGGACTGGATGGGCTGTGGCCTGATCCAGCAGGGGTCCTCTTATGTTCTTAAATAGCAATTTTAAAGTTTTTAAAAATCCCTATTAGAGTAGGCAGTTTCTAGTGCTTCCAAGTTTTCTGTGAATACTTTTCAACAATACCATACATTATATGGCTTTAAGCACCTGATTAAAGCATTTCTATTCATCCAGTCCTTTGATTCTTAGCTCCCGCTTAATATAGTCCTGCTGTGTGTGCGTGTGTTATATTTTAATGAATTATTGTTTTTATTAAAATTGTTTTTATTTAATGCTGTGACCAGCCCTGGAATGAGGGATGAGTTACATATCTAAGGAAATTTAGTTACACAAGTTACCATATAGACTCTCTATATGTACTTGCACAACACTTGATCTTACCCAAGAGGTTGAGAAGCAACTAGGAAGGATATCTTATTTTGTGTTAAGGCTTCCCAGCTAAGGAAATCCTACTTAGATCAGATAGGAGCAGTTTGTAAGGGACTCAGCAACTTGGCAGCTTTTGCTGTTTTTTTGTAGAACAGGTATATATGTTCATCTCTTATTTCATACATGCTGTTTCATGTTTATTATGCAGATCTATCCCTTTCTTGGGAGAACTTTGTTCCATAATAAGAAGGGGTCCAAAGGCCTCCCTTCTGCACACATTATCTTCTCCTAGCACCTTCCTAGCACAAACAGGATGGGATAGGACACCTAAAGTGGTGCCCTAGCCTGGTCTACTGGTAGACCTTGACACTGAGGTCTACAAGTATTCTAGGGGTAATATGCTGGACAATGGAGGCATACAGATGGCATACATCTGTGGTCTGGAAAACCACAAGGGAACGTTGTTCAATGGCACAACAGGATGTACCATTAACCCCCCACCCCCACCCTGGGAGCTTCAAAGGCTAGAAACATTCTTTCTGTCCTACAGAGCTTTCAGAGGCTCCCACACTGGCTCAGGAGCTGATGAAAGTTTTAGAGCCGGGGGAGCTGATGTGGGATAGGTTATCCCAGTGCAATGGCCTCACCCCAGAAGCAGCCCAGAAGCAGCCTGTCAAGTTTGGGATGGGGTGCTTATCTTAGGCCAGGGCAGCTTGCCCTGTCATCGGATAATGGACATCAATGTGAATATACTGACAATTGATGTGGTCACTTGCCTAAATAATAAGCTATTCTGTTATTTACTAGTTGCATTTTCCACCTGAAGCCCCCCATTTACCAAACTTTGTTTTCAAAAGGATAGCTTTCTGAATTCTGATCAATTATGGTATCACTGCAATGTTGTCCTTCGTATACCACAAGTAAACTCGTTCTCTCTCTTATAGTGCTATTGGTAGAGTGGATCTCCCCACTGAAATGTTATTGTTTTACACTGGTAAACAAGAACCCACAGTTCCCCTGTATTCTTGTTCTCTGTACCTGACCGCATTGACTCGGGATAGGAATTAATCATATGATTCAGGTAATTCTAGTGAGTTGTGCACATGGCAGTCCAAGGGGAGAGACAGGGTAAAAAAAAAAGTCTTGAGTCCTGAGAGCTGGGAAGGGAAAGATAGATAGCAACAGGAGTGAAGCAGATGTTTAGCTTTTTAGTACTATAGAATGCAAAGCAATGCTCCAAAGAAAGCAATTCCAGTCTAGCATCCTTCATGGCATTTTCTAAGCTCATTCTGGCTTTAAAGTGTTAATGTTGGCTAAGAATCTGAGCTACTTTGGGTCTGTTTCAAAACAACTCAGAGAAAGCTTAGTCTGAGTCTAGCACGGTATTTTTCAGGCTATGTATAGAAGGATCTGTATTTTCAAAAAGAAGGGGAAAATTACTTGGCTCCTGCAGAGCATCAACTGACTTTCACGTAATCTCCGCCAGCTGAGCCAGTAAAAAATATCTGGCAAGTTAACAAGCGCATAACGTCTGCCATCCTGAGAGAGGAAGGCAGAGTGCCATGGATATTCGTCAGGGCTATAAGTACTGGGCACTATATCCCCATTTTGAACGGGGAAGGAAAAACTTCCAGCGGATTCTACACCAAGGTGATCCAAGTGCTGTGCCAAGAAAACCAAGTACACGTATTTGCTTGTTCTGCATAACACTTATCCTATTACAAGGTACCAATTTTTAAAAAGCTGCAATATTTTTAGAAAGGTTTCATGGATAGAAGGAAAGGATCCTGGATAGGTGGATATAAATTGACAATGAATCCAAACAAGACAAAGGAGCTGTGTGTTACAGGGAAGAAGACATCCTGCTCTTGATGCCCCACCCTCAAGGGGCAGGTGTGTAATCTGGGACATGCTCTTGGGCACTTAATACTCAAATGGAGGCAATGGCCAGGAATGCCAATTTCCAGCTATGGACAGAGACAGTCTTGGTACTGTTTTCCAGGCTTTGCTAACTACCAGTTTGGACTATTGTAATGTACTCCATGTAAGGCTGCCCTTGAAGACAGTTCAGAAGCTGCAGCTGGTGTAGAATGCAGCAGCTAGACTGCTAACTGGCACTGCTGGCCAGACACACATCACGCCATAACTGCACTGGCTGCCTATGTGTTCCTGAGCCCAGTTCAAGGTATGCTTTGGTCCCCAAATATCTAAAGGACATTTGGAGATCCCATCGCCCTCAGTAGTTGGGGGTGGGAACACGCGGGAGGACATTCGCGGCCTCAGCCCCAGATTATGGAATGGTCTCTCCTCTGAGGTATATCAGGCACCCTCATTGTATGGGGTGTACTTTTTTTGCCCTAGCCTTTGGCAGAGAAGACATTATCCCCTCCCTATGAAGGCACTGGTACTATTTTAGTCATTTTAAATTCTGTTATTATGATTTTATTGTGATGGATATAGATGGATAAGCCAAGTAGGTTTTATTAGGATGAAGGCATTAGCTAAACATTAGAATAAGAAAAAAAGACAGGTAAAGCTTGAGTAGGTTGCTGTTGGTTGGCCAGTGGGGCACTTCTGGGTTCCACATTTTCGCACAGAATGTGGAACTCACATCCTGGTCCAACTGCCATCCACTAATAGCTACCAATCCTGACCTCAGAGGCCTAAGCTTTGGCTTACAAAGTTTCAGGCTGGGGAGATTTTCATGGTGTGCCAGAAATGCCCCATTTCTAAGACTGTTTCTGTAGCCTGCTAAAATTGCACTGGAATTCATGCTACAAATGGCATTGCTTGAGCTTTCCCACAGCTGGAAGTACTCAATAGACTGACAAAATTTCCCATGCCTGTGTGGCTACAATGTTTGCATTCCCTGTACCTCCCTGGGACAGCTCTATGTTGCACTCCCCAGAGGCAGGCTATCTACAAGCAGCATGCAGAAATTGCATGTGAGAGAGCACACAGCTAGACTAGATGGGCCACAGTACCTATCCAGTGGGGCGCTTCATATGTTCATAAACTTGGCTACAATAATTATTTAGAATGCAAATCTACTTTAGTGAGTACCTTTCTGTGACTCCCAAAAGATTTAAAATGCTTTTCAGCTGGTACTATGGTTTTAATGGGGAAACGTATACTGTGTGTCAATAAAAAATGTCAATAAAGTCGTAACAGATTGCATGGGGGCTATGACTGAGAAGGTCCTCCGTGATTCTGCCATATGAAGAAAGCAGAAGAGTTGGCTTTTATACCCCGATTTTTCAACCTTTAAGGGGACTCAAAGCAGCTGACAAAGCTTCCTGTTCTTCCCACAACAGACACTATGTGAGGTAAGTGAAACTGGCTCATATGAATTTCATATGATTGAAAGTCCTCAACAGACTTAAGTTTCCAGGCAGGACTACGAAAGAGGTGTTCTTTCAGATATAAGGCCTCAAAGTCATTCAGGGCTTTAACAGTCAGTAGCAGCATGGTCTCAGAAGTGAACTGGTAGCTAGTGCAATTCTCTAATGGCTGGTATTATATAGGCCCTAGTGGAAGAGCCTGAAGCTGCTGCTTTGAATTAATTCTAGCTTTCAAGTCATCTTCAGGAATAACCTTATATAGAGCACACAGCAGCACTATATTCTGGAATACACAAGTGTTTGTATTACTGTGATACACAGCATATCCTATGTGGTATATAGGATTATATTTGTCAGGTTATAAATAAAAATTTTCTTCAATAACCCAAACTTATGGAGAAAGCAAACTAATACCATGCATTTTTTCACCCATATACACATTAAATTCTTAATTGCAGATTTCAATTCTAAAAAAAAGAACAGATAGGGAGCAATCTGGCTAACTTACACTAAATAAAGATCCTATTAAATAACTTTGCTTGCATCTGCCCTTTCTGGCAGCAGTGCTGCAAATAATAAAAAACACTGCTGGCTTTTTAACAAGTTATAGTAACCAATCAGAAAGTCATGAAGGCATTTTGCTTTATGCTTTGCAGCGAGTTATTGCTAAAGATCTTCCTAATATGTGATTAAATAATTACTACAGTAATTAAGCAGCAGTCAGTCCAGGCTAAATTTGCTGCTGAGAGCAGAACAGAGACAGTAATCAAGAAACAGATGAGAAAGAGAAAACTGTGGACTGAATTTCCATTATTAGAACTAGCTGCAAATCTTGAGCAGATCTCTTAACTCCACTGCACCATAAATTTGACATATGAACCTTACCAACACAAGTATTCCATAAAGTTCTTAAAGGCCGAGGGTATCACTGGAGCATCATACTAATGAGTTGCCTGTGTTTCCCTTAATAACTCTTCTAGTACCACATAGGTACTATCGATTTAATGGTTCATACTATTGCCCGTTTTCTATACCTATTTGTATTATATGTATTAATGAATTAAAATGTATAAAAAGGACATTCTTACGGCATAAGTATGTCTACTTGGAACATAAAAGGGTCACCATTTCAGTCTCCACCATCTCGGCAGAAGGGGGTTTGGCAGAATGTGTCTGTACCATTACCAAGGAAACTGCATGGATATATCCACTCAGTCAGGCAAAGTTTGACTACTAGAATGGATAAAGTTTTCTTTCCTCAGGGTTTATGCAGAAGCACAAGGTGATTTTCCAGTGCTTGTTCTCCTAAAGCAACTCTTATTATTCCTTCTGACTCTTTCCTGTTCCAGTTTTATCCCTCAGATTACATTCAAAGGTATAAAACTGTGTTTCTGAAGGTGAAAACTTACAATGGTTTATGAGTTAATAAATTAATTGTACTGCTGAGTACAATCTTGATGAATCAGCATGGTAGGCTTCCACGCTCTCTCCCCTACCCCATACACTCTTCACTGGTATTCTTACCTCACTTAAAGGGCAGAAATGTACTTGCAGAGTGCATATTCTGGCCTTTAACGGGGATTAGAAGTGAGATAGGAACTACAGCATGTGGCAGCTACAACCTCTAAGCACCCATTGAGCATTTTTTCAATGCAGGTAAATGCAGTCTCAGAATATGGACAGATAGGTCAAAAAGCTGTGCCTGCAGTAGGAGGCTCTGGTCCCACCACAGGGACAGAAGATGTGCCCGTCACAGGGTCTTCCTGCCTCTGTAGATTTGAAATGGAGGAACAAAAGCTTTGCAGCTTCAAAGTTTCCATTGGTTCAAGTTTAGACTGGAAATAGCCCTGGAAGTCAGTCATTTTCTGGCCTGGCACTAAATCATGTAGAATGGAGAACACCTTGGGTAAGCTGACCTCGCTGCTTCTATCAATGTACATGGTGGGGGTGGGGTGGTTGTCACACTCTCTATAAAGGACACCTGCAAGGGCAGATTTTGCACTTCTGAGGCTGCCTGCAGGCTCAATGGGAATGGACACATTTGCCCATCAGGCCCCAGAAGTGCTCCAGGGTGCCCATTACTGATGTTGTGGATGAAGCTTTAGGGACTGTATTGAACTGCCTGCCTGCCTTTCCACCTCTGAATGCCAGCTATTGCACTGGGGACAGAGAAGAGCAGACACAGGACTGTTCAGGTTCTTGAGCCAGGAACGTCTTGCTCAGATTTGAGAGATTCTGCAGTCTTTTTTGGCTCTCAGTAACCTCATCATACAAGACTTGCCACAGTGTCTTAAAGCTTGAAGATTGTGCAAATGCATTGCACCTCAGCAAGTTAGAAACTCTGATAACTGCCCAATCATCAGGGGCTAAAGAAAATGCTATACAATCCTTACAACAATGATAAATACTACGCTTTGAGTAAAGGAGCACAATCTTCACCCTGACTCTCAACTTGCCTTTACCAAAATCAAAGTTCTATAAATGTAAAAGGACTGGAGTAAGGCTTACTCTGAGTTTTCCATTCTTTGTAACTATGGCTCAAAAAAATAAGTTTTCCATAGTTGCTGTATTTTATATCTGCTATTTAATTTGACCGTTTGCGGCCATCCTGTAAACCTAAGCAAAGTAAATAAACAGTCTCTTACCTCCAAATCACACGCTCCCAGAGTTTTAAAAGGCCGAGTGAAGCTCAAACACTTAAACAATGAAAGTGGCTACTAAGCCTTTGTATGAGTTTCCCCCTAAATAAAAGCTATTTGGAGTTCACACAATTCCAGACTTCTTCCGTTGCCATATAATCTCTAGGAAATGACCTTAATGTTTGTTGCTCCGATTACAAATTCAGAAACAAAAGCCTCAGAAAGGGAGAAAGGCAACACAAGATGTTTGAGACAGTACAGAACAGATAAACAAGCAAGCAAATAAATTAATCTCCTTATAACTTCAGTTCAACCAACTAAATGGTCAGATAGACACAAAAAGTTCTGAATCAGAATGTCCAGTTCAAGATACTCCCTCTATATCCAAGGCCTAAATAATGTTGGATCCAGATGCTTAGCCAGTTGCTCTTGCCTTAAAAATCTGTTTGATCATTAAAACTGCCCACAAGGGCCTGCTGCAGGTACCACAAATGTTCTGAGCATTACCTACAGCTTGGCCTTCTCTGGGTTTCGCACCTTCCTTCTGCAATGATAACATGTCTGAATAAAAGTCATCCATCTCTCTTACTACTTTCCACTGACTTGCCCTATTCTCAGCACAATTTTAAGAAAACACAGAAGTGGAGGAAGTTGTTCTGGATCACAACTTGCATACTCAAAGCAGGCGAGAGAACAAGCAGGAGCAATAATGGAAGACAGTGGTTAGGCCAGGAAGCTCCAAAAACTGGTGATGCATTCCTTGTGTAAGGAAGCGGGAAGAACTTCAGGACCAGTTGCTAGGCAAGGCAAAGGGAGGCATACAAAAACTGGGATTGTTTCACACTTTAATGTGAAAATGAAGACAAAAGGGAAAGGAGAGGAGAGAAAAACAGGCTTAGGAGAGTTTTGCCTTTTTCGCTTAATCACACAGCAGGTAGATTGGAGATCATAGCTCTCACCTTTCTCCTGTCCAATCGTGACTTCAGCAGTGATTTCACTACTTACCCTTGTACTCACTGCTCTGCATTAGCTAGTACAGCTGTGAGTTTGTTCTAAGTCTCGTCTTATGTCCCTTTGTGCCATGGATATAATAAAAACTTCTAGTTGCTACTGCTCGGTTATTTGTGGAATGTCACTCTTTGAGCTGTTTAACTGTTTGACTATATTTGCTCAGCTTTGAAACTTTGAAACTTCAGTAGGGTGTGCCTTTAATGAAACCATCCAAGTGTCTAATCAGTAGACCTTAAAAAATTTTCAGGCATGTGAGAAGACCACTGAATACATATATGTAAACCAATTAATGTACAATCCATAATCAAACATTCCAGTGCAAAGCAATTCATAGTGTAAGAACTTTGCCCCCTTACTAGGCAAATATTCAGTCAGTTGAAATCCTCAGGGCCTCAGTGGACAACAAAGCTCTTTCTCCTTATTCTCTGGTTCCTAGAGTTTTCTTCCTATTTCAACAAATAGAAGAACTGCCAATGGAGATGTGTATGAAAAAGGCGGAGAAAGGAAAGCCAGCCCAGTGGACAGGGCAAGAGTGTTTTTAGAGGACCTAGGAACACCAGGTTCGAATCCCTATTCACCCCGGGTAATCTTGGGTGATTTGCTGCCTCTCAGTTTAACTGCCTTGCAGGGTCGATATGAGAAGATAATAAAGGCAAGGACTTGAGCGCTCTGGGGGCTGAGGGAATGGTATATAAATTCCATAAATAAAAACAAGACTTATTTTGATAACAAAGAATAATGATGCCCTGTTAAATTCGTAAATGCCTCCTCCTTCAGAAGGTATCTAGTGGTTGTGTTCACTCACCCCGGGATCTCAGATCATTACCTTTCTGACAGAAATAACATACCTGCCATGAACTTCCTTTGATCTTATCCTGCAGAAGGGGTAGAAGGGACCTTGATGGTAGTAGGTTGCTGGACAGATTGAAGGTTGTTTCTGGGCAGATTACCTGTTTAGGTGGGAAAATCTATCCCTGTGATTGGTTACTGTACATAGTTTTAAGTATAAATAGAGTGCCCAGAGAAGACATGGTATTTTCCATGTAAATCAGTTGCTCTTGCATTACTTTACTGTTTAATAAACCCCTTGGCTTTCTTTAAACGTAGTTAATTTTATTTGGTATTCTTCTATCCATTTCTCTCAGATGAGGCTTTTCCCCTGGATAAACTACCCACTTCCTTACTATCACTTTGTCACTGTGTCTCCTGCCCTGACATGCTCTCCCACTTACTCCCAGGTGACCCTCTGATCCCATGTCCTACTTTTGTGTGTATTAACGAATGAACTGGCCGAGAAGGAGATTTGCCAGAATCCTTCCCACACAGCAGGCAAAGAGGCATCAGCATACGTCAGAGGCTTAGGAAAGGAAAATACAAAGTTAATAGGGAATTCCACATAGAAAATAAGAACTGCAGCAGAAAGCAGGACTAGGATACATTTCTGTCTTGTTTTATTCATCTAGGGCTCCATCCAGATGTAGTTTACTTATTCTGCTACATTTGGATATTCTAGAATATCATGCTTTATTCTAGAATATCCAAATATAGTGGATGCACAAGTGAAGAACAAAAAGATTTGTTAGACAAACATTATCTTTGGCTAGGGTAATAATGGCTAAATATTCGAAAACTAAACTATAGGAAACATCCTCAAATGAACTGATTTCTGCCTTAACCTAGAAAATGAAAGGACAGGAGAAGGAAGAAGGATATGTGGGGTGTGGCCTTGTGTGAGTCAATGCATGTAGCACTCCTGCACGCTCCATGATCCTTTCAACCAATTCAGTTTATAAAAAAGAAGGCTATGCAGACATCTGAAAACTTTATCTACTTTACATTTCTTCTCAGGATGAGGATTTGGCACCCTCTGGCTCTTTCATACTGAACTGGCTCAAAATAACTTCCAGCTTATAGTCCATCTCCAGGTATGACTTTGAATCTGAAGAATGCTCCAGAACTGACTTCTGGTCTCAGACTCCAAGCAAGAAAATTCACAATAGTGAAACAAACAAACAAACAACAACAAAAAGAATCACCATGTGTGAGACACCACAATTAGCAAAGTATGTAATCCTGAGAATGTGCTTTATGAAATCACATTTCATGGGATTCTACTGTGTTAGAGAATTTGAGGAAGAACTCAACCTGCCACAATATTATACTGTATATTTAGACTTACAGTGATTCCCACTACCTACATCCTGATGCTCAAGATGCCAAACCCAAAAAAGGGTGATATATGCTATATAAAAAATAATAATAAGAGAAAAGGAAGACTATCAGGTTAATTACAAACTATATTTATAATAAATCTATAAGGCACCAGAACAACAGGTTGTTTAACAAATATGATCAAAACGTATTAGCAAATCTTTATAACATCATACATTTGGTCTTTATACATTTGGTATAAAGACCATAGCTAAGACAGAAACTGCTTAACATCCAGATGTACTTCAATCAAGAGTGGTCTTTCTCAGCTGCTTAGAGTGTAAGTGTATGTTCTGTGTTTCTGATAATAACTCAAGATGTCAGAGCTGAATGTGCTTCCTTTGTAGGCTAAATATCTGTGTTTTGTGCCAGGATTTTAATACCTCCAGGGTTCGTAGGTTTCCTTTCTTCAAATACTGCCCCCTCTTGTGGACAATTGTGAACTGTGCTACCTCAACTTCTCAGGGTCCTTCAGTAGAATGTCTGAATTCTGAACAACGATGACCCAAGCAGAGGTCACCAGAAGGAGAAGAGAGAAATGAAACAAGGGTCCCAAGAGTCAACACTGGCAGTGCTCTAGCACATGTGCTAATTGTTATAATAACCTATGAATCCAAGATCCTAAGAATTTCTGAGAAGGTTCTCCAAGGACAAACTAGTTCTCTCCTGCTCAAGTAACAAGCAACAAAACAATGAGCTAATGCTTTGCTAAATGTTTTGCAATATTATATGTTTCCTGACACCCAGTAAGCATGGAAAACTGTTCAGATCTGAAAAATAGTACCTCCTTTTAAACAAAAACAGCAAAGATCCTAGTAAAAAAGGGTCTGAAGTTTTTAAGAAGACAATATTGGCTTAAATGAGCTGTAGCTTTAAAGGCGAACAAGGCAAAGTGTGCATGCGTGCCTATCAGGGCAAAAGATCATTTATCCCACCGCTGGCAGCCTTATCCGCTTTGCAATCACTGAAAAGCGCCTATTGCCATCTGTACAGGAGATCAGTGGAACTGCTAATGGCTAATCATGACACGGGTTTTTCCCCTGTTAACCACTTGGCATTTATGTTCAGCATAATCAGGAAAGTGAAATGGTGCAGCATTATTCTGAGGCCAGATAATACCATCTTCTTTCTCTTGTAAAAGCATTAATTGATTATCAGAGAGGAAATGTTAAATGCAATTTATTTTACATCTTTATGGTTGAACTAGATCAAGAATTCTCCCAAACACTAAAGGATCCCCCCCCCTTTATTAGAGGCATTTGCATGATCTGACTCACAGTAATCAGACCATTACTAAGAAGTTCCTGGGGGAAACAGCAGCTCCACCAATAAAAGGAAACAGTTTCTTAAATAATATCTTAGCTAAATGGTATGTGATAAAATAAAGTGAAAATGCACATAGCCACAATAATAATTTAAAAGTGCAAAAGCAATAAGAGCATACAAAATGGCCTACTGGATTGGACTAGTGGTCCTCTAAGTAACAAACTCTCTCCACACTGGCCACATAGTAGCATATGGCAGTCCAAAAGCAGAATACTAGCATGAACTTGCCCTGTTCATAGACCTCTATCAGCTTGCCTCCCTAAGTGTACAACCTTCAATAACATTAGTCATGCTGGTACCAAAGCTCACAGTATTGCTATCCTTGTGCAAACCTCTTGTGAAGAAATCTAAGCTGGTGACCAGCACTACATCCCAAAGTAGCTTAGGTACATATTGTGCAGAGAACTTCACCATGTGAGACTTCTATTTTAATATCTTGGGAAAGGGATGAAACTTGTCCACACCATGCATTATTTTATAACCCTGTATAACTCATCATGTCTCCAGAAGTGGCTGTAGCTCAGTGGTAGAGCAAACTGCCTGGAAAGCAGAGGGGCCCCAGCTTGATCCCCGGTCTCTCCCTGGATAGGCAATGGCAAACCACTTCTGTATCTCTACCAAGAAAACCCCATAGATGAGTTGGCCATGACTTGCTGATACCAAGCAATAATCTTATCTCCTCTTATTCATGTTCTTTATAAACTAAAAAGCCCCAAATGCTGTACCCTTTCATCTCTAGCACCTTAACATTTTAATTTGCCTTTTTTCATTTTCTGCTATATTGAGATGTTATGAGCTCAGCTGTACACTGTATTTCAGGTGTAGTTGCATCATCAGTTTCTGGGAGCTTTTTTGCACTTAACATATACTGAATCAATGTTTTCCTTTAAGTAACTATAGAAGTAGGGCCGTTTGCCCACCCTGTTCTCTGGTCATCATGGGGGATATGAGAAGGACCAGTGTCAATGAAGACTTAGTGTCATCACAAATCTGGCTGTTTTATTGTTCTAGACAACTAATCTAAGTACAGAACCTGGAGACAGAGAGCTTATCACATCACCTCCTTTTGAGAAGTATCAGTTTATTTCTATCTTCTGCTATCTGTGCCTTAACTATTTCCTTACCTATGATAGAACCTGTCCTTTTGTTGTTCTATGACTGCTTTGACTGTACATTTCAGAAAGCAGTTATGGAGTATCAACTTATTTCATTCACAAAAACAAAGAACCCAGCATAAATTATACCTTTTTATTGTATTTAACTATATTATATTTTGGTCTTATACAGGAAGATGAATTGCAATAACAATGGCAGCAGTTAAAGTAATATCTCCTGTTGTTGTAAGGCAACTACAGTATAAGTGTGCCAAAACTATATAGTTACTTAAGAACTCACTGGCTTACATCCCAGTCAGAATATCATTAGTGTTATTGCTTATTCTTCTGAATTAGAAATTTACTGGCTTTCCTCAGTGGCCTGAGTCCAACAGTCTAAGAAACTATCTTCGCCTCAGTTATGCAGTATACATTCAAAGTAATCAAATACAATACATTTCTAGTGCACTGTAGCTAAATAGCAAAGGCAAATGGCCTTGTTCTGAGATAGCTAATCTAGTTCCACTGGAGTGGTCCACGCCAAGTAAGTGTAGAAACAGCCTAAGGTGAAAGGAAAGAGGTTTAGGGCCTGTTCACATTTCCTTCTATTGAGCTGTAGTAAGCCCTGTCCAAACCAGGGAGCTCTCAGATCCCTGAAGCTGTGCAGCAGGCCACAATCTTATGAGGAACAGCTAGATCGCTTCTAGATGTTGCGTCCACACCATTTTCTGGATACAAGACAGTGAGTGAGCATGGCTGTGCAGTCAGGCAGAGCATCCAGAGCATCATGACAACATTCACACATCTACCAGATGGCACTTTGGATGTAGCCTTGGCTATCCTGCCAGCCCCAGGCTGGGTGTTCACACCTCAAGCACTGCTGGCAAGATATGGGACTAGTTCAGTGCTTATAGTGTGAATGACCACTACTACACTATTACCACAATCACTGGCCCCATCCCTCAAGACATATCCTTCCACTGAAACAAGAAAAAAATCCTACAATCACACCCACCACTTCCCACCACTGTTGGCTGGGGCAATGAGCAACAACACACCAGCACTGCTGCGTGTGAATGATCGGTACAGGGTGTTACTGTTGGGCACACTTCTGGGGCAGGGATTCCTCACACACAGGAAAAGGTATCAGTTCAGCACTAAAAGTACCCATTAAGTGGTACGAAATGGCATTTTTGTACCCATTAATGGGTACTTAATGGGTACTTCTAGTGACAGTGGAAAAACACCCCAAATTCGCAGTCTGGAAATGATTTTTTTTCCAGAAATGGAAAAGGAGGAACAAGAAAAAACATTTCATTAAAACTTTTTTCCCTCCAAAGCAAACATTATTTCACAAATTGGAAATTTTCCTAAGTTGTGAAATAAACTTTTATGTTGAAGTGGGTGGGTGGGTGATTAAGCTTGCCTTCTCCCCTGCCTCTGTGTTAGAAAATTTATATGTGAGACTAATGCAATTCTTCACTAGCTTGTTATAAAACATACTAGTCAGATGAAAGTAACCCTGAAGATAAGGCATAGCTCAGGAGCAGCTATAGCTCAATGGTAGAATAAGCTGCCTAGAAAGCAGAGGTTTGCTGGTTCAACCCCTAGTGTCTCCTTGTAAGTAGGCAATATGAAACTACTTATCTCTGCCAAGAAAATTACATAAAGGTCCCCACAGAGTTGTTCATGCAGTCAGGCAGGAGCTGACCATGACTCAGTGCTACCCAACAAGAAGGTGGGGCTCAATTAATTTTTAAAATTCTAAATATGAACTTCCAAGATCATCTTAACAAAAATAACATGATGGAATTCATGAATGTAGTTGTCCTTTGGTCCCACCAAACTGGATTTGATTCCTGCTGAAAGCATGGTCAAATCCTCACTACTTTGATTTGGTTTTAGTAGTATTCTGCTGAATCCTGTCTATCCATCTCTTTTGTTACATTTGTCTTCCCTCATTCATACCAATGCATAATCACTTTCTCTAGCACTTGTTCTGCTTGCTTTACATGCCCAATATACTCAAGTTTATTTAATTTTATTTTTTTATTTCTATCCTGCCTTATATTCAAAGAAGCAGTCAATTTTTCTCTGATCCAAGACTGATCGGATTTTCATGCAGCCCATAGTATTCTTAGTAACACTTTCTAGACCCATAATTCAAGGTACGCCTCTTTCTTAGTGTCCAGCTTTCACACAGTGTAAATGTGCTAGTTTTATTCATTAGATAATTCATATGTGCCCTTTAATCTAAGGTCCCAGGGTGGGGACCAAGCTATTTCGAGTTTTATATATTAGCATCAACACCTTAAATTGAGCTCAGTTTCTAAAATGGTGCTGGGACAAAGGATTGATCATTTTGCTTTGTTTGACTCCTGAGAAGAAAGCAGAGAAAGAGGGGCCAAAAACAGCATAGTCCTCAAACATGCAAGCCAAATGCTACACAAGAAGCTCAAGCTCAACTGAATAAGAGTGTCTAATTAGTTGCTCAACTTGCTCTTATAGATGAGCTGGTTTGTCACAGGACAAGGAGAAAGCATATGCAAAGAAGTATAACCGTGGTAGGCAAGCTGTGGGAACTATCAAAGGAATGAATCTGCTGGACTGGGAGAAGAGGAAAAACTGGACACCCCATCTAGGAGACCTGCACCGGCACCAGCAGTGCAACTGACATGCATGTTCTGTTTGCTGGTGGCAGCACATCAAATAGCTCTGCCAGCAATAATCCTGGCAAAGAGCACAGGGTGGGATCCCATAGTGTGGGCAGGCAATCCAACTCATCCTGAAACAGATCAGGCAGAGTGAGGGTGGGTGGTGCCCTCTTCCAGCTGCTGAAACACAGGCAAAAGAGTGAGGACATGCTTTTAGTAACTGTTTGTGCCTTTTGTAGGTGTAACAGCCAAAATAAGACAGTCTTGTAACCATCCTACCTCAACAAACTACTGCTTTGGAAATTTGGCTCTGTATGTCCTTAAGAGGCAAAGGCCCAATTCATTCTGAACACTCATTAGCACTATTCCTCAACATCTTGTAGAGCGATTTCAAAACCAATGATTTTTCTTACCCTTCTGGAAAAATGATTATAAAGGTCTTCTTTTCTGTGCAACATTAATTGTGGGTGGAGTAGCAGAGGAAACATTAAAAGAGCAGCTGTTCAACCTGACTAGGTCTAGAGTACGGGAAGCAGAAATTGCTTATTTCCCTCTTTATTTCTCTTTTGCAAGTTAAGTGTACAGCATCATGTATACATTGCCAAGCTTACATATTATGCTCAAGTCTTTTGTCAGCAAATTTCCCCACCTGACCTAGGAGAAATGACCTCCTAGGGTGGAGGTAACTCAATGAAGTCCTAAAACATTAAGACACAACAAAACCTATGGCTTTATTTTTAAATTGTCTTAGTATTAGAAGCTTCTAGAAGTATTTGACAAGGGCAAACATTTCCTCATCAAAAAACCCAATATTTATTTATTTATTTATATCTTTAACCTGCCCTGTACCCAAAGGTCTTCAGGTATGCACAGATTTGTTCTCACCTCAAAGGGATCAGGTACCTGAACCAGGAAACCAGGGGTGTTTTTCCACTGTAACTAGAAGTACCCATTAAGTACCCATTAATGGGTACAAAAATGCCATTATGTACCCTTTAAAGGGTACTTAATGGGTACTTCTAGTGACAGTGGAAAAACACCCCAGGTGTCAGTCAAGGGGCATAAGGAGACCATTCTCCTGCTGAAAACTAGTTCATCAGCATCCATAGCATTCCCAAATCCTCCTATGACGGCTCCCAGTCACCTTTGATGTTAGGGATGCTCAGGGTTTCTAGCCAGGACAAGATATTTACTGACAGTGCAGTGAGAGAATTCTGAGCCAAATATACCAGTTTAAGTCTGGGGGGGAGACAAGAAATCTCCACCCAACTATGGAGCTTCCTGGGTGATCATGAACCAAGTAACGCTTTTCAGCCAAGTCTGCTCTACAGGGCTGTTAAGAGGCTGACATGGAGAGCTGTGACTTCCCACTTGGAAGCCCTTGGAGGAAGAAATGGATGCCTTTGGGAATAAGGCAACTGTCCACTAAAATCCTCTTCCAGTCTCAGGTGCCAGGGCTGGAAACATTCTCTAGGTAACCAAGATATATTATCAGTCCCAATAGCCAGGAATGACTCCAGTTTTGGATGCTTTGCACATGTATATACATACTATCTGCCTTTCCAGATTTCCTCCTCCTTCTCCTGTCACAGCTAACTTTGCCCTTCCCTGCTTTCCTCACTTTGTATGCCTGAGGATGACAAATAAATGAGCAAAAGATTTCTACTGCTCATGCTACATCCTGGACAAAACATTACCAGTGTCCCTCAACCAAATTTCTATTCAGGCATGGAACTGCTCCTAAACTGTCTTAGCACAAGCAACTCAACTCAGCCTAAAAATTCAAAGAGCAAAGCAAGATCTCCTGTGTCATGAGTACCTCTTCTGGGAATGTGCTGGAAATACTATAGAAACTCAGACATGCTGAAGCTCATGGGAAATACATCTTTCCACAAAGATGCCTAAGTGCTTTCCAAATAAACATCCTCCACTACTGATGCTAGGAAAGTTTGGCATGTGTGTGTAGAAGACTTCTAAACAAACAGAGAACATTCTTGGAGTTCTCACCGCTCTAGCTTTTATTTGAGAGTCTTCCCAAATGCTAATATTATTCGTTTCTATAGCCTAAATGATTCTGCCAGGGACTGGAAAGATCCTTTGTGCCAGCCCTTCCTTCAGCATCTTTTAATGATGCAGTTTTTGAGTATAGTCTGCTAAATTCTGGATGGAACATGTGAGACAGGATTTGATGACAGCCTAATCCATTTCGGGAAGAGGACAAGGAGGAGATTTTAGATCATTATCCCTGCCACCAACAATGGCAAGAGAGGGCGAGAGAAGAGTATTCCTTACTCCAGCTGACACAGGGGAGAAGGGCCTGTGACGGTTTCAGGGGTCAGGCTGCAGTGGGCAGTAAGGTTCCCATGTCCCTTGCAAGCCTGTTTGCTGAAGGCAGGGCTTTCTGCCTAGGCAAAGCCCTAGCAAGCGTGGTTGCAAGCCTTTTTGCAAGCCCTGGGAAGAGGCTGCAAAAAGGGCGGGAAATCCTGTGTGGGTCCGGGTGCAATGATTGGTTGCAGCTGTTATTTGGAGGGAAAAGCTGTCCGGGGATCTTAGAGCTGGAGGGGCTAGAGGAGGAGTTCCCACCCATCAGGCGTTCGGGACAGGAACCTCTACCAGGAGTCTCCAGCAGCATTTTATTTCAGCAGCTTTCTCCAGGAGGTGACAGCCAATCAGGGCCAGAGGGAAAAAGGTATAAAGGAACTCAGAATACAGCAGAGGGGGTCTTCGTGCTGGGAATGAAGCTGAAGGGAACAGAAGAGAGCTGAACCTGAGAGAGCGGGACCAGTAGCTGACCATTGGTTTTTTGGCTGAGCAATTTCTGAAGGAGACAATCGTGGAGGATTGTGGCTCTGAGGGAGACTTCGCTAGCAACTGACCAAGGCTGGATGATCGGTCAAGCAAGGGCGGACTGGGCCTTGTGATCATCTGGAGCCACGTTCTGGTACACTGGCTAGGCTTGGGCTGAGGCAGAGCTAGCCAGAGGGGGAGGAACGTGGAGAGGTTTGTCTTTAAAAGGGGAACTATTAAGAGACTTACTGATTTAAGCCAACAACTACCTGAACCTTATTATCTTTCTAGTATTGCTTGTGTGTTATAATAAACTTGTTTTAGTTTACTGTTCAAACCGCTTGCTACCCGTGTTTGTGTTTACACTGTAGTACTCACTCGGCCGTTGCACGAACTCAGCGTCCTAAAAGCGCCCAGCAACTCTTAGAAGGGCGGGCACTGACTGGACTGTTGGGGATCGTGACAGGGCCTCTCCTACATTTTCACATATTTATTTTGTAGCTCTCAGAGGTAGGGTGATGAACTAAGCATGGATCACCTGGTAAATTTTGAAACCCAGGCAGAAGACAGAGACACAGCATGGAGAAATGGCTAGAGCATCAAACCAGAATGTAGGAGTCTGTGTATTCAAATCCCTACTCATCTGTAAAGCACACTACATGGATAATCTTGGGTCAGCCACTATCTCTTAAAATACAATTATTATAAGCAGGGGAGTTCGATTAGTTAAGAGAGAGAGAGAAATCTTCTCTGTGTATTATTTCCCCTTTTCTCATTTTCAGGTGAAATCTATACTAAATGTAGGCAATTGCTCCGTACACTGCAACCAACTTCTTGTTGCAAAATTGGACTTTCCTTGGGGGTGAGATGAAGAAGTGCAATTAACTGATGGTGCCATGTGCTTGCCCCTCTATGACTGGCTGCCTAACTCTCATGGATGATCAAAGTGAAATGGATTCAAGGATCCAGATTTATTTATATGGAAAATTAAATCTGAAACAGAGGCAGGCATAGCAACAGCCCAGAATGCATGGTCATTACTACAGTGACACAAATGGCCCAAGACATAACCATCTGCACTTAACCCATGCTCACAATGCAAATGTTTTCCCATGGCAGTTGAATTCAAAAAGGCCTTGGATCTTTACAAAATATCCAAGTATCTGGATTTGTGAATCTTTCTATATGCAAAGTTCCAAATGTCTGACATTTCTGATATAAGATTAGAGCCTGTTGTGTAAGGGAATAATGAAAACTACAGTGGAGAATGCCCTAGCAAGGACAAGGGTGTGGTGGTGGAAGTGGTGGCTTTTCCCACCCCCACTCCCTTTTTTTCTAAGGGCAAAGCATGGATGAAGTCTGCACAAAAAAATGTGCCTAGATCTATGAACAACCCAAAAATAAATAATCAGGAAAAGCTTTTGGACCATTATCATTTTACTGGAGTTCCTGCCTTTGCAGTGTGAAGTCAGGTCTGCTCTCTGGATGCTAGCAGCACCAGCATAACTTGGGGGTACTCCTGGACTCCACACTAATCCTTGAAGCCCAGATGGAGGCCATGGCCAGGAGCACCGACTCCCAACTATGGCTGGTGCACCAACTGAAGCCTTTTTTGGACAGAGATGACTTGGCCACAGTTATCCATGCTCCGGTAACCTCTAGACTCGACTACTGTAATGCACTCTACATGGGGCTGCCCTTGAAGACTGTTTGGAAGTTGCAGCTAGTGCAAAATGCAGCTGCTACAGTACTGACTGGAATAGCTAGTCGGATGCACATCATGGCGGTATTAAAAGGGTTGCATCGGCTGCCAATTCACTACCAAGCCCAATTCAAGGTGTTAACTCTGACTTACAAAGGCCCTAAATGACTCGGACCCCAAATATCTAAAGGAATGCCTTCTCCCATACCGACTTGCCCATGCCTTAAGATCTGGAGCTGAGGCCCTCTTGGTTGTCCTACTGCCCTCAGTAGTGAAACAGGAGGGCACCCGGGAAAGGGCCTTCTCAGCAATGGCCCCTAGGTTCCAGTTAGAAGTAAAGTTTTCAATAAAGATAAACAGAACAGTGACCATTCAGTTGGGTCTACTAAAAATTTAGGACATAAGTTATCTTTAAAAAGCTACATTATACACCTTTCTAGTCACACAGGAGAATACTTCTTTAACCCATCCATTCATTCACTCTGTTTTGAAATAACTCGCATGTTGCAGGGAATAGCACCATCATGTAAAAATCCCACAAAGAAATTTGGGGTGAGTCAGAAGCCTAAACACTTATTTTGAAGCTTATATGTTTTAAAATAACCACAGTGGAAAAGCACAACCTATTTTGGCTTCTTGGTATAAGAGAAGCAGTACAAGCAATATGATTTTTAAAATGTAAAAAAGTACCCTCTTCAATATAAATGGTGTATAGGAGTGATAAATGCACTGTCAGAACACTGATAGTTAACATATATCCATCTCTGTTCACTTAGGATAAACTATAAGAAGCAGTAACTAGTCAGAACAACAGAGACAATAAGAGCTGAAAAGGGAAAATAGTAAACTTCCCTATCCCAGCATTTCATATACTGGCTGATTACTAGATGGACCCAAAAGGATGGACTCTGAATTAACTCTGTTATACTCAAAACCATGCAGTTGGTGACCATTATAACAGAAAAAGAAAACAAACCAATTAACTGTTTTAAACAACACTGGAAAACATTTTGCTCAGCAAAGACTTCTGGAAACCATCGCTTTTAAATAGCATGGGTGTCAAATTGATTAACTCACATGGAAACAAACACTGCAACCCCTTCCGAGGGTATCCAAATTGCCCATCTCATAAGGTATTTCAGAAACAAAGGTTTCTCATAGAAAAACAACTCGGTCTAGGTTTCCCACCCTCTGTCTAAGGTTTAATTCAGCTTCAGTCCACTTTCAGAGTGAGAGAATACACCAGTAATGTGACAAAAGCAGTTTCCTTTCAGTATTCACCTTTGGGATAGATAAGGTGGAAAGAAAAGTACTGGAAAGAAAAGTCGCTGATGAGCCAGTCTGGTCTAGTGGTTAGGCAGCCGGACTCTTATCTGGGAACATCCGGTTTCACTCCGCCCTCCTCCACGAAGCCAGCTGGGTGACCTTGGGCTAGTCACAGCTCTCTTCTGAGCTGTCACAGCCCCACCTACCCCACAGGGTGTCTGTCGTGGGGAAAAGGTTTGTCAGCCGCTTTGAGTCCCCTTAAATGGGTGAGAAAAGCGGGGCATAAAAGGCAACTCTTCTTCTTCTCAAGGTGGACTGAAGCTGAATCAAACCTTAAGTGTCACCACTGCCGAAGTGGATCCCAAAGCTGAGTTAGGCACAGACTTCTTACTTCCTCGCAGGGATGGGGACGGGGGAAGGAGACATGCCAAGGAGAGGGGGCGGTTACCTGATAAACGTCCCTGACCCCGCACCATGTTCTCAGCGCCTGCTGGCATCCCCGCACCCGCTGCGTGTACCAGCGCCTTAAAGTCGACACCGTGAGGTTCCACACAAAGCGGCTCCCACTGAAGAGCAGGTCTTCCACGCCGCACATGAACACCGAAGCCATGACGGGCTCTGTGTGTGAGTGAGTCGATGTGCTGCTGCTGCTGCTGCTGCTGCTGCTGCTGCCGCCGCCTGAGTCTCCTCCAGTCCAACAGCAAGCCACACTCACTCCTTCCCTGGAGTCTGTCTGTCAGCTCCCAGCTTCCTTTTGAAAAGAACACACACACACACACACACACACTCCCCCAACACAAAAACACTTCTGTTGACGGCAGTCCCGTTTTAGGAGCCCAGGGTCAACGCTTCACACAAACTCCTCTTTCACTCCGCTTCCTGGGCCGATTCCCAGACATGCCCTGCCTGGCCGGCGTGGCTTGAAGCGCGGCCAACGGCTGCCTGCGGTCGCTCGGCCGCACATAGCTGCCTTGTGTCCTTCTTAACGGCTTATATAAATCTCCGTTAAGCCC
Source organism: Aspidoscelis marmoratus (assembly GCA_014337955.1). NCBI lineage: Eukaryota > Metazoa > Chordata > Lepidosauria > Squamata > Teiidae > Aspidoscelis > Aspidoscelis marmoratus. Next base: position 13,550,360 of record MTQE01001141.1, read on the forward strand.
CAGTAGCGACTGCGACCGCCATGGATTCTAATTAAACGGTTAACCCATTTGTGCCGCGCGTGTGCACGCCTCTTGCCCGGATCTCCTCGCTCATCTGAATGTGGCTCTGGGCCAAAAACTTAGGGGAGAAAAATCCACTGTTTTCTTTTAAAAAATGTAATTCGGTCAGTCTCATGGAGGCACAGACTTACTCACTTAAAGCCCCAGCAGCACGCAAAATGCTGTATAATCTGACTAACTCTGTACTTCTCAAACTGTGTGACAAAGAATAAATGGTTACTGTTATATATACACATTCTCGTTCGTCCATTCATTCATTCATATGTGACTTTTCCTGTTTTAATACCATATTTAGCTCTTTTATTAATCTATTACAATGTGAATTTGCCATGCGCTAAATCACTCACTCCTTCCCTACTTTTTCCTCTAACTATGAAGTCTTTTCTAAGGAAAACATTCACATTTTTTAAATGCTTGTTTTCAAAACAAACAAAGAGAACAGTCCCCCAAAATAAATTGGAAACCATAGTATAATTGCCTCTCTGGTATTTTAACTTTTAATTTTTCTTTTTCTAAAATGCTTCAGGAAGGGATACTATCTAAAAGGGACATAACTTTGATTCTCCTTTAGCTGTAATCCTATTAATGCAGCAGGCGCACACACACAGCAGGAGAAAAACACCACACAGACCACAGCAAATAAACACTCTGTGAAATAATAGCCCACAGGAGAATCCTAGGTTTGTCTCAGTAGCTGGTATACCATTAGGCTGCCAAAGCCCAGCCCTTGGGGATTAGACCGTTAACACAAGAAAACGGTTTTATATAGGCAGTTCCCTGTCAAGCTCTAAAAGGAGCCCTTGCTTGATGCTAGCAGGAGGGAAAGGATAACTCATCTTCTTTAACAGACTCATAAAATCCAACATTTTCTAAGCACTGGGAATGTGTTAGAAAAAGGGTGGGTTTTCCTTAGACCTCTTTCCTGCCTGTTAAACGTGGTCAATCAAAATACTGAGTATACCCAGAATGACTGTACAAAGAAGAGGAGGTGGCTATGGAAGGCTGAAATAGTTGGCTGAACAATCAATAATGTGCAAAACAGATACAATTTTCTGATATTAAGACAAGTGCTATGTGATGATGATGATGATGAATTCCCAAAAGCATCTTATCTGTGATAGCCTGAGAGCCTCATCCACCTTCTGCCAGCTCTCTTGGAACTTCCTCCCACTGATGGGTTTGGTCAGGTCAATAGCTGGTATGGCCACCTCACACAAGGGTATGTTTTTGGTTTCAAGCTATTCTCTGATCTGCATGCATTTAAAAAAGAAGCTCAGAAGTGCTCAGAAGCAGTAGCGTGTGGACACTAGTGGTCCCATTTCAACTCTAACCCACATTAAAAGCTAGGGATTGCACTTTGGAAATACATTTTTGACCTTTAATGTGGATTAAAGTACCAGCACCTGGATGCTATCACTTCTAAGTTTATTTTGAGCCACTTTCTTCACTGGATGCAGATGCAGTCTGGAAGACCAGGCTAAGACTCAGCCATGACAAGCAAGAGACAAATCTTGGGGCAGCCCCAGCCTTCCAATCTAACAAAGCCTTCAGGGTTACATGATATTAAAACCTGACAAAAGAGGAGTGCAACTATGGTCCTGAATTTGCTGAAGGAAAGCTGGGGTTTCAGTACATAAATAAAATTTGTTTATGGCATTCATATCCTGCTGTTCGTCCAGACTGCTCAAGGTAGTTCACACTATTATCACAGTAACCCCAAGAGGCATTGACCACCCTAAGGCCACCTAGAGAGCTTTCACGGCTAAGTGGGGTTTGAACCCAAAGATTCACAGCTTCTCATTCAGCAGTTTATCTACTAAACTACTAATCAGATGAGGGGGATTGTCACTAGTGCCTACTCATTGACTCATCTGCCAGATAAGCAGGGACCCAGGAGGACAACTTTGCTTATCACAGCTTTGTGCAAGATGGTCAGTATAATGCAACTTTCCTCATTTAATTCCAGAAACTTGCAGCAATATGATGCAGCCTTTTCAGCACCACAGATTTACACTGAGGGTGCGTTCCCAAGGAATAAAAAGTCCGATGAAAATCTTCTTTTG
>MTQE01001141.1:13558053-13572562 GCA_014337955.1 Aspidoscelis marmoratus
GGTGCTGTGTCACATCTAGCAATATTCATAATTTTGTGATATTTGTAGCTTTAGTAAAAAAGCTATATTTTTGATATATGTATTTTATTAAAAGAAAAAACAAGTCTTTACATTAGTGACTTTTGTTGCTGAATTTCATTTGCTAAATCTTCATTTGCTAAAAAAAAGTTCTTTTCTTGGACTGCACTTCCTGTTTTTCTTAGCCACAGTGGCTGGTGGATAAGTCTTATGGTTTCTTTAGTTTTTTGAAATTCACATATTTATTTAGTTTATTTTAGATTCTTTTTTTACTGCTGTAAACCAGCCTGGGACTCACAATGAAGACTGGCACATCAAAATTTAAAGTAAATGAATAATATTTATTTTTTAGCATTACATACCACAGATTTCAAATAACCCTACATGGTTTACAAATTAAACAAAAAAATGGAAAACAATAATCTATATATGTTCTGTGTATCTGACACAGGGTATCTGGAACTATTGCCAGCATTTTATTTATTTAAGAATTACACCCTTCTCTTCACCTGGAGGTCCCTATGTGACTCACAAGCATAAAAAGATAAAATATACAGAACTTAAAACATACTTAAAATATAAGCCACCCACTCTCCCACCTTGATAAGGCAGCACTCAAAGAAAGCGAAGAGGTATGTTTTAACCAGGCACTGAGAATCATATAATGTAAGCACCTGGCAAACCTAAAGAGGGAGGCTATTCCAGAGTCTGGGAACCATCATTTAAAAGTACCTCTTGCAGAATTATAAGAAAAGTTTATTTTTGTAAGCTCGGTACTAAGGCAGGTCAATGGGTGTTTTTCCACTGTCACTAAAGTACCCATTAAGTACCCATTAATGGCATTTTTGTACCCATTAATGGGTACTTAATGGGTACTTCTAGTGACAGTGGAAAACCACCCAATATGGGAGAAGACACTTGTTTAATAGTCAATATCCAAGCCATTTTGGGCTTTATGTGCTACCATCCACACCTTGAATTGAGCTTGGGAGCCAAAAGACAACCAGTGCAGATCTTTCAAGGCCAAAATGAAGTGCATTGGGACAAAAGCTCATATCAGCAATCAAGCTGCTGCATTCTTCTCTAGTTCCAGCCTTTGTACCATTTTCAAGTGTAGCCCCATACAAAGTGCATTAAAATAGTCTAGTCTAGAGGTTAGCATACGGTAGATTACTGTGGCCAAGTTATTCCAATCCAGGATAGGCCAAAGTTGGTGAACTACTTGGAGATGTAGACACTCCTGACTTTTGCTTCTACAGGAGTCTGAAATGACAATGAAAAATTCAGGAACACTCCCAGATCAGGCATCTGTTATTTCTGGGTCAAAACAATCCCATCCAGATTTGAGTGTCCCTTAGCTTCCTGGACATGGGACCCTGTAATACAGTATGCCTCCACCTTATTCGGATTCAGTTTCAGTGTACTGGTCTATAACCCATTCCCACATCCAGGAAGAGATTGAGCATCTGAACTGCCTCCTCTGATTCAGAAGGAAGAGAGAGATAAGAGTGATGGCATAGCGGTGGCATTTCACTCCAAACTCCTGATGGTCTGAACATCAGTTATAAGGTGAAGATTATTTCATATTTACCATTCTTCTTTTTTAAAAAGAGCATTATTTTTGTTCATTTTGCTTCCTCCATGTGTTAAAATTCAAAGCAAATTTCTTTTTTTGATGACTCCCTTACTGCTTCATACAATGGTGTAGATGAGGTAACAGAAAGGTGTCTTCACAGTGTCTCTGTCCATGGTACTGTCTGGGTACATTAACTACCATACATTCAGATATTTCACATACTACATAAAGTAACCAAAGCTTCATCCAGACAGCATTTGCTTAATCTGCACTATTTGCACAATCCAGAGTAAAGCACATCTAGACACATTTTATTCTGGATTATCCAAATAATGTGAATTAAGTAAATGCTGTCTGGATGAAATTTAAGTGACATATAACACTTTTAGTTGTCTACTTAAGAAAGAGTATATATCTGTCTAAAATGACACACACACAGAGAGGAAAAGACTTTTGCACACAGATAGCCTGATAACCCTGGAATTTACACTGTGAGATGATTAAACAGACAGACAGACAGAGTTTTGAAACTTTATTATCAGCTGCTCTGAGTTCATGTAGAAGGATGACAGAATATGTATTTTATTTAGAAAATAAATAGACCCAAACCTAGCTTTCTGGATATAGGAGACATATTTCAGAATAGTCTATTAACTCTTCTATAGATGTGCCAATAGCAATTAAACAAAAATTCACTGAGGACGCTGAAAGAACTTCACATAACATTTCATTTCCCGCACTGATATACTGCTTCTCTTCTGAATGCCTCAAGGCAATGCATGCTATTCACTTGCCTCTATTTTATTCACACAACAATCTGATGAAGTAGGCTACACCAAGATGAAGACTGACCAAAGGACCTTTCATGGCTGAGTGGGATTTTTATGTCCTCAATTGACACACTAGCCTCTACAATACCCTGTGCGGTACCAATTAAACGAGCTATTTGTCCTGAAAGCTGATAGGCAGTTATCATACTGTTGATCACTCACACACTCAGTAAGCCGATGTCCTGGTAACATCATGATTAAATTCAGTGACTGCTCGTGTGTGCTCCTTGCTTCCTAGTTTGCAGCTACTTTTGCCCAGCATTACCCAATTTGTTTCCTGTTGGTTAATACCAAGCCAGTTCTTCCCTTGTTGCCATCCTCTATTGCGGTGATGGCCAACCTATGACACGCATGTCACAGGTGACACGCCAAGCCCTTTTGGGTGACACACATGGTCACCCTGGCACCTGGACGTGTATTGTTTGCTTGTTCTTGAAGTGTATGAAATACCAACTTTCAATTGAAGATTTAGCAACAAAAGTCACTAATGTAAAGAATTATTTGTTTTTGCTTTTAATACAATACATATATCAAAAATATAACTCTTTTACTAGAGCCACAAATATCACAAAATTATGGATATTTCTAGAAGTGACACAGCACCCGAGTTAAGCTAGGTCTTCTTGCAAATTTTGACACACCGAGCTCAAAAGGTTTGCCATCACTGCTCTATTGGGTACTGATCTCAGCAAATGTGTCTTGATGTGTGAATGTGTCAATAGAATAAGTTGGCATGGGAACTAGTGAGTTCTCCTTTGTTGGAGGTCTTCAAGCAGAGTCAGGATCTACATCTAAGTGGGCAACTAGATGAAAAGGTCCAGAAGATTCAGCGGAAACAACGGAGGCCGCATCCAGACATGGTATAAACAGGGGATGATCACAGCACTATATAGGACTGCCACCCATCCAAGGCAATCCCAGCATAGTCCCAAAATATAGGGGTGAAACCCTGGAATATCGCTGTTCTGGGAAAAGGAAATACAGTATATTGGGGTGAAAACATGTTATAGCCTAATTTGGGAAAACCTAACTCTAATGTTGTGTTTTCCCAAGATAATGCTATCACATACCTTGTGGAGCTGCCATCCCAGGCATGGATCCCCACAAATAAGCAGGGGACAAAAAAAAAATGACTGCATTCATGAAGTGTTGAAGATCACACACTTCCAGGTATTTTGTGCTGTCAAAATACCAGGATGTGCATGTCACTATGCCATGTCATACACAGACAGCACCAGCCACCACACTGTCTAGACAAATATTCCAGTGGGGCTTTATTCTGAAATATCACATGTTAGTGTGATATTTGTCTGGTGTCTGGAACCTGCCCCAGTTCATGCATCTCTACCTAAAAACATTTTTTTTCTCGTCCGCAGCCTGAATACCTCATGCACCTGCAAACTAATTTGGTACAAATCTTGTTTTTTTCTCAGAACATTCCTGTCTCAAGCATAATTTTGATACCCCTCTGTGTGCATCTCTCCATCTCCAAAATCCATATAATTTAGCATCAGTATTGTCCATGCCTGGCCCAATGCCAGGCTGATCCTAATTGTTGGACAAAATATGGGCTGGTTCACAGCCATAAAATGCCAGCCAGATGCTAAGAAGCAACCTGATGAATAACTGAAAAAGAAGCATCTCTCCCTTCATTAGGCAGACACACAATCTAATGTTATCCAGAACTGCCTGGCTCTGCTTAGATCAGGCAGGAGAACAGAAGAAACAGGATTTACAGTGTGAGCAACTCAGACACACTCTTTGATAGTGCCTCTGTTCCAAGGCTAGAAAAAAGACAAGCTAAAAAGTTGATTAAAAGATCACCTGTAGGACAAATCAGTCCAGCAGACTGCCCATCCCATTTTTAGTTCAAATAAAACAAAGTTCACATACTATCAAGCAAGTGTGAGATCTATAGTCTTTTTGTGTGGTAATCTTTTAACATGTTGGCTTGATCTTCCCTGTACCTAATCCTCAAACACTAGAGAGAACTCCTCAGCAAATTGCACTTGGAGCAACTGGACATTTCTGCACTTCAAAGCAGTTCAGTTTAGGAAGGCGACTATGGGCACCCCTTCTGCACTGAGGCCCCCTCACCTCCTAGTGCACACAGTCTGGACAGGACAGAGTATAGACCAAACCAAACTAGACCCCCCACCCACCCCAAAAAATTCTTGCCTAGTCCAGTAGATCGTTTTAAAGAGATCTACTGGCATACTGACAGCAGTAAACTTGACCACTGAGGCAGGGGGCCAGTGATCTGGTATACCATGAAGACCCATTTTGGTAGCATAACAAGACACACAACAAGACTCCAAGGCCAGGAACGTTTGCTGCTGGCAGCCTGAGCCTTTGTGAGCTCATTCAAAGCAGAAGTGAACTTCAGAGCCAGTGCAGGGGCTGGGCCATAATAGCTGTCAGAATATAGACAGCCTTGTTGTGGTCCAGGAATGGATCCATTGGCTCGTGGGCAGCTCACCTTGACTGGGCCAAGTAGGTTAAGTAGGACTACAACTCCCATGACCACCAGTCAGCAGAGAACAGATCTTATCATCTCATTTATTGCTAAAATTACAGATTTTACTGCTAAATCATTTTCTATAAATTAGGAGAATCTTTATAAAGGCATTCAGCATCAAAACCATGGCTGGATTCTTCTGTTGCTTCTTCTGCCACCTGAGAATTCTTTGCATGCACATTTTGAAACATTGGTTCATAACAATCAGGACTAGAAACTTGTTTTTAAGTAGAAAATCTGAAGAATCATTCCCCATCCTCATTCTTAATTTTTGACTCACGTTTTTGACTGTATTTTCTATATTACCCTGGAACCTAGGCAAATGATGATATACAAATGGCTATAAATCAATAAAATGTATAACAAAAATACCACTTATATACTGTCCCTGAACTGGTGCAGAATTCCAGCTATGTTTACAGTCTCTGCTCACTGAAAACTAAGTCCTGCTATTGTTTAAGATTTCATAGATCTACCAAAATAATACTGATCCCTGTTGAAAGAAATTTAAAAACAAGACACCACCCACAAAGTGCAGTAACACAAGCGAGAAATTAAGATATTGGACAGTTTCTTCTTCCCTTGTGAGTGCTATAATTTTAGATTTCATTTTGTTTAATGGAATTTATAAAATTTTAAATCTGTTTAACTGATTTTAAATCTGTTTTTAACTTGCTATGTACTTTTAATTATAATAACCTTGCCTGAGACTTCACAGTATAAATCTAAAGAAACAAATAAATAAAATATCGACCAGAAGGAAATGTCCCGATGATCAGCAGAATTTACTCTCAGGTAAGTATGCAAAGGATTGAGACCCCCTAGAAGTATTCCCATATGCAAAATAAATCCAAGTCACATGATGGGATTTGTCGGCTATTCTCTCAAGGAAGGAGAGCAACTCTTTGCTGTTCATTTTATAATCCTCTCCAGCTGTCTCCAGCTAATTTCTGATTAAGGTCCCTCTGGTGATCTGCCTCCCTGATAAGACAGTGTGAAATAATCTAAAAGGTCTTGGCAGCAGGTGATGATCCTTCTAGGAGTCTTTTCTGCCCAGCGGGGAGCATCTGAGAAAATGGGAGGTGCTGCTGGCATTTTAAAGATGGATAAAATATCAATGGGAGGCTAGGTAATTAGAACTGCATGAAGTGTTTTTATGAGATGCAAATAAAATGTAGGAGCACAAGAGCTAATCCAACTTCATTTTTCTTTTATAACTCCTTCAGTCTGCAGAAATTTGAACAGAATACAAAGTGATAAAAGTAACATGCAAAAAATAACCAAAGAAGCTTCACCTACAAAGCAAAAATGGTGATCTTCCATCTTTTTCCTGGATAGTTTTGCTTTCTTTGCCCTCCCCTTTCGCTAAACAATGAAATGGCTTTTCCTCCCCACATTCAGGCACCATTATGGTTTTAGTATGTTTATATTATATGTTCACTGGTTTTGAATGTTGTAACCCACTCTGAGACCTTTGGGAATAGGGCAAGATAAAAATTCAAATAAATAAATAAATATATCTATTCTGGTTCATCAATCTGCAGAATGCTCAAACTTTTAAAACCTGAGCACCCCACCCGATAGAGGCTAATGTACCTTTGACCATTCTGATGAATTCCTTGCTGAACAGCAGTATATGTTTTCAACATCTCTTGGCTAAATAGATCTTAAATGCATCAAAAAATTCAGATTAGATAGCAGTAATTTTCATAAAGGTTTCTTTAAAAGGTTTTTGGTGGGTCTTTGATCCAAATACACTTTGGAGAAACTGAACCATCACCAGAAGATCTGCTGAGGTATTTAATATGTGATGCAAGTGGTACTGAGAGAGGTCCTAAAGTGAACAGGGCAGCACTGATAAAAAATTCAACCTTACCAAATGTTGTGGCACAAGGTGGCGCAAGCTTCAGAGTCACTGTGGAGGCCGGAAAGGAACAGGATGTCCCAACGAATATAACCTTGTTCCATGGCAGGAGCAATTAATTCAAGTGTGGGATGGATTAGTTATTCTGATACAAGACAGCCCACCCAGTACCAGAATACCAAACATAAGTATGACTATGGCCATAGTTTATATCTAGAATTATCTACCATAAGATGGCCACATACATACAAGAAAAGGCTATCACATGGTACTAGCCTTAAGGACGGTATGTCTACAAGAAGGCATGCTTACAGCCACTAGGAGACTGTGACTGGGACAGGTAGTTGCAGTCATTCTCATTTGTGACTGAAGACTTCATATCTAAACAGTTGGCCACTATGGTAACTTCTGTATGGCTTGTTGCACCATGGAGGCCTGTCTTGATTGAGACCAAGACCAGAGAGGCTACTGGCAGAACAAGCCAGGGCTGTCTGCTTTGCCACAGCCTAGTCCAGTCCAACTTTGGGGGCTGAAAAGGCAAGTTCCTGGGTTCCCAAGATGCTGAACAGTAGTATTTTTGTGGGAAGTGCAGAAATGGCCCATCTCGGGGCTGTTTCCAGTAGCCTGGTGAAATGGTGTTTCACAGATTGTCTTTACAGAACAATGTGGATGACTGGACTGATTCATTCCCAGGAACACTTAGGAGACTGCTTTAAAGGCAGGTGGAATCAACGGATCATTGGTCCAATCCAGCAGGCTATTTTCTATGATCCCCTGCCAGACTGGCAAGTGGTGGGGAACAGGTTGTCCTTCTGTAACTTCCGGAGGATCAAAATCAGGTCACCTCTATTTAAAGCATCAAGCACTCTAAACTAACATAGCAGTGCACTGGAGCCAGCATGCATAAAGCATACGCAACCATGGCAGTCTAAGCCCGCATACCACACCAGTATCCACATTTGGACCAGAAGTTCTTTCCAGACCATTTCCCCAAATAGACCTGTACACAGAAAGCAACACAGCAGTCTAAACTGGAGATTATCAACACCATGATCTACAGGGGTTAGGAAATCTACAGCTAAGTGGCTGAGCAACCATAATCTGAAAATGTTGGCATTTAACATCTCCCACAGGTGTTAATTGTCTATAGGACAATAAAACAATATAGTTTTAAGAATAATTAAACCCATTGGTATTCCTTTTATTAACAAAATATTGGCACATTGAATATTTTATGGGCTAAGGCAATTTTTTTTAAACAAAGCTTGTGATTTAAGATCTGGAGAAACAGTGAATCAATAGGTATTCTTTATTATAGTAGATTAAAGCTGGCAAAAATACAATAACGAATGGCAAGCATCTAGAAACCAAACTCAGCATTATTTGGATCTTTTGACCATGAACAGAAAATTACTGAGTTTTGTGAACGGCAATGCAATGCAGGGCTCTTAACTCAGGTATGTTTGCATATTATTACTATAGCAAATGTTACTTAGGCCCTGTCTGGATGGGACAAATATAGCACCATTAGGGCACTGCTATGGTAGAGTCACTGGACATACCGTAGGCAAACTCATCAAAGCCTTGCTTTTATGGCTCCAAAAGTGCTTTTAACGGTTGCTGGAAAAGCCAGCACTGGTTGGGGGTTTCCAGCTGTAGTGCTTTTTAAAGAGCTACCCGTATATTCTGGCGTATTAAGACGACTGGGCATATAAGATGACCCCCAACTTTTCCAGTTAAAATATAGAGTTTGGGATATACTCACCATATAAGAAGACGTCCCCTGGCGTATAAGACAACCCCTGACTTTTGAGATTTTCCTGGGTTAAAAAGTAGTCTTATATGCCAGAATATACTGTACTTACCTTTCTGGACAGAGCAGCAATCAGAGTATGGAGGCTGAAAAAGCCAATCGCGCATGCATGGAGGTGGTGACACATACAGCCAAGAATTAGATAGCAGCCAAATTGTCTGGATTGCATGTCACCACAATGTGCAAAGACCCTGCTGGTCTGGGCAGAAATGCCCGACATTATGGCTTCCTAGAGCTATATCTGTCTGACATCTGGGGGGACAGTCTTATCTGAAAAGTATACAGAAAATCAAAACCTATGGAATAAAAAAGGGGCATGATTGTGGATCTCCCATGCAAAGAGGGCTGAAAGAGATCCCTGCCCAAAAACCTAGAAAGCTGGTGGCCATCAGGGAAAGGAGACCTGTTCAAACAGACCACTAGTCCAGCTGAGTATAAAATAGCTTCCCATGAGAAAGGAGCATCCTTCAAGCCTTAATCATGAGAAGGGGCTTCCTGTGTTCATACATAAAACAAGGTCAATTCACATCAAATATCTGAATATTGTCCAGAGATGCCTTGAACTAATGAACTCCACACATGCTGAGCAACATCTCATAAACTGGTGTCATAAACTGGTTATTCTTCTCTCATTATCATCAGCATGACCCTGTAATGTAGCAGTAGATCTAGAGAGCTTTGAGCCTTTTGACTTCAACATTCTAGTTTCTACTGTAGATAGCATTGCTGCTGCTAACATTGTAGTGGCTTCCAGAGATCACTGAATGGTTACACATATAGGTGCCTGTTTTTGATGTCTGATAATTAGAGCAGGGCTAGAGAAAGGCCCTTTCTGTACTTGTCATTAATCCTAAGTAAAAGCCCACAAAGCCCTCTTCAGGCCTTTCAGTGGATGTGTGAGACCCTGTACCCAACTGGTACACTCCATCTAAAATTAGACAGACTGTAATCCCAATCAGGGCGGCCCTGACTGGGATCACCAGTAGACTTGTTCAGGTCTACCCGGGGATCCATTTCACCTTCCTATTCAGCACCAATGCCTCTTGCAGATCATTAACACAGGCAGGAAACTAAAAGCAGTTATTTCTGAAAATGGATTTCAGGAGGACTGGAAAGCTGGCTTCTTTTTAATTTGTTGCTACTGTTATAACCTATCCCAAGACATTCATGTCTAGGGCAGAATAAAAATACAAAATAAACAAACAAAACCAAGTTTTGTTTGGGGATTTCCTGAGTAATATATTTTCCTACTGACAATATAATGGCTGTCCTTTTCAACTAGGAAATAGCTAAGAGTGAAAAATACACTCTCTAGATAGTACCTTAAGTCCTTTGGAATGGGCTTCAAATATTAGTTCCATATGACCTATACTTTGTTTCACCTGAGCTTACCCCATTAAGAATCACTCTGGCAATCTAGTTTTTGCTGTTCTTGACTGATGAGTTTAGTAGAAAGCAGCATCAGCATCCTACAACTTTTAACATATGCTTTCTCCAGTTAGAAGTGCTGCCAGGAACTGCAGCCAGCTTGCTTAAAAATGATGCTTGTGCAAAATGTTTCCACAAGAGATGGCTTGCCAAAGCCATTCTGGGGACACAAAGGCAGCATTCACATCCTTAGCAGTGGGCATACCCTCAGGCAGCCCCTAGAGCACAGCAGTCAAACATCTTGGGTGCCACCACATGGTGCTCTGAGAAAAACACAGGAATGTCTGCAGGGACCTCACATCCAGTCCTTTGTCAAGAGCACTAAAAAGTAACTCTTGATAGCATCTCCACCATTCAGCATGCTTTCTGCCACTGTTTGAACAAACGGAAGCAAAGGCTGCTTCCAGACAGCAAGGGAAAAATGTCTCATAAGCTGGTGCTTGTTTAATGGCAGGCGAAAATTACCAGACAAGCCTGGACCCTTACCTTGTCTGGCATGTGCTCCCATGATACATCTGATGCCACAAAATACCTAGAAGTGTGCAAGTGCTGCCTTTGCACCTGCACAGTGGGTATTTTCAACTGTGTTTCACCCCCACACTTGAGCAGCAGGTACTTTTCCCTAGGGGAAAAACCAACTGGGAGAAAGTGCTGTCAAGGTAAGTAATATCAGTACTGGAAAAACCAAGTTTGATGTTCTTTTTCCTGCAACAACATCCTGGGATTTAGCTTCAAAATCCTGGGACTAATTTGGGATTGCCATGAATCCACGTTGCAACACCAAGGTTACTGCGGTCCCTTCTGGCCTTCAGAATTCCTAGGGAGACATTTCAACAGCATTCCCTGTTGCAGGTAAAGTGCACCCTCACACATACTAGAATAGAGACCTTCTGCACACGGTCCATTGTTCTAGATTAGGTCCCAGCACATCAATAGACCCTGTCAGTGAGATCTACTGGTAAATGGAGCCAGGATGACCTCAGGTTTTAGGCCCTGTCAGGATGTAGTCAAAGAGAGCATCCTGTGAAATCTGCACTACACAGGTATTGCTCTGGAAATGCCAACTTCTAGGGCTTTTTCCAGCATGAGGATGCCTCTCGCCTTCCCAGCTGACAGCTCAGTTCTGAAAACAGAGAGGGGTGATGCCTGGACCATTTGGCTGGCATGCGCCCTGCCCTGGGGATGGTGCAAGCATCCTCTTCTCAGTGTGCCCCACACCACCAAGGTGTGGATGCTCCCCAGTAACCTGACAGTGTTTTAACCTAAAGTGAAATGTGGGGAACGCACCCATTTTCCAAAGCAAAGCCACCACCATTATAGTCTTTTCTGTGGGCAGGACCACATCATGTGTTGTTCTGCATCATCATGCGTGCTAAATGATTATATTATAAGCATATAAGATCCCACCCACAAAAGACATGTGTGTCTTTTTGCAGAAGAACATCTTCAGCTATATATATAGTTCCCCTACTTTTCTGCACAGGAAAGAAGGCAGGGCAAGCATGTCCCTCCAAATAAAATGATACAAAATCAGTGGAGTTTACTCATTCCAAGATCAACAGATCTAATTATTTTTTTCACCTAATGCTGTTGGGGTTCAGGAATATACTGTGCTTATAATGGGGTGCTTAGACCCAAGGGCTGCACTGGAGGCTAAATGCTGCAGCTGGTGATTGAATCTCTAGACTTCTCCTGCGTGCTACAAAAACCAAGTGAAATTCTGCACAGATACGGGGCAGTATTTTGCCCTTTGAAATCAAGCCTAGTTTTTACACCGGAAAGCGTGGGGAGGGACATTTCTGCCAGGCAACAGACTGACATCATCAGCAGATCTATTTAGTAGGAATCGTGACATCTGGAAATGTCACCACAACACAACAGTGAGAAAGGATGTTAGAGAAGGAAACTGTTAAGGTGGAGATCAGCACGGCCCATGTTCTTGTTCTTGGCATTGCTGAGTCAGCCTATAGAAAGGGGAAGGAAAGGGAGGAACTAGGGCCACACCAAAAAGAAGAAGGAGGGGGAAAGCAAATCCATGACTTTGGCCAGAATTCCATACAAATGAGGGTTAGGTACAAGAGAATACATTCTGGGTTTTGCATGAAAGAGTGAGGATTTCAAAGTCATCTATGTCCTAAATTCATTTCCACTGAAATTGTAATGATCAGATCCTCACTCTGGCCTTTCCTGCACTTTTCTCTGGTCTGCTAATTCCTACCACGGAAAGGCATGGGTAGGAACAGTACCATCCGCATGACAGTGCTGGTCATGATAATCTTCAGGTCAGATTCTAAATCCTACAAGGGCTAGGAATGAAAGTTCTTAGTCTTGGAGCCGCTGGAGGAGCCTTTTTAGTGGCACGCTTTAATGCTCCAAGAAATACTTCCCCTGGTAGTCTCAAACAAAGAGATGTGTCATCTGCCCAACATGCTTTCTTGTTCATTTAAACTAAAGACTGGATCGATCTATGAGCTCCAGATCAGTACCACAGAGTCCTTAATTCAAGATTAAGGGTCCATGTAGAAAGGGCCTCACTTTCATTTGCCTGATGACACTGTTCTGTTGCTTATGAGAAAACTTTACATGCTTCTCTTTTGGCAAGCCTTACATACTTCACTGTCCTCCTTGACCACCTGCACATGGATGGATGTGTGTTCACACCTGCTGTGTGGCCTCCTGTGGAATTTGACAGTGATGATTGCTCCATTTGGGGGAAAGTTCACAAAATCACTTTTAATAGAAAGGCAGAATATGTCTTCTGAAAAACACATGACCAAAATGGATGCACGAATGATTGCAGTAACAAACACTCTATTTATTTATTTATTTTTAGTATAAGCAGGACCATAGCAAACCTGCAGGGGCCCAATGCATCCACTCCCCAGCAACAACAAAGGAACTCTGATACTACCTGCATGGATGTTAACCATACTAGTCTTAACCATATGAGTCTACCAGGTCAGGTGGTTGGCCTTTGGAGCAAAATCAACTCCTGGACGTCTGTCAGGGTCTGCCGTAGTCTGAACCAGCATGCAGATGACAGGGCCCTATTCTGGGACATAATCCAGAATAAGGCCCAGTGCAGAAAGAGTTGGAGAAGGAAGCTGAAATTAGGAGATCTTCCCATGTCTATTCCCCTCCCTCCTCCTTTCCTTCCTTTTGAAATACAATTCTTGACTGGTTACCCATGATCAAACAGGCAAATCACTTTATCAAAGAGCAACAGGCACAGGCTGCAGTAGACGGCACCAGGAAAGAGAGATCTCGGATTTACCTTACGATTTCTAAAGCTAAACATTCTGGTTCATGCCACATATATTTGAGACAGTAAAGTAACAACTAATATTTTTTGGAATGAAATAACTGAACAGCTCGAGGTTGTCTCTATGCTATACTTTAATCAGCTCATTCAAGTAATTCCTGTGGCCTTTATTTTATTTGCAGGTCTATTAGTACTTTTGCCAGTGGATTGTTAAGCCACACACAAACATCTTTTCCTTAGAGAGAACATAAGGTAAGCAGAGGCAGTCAGAGGAAGTCATTTGGACCAGGAAGAGGATGTCTGGCACTGAAACACAAGTGCTCATTGATGCCTATTTAGACGGCCATAGGAAAGGAACGTCCTGACTATTCACAAAACCAAACCAATGATATTTGTGCCCAGAAATCTAGAGAAATCCACACAATGTTTAAGTTTGCTCCACCCACAGTCTCTGACAACTCACAGAAAATCCTGGCAAGAAAATAACGGTACCTATACTTTTTTAAAAATGGATTTCACTACGCTAGCCAGTCGTAAAATCCAGCAGCAGTAATGAGCAAATGGACTACTTTGGCCATGGTCATACCACTTTAAACCTTCTTTGGTCCATCTTCAGGTCTGACTGCTCACACCTTTTCATTTCTGTTTTATTTGTGGACTTTAAAACCTTTGCTTTGGACTTTCCTGAGTGGAAAGACCACAAATAAAAAGGATAGAAATGAAAAGGTGACTACTCAGTCAGGTCTGGAGGTGGACTGAGGTAAGTTTAAAGTGAAGGTATGACCACAGCTTTTGTCTAGATAAAAGAGCTCTCCCCTTGTCACCTGAGTCCTTTATCCTCTACTTTATACAGCTATGACAGTATAGCAAATGACAAAGGCCCTTTCTGCACTGGGCCTTATTCTGAATTATATGCCAGAATAGGGACTTGCCATCCACATACTGGTGCCAACAAAGGCAGGCCCCAGGCAGTGCTTGTTGTAGTCTGCAGCAGCATTCAGATGTCATGTTTTTATTCTGAGACACAATCCAAATAAGGCCAAGTGCAGAAAGGGCCAATGTATGAGACATGGAGATATTTCCTTGGTTAAGGAAACCTGCAAGATTATTTTAAACTGAAATAAGTCCAAGCATTAACAAACTCTCCCAACATTATACAGTGCCTGACAAAAGTTCTGTCGCTTATCCATGTTGTTGAAA
>MTQE01001141.1:13573951-13597993 GCA_014337955.1 Aspidoscelis marmoratus
TTTCAACAACATGGATAAGCGACAGAACTTTTGTCAGGCACTGTACAAGCTGTTTCTGCACGGAGTTGCTTACCTGATACAGCATCCCCAATGACTGCCACATCTGCCAAGGAACGTTGTGTCTTCCAGGGAAAGCTATATCTGCAGAAGATGGTACCAAAGCCCACTTCAATGGAAATCCACTTAAAAGTGGTCCTCCATGCGTTCATTTGCAATAGCCCAACCCAGCCACTCATGTGTGGATGGCACTGAGCAACTGGTCTTGTCTACTGGGCATGCGGAGCCTGGTGCTATTTGCTCTGGTCCCAGAAGTGGGCACCTGGCTGATAAAGCCCCAGCTGAAAACTTCATAAACTGGGGACTTCAGTTGTCAACCTCCGAAATAGGTCCACCACGATGCAAACAGCCCTTGTCTTGCTCCTCCAGCCACCTGTCAATCTTGGGAAAGATTACTCGTGAGCCAGTTTGGTCTAGTGGTTAGGGAGCCGGACTCTTATCTGGGAATACTGGGTTCAATTCTGCCCTCCCCCATGAAGCCATTTGGGTGACCTCGGGCTAGTCACAATTCTCTTCTGAGCTCTCACAGCCCCACCTACCTCACAAGGTGTTCTATTGTGGGGAGAAGAATAGAAAAGCTTTGTCAGCCATGGAGTCCCCTTAAATGGGTGAGAAAAGTGAGGTAGAAAAGCCAACTCTTCTTCTTATCTTCTTCTACTCAATTCGGCACATAATGTGCCCTGCATGGCACAGGATCCTGCTGCAGTGCATTTCTGCCAGTTTTGAATCTAATCTCCTTTTCCATTTTGTTCAAACAAATACTCAGAAAATCTCATGTATTTTAAAATAAAAAATGCCGTGTCTGTTGTATTTTGTAAATAATGCCAGCCATTTAATTAAAATGTGGAGGGTATACAGAGAAATTACCTGCTAAAAGTCAAGAACCCATTGATCAGTTGGGTTTCTCAATATGATTACATTTCAAAATATATCTGTAATCTGTAAAGTTAGTTATTCAGTTTTAGAATTACTTACACTGAAGAATTGAAGAATACAACAAGGAAAAACATAGTACATTAAATCCATTATTATGTAGGACAAACTAGCTATCGTGCTTTTTTGTTACTCCAAGCCCCAAACAAACCAGGAAGATGAAGCAAAACAAACTGAGCGTCATGGAAGAATGATGTACAACCTCATCTCCCCCAGTAAAGACATTATCATTCAGGACGTACCTGATGTGTCCCAGCTCTGGAATTATGGAACTTTCACCAGATATGTCTAATAATAATAATAATAATAATATTTATTTGTATACCGCCCTACATCTGTTGAGGTATCTCACAGTGGCAGTAAGAAGGATTTGCTGTTAATATTTCAGTGCACCATTGAGACTATGAATACGGATGGTTTCTGCCATCAGAGTAGGGCATCTGTCACCAGCATCCCAGGCATTTGAGAGGATGCCTAGTGGCAACCGGGCAGCCACTTAGTTTTCCCCTGGCATATGGGATATCACGAACATAATGCCAGCTCTAATGAATATCTCTTGATAATGCTGCACATCCAGAAAGTGCCGCGGGAGCCAATTTTCCAGTTGCCTGCCATTACGGAGTACATTAATACCAGCTGATTGATCTCCAAATGATAAGAATTTCATTGTGATATTGTGGAGTTGCACAAAAAGAAATACACGCATATGATGCATATGCAGTTTGTTTCAGTCACAGGTTTTCACCCTTTCGCTCAGGAACTGCCCACAGCTCCCAATCGTATTTGCTGCACCTCTAATGCACCCTTCTTCTTCTCCACAGCAGCATTCCTTCATTATTAGGTGTGTGTTTTTTTTTACTTTTCTTTGCACTCTTAAAGTGTTTCTCTCCTTTCGAGATTAGGAAAAAAAATCCAGAAGAAGCAGTATTTGATTTGATGAAAATTAAATTACTTAAGTTCTCATCCTTTCCTGGTTATGTAACTGAAGTAAGAAGCCACATGGCTGAGACAGCCAGAGACTCTTCTTTCCCCTTGGGAGAGGATGGACTCATACTGGGTCAGTAGACTGGCCCAATGACCCTAGTGGAACACCTCATCCACACCACAGGCTGGTTAACTGACAGGAAGGCTCCATCTCCCGTGGAACATCATATCTTCGTGGGATGATGCCTGGAGCAGCCTATGGTGCAAAAATGGTGCTACAAACTGCTCCAACCCTTCCACCACTGTGGACCAGATTAGTTATTTATATTCACATAGTGCCAAGTGGCTGATTCCATCCCACCAACACTAATTCACTTTCAATCTCAGCCTCCAAAGTTGGGCCCAGGTGGGCTGTCCACAGTAAGGGTAGCCTTTAGTGTGGGGCCAGCGGCCACTCTTCCATTCTTGGCCAGATCACTCAGTCTCCATGGCATTAACACATATCTTGCAGGTATCTCCTAAACCATCCTTAATTTTTTTCAGAACTTTTCACATTTAATGCCTGTGGGACATTGTTCCATGGAAATTACGATCAAGGACAGCAGTTGGTGTTTGCACTGCGAGTGCTGGCCCTGTCCCAAACAGAACCCAGACTCACCTGGGAGCTTGTGAATTGTGAACCGTCAGTGTCACATCTCGCGTCCTCAGTGCCTCTTTGGATGAGGAGGGCGTGGTCCATGCCAGCCCAAACAAGCGAGTCTCCTCAGCCAGCCTAAGCAAGGGAGGCGTGCCTCAGGGGCCAAATGTGGAAACTGATTCTGTTCCAGCAATTGGGGATAGTTTGGACTCAGACGATAAGCAACACCCAGAGCCAAGTTCTCTCTGCAAAGAATGGCAACAGCTGTATCACTTGCCTCGCCTCCACATGAAACACCTGTGTCAGTGAGGTCGTGACTCTCCACACCCAACTTAAGGAACACCCAACTCTGCAGCCACTGCTGCAAACAAAGGATCTTCCTAGCAACCTTCAGTTTGTGTAATCTCTGCTTTCTGGGCCCTGACTGACATTCCGCCTAACGAAGACTCTCTGGTAAATCTGATCCTGGCTTGTTCTGACAACTTTTTATCCCAAAGAACTCTGCAACCTGAACTTGTTTCTGGCTTCTGCTAGGCAAACGTGCGTGCATGTGTGTGCATGTGCTTTGCTCAAGACACAACAGTCAGCATGGTTGTAGCAACAGCCATGTGTGCTGGGCCATTTCTATGGCAACTGCCAACAGAGTGCACATATGTTCAACCACGGCCACGACACCTTGCCCCACCCCCATGCAGCATAGCAGTATGAAAGCTACATTTGGAGTGGTACTGAGAGTGCCCTAGATAGTGTTGGGATGTTTTTCCACTGTCATTAGAAGTACCCATTAAGTACCCATTAATGGGTACTTAATGGGTACTTCTAGTGACAGTGGAAAAACACCCTTGGTTAAGCAGTGGATCTATGGGACAAAGGTCACACCACAGGGTGTGTATGCACCATCCCAGTGTGCCAGGCTGCCCTGAATGCCTTAGTGTGAAAATGCCTTTCATCAAACTATGTGTGCCATATTTCCAGATGACTTGCTTTGAGTTTGAGGAACCTGTGATGAAAAGTAATGCAGTAATCTGTGCTTATTTATACAAAAATATTTCTTCTGCAGCTATGTCTGCTATGTAGAGGTTACTTAAAAGAATTACTTAACAGTCAATGAAAATATAACTTGACCGGGGAGGGGGGTGGGGATCCAAACCAACTGTTCACTTTTTAAAAGTAGTTTCACTTGGACTGAAATAAACAGAAGATAAATAAAAGACACTAGAGCTACTGAACAGAACTGTGAAATTTTAACACCAACCCGCATTTGGTAAAGTAAGGATGAAGAACTGATGTAATTTGTTTGACACTTAAAAAGTCTAACAAAACAAAGCAGCAAATTTTGTTCAGTGCATGCCCTCTGCTGGCCAAACCATAAAATGAAATGGAACAATTGGATCAATTGTAAAATCAAAATTCACTCTTCTGTACAATATCTCAATGTGAAAAGCAGAACAGCAAATTTCTCATAGTTTCAGCAATCTCATTTTGGAGCTTGTTAGAGAGAAATCTGGGCCCTTTCTGCACTTGGCCTTATTCAGGAATATATCTTGGGATAGCACTCTGTTGGCAGCAAGCTAGTGCAGCCCACAGCAGGCCTCACTTGGGATCTCTATAGTGTGCACTAGCCTGCAGATAGCAGGCCTAATTCTGGGATGTATTCCAGAATAAGGTCAAGTCCAGAAAGGCCCCTGATCAGGTCAAGAAACAGAAGACTAATAGGAAATAGGGCCCAGTGGCCACTGAAATTATAGGGTACAAGACGAACCTTTCCACATTCTGAAAACAAGGCACAGAAATTACTTCTGCAGGCAAAAATCCACTTATTCTAGTGCACATGTTCCAGGCAATGCTTTCTCTGGTGCCAGTGAGAGGATACAAAACAAATGAAACAAAAATACCCAGAGCAGTCTCTTTACATGCTCTAGCATCCATGCAAAGCTCAGATGTACCCACTATCCTCTCTGAGTAAACTAGTTTGGGACCTCTGGAGAGAACGTTCATATCACTATATGCATAAAGAAATCCTGAGTACCCCATTTGCTCATTCTCTGTACATACATACGCTGCATATATAGTGCCTGGATAGCGCATAACCACTAGATAACACAGTGGTTAAACACACAGTTCACCATGCAGAATGCTGGTTCAAATCCCCACTGGAACATTTCTCCAGTGAGGGTCTTTAGGAAAGACTCCTTCATTTTCACCTGCCTACCCTGCCCTTTGAGAGAAAGAAAAATAGAGCCATGTCAACCTGGATGTTACATGGATTAACAAGGCCTGCATCACAAGCAAAGGAACCAGGACACTCTGCTGGCAAGTGGGCTACTGGAACAAAACACTTATGAATGAGACAAGAGAACCTCGATCTGACAGAATGTTACTTTAATATAAAACCCAGTGACACATGTTTTATGAAATGTAAAAGGGAACCCTGAAAGATTAAAAGGTTAGTATCCACACTCCTTGGAAACAATACCAAAAGCTCAAAGCACCAGCTACTAATAGACAGAGAAGTCCCACTGGATTCAAGGCGTAGAAAGACCACAGCATGGACTGACTACAAGAAAGCCTATGATTAGAACCACTCATGGGTCCTCAAATGTTGGCACTATACAAGGTTCATCAGATACTAAGAGCCCTCATCAAGAACTCAATGGGTAAGTGGAGGACAACACAAAGACAATCATACAGGTGGTCATAAGGAGAAGAACAAGATGATGCACTACTCTTTTTATTACCAGTGTTACTTTACAAACGAGATATATACATGCATCTACAGTATCTTCAGATTCTGAATTGAAAGGTTGTACAGGCACAAGGACCATAAAATCCTATGAACTGACCCCGAGGTTCCATTTTCTGACCCATAATAAAAAAGTGTCCACTTTGAGTTAGGACTTCTCTTCCAACCCCTCTTCTCCTGTTGCTTCACAGTGTTGCTTTTCAAAGGAAAAACGAGATCACAAACAAGAATTGCTCCAGGCAGCCAGCAAGAGCAAGCGAGGCTATTTGTGGAAAAGCCTTTGTCTAGCAACCAAAGCTGAGCAAACCAGATACCATTGTGATTAAATGTATGCAGCTATTAGGAAAGTGAATGTGAACGCTAACTTGGTTCTCACATCTTGCAGTCAGATTTTCAACATCTGTATTGTTTTATTGATTTGTACCACTTGCAACATTCATCCTGTCACCTTAGTTTACATTTGGGAAAAACATGTTTACATGCTCGACCCTAACATCATGTTCTCTGTCTTGAATTTTGCACCTTTAACCAATCCCTTTTTGTCCTTTTCCACTTGATCCTCCCCATCACAACCACAAAAGTGTATAAAAGTTTCAGCTTTTGTCCATTTCTTTAGGAGGTGGTCCTGTCCCCTCATCTTCACTGCCACGAGAGGTTGTCTGATCCCCTCACCTGCTTTGCTGAATTCACTGCAGCTGACCTGAAATTCATTTTATTTACTAAACATCACTTTTTCCTGCTTTAGAATCACCATGAGATCATCTTTTCCACACGACTTACCTTGCTGAGACTGCAAACTACTGGTTGGTAGTTGTTCCTTTCCATCACTGGATCCCCTGAGCTTTGAGTGAAATCTCTCCCCTTCACCAGTATCAAGAAACTTGTGTTCCAAACCTCACTTGGCTCTGGAGCTGAAGCAAGATGCATTAGTTCCTCTGAAGACTACTTTTGCACTGCTTTGCATATTTACTCCAGCTAAATTCACTTTGGAAAAGGGCTCGCTTTCTGTTTGGCTTTAGTTCCAAACCCTGGAAAAGTGTTTTCATTTGGGGTGTGAGGATCATGGATTGTTCCACTTTATCTTCCCTAGGAAAGATCAGGGATCTGATCTGTTTTTCCATGCCTCCTATCGCTTCCCAGAATGCTCATCTCCCTGCCATCTAGCAAGAGTTGCTCCCTTGTGGAGAACTACTTTTGCTCACCTTTGATGTTTCACTCCCACTTGGTACTGTAATCTGATCAATAGGGGACCTGCAAGTGTTTGCAATCACCCTTTTTCTTATAATCTGGTAAAGAAAGGAAGCCTTTGAGAGCAAGAGCCTCTTTCTGTTGACCCCTTTGTTTCTTTGTTGTTTTTCTTTAGCTGCCCACAGATCCACAATCCGTATAGGCTGGAACATAATCCAGATCAAGGGATTCTTGATCTGGACCACCAGTAAACCTCACTATGGTCAATACTGTATTGAGATCTACCAGTGGACCAGTTTTGCCTAGTTTGGAACATGGAGGCATGTGTAAAACCCTTCAGAGCCTGGTCCTGAAGGTTGTGTGAGCTTCAGGGCTGGTGCACAGGCTGGTCTGGGCCAGTACCATCTTGCATCAAGAGATGAGAGCAGTGGCTGCCTTTATGGAACTGGTGGCGTCAAAACCTAGGCCATGTTCTAACTAGGCCGTAAAGTCTGGGTTTTTTGATCCAGATTTTTAAAATGATCACTGAGGCCCCATTCTGCTGTCCTGACTGGATGTGGGCTTGCAGGGAAGAAATCCCCTTCCCTTAGCAGGGAGAAGGGAGGGGGAGAGCTGCTAATGAAGAGCACGGCATGGCCAAGCACGTCCCTCCTATTTTGCACTACAGCGGAAGATCAGAACAGTGGTAACAGAGGAGACTTACTTGGCCATGCTCCGTGATCTCCAGCAGGTTGTGGCTGCTGCAGCTGCCGTTCATGGTGCACAGTAGGAGTAGGAGAAGGACAGTAGGGAAACTGTGGTGGCTGGAGCCCATTGCATGGCAAGGCCCACAGGGGCTCGGCGGCCAGGCTGCCTGGCCCCTCCTCACCCTCTGGGTGATCCCCACCTGTGGGCGGGCAGCGGCCTCCGAGTCCATTTAGCCTGGTCTGGTTTGGCCCAGGGGCAGCACAATCCCTATTGACACGAACAGCGCTTGCTGGGCTTAAGGGGTGGTGGTGGTGGTGGCAGTGCCAGGACCAGGAAGGGCTCGCAATCATGATGCTTTCTGATCTCTTGCCAGCCCCTTTCCCCTTCCCCCTTTCAAACTGGGAGCGCCTTTCTCAAATGGGGAACGTTCCCATTATTAAATATTTGGATTATTCCAGGATTCTGCAGTGAGTCCTGTTATAACCCAAACAGGAATTCCTCAGATTTTTGGACACTTAGTCCACAGAAACCGGTGATCCTGTTCAAAATGTCAGGATAGAGGGCCCTTGAGTCGAATTCAGGCTGGACAAAATGCCCAGTGGAAACACAGCCTTAGTGGCACTGCCCATCTACCTCCATAGGGGAGGGGATGTGACCCATTACAAAAGACGATGTTGCCCATTACAAACCCAAATACAAGGAATATACTGCTGAACCTACAGTATATGATCATAAAGTTTACTTAAAATTTATTTTTCCTAAATAATTATCACCAAATTATAGGTGTGTCTTACGCATCAGTGCCTCCTTTATTGTGTGAAATAAGAGAAGAGTGTTTTCAAAGCCAATTTTAGAATATGAAAGGTCAAAGGGCTTGTTCACTTGAGTGCATAAAAGGGTCATAGAAATCTTTGTCAAAAAGGGATCATGCTTAAAAGATGTAATGACACTGCATGATGACACATAATAAACCTGCTGGGACTTCAGTGTATATGCATTACAAAAACATGAATAAAAGGAAAGACAATTCCGTGAAGCAAAAGCCACTCTGGGAAAAGGATGCAACCTTCACTTTTCAATGTTTTGGCCAATCTGTAGTAGACTATGATTTCTTTTTTTGGCAGGACAGAATATGTGATCTTTCCCTTCTGTGGTGGTATTCGCTCAAAATAATTCATAGATCCATAAAGGCAGAAGCTGCCTGACATTTATTCAAACTCCTTATATTGAATAACTGCAAGATCATTTCTGTCAAAGCATACAGACAGAGCAAGAACAGATAATAGGGCCATTGCCCCAAAAAAGTATACCAGAAGCATTTTTAAAAAGGAGAGGGAGAGGCTTTAAAATAAGAGCCAGTCTTTGATGATGAAGGCAGATGGGCAGGACAATAGCCAAAGAGAGGAACAGCCTGAGACGTCTATTCAGAGAAATTCATGGAAAAGCTTTAATGAGCGGCACACTTTCCTGTTCAAAAAACTGAAAATGGAGTGCTAGCCAGCAGCAACAAAGGGTGGCAGATCACAAGAAAATGGGATATCTGCAATATCTAATTCCTGAAAATACTTTAAAAGCAAACCAAAGCTTTTTTTAAAAAAGAAGCAGCTTTCTGAGTTTTCCAGTACAGTATTATTTGATGTATTTCCCTTGCCTTTCTAAGTTATACCTTTATCTACACACCAGGGGGCAGGCAATGCAAAACGACAATTTAATAATCTCCAGCGTACTTTACTTTTTTTAAAAGTGAAGATGAAAAGTTGCAAGTGTGTTTTATTGTTATTACTGTGCTACATTTTGAAATGGAGCTTCCTCTGAGTTTTGTTCTTGGTTATATTTTAAGTATATTTTAAATGGTTTATGGATTTTTATTTTTATTTTATTTTGTGCCCTGCTCTGGGACCTTAAATTGAAGGGTGGGATATGAATAGTTGAATAAATAAATAAAACCCTCAGAGCTCATAAATGCAAACATAGTGCACACACTTTTAGCTTAATATTCAAAATAAAAGCAAAAAAACCCCAACTATTGGCTTTCATATTCTTCCTTTAAAGCCTTTGAGACACACACCATATGGTTACAAATTCTCTCTCTCCTTCTCGTTTTGCTAAAAGCTTATCATAACTGCGTAACCTAAACTGATAATCTGTGTTTACTTTCTGTTATTATAAGGAAGTGAAAGGGTGCCCTCAAGATTCAATCCATTTGACTCAACAGACTGTGTGTTCTCTGACGCTGTTTACAAAGCATTAAGAAAGCCTTAAAAGGGCAAATGAAAAGAAATTTAAAAATGCTTGGCTTGTCTACGCATATGGAACACAGGCCGTGGTTTTCACACATAATACTAATGGCATTTTTCTGAATGTAACTATAGCCATTTATTAAGTTAATGAACTAAATACAGTGAAAATCGGATTTTAGGAAGTTTTCTAAGGAGCCAAGCTTCAGTTTAATGCAGCTGAATTCACACTTACCTTAGTGGAATGGCACAACAAAACAGTCCCAGCAGGTTCACTCCCAGCAAAAACTGGGGCCATTTGTATTCTGAGCACTGGAACACCTCTGTTTTTGTCCTGCTGTGCAAGGAATGCAGACAGAACCCCACCTGTTCCATTCTTAGTAATACATCTGTCAGTCAGAAGTCCCACCAACCCCTACCAGCAATTGAGTAATGTACACATTGCTTCTACGTTGCATCTGGTGTGTGAGGGCAGGGCTGTGCAGGGTCCAGACCAGGTATTGCAGGAAGACTGCATACTCATTAAAAACAATCCACCTGTGTACCAAAGGCAGCATAAGTGGTCCAGGAGTGGAGTTTCTGCACTACTTCCAGTGTGATGCTACGGTCAAACCCCTAGCATTGCACTGGGAGTGGTGTGGAAATGCTGTTCCTATCCTGAGGCATTTTCATACAAGGCCTTTTGGAACGCGTGGAGGCCACATCGGGACAGAGCATTCGCTCCTCTGGGCCAGCAGTTCCATTCAGAACCGCCTCAGCCTGTCCCAGAGTGCCCTCCATGCGTTCTGCGTGTAGAGCACTTAATTGTGCTCTACACGCAGCCCAGTTTGTCCCAGTCCATCCCTGGCCGTCCAGGGAGGGAAGCATTCGCATGCCTCCCTCCTTGACAGCTGTGGGACACTCCCCTCATGCCACAATTGGGCTGAAATCAGCCAAACAGGTGGCAGGCCCACACAAATCACTCACCTTGCCAGCCCCAGGGTGTGATCTGCCATGGGTTTGCGCAGCCACATGCACTCCAGTAGACGGGACCAAGTGGGTCCCATCTACCGGGAGCATACACACCCGCACAGACCACAGCAGATTGCACCCCGGGGACGGCAAGGGGATCGCGTATGTGGGCGGGGAGGGTGGCTCACTCCTGGATCCTGAAGTCCCATCGCGATTGCAGGAGTCGGGAAGACACCTAGTTCAGCCTCCTCTCACCCCTTTCCAGGGCAGGGAAAGGTCGGACTGCAGCTGTCTATGGGCCTGGGGATGTGAGGTCCCTTGTTAGACTGGCCCAAGCAGAAGTGGTGAATGGGTAGGGCTGGTCTACCAAGGAAATCCAGATCCCCTGGCCCATCAGGGCAGATTGTCGGCCTCTGTGGGGCTCAGCTGCCTGGATCTAGGCAGCTGAACCCAGCAGATGCCCCAGGGGACCATCCCCCACCCCTGGCACCCA
Source organism: Aspidoscelis marmoratus (assembly GCA_014337955.1). Lineage (NCBI taxonomy): Eukaryota > Metazoa > Chordata > Lepidosauria > Squamata > Teiidae > Aspidoscelis > Aspidoscelis marmoratus. The sequence goes on from MTQE01001141.1 coordinate 13,584,802, forward strand.
TCCCCTGGCCAATCAGAGGCTGTGCCAGTCAAACCCAGGAGAGGCAGCAGGTAGGTGAACACGCATGCGCGCTCATCCCCAGGCCAGGGGGTGGGTGGGTGTGTGCCTGGGTGAGTCCCTATGAGCCCTAGGGGACATGATCCTGTCCCATAGAACTTGCAGGGACTGAGAAAGGGCCCTCCCAGAACTGTGCACCCCTGGGTCTTCCCTCACCAAATGGCTGTCAGGCCTGGGAGGGGTGTCCCCGTCCTTGTCCGGCCTTTTCAGGCTAGGCCAGTCTGAGACACTTTCCCCATTCGCACGTAGGCAGGTAGGAAAGTGTGTAGACGCGTTCCTTTCCTGCCTCCTTGTGAATGGGATAAGCGTCCAAGAGTGCCCTAGCCTAGGCCTCTGTTCTTGTTCAACACTCTCCATTCCCATAAGCCTGCCCATCTGCTCTCTTCTCCTGCCCTCAATTACCCCCCAACACAGCAAAAACCCCTTCTACAAGCCAAGACATACTGAAGTCTCAAGGAAAGATTATAAAATTATTTTACTTCATTCTCTTTATTTTTGTCTGTTAATTATATTGTTGCTTTCTCAATAGACAGCATACAGAGCTACAGGGTCTATAGAGTTCAGGGCATAGGGCTATGGGTGTATGTTGAACATACAGCCCTTTCTGCACTTATCTGAGTTTGGCCAGGATCAGTGGGTCCAGAATAGCTGGCTATGGGAAAATGTGGAATGAATCAGCACCGTCTGCACTGATGGCAAACACTCCAGCCTTGGGGGCGGGGAGTGCTTTTCGGCAGCGCGCTATAGTGAGATGCTGTAATGCACTCTACAGTAGTCATGAACATGGGAGGCATACTTTCGGCACACACCCTGTGTTCCAGATCAGGCCTCCTTAACCTGGATCGTGCTCTGTCTAATGCAGATGAGCAGACTGGTAGGTGGCGTAGTCTCAGAGATCTGAATTTATGTGCAGATCTGTGAGACTATGGTTCCCTAATTTTCCTAACTGGAGACCTGTTAATTGCCCTGAACTGAATCAAAATGGAGTGGACAGTCCGGTAGGCCTGATGGCCAAGTTCCTTTGTAGACAGTTAAGACTGATATAGAGAATATAAGTCCAGTGGAAAAGAAAGGAGGGCAACTGCTCTGCCAGGAGGGCGCTTGTCAGCTCTTCAATGCCCTTGTCAGAGCACTCTACACCCATAGGTGCCTCAGATCTGTGGATGCTACACCCCTTGGGCCTCCTTCCTCTAGGTGCCTGCACCACACATGTGGACATAGCCTTAAACATTTGCTTTAAATGTGTTTTAAAGTATATTGCTACTATATTTTATTTTGAGAGTCACCTGAGGAAGTTATCACTGGAGTGTAATGTAAATAAATCAAACCACAGAGAACTAAGCATGTGCAGTATAGGTCAGGAAAAGGATACCTTGCACAGAAGGAAAACAGCAAGGGTACTAAGGTTACAATGGAGTTACAGCCATCACTGTTAGTTTCAGAGTTAATACTGAAGATGCGTTCTTACCTGCCTTAGAATTATTCTTCAGACTGCATCAGAATCTGAAAATATCAGCCCACAACTTAAAGGTTTGGCAACGAAATCTATTACAGCGTTGGCATTATTGAATGAATTCACATCTGGTTTTATGGTCAGGAGGAAGTATAATCAACAGGACGATGGAATGAAACTGAAGGCTCATCAATAAGCTGTTGGCTTTGCTTTCACTTTCTGCCTCCTACATAGCACAAGCAATAAAGAAGGAATTGCCTCCTATCTTGAATTAAGAACAATAGGTTTCATGGGTCGTTAATCCCTATAGTTCAGGTAGCCTTAAAGCACCCTGGAATTTTTACAATCTGCTACAACTACAATCTAAAATCTTTGCTAAGTGAGGCTTTGTAAGGTTTTAATAGTTTCTCACAGAAGCCACAATCTGTAGCAAAAGATAATCAAAGACCACACAAACAGAATGGGAAGATGTCACTACATGCTAGAGAAGTCAGTACATTTATTCTTATTAATTCCACCCCTGGTATTCACAAACAGTCATCATTCATACTAAGTGTACTTGCAGTTGCCAAGTGCCAATAGCCTGTGACCAGCCCTGAGTCCTTTGAGCCCAGGGCAATATAGAAATATAAACAAATGAACTAATAATAGGCCAACTAAATAGAAATCAGAACTGTATCAATACGGTTGGAGAAACTCAGGTCTGCAGAACTATAGACAACATCCCAACAGTCCAAAATCAGAAAGAAAACAGCTTTTCATATGCTTTCACAAGGCTTTATCAGTTCTTCACTTCACTTTCTGAAATATAGGAATCTTAAAAATAAATATATCACCCATGCATTAATTCACTACAGGATGGATGTATCGGATGCTGGCCTGAGCATCTGTGTGCACAGAGTATACAAGGTCACAATACTTAAAAATAAGTTTCCTAGTGCACTTATACAGACATAGTACTTCCAGATTCACTTGACCATCTGAATAGACGTACGACCATTCTGCACTGAACCCTCCATGCCATGCTATGAGTTCAGTTGTCCAGATATCCTAGTGTCTTTCCAAGACAGAAGGCTGTGTGCCCAGGAGGCCCTCCAGAGCATTCTATCCCATAATACAAGAACACTGTGCTATACCACAAGCAACAGTACCTCTACTGTTAAGACATATCTTAGTTAATCATACAGAATATAATGTAGTCCTCTAGATATTGCTGAACCTCAGTTCTCATCATTCCTTGCTATTCACTACGCTGTCTGGAATGGCTGGGAGATGTAGTTTAGCAACATCTGGAAAGCTGTATGCAGCTGGGAAGCAAGGTTCACAGGTTCAACTGCACCACTAGTTTCTATCTTCAGTCTGTTTATAGGAAAATAAAAGTCTTGAGACATTTCTAAGCAAATACTTAAGCATGCTTCCTCATAATATTCACCATATTGTTTTTCCTGTCCTGTTCTAATTGTGTGTATGTATGTATGTATGTATGTATGTATGTATGTATGTATGTGTGTGTGTGTGTGTGTGTGTGTGTGTGTGTGTGTGTGTATTACTTATATCTATATATCCATATCTGTCTCTCAACCTGCTAAAGAGAACGAATTTCTTTCCATGGCTACACTTATGCATATTCATCAAATTTGTTCATTCACTGATTTTTTTAACCCACTCTTTTAAATAAAAAGCTCAGCACAAATATAAAAAAGAAATCTAAAACTATCCAAAAGAAATATGAAAACACTTAAAATATCAAGACTCTTAAAGGCATAACTATGGGGAAATGATGATTAGAGGTCAGCATCTGGCAACAACCTCAGCTGTTGCCTAACCAACCCTGTTTGATCTCCAGAACTAAGTCAAGCCTAGCAAGTACTTGACCTGGAGACAGTCTGGGAACACTGGGTGCTGCAGACTGGGCTGGGAAGCAATGGCAAACTCCAACTATACTGTTGCCAAGCAGTTGATGAAATTACTAGGAGATGAGCCCATCTTGTTGTTGCCTGTATTTTACTTGGTAGTGATCATTAGTATCTTTAAACTCAGCCAAAACAATAAATAATATTCAAATTTAGAGTTGACACACAGAATCAAGGGTAGGACTCCTGCATCTTTAGGCATGGTGAAGAAGAGGACGTTGCAGCAGACATAGCTTGCAAGGCTGATTGAAATCCCCTCTGCACATCTCTCACCCAGCAAGCACAACCAATACAAAATCTATAAGCAAATGGCATTGAATGACTGCACTTATCTCAAAAGTGGTCCTGTGGTGCAATGGCATGTCAGGTTCTTCCAGCTATCCCAAAATGGCACTATCATATGATTCAATTGGGCACAGAATGGCCTTGTGTCTAGGCTACCGCAGGACCACACTATAGGGCACCCTTAGACAAATCTATGGACGATAGATGTACCAACTGCTACTAGAATGGATGCCTAAGTACATCTTTCAGGCTGGGAGGACAAGCAGCTTCTAAGGCCATTTTCTGGGATTCAAAAGCAGGAGAAGGTTTGCCCTTGTGTCTGCTTGAGGAGCCCATGGACAACTGATGGGTCACTGTGTCAGACAGGATGCTGGACTAGATGGCCTGATCGAGCAGGGCTCCTCTTATGTTCTTAACGTGAGTGTAAATAGGCCCTCAGTTCTACTCACTCCATTCTTTGCTGGGATACATCAAAGTCATAAGTTCTCCTAGGGTGTGTTCCCACATATGCGTTTCTGAATTATTCTGGTCCAGGGAATGACCAAAATTCTGGTCCAGGTCTGGTGCGGGTTGCAGGAACAGTGCGGAACGTGCATTTCGGCATTCCCATTTCGGACCTGCACTAAACGGTGAGGCGGCAGCAATGATGACGAGCCCACCTGGGGCAGGGGTAGGGGCGGTGCAGCGCTTCCAAGTTACAGGTCTGCTGATCCGTTTGTGTGCACATGCACAAGCAGATTAAATTCAATCCAGCAACCCCCCCCCCCTGCTCCTGCCGCTGCCATTTGCCAGCATGAGGAGCTGGAAGCACTGTGCTGCTCCTGCTCCTGCCGCTACTGCTAAAGTTTGCCAGCATGAGGAGCTGGAAGTGTCGTGCTACTCCTGCTCCTGCCCCTGTTGCCGCTAAAAAGTCTTGTTTAAACAGGATGGGTTTTTCCCCTGGATTTCTGCAGGCTGGTGCTCAGAAAATCCAGGAGGGGAAAGAGTGGAATGGGAATGGGGCTGGCTGGATTGAGACTTTTGGTGAATTTAATGGGAATTCTGGTTCCCTAGTCTGAATCCAGTCCGGATTTTAATGGATTTTAGCCCCTATGGGAACGCACCCCTTAAGTAACAAAAATGCAGGAGCAGCCCTGTTCCTGGTTAGTGAAACATTCACTTTCTAGGATGGCATCTGGATTCTCACAGACATGTCAAGGCTACAAAGATCATTCTATTTAGGCTCAACTGTTTCCAAATCAAGCGAGATCTTTCCAACTTTGCTGTGGTTCAGTGTGCTTCTGAGCTCTGACTTTTTCTGTCACAAATTTTCTGGTTCTTAGCTTTATCTGACTGCAGTGCTGCCTATTCAAGAAGTACTAGGGCATGGTATAGATATACTTGGAAACTGAAACTATGATCTGGGTTCTAAATGATAATTAAATGTGAACCATGGTTTGGCACAGTGTTTGAACAAGCCCATGAGGAATGCAAGTTTCTGTGTACAATTGCACTATGTTACACATGGGCTTCATTAAGACCTTGTTGCAAAGTAACTAGCAGTCTGCAGTTTCTGGTTAATTTCACTCAGCTTTGGCCAAAATCCAAGGAAGTAGGGAATCCTTACAATGCCAACCCGTGTGAACTGTAAAAATAACATTTAACAAAGAAGGATAAAAATCACTGCATGGATATAAATATCACCAAAAGCAGTGAAACCGTGTCTGTGTCTGTTTTGTTCATTTGGTTTCATCATCGCCGTCTTCCATCCTTCTTCAATCAGCCAAATGGAGAAGAATTCATAGATTCCTCTTTAGCAGGCCGTGTGGGATTGGCAGTTTTGCTGAACTCCAGTCCTGCAGTTCAAACAAACACATATAAATGTCTGCAGGCAAAGCTACCGTGGATGAAGCCACAAGCTAGCAGCTGTGAATATACACATACACATACAGGAGTGTGCACAATATCAGATCCCTTGGTACATCAGAACTTTGCTTTTGGGGTGAAGGAGTAACTCCATACTGCTTGGTTGACTAGGAGTCTCCCTTCTGCATGCTTATGCAGTCTTAGCAGTTTAAACTGTGAGCCAGTTTGGTTTTGTGCTTAGAGTGCTGGACTGATATCTCATAGTCACTGAGTTTGATTATGCAGTCCTCCATGAAGACATCTGGGTGACCTTGGGCTAGTCACAGCTCTCTTTCTGAACTCTCACAGCTCTCTTTCTGGGTGTCTATTGTTGAGGAGAAGAACAGAAAGCTTTGTCAGCTGCTTTGAGTCCCTTTAAATGGGTGACAATAGCAGGGTAGAAAAGCCAACTCTTCTTCTTCTTCTTCTTCTTCTTCATCATCACCACCACCACCATCATCATCACCACCATCTCAAGGTCCAGGGCTTGTGTTACCCTTGCTGGTTTGTCACCACTGCTGTGGAATCATCCTAAGAAAAGCCCTTTGGCTGCTTTCTTGTTTATGAATGTACTAGATGTTTGTACTTTAAATGTTGGCCTACTATTGGAATATTTTATGGAATGTTTGCGGAATGTCTTTTAAATAATATTGATAAGATTTTAAACATATTTATTGTGATTTATACGGACTTCCGAATGCTGTAAACCTTCTTGAGTATTTTTCTTTCTTTTGTAAACGAAATGAATGAATGAAATCAGAATGAGTACAGTAAAGATGATATTGCCATCACTGGCAGCATGCTGGCACAATGGAAGCAAAATGTGTTCAAAGTGATCACAAGCTATGATGTAAAGTCACATCTTGGATAAGTCTGTGGCATGAACCGCTGTCAAAAGGCAAGTAATGGCACCTCCAATCAAGGTCTGGTCCTCATTCCATACCGTTTCTATTCAAATATAAAGCAAGGGAAGATGGTCAATTCCACGGGATGAAAAAGACTGCCTGAAGTAGGAAATCAGCATTATCTCCCTCCTTAGAAAAGCCTTCACTATGTTGAAAGTAATTTTATCTGCATCCACCTGGACAGAATAGGATGCCTGGTGATGGCAGTGGCAGAGGTGGTGAAACTAAGACTGTGATCAAACCCAGTCTTTATGGTGAACTCATCACTGGCTACTGAAACAGAGGAGCCCCAAGGAGGAGATATAAGGACTCCCTGAAACAATCTCTCAGCCTTGGCCATATTAATCATAATCAGTGGTCCATCCTGGCCTCAAACCGAGAGTCATGGAGATGCACCATCCATAACAATGCTACCTCCTTTGAGAGTGCTCGTAGAACCAGTCTTGAGGAGAAAAGACGACGCGGGAAGAACCATGCCTTTACAGTACGGCCCAAGGAGACCTTTTGTACCTTCTGCGACCGGACTTGTCTATCCCGCGGTGTCCCTTTTAGCCACCAGTGTGCATGTAGCAAGCGTGGGTCGAGCCCTTCCTAAATCTTCGTTCGCAAAGCAAAGCCATGACAATGATGATGATCAGATACAGCCCCCTCAAAAAGCATCTCTGAGGTGCCAATGTTCACACAACCATCTGCCACTGACTCCCTCCTAAATGGTTAAATAGAGAAGGCTTGAGAACACAAGGGCCACACACTGCCTTTCTGAGGCACCTCTGTCTGACAGTGGCTGACGTCCACAATCATTTCCCGCCTAAGGTTTATTTATGCCAAACTTTCATTCCCTGGCTACAAAGACTGGAAGGGTGGGAGGTGCAGTTCTTGCATCCAAAAGCCAGATCATGCACTCCAGTCTACCAAGTGATGTTTTTTCTCCACCGTCTGGATGAATCCTTTCTTTCAGCATATTTCCATGTACTGTTGTCAACAATCTATTGGATTTCAACTCCATCCCTACAGTGCATTAACCTCCTTAAGGGAGGGGAGATGCTAAAAACAATGAGATACTACACTGTAAGACAGCAAAGGGCTTGACTGTTCTTCCTTTCTCCATTCATTTCATTCAATCCCTAAACATGACACCACACCTAAAGAGCTTCATGTCCCACCAACAGAATTAAGTACACTTCACATAAGAGAAAGGTCTTGTTTTGTTCCGTGGGTGCTAGAGCAATTTCAACATCTCTTGAAGTTCAATAAAGAAAAAGTGGCCAAATAAAATGTTGACATCTCTACTAAAAACAAAAACCTCCCAAAAATCTGGGCTTCTGAGAAGCCAACCCAATCCTGTAGCATATTTTCAGGTCTGTATTTGGAATTATTTTATCTCGTTTGGATTAAGCTAGCAGATATTGAACAAGAATGCCACAGCTTTTGCCACAAAAAGTCCCCTGCCAACAATGAAGAGTTTGATTTATTAACTGTTGTGTTCCAAGAGAATTGGGAAGATGTTTACAAAGTCTGAGAAATGTCAGAAGTTGGCAGGTTCCCAGGGAAGCGACTTCCAGTAGAAAACGATGCCCTGGCAACTTAAAAGGTCCTGAAATTGCTGAAGAAGAATGGTATCCTCTTCTCAACAGAAGCACAGGCCTGTGCACTGAATCAAATCAGCATCGTCAAAACTGGTTTTTCTTTCCCAGGTTGTTATTTTATTTTCATACAGCATGAATAATACCTTAAAGCGAAACGTCCATAAAACAACTGGCTTAGAGCCAGGGAACCACAGAGAGAATTCAAATTGCAGATGCTCTTCTGCTCTGTATTACTTTAACGATTCCCTAACTATCTGGTGTAATATTCTCATTCTTTTCCTGGGTCATTATTTTTGACTGAAATAAATTTACATCACCACCACCATCATCATCATCATCATACCTGTCCAGGCCTCATAAACTCCCAGCATCTACGTACACTTCTGCAGGGGTACTTTCTCCATATCTTTGATCATTACAATACATAGATTCACTTAAGGTGCCTTTTGTAACATAGAATCTTCTTTTTCTGAGTTGCTGCAGTGCTACATTTAGTGATACACTATAGCCCCAAGATCTCCTATTTGGTCAGTTGTGAGTAGTTCATATTGCATTAACAAGACCAAAAAATATGGGCTTTGGGCTTTATGAGAATTACCGTCAATATTGGTTTTAATTTATTGTTTTAAAGGTTGATATCTGCTCTGAGACCTTTGGGTATAGGGCGGGATAGAAATATAAATAATAAATAAATATGTAAACCATGCTTGTCATTTTAAATTGCTATCACTTACATGATTTGGTGATATAATTTTGTATAAGATATACATTTCATTAAAACACGAGAAGTTCATTTGGAAGATGGAAGGCTTGTCCTGATGAGGAGAACAGGAGAGAACATAGACACTGGCAGCACAAATGCAAGGTGACAATCAGGAATTGCTAAAAACATCAAAAGAAATAAGAACTCCTATATCAGAAGTAGGAATCCAACCAAGAAAGCAGTAGGACCAGAAAGGCATAATTAAAGAAGACACAGAGATTGCAGAGAGAGAGAGACTAAATGAATTTGTTGCTTTCGTATTGATGAAGACAGAGGCATATGCCAGTAGCTGAGCTTATGTTCTTACAATTTATAACGTGCAGGGACATCATGGTAGTCATAAAGGACTCAGACAAACATATGAAAAACTGCAGTTCTTGCTCACCTCAAATAAGGTCAGAGTTCATTATAAAGGCACTGGGTAAAAATGGAACTATGTTGCAAGGAAAAACCCACCAATAACCAAGAGGAGCATAAAGGTTTATCTCACATCTGCCAAGAAGCAGTTTGATGACCCCCAAGCCTTTCGGGAGAATGTTCTGTGGACTCTGGAGTCAAAAGTAAAGACTCGAGTCCTGTTGCATCTGGTCTAAAGCTAAGATAGCATTCTACAAGGAGGTCTTCCACAAACAGTCAAAGCATGGTGTAATTTTGCACTTCCCTTCCCATCTGCTGTACAGGAAAGGAACGTGATGAACCAACACTGACTAGTGCTCACACTTGGAGCACTAGTCAATGTTACCCCTCCCCCCCATGATCGAATGCTTACCTTGATTCGATTGCGTGGCCAGTCCTCTTCAGGCAGCTGCCATTTTGGCTGCAGCGCCCTGCATGAGTGTGCGTGCATCAGTGCCATCACCATGACAACATTGACACTCTGTGCATGCGCAGTTGCAGTCACATCTATGGTTGTCTGAGGTGCCAGCATGCTTGTGCGGCTCCTCAGATGACCCTGCAGCACCAGAAGAGGTGCAAATAGCTGTTGCCTGCACATGCAAGGTAAACTTTTAGTTAACATTGGTAAAGGTGTGGAGCACAATTTCTTCTTGTGTGGAGTGCATGATTAGGTGTGGATGCTGTTCCCCAGAAGTTCCCTAATCATGCACTATGGGCTGTAGTGCAAATAGGCCTATGATGTGGTAGTGCGATGGCGTAGGATGCTTTGCTGAACAAGAATGGCATCCTCTTCTCAACAGAACCAAGAATTCTGCTCTCTAACAGAAAATACTGAAGAAGAAAGTCTGGTCATTAGTCTGTGATCAAGACCAACTGGATTCGGCAGCAAGACAGCAATTTGAAGCACAAGAGGAAGTCAACTTCTAAATAGCTCAAAAGAAAGAAAGACTTTGAACTCCATTGCATACGTGTTTCCTTTTTAACTGTGTGGACAGTATCGTTTTCCGGGATGAGATTCCGTGTTAAGGCTGTCCCGCCCCCAATCGCACTGTAACCAATGGCTGGACATATTCGAAGCATGTCATGTTTAGGATTCCCTCTCCCAATAGCTTGCTTCATTCAAAGAATCCAGCCTCGAAACAGCTACTACAAGCTATACTGTAGCGAGGTAGCTTAGTAACAATGTTGCAGTTTTCCGCAAGTTCTGAACTTTAAAACTTTGGAAAGGAAAGCCCTGGAGTCCCCGGGAACTTTCCCAGCCAGAGACACGTTGCCCCCACTCCGCCGCTGGCTGCCACCACCACCACCACCCGGGGGCTTGAGCGTGCGGAGCGGCGATCGCCCACTCTCCCCGCTCTCCGATTTCCCTCCCGGCCCCGGGGGGAAGAGTGAGCGAGGAGCCCCCTTCGCCCTCCCCGCGGTGGGCATGCTGAGCCCGCCGCCCCTCGGCTCTCCTCCTCTTCCAGCCTCGCGCAGAGGGAAGAGCAGCCAGCAGCGGCAGCGGCGGAGCGGGGCAAACGCTGCAGCGCCAGGATGGATGGATGGATGGATGCCACCGCTGCCGCCGCCGCCGCCACTGGCTACTCTTCTTGATTCTGTTTTTGTGCCTTGATTTTTTTTTGGCTGCTAGCCAAGCTTCTGAAGTAGATCAATTTGTCATAAGATGTTTTTCAAACTTTAGACTGATCTCCTAATTGATTGTAGAATTTAACGAGGAAGGCCAGCTCTTGAATAGATCTCCACCGCGTAGGATTGGGGCCTTAGTTCCCTTCTCCCTCCAATCACAGCAACTTGCTCTGTGGGGGTCGGGCCATTGAAAACAGCTCCTAGAAAGGATTCCCTTCATCTCTCGGAGAGCTAAATCAGCCAAAGAATGTTAACGAGTTACATTCTTCGGTGTTATTTATGGTGAAGACTTGCTAAGCGATTCGCTTAGCACTGCGAGCCGTCATCTCCTCAAGCGGAAGTCCCGCTATATTTAGTGTTTATTCAGGTTGTCTTTGTCTCATATTAAGAGAAACAAACAGACTTGAAACAAGTATGACAAATATGCAAATATAAAAGAAATCAGGAGGGGGAAAATACTTTTTCATGGCATTGTAGTCCTCCTGGACAGTTGAGAAAAGTACCTTTTACTGGATTTATTATGGGTGGATGCCACAGTTAACAGTGATGGAAAAGAACTTCAGCTGGCATAAGATGTTGTGGATCCCTTTTATTTTCAACTTCTCTATTCCTTCTTCAATCAGCCCTCATCCATATACTGTTACTTAGCTTCACTGAGCAGGCAAGTTTCCATCATCTAAACACCACTGGCTTTTGTTCTCAAGATAGAAATGTTACTGAGTTCTCACTGGCATCAATGCCAAAACAGCTTCTATAGTTACAAGACCATGGGATGCAAATGCTATTTAGAAAAATACAGTAGCTATTCCAGCTAAGAGAGAGTTCGGCTGCATTCCCATTACACAGTGAAGGCACCTTAATCAGGCCCACAGGGCAACTGGTCTCCATTAAAAGTAATGGAAACTGGCTTCACTTAAGATGTCTTTGCTGCGTAATGGAAAAACAGTCTAAATCTGTGGTATAGAGTTTTATTTTAAAATGTGGATCAAAATACAAGAACCTAGGGTTATTTTCAGTTAAATAGTTACTTCCTAGTTATTATACTGTCATACTGCCCAATTCTAGAGAAGACTAGCTTATGAGTCCAGATACTATTGAACTAGAAACTGCATGGCTTATGGGGAACAGAGGTTTGATGAAATAAGTGCAAATGGCAGAGCATTCAAAACAACTAGAGGATTCCAGCTTGGGGAAATCTAAACTACTGTATTCCATGGGCATCATTTTAGGGATGTTCACAAATACTCTAAACATTCAAAATTCGATCAAATTCAATTGAATGTGGACATTCAAATTCAAACAGAATGTCTATGCATTCGAATTTAAACATTCAAACTAATTTTGAATGTTCCAAAACATTTGTTCGAATGATTCAAAACATTTGAATGTACAAACACGTACTGTATGTATTACATACATATCTGTACGAATCTCACACGTACCTGTACGCATTTGCGCTCATAGTACGGGACAAAAACTGGATGCAAACGGGATAAAACAGTATGCGTACAAAATGCATACAGATATGTATAACACATATGAATGTTGTCGACATTCGTATCTTTCAGATTCAAGTCTAACATTTGAATGAATAGATTTGAATGTATTTGATTCGAATCAGATTTTGTGGCATTCAGATTCTAAACATTCGAATCGAACTGAATGTTTGGATATTTGATTCAATTCGAATTCAAAGGCAAGAAAAACATTCGTGCGCATGCCTACATCAGTTTCTACGTTGTACACTTTTACTGGCTGAGATTAAAATCTAGACTGAAGTTCAGAGAGCGTACTTGGTGCCAAGATGTTCCCACCTGTTCCCTCCATGTCGAGACAGTGGTGACCACCATATGGAATTGGGATAGTTTCAGACTAATTGAAGATTTGTCCATTCTAGCTTTGACCATATACAATCTGTCTCTCTTTCCACTTTTAAGATCTTATTCCTCTTCAAAAGCCCTTCTTTTCTTTTATCTCTTACTAGTTTTCTTTAACCCAACAACTGTTACATTTCCCACATCAGTACAAATCTAATTCCTCCTGGAACTGAAGCATAGGTACATTATTACTTACTAACATTTCTAATATTGATTATATTGTCAGTTTTTGAAAAGTGATATATTTACTACATTGTTTGCATTGTCTGGTTTTTAAAATATTTCATTTTTGTGCTTTCGGTCTCTAGACTGTAATAAAATTGACTATATATTATTACTTACTAATATGAATTTGATGAACATTATTTTTTAAGGAACGGGGAGAAACATGCTTTGAAAAAGTTGTTACCAGATCAACTTTGGATGTGCAGATATCATAAGAAATGT
>MTQE01001141.1:13600247-13651734 GCA_014337955.1 Aspidoscelis marmoratus
TTATTTATTTATTTATTTATTTATTTATTTATTTATTTATTTATCACTCTATTCCCAATGCTCTTCACATGATTCATAATAAACATGTATGTCTCCGCTTCTTGGCTTGACTGTGCAAGCATGAATTGTACTTCCATTGTGATCATTCCTCTCAGTGAGCATGAAGCGGAATGGAATGGGCTTGCTTCCTCATTTACATGTCAATATCTGAATGCTTTCAGCTAAATCACAGTTTTGTGGCAGCTGAATCATATTAATCAGACAAGCTTGCCCCTTTCTAGTTCCCAGTAATAAGGGACAGGTGGCTCATCACTATATGGAGAGGTATTATAAAAGGCAGCTAGCTTGGCAGAGCACTGGAGTAGACTGAAATAATGGGGACAATTAACATTCATGCTTCAGGACATTTTGGGACAAGACGAATAAAGGACAGAAAAGAAGTGCATAGATTTAGGAGTAAACGGATAAAGTTCAATTGATTTATGCAAAATCAGTTGACAACTTTCCACCTAAATGTTAGGGATGTGGAACATTTAAGGGCCTTTCTGCACTTATCTGCAATGATGCTGATCAGCATGTTGAGATGAAGCAAGACCCTCTGGTCTGGATTACAGCAAAGCTTGGACCAGAACAATGTCATCTGCATGGTGATGACTGTACCAGACCAGTAGCTGTGTCAGATCCAAAGCTCGAAGCTGTGGTGGATCCATTTTGATGGTGCACTTGGTTGCGCCATTTAAATGGGTCGCTCAGTAAACTGGAACATGGAAGCATGCACCTTGTGCACACCTCTGTGGTCTGGATCCCCCCCTTCTAGTATGCCAGTGAAGCTGTTTAATTAGGTCCACCATTGATCTAGATCAGGAGCATCCTGTCTATATGGCATTCATCTAGTGCAGACACAGCATAGTACAGGTGGGGTATCTTTTAAAGAGGCCCTGAAGAGGACTATGGAGCTGTCTGACCCCAAATTAAAGTAAATGCAGAGAAAAGCCTTACGTTTTAGAGACGCATCCACACACATTTTTAAAAAGCAGCTCAGAAGAATCTTAGAATAGTAGCGTGTGCAGGCAGTGTTGACATCCCACCTCTGCTCCTTCCATCCTTCTGTGAAGTCACAAGGAGTCAGGAAAAGCCAAGTCTTTGCCAGGCTAGCTATGCATGTCTTCATGATCCAGACAGGCCCAATGTATGCCATTAGTTCCTGATGTTGAGAGGACTGCCAGTAATCCCAGATCAGGAGCCTCCTTGATTATTCCCTGTCTGACTCCTGTGTCTGTTTTTTGTGGCTTGAGCATATTAATGGTGAGCTCTGTAGTCCATACCAGCAGTACAAGGAATTGTAATCCGTATCAAAGGAAAGTGCAGAAAGGCCCTAGAAGTTGTCAAATAAGAGCAAATTTAAGTTCTTCTCAGCTACAAACGCAAAGCCGCTAAAAGCAATACTAATCATTGCTCTTAACTCACATACGATGGTGATTTTAAAAGAAGTATAAGCAATTAGAAGCTGCCTTTACAGTATGCCTACACCTCCCAAACGTTTCCGCAGCATGAACCTGGCAAATACAAAATGCATGTGTCCTCTCAGCACTCAGGGAACTGTAATTAATCTCATTTTAGAGATAGGAATCTGAGGGAAAGAAAGCATAAGGGTCAGATTAATAAAGCCATATAACAGCTTCTTTTTTTCCAGAGGTGTTTTTAGTAGTCTGCTGCCTATATTGCCTACAATATTTACAAACAAATTTATCTGGAAACAAACAAGAAACTGCTCTAAATTGAGGCATCCATAGTGGGGAGAAGGCAGAGCTGGGCTATATGAATTTGTTGGGAGGGGTAAATGGGAAACTGAGTGGACACAACAAGGTTTGTCAACAACAACAGGAAAAAAGCAACAAAATGAGCAGGGGTTCAAATCCCGCCCTGCCTCTCCAGATACACACAATTTTCATGACATGTGCTAGAGAAGTAAAATCCTCCCTCCCTCCCCTCCATTATTTTTTAGAAGTATAACTTTGGTGAACAAACTGCTTTTGTATTATATTCTACTTGGAAACAACAAAGACCCTGGGACTTTTTCTTGCTGGGGAGGCAAAAAGGAAGGTGAGCTCCTTCCTCGGAGGCATTTGGCTACCTGCTGAACTTGGTGGTGAGTTCATTATTGCCTTTTGTAAAAAGTTTTGTTCTCAATCTGCATGGCATGAGAGGCTCAACTCGATAGTTTTACTAGCCCACATCCCAGCCTAACTACATATGCACCAAAAACTTCTGAGCTCTTCTTGGAAGTTTATTGGTCACTGGTCATTTTGAGAACTACTGCTCTTTGGTCAGGGGAATGGCTGTAGCTCAGTGGGCCTTTCTGGACTTCCCTTTAAGCTGATCCAGGAAGAGGCACAGAGACCCTCCCCCTTCCACACAATAAGCCTGCTTGAGAGGAGGTTCTGCCCCCAGCTAACACACTGCATCTGCACTGGATGCAGCATAGCCCAAACTAAATGGTGAAAATGGTCATTTAGACCAAGAAACTGATAAGTCTCGTTTTAACAGATCTACTGGCCACAGTCCAGGAGAGGGTAGAATGAAACAAGGAGGCACGAGGAAGGGTCCTTGCCTCCCTCTTTCAGTTTAACTGGCGGGGGATTTTGTTGACATACCAAATTATGCCACCAAAACGGACTCCCCTGGGCCTCTGAATCAGAAAGCCTGGAAATGGCTCTGAAAATTGTGTGGAGTATTTGTTATAAGGCAGTGAGGGCGTTCCTGCAACCAGAATCACTCCAGCCTGGCCTAATCCTGCTGGACTGGGCTAGCCAGGTAAGTGCAGAAATGGCTAGTAGTTGCATAACTGTCTTGAAAGCAAGTTGAAAGTTTGATCCCTGACATTATGGGCCAAGACCACCACATGGATGTATTTAAATGGATCGGCATCTTTTGATGTACAGACTTTGTCTGCATATGCACAGAGATGGATGCAACTGGAAGATGTGGCTCATACATAAGCCAGCACAGGGCCAGGACCCATGGCAGACACACATCCTTTGTCTCAAAAATTTGTTGCAGGAAAGGTATTTTTGCACTTGCCATTAGTAGGACAATAGGCCTTTTATCCCTTCCCTTCACAACATTGAGAGCCCCCCCCCCATGCCAGCCACAAGGCTGGCACATATTTAGGAGCCAGTGCAGGGATTTGCGTGGAATAGGCCATACCAATGTGGACAGAATTGGCAATCTGTTGCAGTTTGGGGATGGATTTCCTATCCTGTACAGAGCATCCCACTCTGATCCAGAATAATGGTGGGGGGTGGGGGGGGAGAAAGAAGTACAGAAACAACGAGGAGATCTACTGGTAGTCTGGATCAGGATGCCATTCTGAACACCTTAGCCTGGGTCTATGCTTCACCCTGGGTGGATTAGGTATACTAGGAGAAGGAGAAGCCTCCCTTATTCCACATCAGCATTCAGAAGGGAAGCCTGTAGACCCGTGGTCCCCAACCTGTTTTTGGCCATGCCCCACCTAAACATCTCTAAAATCCTAATGCCCCCGTGACATATAATTCTTATTATTCAAAAATTCAAATTCAGAACTCCTATTCACATGGAGGAAGCCTAAAAGGCCATGCAAAAACTCATTCTCAAATTGCCCCCCTTAAAAATCAAATTGCCCCCATGTGCCCCATCTGTAGACACTTTCATTCCACCCTAATGACAAGTGTCCTTAGAAATGAAATGAAAGCATTAAATAACAGCTTTATGCCAATTCACGTGATGGGACTTTTTGTGTGTTCGTGTGTGTACTTCAAAGCAGTATACATTCTTGGGAAATGTTATTCCTCATTCAAGTGTGAAATATCAATAGACTTCACAACAGCACAGTTCTTATGGGAAACAGCCAACTCCAGTATCCAACGTAAGAACATAGGAAGCTATTTCATATTAAAGCAAAGGCTGTATCCAAACAACAGGTGAAAAGTGCACATGGTAAGAGTCCGAAGGCCACAGCATCCATCCAGTGGTGGTGTTCCCAGACATCCAGTGTAGCACTGAAAGCCAGCAAGTGCCCTCCTTCCTCCAGGGCCTGACAGATACTGTATGTCTGGGACTGCTGGCTGCCCTAGGCACTGCTGTGAAGATGCAGGGCAGCAATGAAAATGACCTAACTGTCCTGTGTTCTGCATCGGCCTATTTCATGATGTGCAGAAAATGCCCAACATCCACGGCTGTTTTCCAAACGTTCCAAAGTCACATAGTCAGGGAATTTTTATTTTCCAGCTTTGAATTTTGCAAGGGTGAGAGAGGTAGGTAGTATGTGGATGCCACATTTTTTGTTTTTTAGGGCTCTAGTCCACCAGGCAAAGTTATGCAGTCAAACTCTTCGTTCAGTGTGGTCAGTTTCGGTAGAGTGTCAGATTCTTAGCTGGTAGTTTCCCAGTTTGATTCCACACTCCTCCACAAAGGCAGCTGGGTGACCTTGGGCTAGTCACAGCTCTCTTTCTAAGCTCTTACACCCCCACCTACCTCACAGGATGACTTGTGGGGAGAAGAACAGGCAGCTTCTTTAGCTGCTTTTTAGTCCCCTTATATGGGTGAGAAAAGCCAACTCTTCTTCTTCTGACCAGTAAACTAACAAGGTGGGCTTCAGACTAAGATCTTGCTCCCAGTTTCATCTAGCTCAGAACTCACTCTGGAATCTTCTGCATGCAATATTGGGAGCTTCTACCTTTTACCCATTACTGTGGAACACAGAGCTCACTTCCTGGCCTGAATCAAGTGATTTTGGCAAGGAACCACTAAAGCAGTGGAGGCTACACTGCCAGTCAGCCACGTAACAGTTGCCAGATCCAGCCTACCCTTGGAGGCCAGGATCAAAAGTTCAAGGTTCTGAAGTTGCCAGCCAGGAGTACTTCACCAGGTGCACAGGACTGTGTCTGGGAGCCCGGGAAAAAGCTGCCCTTATGCCAGTCTAGCCATCCACATGGCAGACAGCTGGACCAGCCTACAGTCAGGAACACATGGGAGACAACTTTTAAGTGGCCTCTCCTTGGAGCAGTCTCTGGAGCAATTAAGAGCCATGCTTCTAGAATTTTCCCCAGGACCCACAGCCTCCCAGGAAATGTGGTATTTCCCAGCGGCAGCTGGCAAAAAAACATGTAGTAGCTGCCAACAATGCTCCAATTGGGTTCCAGAAGTGATGCTGTCCGCATCCGGACCCCAATCATCTCTTCAATACCAGCTCCTATTTTAGTTAAAATGGGGTGACCTATAAAAAACAAAATACAAATGGGATGTTAATACCTAGGTTATAAGTATGTTTTAATAAATACTTGAGACCTTTAGGTATAGGGTGGTTTAGAAATACAAACAAATAAACAAACATAGACCTGCAGCACCTGCAGACATGATGGTTTTCAGAAGAGTTCAGTTTTGTCCCTTTACTTTACTTCTAAAGAAATACTTCTAGCCGTCATGGAAGTGAGGACAGGCTTAAAAGGTAAATGATAACTTCAAAAGCAGGAAGACTAATAAAGCAAATCCTAACTTTTCTCATTTTATGGTTTGTAAATTGAAGTGACACCAGTGCTTTGAGCTGTCCTAGCCAAGCTGAATATGTAACTGGGGTAAAGAGACTTAAAAAAAAAACAATTATGCCAGAAATAGCTTCCTGAAAATAAAACAAAAGCATCAGTTCAGACAGTGTTGGCTTGTATATTGTGGCACAGAAGCAAAGAAAACGTCTATTCACCATGGTCTGATAGTTGAAACTTTCATCCAAATTGTTGTGTTAATTATAGGTACCTGCATATGTCACATATCACTCTTTCTATTTCTGATTCCACCGTTAGGGACAATCACATTCTCTCTGTTGTGCATCTACATTTTGTAATACAGGAATATTGAAGAGCTTTCATGCTATGCAGGAGTGATGTTTTGTTTGAACTCCATTACCCTAATTCCCAGGGGGTGGGGGGAAATCCACCCTACTCAAATAATTGAACTGCAGTAGACGCCTTTCAAAATCAATGCAGCTACATCAATTTACTCCAGCAGACAGTAAAACCCACACAATGCCAATTAACACCAAGCTCTAAGCATGTTCATTCAGAAGTTAGTCGCATGACCCTGCAGATGTGCTTAGGACTGCACCTTCAGGACCTCACAGTGATCCCAATATATGCACATCAGAAACAACAAGCTCTTCCTTCATTTATATCCTGCCCTTTACCAGAAGGCTCCAGGGTGGGTCATAACAATAAGAAGATAAAAAACATAAAACAGCCTAAAACGTACTTAGAATATAGGTCTCCTTCCCTCACTCTCTGGCAGGGCAGCACTCAGAAGAAGCAAAAGAATAAAAGCTTGAGTGAAGAGGTTATTTTAATCAGGCACCAAAAGTCATATAATGTTGACACTTGAGTACACACAATACATATACAAGTATCCCATAAGAGGGGGCTCCACAAGTAAGGTTACCACAGAAATGACATTTCTAGTGTCCCCCAACATAATGAATCCCAAGGTAGGGCCTTCGTCACCATCTGTAGAACATGGGTGAGTTCATATGTGGGGAGATAATCTTTCAGACAACCTGGCCCCAAAGCATGTGAGGCTTCAGATGAAACTCAGGGCTAAAGAGGCACACATATACACTTGGGACTGCAGGACACATGAGCATGGATGTTGTGGAGATGCTGAAAGGTATGGGGAAGAATGTATTATGCATTCTCAGGCAGTTCGACAACACTCCCTCCTTCCATGGGTATATCCAGGCTGGATGCAAGTAGCACCATTACAGTGCTGCTATGGTTGGGGTTGCCTCACATATCATAGGCAACCCCACCGCAGTCCCATTTTATCGCCCCTGAAAAGCATTAAGAACTATCGCTGGGAAACCCAGCACCGGTAGTTTGTTTTCCAGCAATAAGTGCTTTTTAGTGACAGACTTACCTTTCTGGACAGAGTGGAGCTCTGTCCAGCACACCTGCCCATCCAGGAATTCAACAGCAGCCAAATTGCCCAGAACATGCAAAGACAGTGCTGGGGCCAGCACTATCAGGACAGAACGAAATAAAACAGGGGAGGAATACCTCACATTACTGTTTTCTATCAGTATATCTGGCTGCTGACTGGAGGGAGCACATCTGATGCCCTTTGTTGGCACACCAATCGATTGATTAGCCATATTTTTGCCTCTGAATCATGCTGTAAAAGGCCATGCCAGTTCACTCTGATGACAAAGGCATGACAGGGCCCAGGAGACCCATTTGAGTGGGCCTACTTCACAGCTATTATTTCAGTCTCTCCTCTAACGTTACCTGCACAGAGGGACATATTTTCCTTAAGCATCCTAGCCCTAAAGAGAAATTTCAAAACGGAGTCAAAGATGAGAGCAGAACACACTAATGAGAAGGAAATTGTCTTGAGCCTCGTGTTTGTGGGTTTCTCATCCTTAGGGAAACATCAATGTGAGCCTTTCTTCACCAGAGAGACCTAATTACATTCTGCCTCCTTGGTTCCAGTTGAAGCACATTTTTCTTCTACAGAGACAAGGTAAAATCCTCATATCTCAAAGGAGATTTTTTTTCCTGATTGTATTATTCTAATGATGCAACGCATAGATTGGGAAGGTATAGAGAATTTATGATACTGTATTAGTTTGTCATTTGCCAAACACACCCACACACCTCTATACCCGTTTTTCAAAGAAAATGAATTTATTGCCAGCGTTTCAGACTGTGCTTTTAAGTTATTTTCACTGAATATCTCAACCCCCACTGCTTTCAGTCATTCTCATACCCTGGGCCACTGTCAAGCTTTCTATCGTCAACTGTAGCATGTGATTCTCAACTTAACTTCTCAAAAATGAGGGATCTTTTTATCTTTTCAAAACCTCCTCCTGCCTTAACTCTGTGGGGCTTTGTGTTGTCCTTATTGCTCCTTTGATTTCCAAGCACCTGAAAAACAATAAAAGCCACTAGAAACTTAGCTTTGAAACTCAAGAGTTTAAAAGATCATTTTTGAAAAAAGTAACCTGAAGGCTTGGAAAGTGAATGCCAAGTATGGAACATTCTATTAATTCATAGACCCTGGTGGAAGAATTTTGTGATTTCTTAATGAAAGTTAGGGAGCACCCACCCACACATTAATGGCAGGTGCCAGACAAAAGAGGTCCTGCAGGTGCCCACGGGTGTAGAACTCTGGCATGTCTTCCTGCAGAGTGGGAAAGGGCACTCGGAGGGCATTTCTGCCCTGGGTTTGAATTTGAAGGCAGCAGGAGGTTTTGAAAAGACAAGCATGGAGGTGACAAGATAAATCCCCTTCAGCAACAGTGGCGGCAGCAGGACAGTCACCCCAATGCAGGCACATGGGAGAGGCTTGAAGTTTAAATACCAGATCCTATAAGGCTCAGAGTCAGTTTCCACAAACATTGGCACTGTGCTAGGTGCAGCTGGGAAACACGAACATAGTTCTTATGTTCTTATGGCATCTGTTTGAAAGAACAGTCCCCACACTGCCACTACAGTACCATAATGGCACATGTAGTGGTATAACTGGGAAAGATTGTTGGATCTGAGCAGATGCTGCACTCTTCCTCCAGGCTGAATCTGCAGTGACAGCACTGCACACATTGAAACTTAGGGTGTTTTTCCACTGTCACTAAAAGTACCCATTAAGTACCCATTAATGGGTACGAAATTGCATTTTTGTACCCATTAATGGGTACTTAATGGGTACTTCTAGTGAAAGTGGAAAAACACCCTTAGTTGCTTGTCCTTTAAATATTGAGCTAACCATGATTATATAGTGACCACCCTGTTTCCCTGAAAATAAGACCTACTCTGAAAATTTAGCACGATTTTTCAGGATTTTTGAGGATCCTCTGAAAATAAGCCCTAACGCATCTTCTGGAGCAAAAGCGAAGACACTGTCTGGTTTTTGGGGAAACATGGAAGCTCTGTGAGCCAGTTTTTGCACTCTCTCACTGCGAGCAGAAGCAGTCTACAGATCAGGACTGCACAGCAGTGGGGCAGAGGTAGAATCCTAACTTTTATTTACTCACATTATGCTACGTTCTGCTGCCACTGGGGTGATGGTGAAAGTAAGGCTCTTCTAGTCACAGCATCACCTTTCTCACCACTCTACAGCCACTATTTACACACACAGCGGAGTGCTAGACAGAGAAGTGTGGACCGGATGAGGTATCTAGACTGGCCATCACTGTAGTGGGCTCTGTTGACAATGTGCATAAATTGTGTATAATGTGTTCTGTAGTGGTAGTGGTGGTAACTCTAAAGCAAAAGGCCTTGGCACAAGGTTCAGAGGCTGGTCTTGGCCTGGACCATTTGCTCTGTGTCAAGATTGAAGTGGGACACAGCAGCACACACCAGGGACTATTTGCTCTCTCATGACTTTGGCCTTCTTCAGTGGGGTGATTTCCAGGCCCTGGTGAAGTGGCACTGGGGTGGCCCACAACCTAGGAACACTTACTGGGGTGCTCCCTTGCATTTTCTCATGCTGACAAGTTCTCAATGGTAAAAGCCCATATGCCCAGAGTGTTTCTCAGGAGGCATGCCTTCCAGGGACTGTTCTATCTAATATAGGTTGTGTTCCTCAGCTAGTACAGTCCAAATGTACCATGTGCAATTGATTTTGATTCTTAACAGGATATGGCATTTAAACTCATGTGTCCAGGCTCAACAGTAGAACTACATGAAATTATGTGGATCAGTGATTCAAACAGCCTTTCAGGAGCACTGTTTCAATAATAAGCCCTCTCCCGTATATATTGTTGTCCTGACATAAGCTGCTGGCATTCTGGAAATACTCTTTTGTAGGAGAAGGGGAAACAATGATTGGCACAGCAAGCACACAAGTAAAACACGTGCAAAGGACTAAGAGAAAACAACTAACCATGAAGCAGGGCTCCAAATATTTTGCAAAAAAAACCCCTGATAGTCTTACTAAGTATCAATCAGGACCAAACCAAAAGCACTGCAGTAGATGTGTGGCATTAAGGTCTGCCGTATAACTTCAGGATCACCAAGGATAATTTTAATTAACCATTAGAACAAGGTAGCTGGAGTGAGAATTAATTCACTCATAAAATACCCTCAGCTTTTTACAAGTCAGCTGCAGGTCCTCTCATCCCTGGTATTTATATATGTGGTCTCCTAATAAAATGAAGAGGCTTTAAACACCCTTTTAAAAAACCTAATTTACTATTTGACTCTGAATCCTATTTAAAGGTTGCTCCAGGCAGCAAGAGGAAATTGTGGGGTCTTCTGTAGGTCCTGCTATCAGCTCTTGTCACACCTGCCATACGGTAGGAGGCAATCCTGGGAAAATATTGGGCTCTCTCCTCATCTGTTACATGTCTCTATAATAATCACTCTTGCATTATGTCCGTATATTAGCAAGAGCCTTTTTTCCTTGCACTTGTTAACATATAAGTATTTTGCAAGCACAACAGTATTACAAGAAACCTGCCATCTTTGTTGCATATCCCATAATATCATGACTTCAACTTATTACCTTCATACGTCACCACTATACTACTATACTGGGACTGTGGCAGATATGTATGGCAGTCCCAGTGTAGTTCTGGAAGAATCACAGATTTTTACCAGCATGAGTATCTCCCAAGATCCAGACTAGGAGGCTCCTTAATCCAGATTTTTCTCCCGAAATCAAACTTGACTCCAGAAGTGAAGCAGGAACATGGCAATAATACCCCAAAGTAAAGTCTTGCTTCATTATATCCAGCACTGTGGTTAAGCATGATCCTGTAGCACTGCAAACAAGGTGAAAAGTTGGGTGCATGTGAAATTCAGCCTTCTAGGAACACAAAAGTGTCATTTTTTAAAATTAAGTTCATAGTCCATGTGGCTCAGAAGATATGGCTGAAAGTGTTCAATAAAAGCTTATTAAAATTTCAAAAGCTGAAGGGAAGTGAGGAATACAACTCTTCTAACATGGCTTTGGGACTTTTTGCACCTTCGCTTCTCAGGAAGAACCACCCCAGGAAGCAAAGACAGAGCATAGTTCTGGCATCTGCATTTCAGATGCCAGCTTTCTCCTGAACTTCACCAAACTTTTGCTAAGCACTGGTGAGGTACAAGTTGCCACCATTATGGTGGCAATTGAGGAACCACAGCAATGGTGCCAACACACCTGTGTGGTACCGTTGCCATGGTGATGGGCAATGCAGAGCAAACTGCCACTCCCTCTGAACTTCTCCCAGCAGGGGAAAGTGCGGGCAGAGCCGCACCTGCCTGCAGGAAGTGCAGATGTAGAACAGTTAGAACTGCTCTACATCTACATACTTATGGGGAACTCCTGCATGCACAGAGCTACGTGCGGGGACGTAGCAGCTCCACGAAATGTGGATGCTGTGTTCAGGAGTTCCCCAGAAGTTCCCTAAAAGGCTGGATGCAAAAAGGCTCCTTGTCTCACTTATTGCAGTTTTTGGGTTGGTGTGCCATGTTTCAGAGTTCTTTTGTGAACCTGAGCTTTCAGACACAGCTATGATTTCCATCTTCTGTCAGGTCTTCTGAAGATAGATATCATAGCTATATCCAGAAGCTCAGGTTTACATTCATGCAAGAACTCTGGAACACAGCATAACAACCCAAAAACTACAACAAGTGAGATTGTAACAGGCCATGAAACCATTAATTCTGCTGTAACGTTCCTTTTATAGAACGTGGCTCACTTTGTTTAACATCACCCCCGAAACTTTCACTAATGCAATTTGGGTTCCATGGGGCTACTGGTTTATATTGGTAAGCTGGGGTTTCATGAGTCCCTTAACCTTCAGTTTAAGGAAGATATAAATGCTTTGAATATGAATAACATGTGCATTGCTTATGTATTCCACCACAATTATTTCTCTTCTGAGATGGTACTGTATAGTAAGAGGTGAACAACAGAATCCATTCTTAGCTTAAAGATCCTAGAGAAAGCTCAGAAAATCTTAAGACAATATATCCATCAGGAAAAACTCCATACTTCTCAGATGTGCAGTTCAAGCAGAAAGTCATTGCCAACTTGATGTTGCTAGGCTGTAAACATCAAACCATATTTAGCGATGAGATGGTGTGTTAGTCCAAGTGTGTTGCTTCTTTCTTTCTGGTCACCGGTTTGAGAACTGTGGTCATTTAAACATTGTGATTTGAAAGCAACAGGACATACTAATTTAAAAACAAAGATTATAGCCCTTTGGTCTCTTGTATACAAGGCAGTTCCACCCAATGGGTTTGAACGGTGTGCCTGTATTCCCAACAACAAAATGCTTTGTACCACATCCATGAAAGGGAGGAGAAGGAAGAAAGGTTAATATAGCAATCCATTTGAGACTGAACTGGGAGTTAATAATGCTGCCTGGTCGTGGTTGTTTTAACTTCTAAGATTAACGTGCAGTAGAGATAAACTAAGCAGCTTATAAGAAAAAAAACAGAGATGGTCAAATTTATCACTAGAGGTAAGTGAATCAAATGCACTGCAGGCAATAAAACAAAAAAAAACATGTACTGTAAGATACACACAGATACGACTAGAGGAGCATTAAAAAAACCAGTTTATCCATTTCAGCGCCATCTAGTACAGCTGTTGCTATCCAGTGCTCTAATACATAATGACAGATATGCTCTTCAGATTCACCTTTATGTAATTATTAGAATGGAAATGTGTTGTTAGACATGCTCCAGAATATCCAGAGTAGTGTGGGCTACTCATATACAGCTCAAGAATACAGTTTAAGTTCTTTTCAGGATGACATGGGCTATCCTTACCCATGCTAGGCTGAGCTAAATAGTCCGGTCCAACAGCCTGGCCCAGCAAATTTCAAAGGCTAGGAATGAAAATGTTTCCAGCTGGGGCTTTTTATGGTACAACCAGGATTGGCCTATTTCTGGGACTGCTTCTGGCCTCCCTGTCAAAAGGGGGCTGGGCCTAATATATTGGCTTGTGGAGGGTTGATGTCTGCATGACCTTTGTGGACCAGTTTACCAACAACTACTTTGACAGCTTTTCTGAAGAAGCAGGATATGACACCATTTTTGGAACTATTCCATTGCTCCATCCAATGCAGATTTAGATTGTCCTGGTGGTTTATGGAGAGTCGGGGGGGGGGGGAATGGACCATATCTGACACATGGCTATTTGTCCATCTAGACCCCAGGCTGACAAGTGGCTGGACAGACACTGCTGTCTGGATAGTGCCTGGTAGTCTAAAGGGGTATAGCTATGTTGCTTGCCACCTCTCATGAGGGAGATCTACAATTCCTTTGCTCTTCTGAAGGAAACCATGTGCATGAAAAGATTTAAAAGTAAGCTCTTGAACTTTGAAATAAGAGTATACACAACATTGTATTGCAAGCTTTTAACACAAGGCTTGTTTTTCATGAGCATCTAATTCTCAGGGATAATTAATAAAATAAAGAACATCTACAATATTGGCTCAGAAAGCAGACTGAAGTGTGAATAGTAGGATGGTTGCAGTTTACAATCAAGTGACTTCATTTTTAAATGATGTTTCTCTCCTGAGTTATGACCTTTAGGAAAGGTCATATTATATTTTGGCGCATACTTGTATGAGTGTAAAGCAACTTCCTCAGAGCCATCATTCCAGACAGTTTCATTTAACCCAAAAGAGGAGCATTGTAATAAGAGCAGAAGATTTCTCTTTAGCAGGGCATTTTTCCTCAGTGATGCATAAATAACACTGTGAAGCATTCACGTACTGGTTCTGGCACGCAGTTTAAACATCAAAGAAGGCATTCTACCTTAAGATCCTCAATACTTTCTAGTCATAAAAGGCAGCTCTTAAAACTTTCTATCTCAGTGCATCCTCAGCCAGAATGCTGCACTAATAGTAATTCCATGCTTTCCTCTGATCAGACACTGTGTGCCAAGCTGCTAAATGAGTGTTTATAGAGTACTATAATCTGGGACTGGTGGCAGAGCAAAACTACCCTGTCAAAGTGATTAAAGCAGCTTTCTCAGAGGCCAATGGAGTTAAAGCCTTTGCCGTCACACCTGAAAACACCTTTCCTCCAGGATTGAGGACTCAGCTGTTTTCCATTTGCAGCAAGAAACCATCATCCCAAACACATTACATTGGATAATATAACATCTCCTATATCTGCAGCTTTTCTCAAGGACATATAGCTCAGGTAAGGCAAGCTACAAATTTCAACCCATGGAAGAGTTATGGTTCCCTGACTGTAGTGCCCATTCTGAACAGTTCCCCACGCTCACTGGTCCTCCTTCAAACTCACCATATTGAAAGAGAAGGGTGCCACATTCACCTAGATATGACCTGACCCCTCAGATCCAGTCAGTGTGTGGAATTCAGATCTGCCCACTACAACTCTGTCCAGGTTTGTCAGGCTGAAAGTGCACAGCTAGGCAAGTACACCTGAGCTCCAAAGTGATAAATGTCAGATGGAAGGAAAGTATCTTTTCCTGCAGCAAACCAGAAATGCAAGTGCCTTAAATCAACATTCTATTTGCTACAGAGAGACATTAGCTTCCAGTTTTGCTTCTCCCTTTCCTGTACAAACCACAGCACAGGTGTACCTGCCTACACTAAAGGAAGCAGGTAATCCTTAAAAGGCAATACATCTATGAGCTCTGCAAAAACCTGCTGAAATTCCTTCCTTGGCACAAGTATTAAAAATGTTGGAGGCCCATCCTGGATTCTTTGTAGAAACCGTGCACCCCAACGCAATTTAGAACCTTAGTGAAACAGACTTGCCAGACATACAAAGGCTTCTAGATAATCTATGTGAATCTTTCTGTTGACATTTATTTAAGACTATTTCATTTCTATGCTGCTTTCACTTTCTTAAAAAGACTCCTCATAGTCAAAGGAGTTCAGTGTCAAATGCATGAATTTCCACGCCAATTTGGACTTGTGGTTAAAGTGTCAGACTTTTATGCGATAGTCTCCTAGTTCAATCCACACTCCTTCTGCAGTGACCACTAAACACATAAGGAAATTTTTGAGAGATCCATCTTACATTCAAGTCAAAAATGCCCGTTTTACAGACTTTAAGATAATACACTATTGATTTTTTAATGGGTACTCTAATTCATTATATCACAATTCTCAAATGTAATTGATATTAATCTTTATTCATGTCTTTGAATTACTGATTTTAAAAAAAATCTACTGATTTCTAAAAATCCAGAACCAGAGTGGAATTTCAGAGCAGTAATTACACCAAGCCCTTTTGTTAGCTTATTCAGAAAGAACAGACTAAATACAGAATAGAGCTCTATGCAGCAACTGGATGTGATAACTTTGCTGTGATGTCTTAAGAAAGTGTAAAGAAGCATTGCTGAACATAAGACTACCAATGCCCTAAAACAGTCTGAAGGCTTATCTAGTCCCCAGTCTGTTTTCCAGTAAGCCTAAACAATTAACTCTAGGGCCGCATCCCCATTACAAGCTTATTTCAATTTCAAACCGTTTTCAATCCTCGCAGACCCCACGTCAGTTTGGCTTAACACGCTTTCCCTCATTTCAACAGGTCTCACTCCAGATCATGCGCTTGATACATGTTGCATTTTTTACTGTGGGGACCCTACCATTTTAAGGGATGAGAATCCATGTTTGGGGTTTCCCTCTCCCAATAGCTTGCTTCCAAAGACAGTGATTTCAGTGTAAAAATCCAATCTTCACAGCAGCCGCTACATTGTAGCAATCCAGGCACTTCACACCTGATAACAATGTTGCAATTTTGTGCAATTCTAGCTCTTTGGAGTTCTGACCTTTAAAGGGGAAAGTAAAGCAGGGCAGGTTTTGGGAGATGTGTGAATCTTTAAAGCAAGGGGGCTTGAGTTGCTGCTGCTGCTGTGTGCCCTGGGCAATGGGGAGAATCGCTGGCTGCCCGCTGCTGGTTTTCCTCCATCCAGGCAAGCGGCAGCCAGCCAGGCTCGGTGAAGGGGTCCGTTATGGGTGGTGTGTTCACACCAGGAGGAAGAGGGCAGGGCAGCCCTGAACAGCAGCTTTTAGAAAGTAGCCACTTGAGTCCCCCCTTGAGTCACGTATGCCACCTACGATCCTCAGAATCCAGATCGAACGCGATTAAGCTGAAAGTAATGGGAACAGGCAAATTTGCATTTGCATCCGGTTCTACTATTTCGGTTTAGGGAAACTGGATTAAGCTTGTAATGGGGATGCAGCCTAGGAATCCCAAGCTTTGGAATAAGCTCCCAATGGAAATACACCAGGCATCAATGCTATATGATTTTTGGCACCTCGTTAAAATTCTCTCTCCATCCAGACCTTCCTAGAGGAGAGCAACTCCACTGAGACAGGACATCTCCCTACTTTCACAGATCCGAGACCCTGGGACATGCCACACCTCCACCTTGTCTAGATTCAGCTTCAGTTTAATGCCCCTAATCAATGCCACGAAGAAACACTATATGGGAGATAAGCTTCCTCTCTGAGTTGTAATGCATTTCCATGTAGCCTTTACTCTTTGCCTGATGTCAAGCTCTACACATATGGATTTTTTACCTTAGTGTGGAGTGGTCAATCTGAGGCTGCATTCACACATCAGTTATTGCTTTATTTGGATATTCCAGAATAAACCATGAATATTTTGGAATAGCAATGCTTCATTCCAGAATATCCAAATATAGTGGAATAAGTAACCAATGCCTGGATTCAGCTGGATTCAATGCTGTGTTTCAAATCTGTATTAACAGAGTTAGCCACTGGAGAGTTAAGGAAGCATTCTTTAAGGTACCATGATCCCAAGCTGTTCAGAACTGAACTTCATCCAGCAGCTAACTGGCAACTAGTGCAATTGCTTTTGTGGCTGCAGTTACATTAACATGCACAGAAGAGCAGCTCCTATAACTCAGACACAGCACGTAAATTGGCAGGAATTTTATAGGGGAATTCTGAAGATCTATAAAACTGCAGAACTGGGATGATGCGTTCTGAAAAAAAAAGGCCATAAAAAGACAATGAAATGCACCAAAATATAATTTTCCTAAAGGTGGTGAGAGGCAGAGAGAGTGGTCTTCTCTTTTTTTGCCCTTAGGTAAGTGCCCTTCCCTGTCAAGGGACATGCAGAGTAACACACTGGATACATTTCTTTGCACAGGTCCTTAAAATTAACAGTGGACAAATTCAGATATGGTAGTACCTTTTCCATTCAATGAGGATGATGAGTACACATGGCTGCATCTTGCTGCAGCAGCACAAGCAGCATACAGGATCTTGGATCTGCTCCAGAAGGTACAAAATACAAAACACTACGGAGTTTAGGAGTGGGAGGCAATGCTTGGCACTGGTTCTGCTCCTATCTCCAGAACAGATCCCAGATAGTGGCTGTGGGAGACATTGATTTGACAACCTGGGAATTCACGTGTGGGGTTCCTCAGGGGTCAATCTTATCTCCCATGCTCTTTAACATCTATATGAAGCCGTTGGGAGAGGTCATTCAGAGATTAGGAGTGAGGTGTCATCAGTATGCAGATGACCCCCAGCTCTATCTCTCTGTACCATCTGAACCAGGAGAAGCGGTTGAAGTGCTTGACAGGTATCTGGAGGCGGTAATGGGCTGGATGAGGGTGAATAAATTGAAGCTGAATCCAGATAAGACAGAGGTGCTCTGTGTCACAGGGTCTCGGGTCCGTGTAGTTGGGAGATACTCTGTCCTTGATGGGGTTGCAATGCCCTGGAAGGGACAGGTGCGTAACTTGGGGGTACTCCTGGACTCCGCGCTGACACTTGAAGTTCAGGTGGAGGCTGTGGCCAGGAGTGCGTATTCCCAACTACGGCTAGTTCGTCAACTGAAGCCTCTTCTGGATAGAGACGACTTTGCCACAGTTATCCATGCTCAGGTAACCTCTAGATTGGACTATTGTAATGTACTGTACATGGGACTGCTCTTGAAGACAGTTTGGAAGTTGCAGCTAGTGCAAAATGCAGCTGCTAGAGTGCTGACCAGAACATCTAGCTGGATGCACATCACGCCAGTTTTAAAAGAATTGCACTGGCTGCCAATTCACTACCAAGCCCAATTCAAGGTTTTGAATCTGACTTATAAGGCCCTAAATGACTTGGGCCCCAAATATCTAAAGGAACGCCTTCTCCCATATCAACCTGCCCATGCCTTAAGATCAAGTGGCGAGGCCCTCCTGGCTGTCCCACCACCTTCAGTAGTGAGGCAGGTGGGCACCCGGGAGAGAGCCTTTTCTGTGATGACCCCTAGACTATGGAATAGCCTCCCCCTTGAGGTGCATCTTGCCCCTTCCTTATATGTATTTAGGAAGGCGGTGAAGACACACCTCTTTTCCCTGGCCTTTGGCTGAGCTGATTATATTTCCCACCCAGGACAGACACCATCATTTTAAACATAATGTGTACTGTTTTAGTGTTGTTAAATATTTAAAGTGTTTTAATGTATATTCTGTTTTAATCTGCTGTTTTAAGGCTGTAACCCACCCAGAGACCTTCGGGTATGGGGCGGGATATAAATATAAATAAATAAACAAAACATGGAAGCCACATTGTTGAGTGGGCACACATCACACTTGGGCTTAAGCAATTGCACTGACTGCTAGTTAGCTACAGGGACAGGTTCAAGGTTTTATATTTGACATATAAAGCCCTAAACAACTTGGAACCATGGCATCTTAAGGAACAGCTCGCCCATTATGATGCTGGGAAAGCCTTGAGATTATCCAGAGGAGTCTTACTGCAGTTTCCATGTCATACAGAACGCCATCTTACAATGGCTCACAGTTGACCCTTGTCAGTAGTAAGATCTTCTCTTTGGAATAATCCCCACTGCTGTTTGTGAGGTGACCACACAGCTTTCAGGCACCTATCAAAGACCTATCTTTTCACTCAGGAATTCCTCTATGGAAGTTTGTTTTTTCCCTGGCTCAGTTGAGCATACATTTTCCACAGATACCTTATGCCATTCTAAGCTCCTGGGAAGAACTGGATGTGAAATGAAGGCCAAAGAAGCTAAAGAAGTAGCAGCTGTTATTTTACAATGCAAATCATCATTATCATCATTACAGCTCTTCAACACATTTAATTGTCAGCTAAAGAACTGTTAGGTGTGATACCACATTGTATTATCATCATAATAATACAGCACTGATACCTCTGATCCTCTTAGCTCTTTGGGTCAGACTACCAAACCAATCATAAATGTCTACCAGACTGTGGGATGATGATGATGATGATGATGATGATGATTACCACCACCACCACCATCATCTTTGGCTTTATGTTCTATTACAATACAGAAATGCTAGTTTTCAGAATGAGCCTCCTAAAGATCATAAGGAGGAAAAGGAAAGGAAGGTAGGAAAGTTGACTCTCATGTAAAAGTAATATATGTTCAAGGTAATAAAACTTAAAATTCCAGAACAAATCCAAAGAAAACTAAGCAGAACTACTTCTCCATTTCTCACATACAAACAAGTCCTTTAAAACCTCAGCAGGATAAGGAAAGTGTCAGCATTATTCCTAGCAACTGTTTATGCCACCTACTAGATCCCTCCTATGGTATTTATTTTACAATGCAAAGATACATGATGATTGATTTTTGGTAATGGGGAGGGATGGCAGCCACACAATATCTGCTGTGACAATTTTGAGGGCAAAGTTGCTCAGATTTGTAGGAGATTGGATGTCACAGTTGGGAACAGTCCAGAGGAAGTGTCCAAAGAACTGTCTGGTCCAATTATTTTGAATCAGTTTCAATTGTTGTGGTCTGAGGACATGGACAAGCTTTTTGCTGGGATTCAGCCAGCAACATGCCCTCTAGATCTTTGCCCTTCTTGGCTGATAAAACGGAATGGTATGACTGGGTGGATCCAGGTAGAAGTGAATGCCTTTTGAGAGATGGAGTGGTCCAGCTGGCTCTTAAAGGAGCAAAGGTGTGCCTCCATCTCAAGAAGTTCTTCCTGGATTCTGAAGATTTAAACAACTATCACGCGGTGACCAATATACCTTTTGGGCAAAAGAGACAGGGGGAGCGCAACCCTGTTGGTTCTCCTGGATTTATTGACCATGCTGTCCTTCTGGAAAGGCTATGGAGTTTAAGACTTGGAGGCAGCATGTTGCATTGTTTCTACTCCTATATCCATGGCTGATCTCAGAAAACGGTAGTAGTAGGAGATTCTGGCTCGACATCCTGAGAACTCACTTACCTCTGGGATTCCTCAGGGGTTGAATTTTACCTCCTATGCTCTTTAATATCTATATGAAGCCACTGGGAGAGGTCATCAGGAGATTTGAAGTGTCAACAATATGCAGATGACACCCAGCTCTATCTCTCTGTGCCATCTGAATCAGGAGAGGTGGTTGAAGTGTTTGACAGGTGCCTGAAGTGGTAATGAACTGGAAGGAAGCCAATAAATTGAAGCTGAATCCAAACAAGACAGGGGCATAGTCACAAGGTCTTGAGTCCATGTAATTGGGAGCCATCCTGTCTTTAATGGGGTTCTGATGCCCTAGAAGAGACAGATGTGAAGTGCTCTTGAACTCTGCACTGATGCCTGCAGTTCAGGTGAAGGCCTTGGCCAAGAAGTGCCGATTCCCAACTACAGCTAGTTTGACAGCTAAGACCCCTTCTGGACAGAGATGACTTGGGCACAGTTATCTATGCCCTGGTAATTTTCAGACTAGATTACTGCAATGCACTTTACGTGGGGTTGGCCTTGAAGATGGTTCAGAAGCTGCAGCCAGTGCAGAATGCAGCTACTAGATTGTTAACTGGGATAGCTGGCCAGACCCACATCATGCTAGTCTTAAAAGAGCTGCACTGGCTGCTGATTGATTGTCAAGTCCAATTTAGGGTGCTATCCTTAACTTATAAGGCCCAAATGACTTAGGCCCAAAATATCAAAAGGAATGTCTTCTTCCATATCAACCTGTCTGTGCCTTATGAAGAGGAGGCCATCCTAGCCATCACCCTCAGGAGCAAAAGGAGTGAGCACCTGGGATAGGGCCTTCTCTGTAATGGCTCCCAAGTTCCCCCTTGAGACACATCAGGCACTCTCTCTTTATTATATGTTCAGGAAAGCTATGAAGACACACTTCTTTGCCCTGGCCTTTGCCTAAATAAGGAAACAGCTTTTCCTCCCCACTTTCAGATATTGTATTGTTTTAGTATGCTCATTTTTATATTTGGCTTTCAATGCTGTACCCCACCCTGATAAAAATGCAAATAATTATTTTTTAAAAACAACCAACCAGGGGAGACAAAATACTATCACTCTTCATTACATCTGTTCACTTTGCAGCCCTCCAGGTACTGCTGAACTACGATTCCCAGAATTCTAATCCCAGCATTCCCTGCCAGTCTCAGTAACCTCTGCTTCTACCTCTACATAGCAGATTTAGTAGCTTCTTTTTATAGTCACTGGGAACCAGGATTCATGGGAAGATGTCTGATCCCTTTCCTGTTAGTTTCCTGCTGGCTGGCTGGGTCCACTGGGCCACCGTGCTTTAAGGAAACAGCAGTGTTTTTCTTTAAGTACTATGTATACTAAACAAAAAGGATAACAGGAAATTTGCAAGTTTCTCACCATATGGCTCAACTAATCCTGTTGAATGTTCTTCTCTGACACGGAATTGCTACAATTTAAAAAAGCAACAACAGGTTGCATACTGTGCAATTCCAAGGAATCAGGAGTAATTGTAGAGTCAGCTTCCAATATCTTCATGCAGCTGCCAGGACTCCAGCTGCCCCCGTGACCCTCACTGATGCCTGTCCGTGATCTTTTAATTCCACTCCCATACTGCTACTGCAGCACTGCCCCATTGTTTAAAGGGAAAATTAAACTGACAAGTAGACCGTGCACTGCTTGGACTTGTATTGTTCTCTCCTGCTATTAAAAACACTGCATTTCATTTCTACCCCATTCTATCTATAACCCTCAAGGGAGGTCAGACCAATTAACGCATGTAAGAAAAAGATTTTAAAGCCATTAAAAATAGTATAGTATCCCAGAGGAGAACTGTCCCTTCACCTCAAGATGTGGGTAAAGAGGTGCACGTTCACCAACCACTGAATGTATAGAATGATGGTCTTTGATGCATCTCAGAACGGAAACCATTCCACAGCTTGGGGGCCATCACAGAGAAGGCCTCCTCATGCATTTCTACCCATTTAGCTTTGGTGAGCTACAGGACTGCCAGTAGAGCATCTCTAGCTGAACTAAATGAATAGGCAGATCTGGCAAGGGGCCTGCCATAATCTGTCCCAGCGTGCAATGGTAGGATTCTATTCCTAAATATAATGGTTAGAAGATGGGTACACATTCCACTTTGGTGAAGCTAAATACTTCAGTACCTGATGGAAATCCTCCTTGAAGTCATCCATACACTGTCTTGAGTTGCCCAGTGCGAAAAAAAAAAGTGAGATATAAAATGGATGAAAGCAAAAAAAATACACCAAATGTCTTCCCCAGCTGTCCTTAGTGGCTGAACAGAGTATATGCCTACTATTTTATTTCCAAATTGGCATCTCCAAAATCAGTACTTGCAAAATCCGTCTGTTTCCAACTTGCATTTCAGCCATGTTTATTTCTGAGAAATCGTCATGGTGTAAAACAAAACAAAACAGTGAGGTAGCAAAGCATGAAACAGGCACATGAGCAGGACTGGATGCTGTTGAGAAGAGTAAAGGAAATGAAAAAGTGTCAGCAGTAAACAAAGTCTTCCTTTACCCCTCTTCAATGATTAACTGATACAATTTAACATTTTAAATAAGTATATTATCATACCTGTTATTTCATGTTATTTCATATAGTTCGGTGTTCATGATATTTTTAATATGTTCTACATTATATTTGTTGTTGATTTGTTGGCCTGAATTTTGGAGATTGTTGATGTTACTATACTGTTCTGTATTGCCAAACTAATTTAAAATTAATTGATTTTTACAAAAAGAAAAAAACAGTAAACAAAGTCAGAAAGAAAGGGAAATGGAATCTAACAGTAAAAAACAGTAAACAAAGTCAGAAAGAAAGGGAAATGGAATCTAACAGTAAAAAACAGTAAACAAAGTCAGAAAGAAAGGGAAATGGAATCTAAACCATTGCTCCAAGCCTTTTCAAATTGAAAGAAAGTCTTCAGAGAACTTTTCATCTAAATATCAACAAGGAACCTACTGCTTCTCTTAAACGTATTTCAAAAAAATGAATTCTTGTTACTTCTATTAAAAAATTAGTCTAGAATGCTCAAGTGCAAATCGAAGGAATGAGAATATGTTTCTTTACTGAACTGGTAGGACAGAGAGGAGAACATGCTATATATCTTATTAGAAGCTGCCTTATTTGTCCAGAATCAAAGCTTTGAAAATGATAAATGCATAAATATTGAATTGTAGCCTGTCGTGACCCATGCAAGGAAAGGAAGGTCTGGGACCATTGCATAGACTTCTTGGAGAAAGTCTGGAGGTTGGAGCAGGGAGCAGGGGCCCTTTTGATTCAGATCAGTAGGCCTGGAATAGCCTAGACCAGTGATGGTGAACCTTTTGAGCTCACTGTGTCAAAATTCGCAAGAAAACCTAGCTTAACTTGGGTGCTGTGTCACATCTAAAAATATCCATAATTTTGTGATATTTGTAGCTCTAGTAAAAAAAGTTATATTTTTGATATATGTATTTTATTAAGAGCAAAAACAAATAATCCTTTACATTTGCTAAATCTTCAATTGAAAGTTGCTATTTCGTACACTTCAAGAACAAGCAAGCACTACACATCCAGGTGCCAGGGTGACCATGTGTGTCACCCAAAAGGGCTTGGCGTGTCACCTGTGACACGCGTGTCATAGGTTGACCATCACTGGCCTAGACCACTGATCTGGAGTGCAGGGAGGCAAAGGGGGGAACAGAACCAGGGATGTGCATGAAATTTTTTGGGTATTCAATTCAAAATGAACTGACTGTTTGAAAATCTGTATTCGTATGAATAGAAGGCATTCAAATGTGGTAAAATTCTATTCGATATGAGCCTATCCGTATGTATTCGTATGAACATTCGATACATATTGGATGCGAATGAATACGTATCCGACACATATCTGATACAAACAAATGCGTATCTTGTACGAATAGATACATATCTGATACGAATAGATACATATCTGATATCAATAAATACGGATCCAATGCGTTTCCCCAGTTTAACAAATGTCCGAACTATTCATGTGAATGTCCGGAAACATTCGTATTCGTTTGAATGTTAGCATACGGATATCGTAGCATTCGATTCGAGTTTGAATATCTGAATTTGGCTGAATTCCGAATGTTAAGAATATCGGGCACATCCCTAAACAGCACCATCTCTACTCACAGCACTGATCCAAAATAACCTATGCTATGGTTGCAAAGCTCATGTGAGCTTCACAGCTGGGACCCCACACTTCCAAAGGCTAGGAGCATTAAAAAGTGAGTGGCTTAGAGGGAAAAAACAACCATTCACACAGGAAATGTCTGGGTGAGTTAGAAAATAAACTGAAACTTGGGGCATTTTCACACTTCTCTTCCCGTCCACCGGAAGAGAAAGGAGTGCGATCACCCAATGTTAGCTAGCATTCACACTTGTGAGTGCTAGACACTGACAGCCTAAGCCCTGCATGATCGGTCATTCACCTGTGACCAATCCCCGGGCCAGTCCTCTTCTGGGCGCTGCCAGTTTGGTTGCACCACCCATCTACAACTGCATGTTTGTCAGTGCCGTTGCCATGACAATGTTGATGCTCTGTGCAGTTGCAGCCACGTCTGTGGTTGTCCAGGGTGCCAGCATGCTTGCACGGGACTTCAGACAACCCCAGAGCGCAGGAAGAGGTGAAAATTGTCACTGCCTGGATGCATCAGGTAAGTTTCTAGTTACCCTTGGTAAAGGTGGAAAGCACAATTTCATGCTCCACACCTAATCAACAATTGGGGAACTCTTGGGAAGGCAGGTGGCGCTTGGAGGCTCTAGCAGCCTCCTCCAACGGTGGATGCCCTTCCCCAGAAGCCCCTAATTGTTGGCTACTGGCTGTAATGTGAAGAGCCCCCTGTTGTTGCAGGCCCTGCACAAGTAGCAGAGGGGATGCCATTCCATAAGGTGGATGTCATCACAGAGAAGGACCACCTGCAGGCTATCGTGGGATGGCATTTTGTATTTCTGTGGGACCTGCAGCAGGACTTCTCCAGATGATGTCAGGGCTCTTCCAGTCTTGAAAAAGCAGAGACATTCTTCAAGCACCATCACAACCCTGTTACTAATCTCTAATTTCCATGATTGCATTGACCCAAACAAAAAGGCCCCCAACCACAGACCCCACGCATCACTTCTAATTTGGCCCATGACAAAAAGATAAAAACTTCTAATTTGTATCACCCCTACTTTGCTGTACCATGCAACTAACTGCAGAAGCTTTTGATTAAAATTACTTGGTATGCAACTGTAAAAAGACATTGTAAGCACGGGGAAAACAGTTGCCGTTAAGTTATTTGATTTCTTCTATCTTATTTCTTGTTTAGCACAGATAATACAAACATGCAGAACTGTTGGCAAATGAAGCTTAGAAGAAGTTTCATCCTTCAGCAACAGATGTGAACTCCAGGTACCATGAGGTTCAATTTGTATCATTCTTGATCATTGGCTGTGTAGGATACAGACAACTGAGGAAGAAAGAAATGTTTGCAAATTCCTAAAATAACCAACTGATAAAAAAGAACGTTATATTGATTTCACTCCAAAACAGGTATCTAAACGAAGAAAAGCTTTCATGTGTGAATGGTGCTACTTCTGAAATGACATCACCACCAAGAAAAAGGACTATAGGCCTTTCCACACAGGATGTTATACTGTGATAAGAAAGGTCTAGAGATCACGCTTCCACACACTAGTGTGGATTATGGGAAACTCCATGCACTCTGAGCATGCTCCAGCTGCACAGGACAGGGTATAGACCAGACTGGAATGCCCAAAATGGCACCTTGGCCAGGTTTCCACTAGATCTCGATATCAAGGTCTATAGGTGTGCTGGGTCCAGAATACTGGACCATGGAGGCATGTGGATGGTGAAGAGGAAGAGGAGGAGGAGAGGAAGAAGAGTTGTTTTTTCTACCCCACTTTTCTCACCCATTTAAGGGGACTCAAAGCCTTCTATTCTTCTCCCCACAACAGAACACCCAGTAAAGATAGGTGGGGCTGTTAGAGCTCATAAAGAGAGCTGTGACTAGCCCAAAGTTACCAACTGGCTTCATGGAGGAGGGCAAAATCAAACCCGGTATTCCCAGATAAGAGTCCAGCTCCTTAACCACTAGACCAAACCAGCTCACAGGTGATGGAATGGGCTATTTTGACAGGGATATTTTGAAATGAAATGTGTTTCAGTTATGGTTTGCTTTACCAAACTGGCAGTTGGCAAATGACTATTGAGAGGCAGTGGTGAAGGGGTAGAATTACTATTGACAGCTCACCTGCCAATGACAGATCATATGGTTAGGATCAACCAACAAGAATAGAACTGAGGCTGGGCTGGAACATGCATAGAGACTTGAGGCTGGGAGGCAGTAGCACTTGCAACTAGTAGGGAGGTCATTCCCTATAGTAAGCTGCTGGAGAGGGACCAGTTCTCCCCCATTCCTGAAATGGCAAATGTTGGGTAGGATGATTGATCAAATAGCTGGGTCTCTAGTGCTGCAGTGGTTAAAAGCACTAGGCTGGAGCAAAGGAGCTCCTTTCTTCGAATTCCTGCCTCAGTGCTTTATGAAAGCCCGGGGAAAGGGAAAATCCAGACTGGAACCAACTTCTAAGTTAAATGGACCACAGTCTTGGGCAGCTGCTGTAACCTATCCAGTGCCAAACGTTGTGTTTAAACACATTTTGATCACACCAATCAAGCTAAGATAGAAACTCTGATGCCTGGACAGCACAGAGTTTCCGTGTCTTCCTGCCCAGGCTCTTTCCATTGTCTTTTGAGACAGAAGGATATAACAAGTAAGTTCATAAGAAGGTTATGACTCCAAGATCTAAGACTTCAGGAAGACTGTTAGAGAAAAAGATGTATCTGTATCTGCCTCCATGGGGCTCCTTCCAAGGCCTTTTCTGCACTTACCAAGATCAGTGGGTTCCACTAATCCAGATTATGTGGAGGCATGGGCCAGATCAATGTCATCTGCACTGATGGGGCTGATCTGGCCCAGTGGCTCATGCAAGCTTCACAGCCACTCTCTCCCCACACTTCCAAAGGCTAGGAACAACATTTCCTAACCTCAGAGCCTGGGGAGGGTGCTTTTCACTGGCACACCATGGTGCATCACTGAAAAGCATGTCTTGGTAGTTTCAGATCAAGAAAGCTTGCTGTCTGAGTGCTAACCATGATCTGGAACAAGGCCCTTGGTCCAGTTGTCTAACAAGAGATTAAGGGCCTCCTTAATCCGGACTTGGCTACATGCAGTACTAGGGGGGAAGGCTCCTTGCTCCAAATTAACATGCAGATCAAGAAGTCAATCATGTATATTAAGGAGCTCCTTAATCTGGATCATAGTTAAGTGCAAAAAGGGCCCAAGGAAGGATTTACTGAAATATCCATGGATCCTATTAATGTTGACATGGGCACTCGGTTCTTTTAAGCATACTAATGCTTTGCTCTGCAGCATTTTTAAAAGGGTTCAGCTGGTAATTTTTTAAGGAAGAAAAGGTATGGATCATCCATTGAAAAATGATTTTTCTGTAAACCTGCTCAATATGCAACTTCCATCCCTGCGGTTAGAGAGACCTAAGCAATATTAACATGCTCAATTAGATTACATCTGGATTCAGTCCAGGTTTTCTCATAAAACTTGAAGATACAGAGATTCAATTTGCATTTCCTTTTGCTAGGAAATTAATCCTGATGCTGCTTTGTATCTTTAATTGTCTGTGAGGTTTTTTAAAAAACAACCCAAGGAAACCAGAGCTGCATGATCCCCTCCTTCTAACTAATTAATATTTAACGGGATGTTTTTCACAAAATGAACGACCTACTCCAAACATCCACAGCCTTCAGATTCTGCAACTTAAAACAGCAGCTCATAAAAGGGTTAAGAGACAGTAAGGCATCACTCATCCTGCCTGGGCGAACTGGGTGTGAGCTGCCACCCTGGTCACAGCCTTGGATACATGCCTGAACCCAAAGGCAGGGGGGAAAAACTAATGAGACAGAACTGTCGCTTGCAGAATCAAACCCCCTCCAGGATCTCGTGGGGGAACCAGGACTGCAGATGGGGGTGTGCTAAATTCCCCTGCCTACGCTTTTGGCCACACCATGGACCTCAGAGTTACTACCACCAAAGTGAGTCATCCGTTGTACATCCACCAAAGTGAGTCATCCCCTACAGAAGTCCTGTTGGATTACTTTATTCTGGCTTACCCTCTGGTCACTCCCTACAGTGGCCTGCTGAGGAGGGTCCACTTGTCCATCCTGCTCCAAGTCACCCTTGAGGGCCCTAAAAAGGCCCTATAGGGATGCAGCCTATAGGTTAGTGAAACTTAATGCAAGCCTCCATGCCAAATTCCATATTATCAACCCTTGGGGTTGCTGACAAAGACAGATGGAAGCTGCAGTTCAGCAGGGCTGACTAGTGACCTGGCTGTGATGGGTTGGTAAGGGAGAGGTCATGCTGATTTGTGTACTGTGTGTGTAGTTCCTTTCCATAGTCCAGAGCTGATTTGCTACAAAATGGGACTAGACCACAAGAAAAGGTGGAGAGAACCAGACCAATCTGTGCTGTGCGCCCACAACCCATCCACAGAACTCAGCAACTTCAGAGGCCTATTCATGCTACAGCCTCTAGTCAAGAATTAGTGAACCTCTGGTGAAGAGCATCTGCACGTGTTGGAGGCTGTTATGGCTTCCAAGCATGCCTGCCTTCACAAGGAATTCACTAATCATTGATTAGGTGTGGAGCATGAAATCATGTGCCACACGTTAACCAATGTTACCAGAAAGTTTATCTCAAGCATCCAGGGCAGCGACCGTTCACTCTTCTTCCGGTGCACTGAGGTCATCTGGGGTGCCATGCAAGCACAGTGGCACCTTGGACAACCATAGATGTAACTGCATGTGCACAAAGTTTCAATATCATCATGGCACTGGCGCAGTCACAAAGGGTGCTGCAGCCAAAATGGCAGCGCTGAGAAGAGGACTGGCCCCTGGATCAAATCAGGTAAGCATTGAATTGGAGGAGGAACAGCCAAAGTTGACTAGTGCCTCAAGTGCAAGCACAAATCATTAGAAGCAGGACGCTTCTAATGCCATTTGATGGGATTCAAGAGCAGGAAAAGTTTTGTCCTTGTCTCTGTTTGAGA
Source organism: Aspidoscelis marmoratus (assembly GCA_014337955.1). Classification (NCBI taxonomy): domain Eukaryota; kingdom Metazoa; phylum Chordata; class Lepidosauria; order Squamata; family Teiidae; genus Aspidoscelis; species Aspidoscelis marmoratus. The sequence continues at coordinate 13,629,585 of MTQE01001141.1, forward strand.
TGCCATGAGCATTTGGCAGGCCACTGTGTGCGACAGGATGCTGGACTAGATGGACTGTGGCCCCATCCAGCAGGCCTCTCTTATGTTCCTATGTTCTTATCATTGGTTAATCGTGCTCCTTTCCGATCCAGCGGACAGGAAGGGAAGTGTGAAAAAGCCCCTGGTAGGTTACCAAAAGCTAGGCAGAAGTCACCAAACAACTTGCAGCAAAAGTGCCCACCTTCCTTCCTTGAAATTTATGTGGTTGATTTCCACAAGGCTTATTCTGAGGCTTCTTTGTACAGAGGTTTTTGTCAATCCATTCTATAGATGTTTTATTTTATTTTATTGTTTATTATTTGTATTTCTATCTCACCCTATACCCAAAGGTCTCAGGGCAGGTAACAATATTATATTTAAGATTAAATATAATCTGAGAGAGGTCCCTGCTCTCAGGTTTACAATCTAAGGAGAAAAGATACAAAAGAAAATGGTGGGGGAGGGAACAGAGGCACTCTGGCAGCAACTGTATCCCTACAATGGTAAAATACTTTTATTTTCTTTTTCTCCTCCATTTCCTACAGGCAAGGAGGTTCCTTCATAGCTTGTGTAGTGACAGTTCCAAGGGAGGGATCAATGCTGGGAGCCTGATGGAAGGTGCTCACCCAGCATTCATCAGCCCTAGCCAGCAAACTGGAGTTACAATCTAAAACATCCAGATGGTACTAGACTTCTGAAGGCTTGTGGATAGGAGAGCAAATCAATCTTGGATCCACTTTTCATTGCCGATATGGAACAAGGCAGTAAAAAAACCCCAATGCCATCAGAGTTCAACCCTTGACTACTTACCGTTTTCTGTGTGTAGAAAAAAGCACAAAGGACCACGTACCCTTAAATATATCAAGAAGTCAGTTGGCTTATATTATGAGGGTCTTTTTTTTTCTCTAAACCATATTAAAGTCATTTATCAAACGTAAACTAATTCAAAGAAACAGACATAAAATTCTCTTTTTGTGATAAAACGCACATGGTTCTGTTTGGAGCACATTCATAACTTTATACTGGAATGCAGAATTCTAAAGATTTCTGCTGATGATGGTTCTGTTTCTCATGATGTCTTTTTCCGACAACTGTTCTTCTGCAGAATCTGCCATCGATCATTTTCGTTATTGTTCTTCAGGCTTCACATAAGACAGAAATTGCACCCAATACCCAAAATGAAAGGGATCCTCTTAGGGCAAAGGCTCTAGAAACTCCAGGATTTCTTGCACTGAAGGTTAAAATCAATGCATGATTGTTTCTTGGCAACAAAAGTGAATCACCATTACCTTTTTCCTGGACTTTTTTTTAAGGTCTAGAGTACTAATATCTTTGAACTAATGAGGAGCTGTTTGGGTTTTTCAGATAAATAAAAACTGATTGGTATTTTTGGAGTCTTACAAAAACAAAGAGAACAAAAACCCAACACTGCACTGGCGGCCAATTCACTACCGAGCACAATTCAAGGTGTCAGCTTATAAGGCCCTAAATGACCTGGGACCACTCACAGCAGCAAAAGGGGATCTTTTCAGTGGTGGCTCCCAGATTGTGGAATAGGCTCCCTTCTGAGATGCATCAGGCACCTTCACTCTATCTGTTTAGATGAGCTGTAAAGACGCACCTCTTTACCCTGTCCTTTGGCTATGTAAAGGAACAGCCTTTTCCTCCCCACATTCAGACACTGCCATGGTTTTAATATGTTTAATATGTAATTGGTTTAATGTGTTCATTTTACATGTTGTAACTTGCCCTGAGACCCTTGGCTACGGGGCGGGATAAAAATACAAATAAAGTAAAATAAAATAACCAACCAACCAACCAAAAAAGAAGCTGTTTCAGATCACAATACTAGTTTTACAAACTTGGTAACTACAACACTTCCACTGGATCGTACCTAGTAATTCAATTCTAATGATTTGTTGTGACAACCCTCTAAAGATAAAACAGATCAGGCAATTTGCTATTTTTGAAAACAATGAGTGTGCTGCAGGAAAAGTTGAAATTGGCAAAAGGGGAATTAATAGAAAAACAGTGGATTGAAAGACAAAGATTTCAATGCTAAGAAAATAAACCATGAAATCACTACTGTTAATCATACACGAGTTAGGATCTAAATGGGCATATACTGTACTGGCATCTGATCAGCATAAGGAGCTGGAAGCTGCAGAGGTAACTAAAGTAAGTAGACAAAACGTTGCTATACACAAAACAAAAATATTATGAAAGAAGTACTAAAATTCTAAATGTGTTGGCAGCGGTACTAAAAAGGAAACAGGATATTGGACACCTGGTTCTTGGATCAAAGAGAATCTCTAGTGTTTTTGCGCACTTTTGTATAAACCTATATGACATCATAGGTCTGAAGCAGAATACAGAAAACTATTCTCCACCCCACCCCGCAATGTTCTGGAAACGACCCTTTTCCAGTCCATTTCTGGGCATGCAGGGAGATGCTGCCAGACTTCATGCATCTCTTGGCCTGGTCCAGCCATGAACACTGGAGATCTCCTTAAAGCAGTATCCTATTTCCATACTTCCTAGTACCATTTTCACACTGGGAGGCAAGATAGAGAAGGACTTCTATATAGACCTACTCATCCATATGATCTTCAGGGGAATCCCAGCGGTGGCCTTTCTAGAGGACTTTTGTAGGGCAAATGCTTGGAAGAAGACATTCTCCACGGTGCCCCCTCCAGTGAAATTTGCCAGATCTATCTCTGATTCATTTACACACCTAGTGAAACCCTGTCTCCTTGCCCCAGACATTAGGGGACCAAGGAGAGCCTGTATTAAAGTTGTTCCTGTAGTTGTCTTACTATTCTGATATGTTTATTTTCATTTCTACTGATATCTATTTTTATTTTTCGGCCTCATTTACCAACTTTTTTTTTCAAAAACAAACTCCAACCTTTATTAAAGTATAGGAAAAATATGTTTTGCAATATTTTGTTTAGCGACTAATAACATCTACCAACTTTTTGTTCACCACCCTGAAACTACAGTAATAGAATAGTGTAACAAAATCCAAACATACAAACATCCTGTATAATTACATCATTGTAGATCTTTTACTATTATTAACTGAGCTGTAATGAGATTGTGCAAGTGCAAAGGTATTAATTTACTACCTCTTACAAGCACCACTCTCTCGCCCTGCAAGAAAAACCTTTAGTTTTACGTGATTTAGCAGTGGAGACTGGCACCTTCCACAGCACTTTCCACTAAGTAAGGACAGGCATGCAAATTTCCAACCTCCATCATCATTCACAAGTTTGGTTATCCACAATATTTTGCTGAAACCAAACCTTTGCAAATAATAACAGAGGACTGTGCTATGATAGCTACATATATGCACCAGTTCATTTCAGTTTAACACTGAGCAGGTGAGCTGCTGGAGAGCTTGATGTGATCTTTGGCCCTTTCTACATTTACCTGTTCATGGTCAGAATCAATGCTTCTGGAACAGTCAGTCCCACTGGTTCCAACCATGGTTTTCCCCAATGGCTCTGGTCCAGATGAGTCCCTCCTGGCCTTGAAGTACTCATTAGCTTCAAGACTGGACTCAGAGGCCTCCAAAGGTTAGGAACTCTTGAAGCCTCTGGGGGATGAATTGGGATAGCAAAATTTGTCCCACAGTACCCCTGAACATGAGAGGTACATCTTCTGGATGAATGTTCTGGAGCAAGACCACTCTGATACAGCAGTGGAATGATTTAATTGAGTCTACCAATATTCCTGGTCAGGGCTTCACTGATTGGGTATATGCTCCATCCAATGCAGATTGATATAGCTCAGCAGCTTACGATGTGGGCCCTCACTCCAAATTAAGATAAACACAGAAAGGGCCAATTTCTACTTCACACCAAGCTGCTCTTAGCCACCTTAGTGTTTCAGACAGCTTGAGATGAAATATGGATAAATTATGCCAAGATCTCCAACAAACCAGCTCACATACCTAATAACTGAAATGACACACAGCTCAGACCTGTGTATGCCTACTTACACATTCAATACATCTGACTTCTGGATTAACGCATATATTATCTTGCCTCCATTCAAGCACTACAGATGGCCTCCTTCTGGCCTATCTGCTTGCAGACAACCTTGTTTGGCTTCCATTTCAGCAATAAAGTTTAGAGCAGTGGCCCAGAAAAAAAATCATGTGCACACAGTCTCCCATTCCCCCAGATTTTACTATTCTTCAGTATTAATATTTATTCTAGTGAAAATTTCACATTCCATCAAAGGACGGATTTGAAGCATTTTAAGTTCTCTGAAATCCTGTTTTTTTGCCTTCTGCTTTGAAGGTTTAATCCAGCTTCAGTCCACCTTCAGATTGAGAGAACACATCACCAAAGTGACTAGTAATTTTCTTTCCACATTATCTATAAAAAAGGTGAATTCTCTGAGTTATTTAACACTGAAAGAAAACAGCTTATCACACTGTCGATGTATTCTCTCATTCTGAAAGTGGACTGAAGCTGGATTAAACCTTACGTGTGATCACAGCCTCATCAGTCTCATGTACCCTGTCAGTCTTGTCTATTTTGTTACCATTAACCATATCACCACTGCACTGTGAAGAGGCCAGCTATTTTGGAACGAGAAATGACTTCTGAAGATTTTATAATTTTACTGTTGTTACAGCGGCAGCACAAGAGGTAACTAACCATATTACCTGTGAATTATTTAAGCTGCAATCCTACATCTGAGAATAACTGCTACTCAGTTCAGCAGATTTATTGCTGAAAAGATGTGTGTAGATGAGTAGCGAGCACTATTAGACTGTAACTCAGACCAAGTTTCCGGGGAGTCCATTCCTTTGTATTTAGTCACACTTGCATCCAAATATAACTCATGTTTAACAGGTTCTTGGCTTAATCATTATAGCTTCAACCCAGACCTTTCAATTTTTTTCCTTTGTAAAGAAGTAGGAGGTAAAACTGGATGGCTAGAAGTTTGGCAAGTTGATAAATCTCCCAAATATGCTTAGCTCAGTAGTAAGCATGTTCCCAGTATTTCCCTGTAGGAAAGTAATGGCAAACCACTTCTGTAACTGCCAAGAAAACTGTGTGGGTTTGTCCTTGTAGTCAGCAGATGATTCCAACTCAATGGTAACTAAAACAACAACAAATCTGTGTTTAATTCATTTTGGTCGACGAGATTTAATACATATTTACACGGAATGGCAGCCTTATAGCCTTTTACTCTACCTCTTCGGACCCCTCGTGCCCTTTCATTGAGGGGACTTCATCCTTTGCCTCATTAGCCCCAAAGGGCACTAACCTCCACTGTGCAAGAGGCAAAGTACAGCACCAGATGCTGGCATAAAACCCTCTAGCAAGCAACAATCTGGAATATTGCCACTCTGATATTATTGCTTGCGAGCTAGACAGAGCACTGTCTTCAAGCATTTTAGTGGCATGTGTAGCCGTGCATTCAGACAGTGCAATATATTTGGAGGCGTGCATCGCCACCGCTCTGCATGCGCAGCCACGTTTCACCCCCTGCACATGCGCGGTGGACAGAAATGATGGCGGCTGCCTCTACACAGTAACAGCACTATTGCTGGAAAACCCGCCAACAACACTGGTTGCTTTTTAGCAATAGGCTATTAGACATTTTAGGAGGGGATATAGCAGAGCTTTGGTGGGGTCGCCACAGATAAGTATGGCAACCCCACCATGGTGCAAACATAATGGTGCTATATTTATCTCATATGGATGCAGTTTAAGATAGCCTGGTTGATGCTGACTGCTGCTTTCAGCTTCATCAGGCCACAAATCACTGGCAGGAAACAGGACAGAGAGGGAAAGGTGAAGGAAACACCATCTTATTATATCATAATGGAAGACTGGCTAAGGCAAGATCTAGACCGTGGCAGATTCAGCCGCTTTTGGGGTCAGAACAAGTGCCAAAGGCCTGAAGGGTCCCATTATCACAGTGCTAACCTCAATGCTGCGGAATTTCTGTTCCTCAGTGTTCACGTTGCTTATCTGACTCTTTTCCCTTTTCTTTCTTTTTTGCATATGCAGCAAGTTCCCGTAAGTCCAATGCACTGCTGTGCTGAAAGAGCTCCACAGGATGCCCAATAGTCTGGCATCAGGTTGGCGCATGAAAGACAGTGTGAGATTTCCCACACTATCTTTAATTCCAGTTTTGAGGGCAATTGCCTGGCAGCGTCCAGGCATAGATTCAGGACTATCTGCTCATCTCGCTGCAGGTTGCTGGCATTTTTAACATGTTGGAGACTTCCAGAAATGCAATGGATCAAAATAAATCCTTTCTTGTTTGGGATTTAGGGATCTCTTTGTTTGGATTATGAGTAAGGTCTGGCAGAATTTAATAAAGATGAGGCAAAGAAAGCTCAGGGTATTGAAGATCCAAACCAGAGACTTAAAAGAATCTGGTAGGTCATAAATGAGACTGCTCCAAGCAAAACCTGAATTTATCAGCTTTCCATTTTTAATGCTTACTCTTTCCTGAGATGGTGCTATCAAGGCTGGTAGTGAAGCGTCTGGAGAAAGGAAATTTAGCTCAGAGCACTGTTATGATGCAGTAGTAAAATACTGTTTGTTTAGGAATTAGGTACCTTGGTTTGCCTTTTTCAAAAACAGCAGCTGGCATGTATGGGAAACCACTGTACTGGTAGGATGCAGGGCAGTTCCTGTTTATTTAAACACAGGTCTGGCTGTGTTCAGTTTGACATAAATCAAGACACAGGGAAGGGGAAGGGCTAGCAAGCAACAGAGACAAAGACTGTAGTCACACCTTCACTTTAAACCTTCTTCAGTCCATCTTATGACTGCAATACTCACACCTTTTCATTTCTGTATCATTTGTGCAAATGGAAGGTAGAAAGTCCAAATAAAATGGATATAAATGAAAAGGTCTGAATGTTGCGATCAGAAGATAGACTAAAGAAGGTTTAAAGTGAAACTGTGACCATGACCCAAGGGTTTCCATCTAAGGGACCCCCGTGCCTTTGGAGTCCATTCACTTCCAACAGAGACACAGCAATCAGGATAGCACCCTCAAAATGAGCCCAAGGACCAAAGGGTTATAATACCTGATAACCGTTGAAGAGCGTCTGCATGGATTGCCAGGTGAAATCTGGCTTAGAGAGAAATGGCCCTAAGGGAAGAGTCATCAATCATCCAGAAATTGTCAATAAATATTTAGTACAGGCTACAGTTTTCCTGCTTCACTGAAGTGTAGTTCTATTTAGATGGTAATAATGCATTCTTCAATAGTTTGTGCACTTTTAAACACATTTTCCCTCCTATTTTTCTCAGTAATCTCTTTCCCCCCTTTATTCCTTTATTTTGCCATCTGTACATAGTCTATAAGGTAGCACATATAACTCAGTGGGCTTTGAATATGTTCCTGGAACACAGAGGGTCACTGGTCCAATCCTGTCTATGGCCAAATCAGGAATTACCTATTGAGAACTGTCTCTGCAGATAATTCCTGGCCAGTTCACATCAGGAATGGCTGAGGCCATCCATATGCTGAGCAATGGGGAAAACAGCCATTCCTGTCCATCCACTCTAGCAGTATGTACAGTGGCAAACGTTACTGAAGATCTAAAATGCAGCAGCTACCCTCCCAAAGACGTCCGTCTGAAGCATCAGTATGGGAGCACTGTGGCTTTACATGGGGTCTGAAAAATTACCTGGGAGAAACAGCAGTTGGTCTTTTGCATTATGTCTTCCCCCAGGGTGGACACTCCACACTCAACCATAACTTAGATCTCATGCCAATCTGGATGGTGTCACATTTGGGGACGGAGGGAAGGAAAACCAAGTCACATTCTCATCCAGACATACTGCACTAAATACTTCTTCTCCTCTCCCCACCCCCAAAGCATAAACCCTATTCTAACATCTTTGTTCGGCTTCTGCTTTCAGTTAATTCGACTGCCAGGCCTAGATAACACTCCTTTTAATTATGGCCTGGACTTGTGCTCTACTTTCTCTCCATCAGTCCAAATTAGAACAAAGTGGCAAGGAGGCAAGCCGTGGGGATTTGAACAAGGTTTACAGATGTCTGTCTATTCATCACGCATCTGCCTCCTTCCACTTTTCATCCACAGATGAAGCTTAATCCGATTGGTTCAGTCAGGTGAGAGAGGCCGGCGTCATTGGCCAATCCTTCATTTAGCTGAGGCCCTCAGTTGAAAACAACATAAAGAAAAAGGGAACACTACAGAGATATTAACATTTTCAAACAATACGAATGAAAGAGAGAAATCCCCTCACAGCTCCAACCATGTCTGCTTGGATTTTTTTTTGTGTGTGTGACTATTCATAACTTTTTGTTCATCAAATTGTGCACTTCACAACTGATGTTATATGCATAGCCATGTAAAACGGAAGCCTCCCAATCCTAAATTATTAAATTGTCCTGACACTCTCAAGTGGTTGGGGGAAATTTTATCACAAAGTAGCTGTCAAACGTACTGTAACATGCATCTGAATTGGAACTTCAAAGCAGGCAAGGAGGGATGGGCAAAAAACAATTTCAGATCTATTGCTGATATGATCTCTTCCATTTGTACAGAATTAGGACTTTCGTACCCATTCAGACTCGCAAATGGCGTTCAAATGTCAGGTGCTCATGCGAAAGTATTTTATCCCAACAGCACGTGTAGGAATGCAGCCATTGTATACAAGAAGCTGCAAAAATTCACAGCATTCTCCTAGAGCTTTCTACTGTGCGTGCCCCTGGGCTTCAAGTGAGAAGTGGAATAAAGCAGGATGGAAAGGAACCAATTTTTGGTCACAATTTGGGAAATACTGTATTGTTTCACAGACTGATTAACAATGGGGGCAGGCAGGGAGAAATAGAGACTTGCAAGCTGTGGAGCATAGGGAAGAATACATGTATGCAATCAGGCAGTGTTCAGACATTAACAAAAGGGGCACCTTAGAGGTGCCTCAGAGGGACAATGTGTGGCCCTCATGTTCCCAGTCCTTCTCTAATCCACCTTTTCTAGCACAGAGTATTCAGGAGAGGGGAAGGGGCAGAATGATGTGTGAACAATTCCCTCTTGAAGCCGTCTCTGAGCTCCTCAGAGGAACCCCAAAGATGGTTGTTGTTGTTTTGCTGTGTCCGATCACAGCCTCAAATGCAATTATGTAAACAGAGGGCCTTTTTGCGCTTGCTCCAGCGAAACAGCCTAAGGCTGCTCCCACATGAAGCATACACACCGTGCAGAGCCACTTCTAGGATGCTGGAGCATCTCCCTCACACATGCTCTACAGCTATACTAGTCACTAGCTAGTATGGCCTGGCATGACTGTTTGCACCTCTTCCAGGTGAACAGAGCCTGCGGTGGAGCAAAACTGCTGCAGTTGTGCATCGTATCACCTGGTCCCCATGGCAACAGCACCCCACATACCATTCCCATGGCAAGGCAATCCTGATGCATTCCAGAAGTTCATTGTCCTGCACATTTAAGTAAGGTGAGAAAAGGCCCAGACTTTAAAAAGATAACATAAGAACATAAGAGGAGGCCTGCTGGATCGGGCCATGGCCCACCTAGTCCAGCATCTTGTCTCACACAGTGGCCCACCAATTCTCTTATCGGTTTATTCCATATTATTTCAGTGGACTGTTTAGTTTGATTTCCTGTATAAAAATCTTTCTAAAGCAAGTATCTGGCAAATTTCCAGTCCATTCATTGAGGCCTAGAAAGGTACTCTCATCTGTCCAGACCAGGATCTAGTCCACTGCATACCAAGCTTCAGCGCAGATGGATGAAGGCAAGACTTTCAATCATGCCACATTCCACAGCTGTTCTGAACTGCTGGTGGCAAAATACTCACCTGCATATCTTCACTGAGAAATGTCAGACTGACTCTTATTGAGATCAACAGGAAATTAAAATCAGGCTGGCTATTTTATAATCACTCTAAGAGGAAAGGTCAGCAATGTTGCAGAGGGAGGACCATATTTTGCAGGGGCAGCCAAATCTGCTGAAGAGTCCTGAGGTGCAGCAAGAGCGAATAGATATTGTATTGTTTTGCATTTGTTTGCTCATCTCTCTGTCCACGGTGTCCGTGGGCCTATTTAAAGCTCAGCTGAATCTATCACAGGCAGTGCAAGCTTGTGGAGATATGATGTATGTGCTGTTTCTGAGACCAGAAACTTCACACGTGCCATCTCTACTTTTTCTGCTCCCAGCCTTTGTGCATTTAGGATAAAAGGCTACAGAAAGAGTGCAAGGTGTCCTCCAGACAGTAAGGGGAAAGCCAAATATAAAGGGAAGTCACCTTTGCCCCTTGCTGTGCCCCCTCCCCAAACATGCATGGAGCCCTCTCTATGTATTTGGCTTACTGGCTCTCTGGCATTTGCCATAGAATTGAAAAGGACTTCCAAGAGTTCACTAAGCACCCATCTCCTTCCTTATGTTTTTTCTTCTTTTCTTTTCACCTTCAGTAAGTTCCCAGAAACCTCTTCCAATGCTATGCCATAAGAACATTAAGAAGAACCATGCTGGATCATGCCACAGTTCATCTGTTCCAGCATCCTGTCTCATACAGTGGTCCACCAATTGCTTCTGGGCATTCCCAAGCAGAAGACAGAAGGAAAACCTTCATCTGCTCTGAATTCCGTGCTAATAACAAAGTACAAGCAGTTTTGCAGTACCTGGAAGGTGCCTGAACTAGCCCAACTAAGGACACTAACTCCAGTCCCTTGTCAACAAAGTGCAAAATAAACATTCAGAACATAAGAGAAGCCTTGCTGGATCAGGCCACAGCCCATCTAGTCCAGCATCCTGTCGCACACAGTGGCCCACCAAATGCTCATGGGCATCTCAAGCAGAGACAAGGACAGACCTTCTCCTGCTCTCGAGTCCCAGCAAATGGCCTTAGAAGCGTCCCGGTTCCTCCCCCCATCCAGCCTGAAAGATGCACCTAGGCATTCGTTCTAGTAGCCATTGATACATCTGTCATCCATAAATTTGTCTAACCCTACCTTAAAGCCATCAAACATTGCAGAGTAATGGTTTAGCATTGGGATTAATGCATGGGAAACTAGCTGTGAAACTCACTGGCTGGCCTTTTACCACTCAGTTCTTCATAGTCCATCCTACACCAAAGGGTTGTTGCAAGGGAAGGAAGAAAACCAGGTTTGAGTTTATGGGAGAAAGGACAAGATATGAACCTATATCATCGATAAAGCCAGTAATGGGAGGAATCGCTGTGTAAGTCCTGCAAGATTCCTAAAGTCCTGGTTGACTGTGTATTACTATTACTGTTATCACCATTGTTTTACAGACTAGATACAAACACTGTAGGCACGTCCCCATGTAAGCCAGCTGCTTTGCTTGTGACATGTGTCATAAAAATCCATACTGTAACTCGCAATAAAGTGTCCCCATGTGGTTTGAGGCACCACGGATTCAAACCATACGTGCCTGTCCCCATGGAAGCCACAGCGTGAACCCACATCTTTTTCTCCCCACCCACCTTCTCCCCTGATAGGAAGCCAGGTTGATGTCACCATAACCCATGCCACCTGCTGCAGCAATGACAGGCAAACACCTCAGTTGCACCTCCACTAACACAAAGTTCATTACTTTTCTTGGCCGCCACAGTTAAAAGCATAACTAAAAGCAGATCATTCCCTTCCTTGACCGCCATAGATTAGCGGAGGTGCGCACATGGGCATGACAGTGGGCACCCCCCACTCGCAACCGGCTCAAAATTTTCTCCCAATTCAGGTCTACTTGTCTCAATCACTTTCAGATCAGCCAATCCTGAAGGAGGAAAAAGCATTTTAATTTCACTACTATTATGTGGCTTAACAGTCAACAGATTGCCACGGTCTGATTGCAGCGCGCATGGCAGGAACAGGGAGCAGAGGCGAAACTATGCCTGGTAATGCTGTGGCCGCCAGGCTCCACCCCAAATAACCAGGGAGCGTCCACATGACCCCAAGACAATACGTGCTAGCCCCTTATTTTGGATGTAGTGCGCTTGTTAAGTGTTTTTTTTTAACCCGTATTGTCTCTCATGTAGTCCATATTAGGGCTTTGCATGGAGATGCTCCCCAGGCGGACTCGGTATAATTTTGGAATATTTTCAGCATGGGGACAGGCCCTGTGTTTTGGTTTCCAATACCAGAAAATCAAAACACACACACAAGGATCACGCTCCTTTCCGCTTGCCAGGCAACACTTTACTCATGGGTTACAGTGTCTTGGCGCTGGGTCTGGCTCTTCTCACACAGGGCAAAGGTATATCTCTTACCATCACTCCACAGTACCGGAGCTGAAGGCAGAGGAGAACTGAAGCCCAGTAAGGCCAGTGGCCAATGCATGGTTTCTGCTTCTGAGGGGGCCATCATATCAGCAGGAACAGACAACCAGCTGCAGAGCTAGAGTTGGCCATTGTAATAGTAAGACTGGACTGATTGCTACATCAGCTTCCACTGCCTCATTTGGCTCTTTGTCTATCATGAACTGCAAGATACCAGCTCAGGAAAGGGAAAGGGGAGGGGAAGGGAAGGGAAGGGGCAAAGCCTGTAGTACCATTGACAGTGATTTGAAAAGGTGGTCACCAGCCTGAATGTCTTGGTCATTTGACATCTACCTGAAATGTGCACATAGGACTGTGTTGATGCAGAGCATCACTTCTAGTTGTGGGGGCCTGGGGAGCACCTGGATATTAGACAGCACACCATGGGTACAAATACCTTTGTGGCTGTTTCTCCTGGATGCAGTGAATAGGGAATTCATAAGCTAGGTGGGCACCAGGAAAAGCCCTATGGAGCACCATGACACCAACAGCCTCTGACTAACAGAAACACTGATTCAAATCCATAATTAGCCATGAACACCCAGTTACTCTTAGGCTCACTTATTCAATTGACTCCCTTAGTCCACCCAACAATATATTTTACCATACGTTCCTCACAGGAAGGGAAGAGAAACATAAATAATATTAACTAAGAGCTCAGTAGTTTGAAAGCATGTGACTTGGGAGGCAGGATGGAATACAATACTGAAATGTGATAAAACTGGAACTATTATCAGGAAAAGAGATAGGACTGAAAATCAAGAAGAAAGGAAGCAGGTCCAGAAAACAATGTAGGGAGCAGGACTATAGTAGGAAACCAAGGAGGAAACAGAATGAAACCACAAAGGAAAGGCAGAACTGTACAACAAACAACATGGAAAAAGCTGACCAAATTAGGCACACCACTGAAGTTCAAATCTGATTTTGGAAAGATTTATTTCCAAACACAGTTCATATCACCAGAAGTGCATTATGAAGAGGAATATACAGCACCAGCAAAAACAAAAACTTCCTCCCTCCCGCCGACTTTACATCTTTAGTCTAGAGTAAGTTTCACTGTGATAAATGAGACAGACTTCCAAGTAGGTATAGGGTGCAATTCAGCCTAAGCATGCAATCTTGCACACAGCTGGAATACATTCAAATAGCTTCAGTGGGATTTGAAAACTCAGCAGATGTGCGTAGGTTTGCACTCTTTAGGAGGAAGTTCACTTATTATAGAGGAACTCACTAAGTAAGCAGGCAGTCTGAATGCAGCGTAACAGAGAATTGAGAGATTCTCTGTCAACTTTTTGTATGGCACCGGATGCGAGTAATTTTTTCTGAAGTTTTTTCAGGGTTCAGTTCCCTTTAATGCACACCTTATTCAGACACTTCTGTGACATAATACACAATACCAAGGCCTTTTCTGCACGGAGACTTATTCCAGATCATATGCTGGAATAGGGGATTGCTGTCCACAGGCCACTGCACACTACAGCGAGCCCTGGGTGGGACCCGCCACAGTGTGTACCAGCATGCAGATGGCATGTAGATTTCAAGCCATGATCTGGAAAAAGGTCCTTTCTGCATCCAAATATAATCCTATAACACAATCATAGAAGAGATCACTAGATTGGAAGCTCCAATTTCTACCACAAGTTCGCACACATCCTGCTATATGTCACTTCTGTGCATCTTTTTAAAAAAATCATTTACAGTCAAATTTTCTTAAAGGCTGCTAATTAGGGTTTTTAAAAATTTGTTTTTAAAAACTTCATCAAGGACAGGCATATCGATGGCTACTAGAATGGATGCCTAGGTACTGCCCCTAGGTTCAAGACAGACAGGGTGCCTCTAAAGGCTATAGGCAGGAAGTCAAGAGCTTGAGATATCCAGAAAACATTGGTGGGCCACTGTCTGAGACAGGATACTCAATTAGATGGGCTGTGGCCTGATCCAGCAGGGCTCCTCTTCTGTTAAAAAGGCCATCTCTGCCCAAACATCCCCTGGGGTGTCAAAACTGAGGTATTAAATTTCCACACTTTTGAAGTTTCCACCTAGCACAGTATACAACTGGAGCAGAAATGGCTCCATAGTGACCTCAGAGCCACTTCTCATGCACTGAATCATGAGGCTCATTCAGGTCCCTCCAAGCACCCTCATGCCCCTTCAGTAGGTGGTGCTATGGGGATCCAAGAATTTCAGTGCACACACACACACACACCCAAAGTGTATTGATTGGTGGGTGGAGATGTGGCCTCAGATGGCCTTTCACACTCTGGGTGAATAATGTCTTGGCAGCCACCCGCAGGTCTAGTCATGGAGGGAACACCCTGCAAGCCCCTGGGTGTTCTAGGAGTACCTTAAATGTTGGTTTTGCTCTTATTAAATGATTTCATGTATTCATGATGTACTGTGAATATTTCCAAGGTCTGATTTTATTATTTTCCTGTAAACCACACAGAGTCTTTGGAAATTTGTGGTACAGAAATCCAATAAATAAATTAGGGTTGGAAAACCTGTGCACCTCCAACATAGCCAAAGGGCAGTGATGTCCATCAATGTCTGGGGCACTGCAGGTTCCTAATCCTGGTTCATAAAAACTGTTTACGGCACGAGGCCTCTTCAGAGGATATTCTGAAGATAAAAAGTGTTCCACTGGGTCAGACCCACGGTCTTTCTACTCCAGCTGTTTGGTTCTTACCAACCAAGCCCATCAGCAGAAAATGAGCACACAGCTTGCTCTACTTGCTGGTCTTTGGAGGCCTCCTGCTTCCTATTATCTAACATAGCCCTGACATCAGGGCTAGTATTCTGATTAACACAAGAGCAACGTTTCTTCTAATTCAATGCCTTTACCATAACCGCATGCATGCACCAAACAAAAGAAAATGGGAGTTATTTTCCCTGGAGCACTCTTTTTCTTTAACTTATTTGGTGATTTTCAAAGATATTTTTTAAAATGCCACTGGCCAGGCTGCCCCTCCCACTTTGCTTCCTTTATTTTTCATCAGAGATGTGCAACTTGGCCATAACAAGACCAGAACCCCACCTAGGCCAAAAACACAGAAGCTCCCACCAGGTAAAGAAGAAGAAGAGTTGGCTTTTCTACCCTGCTTTTCTCACCCATTAAGGGGACTCAAAGTGGCTGACAAAGCTTTTCTATTCTTCTCCCCGCACCAGACACCCTGTGAGGTAGGTGGGGCTGTGAGAGCTCAGAGGAGAGCTGTGACTAGCCCAAGGTCACCCAGCTGGCTTCATGGGGGAGGGCGGAATCAAACCCGGTATTCCCAGATAAGAGTCCGGCTCCCTAACCACTAGACCAAACTGGTTAAGACACTTCAGAGCTCACCAGGGGATAATCCTGGCGCCTACTCACTTCCTTCCCTGCACCCCGTCCCCACAGATCTGTCCTCTTCCTTCCTACAAGGAAACAAGTCCTTCCTCCCAGCTTGGTTCAAAGAGTCACAGCAGAAAAGTCCCGAGGAGCACAGCACAGCACAGCACAGGAAGCGCAACCGGATCTCCAGCGGATGCTTCTGGTTCTGCCTCGGGACAGCAGCGGTGCGGTGAGCGAGAGGAAAGCGCCGGCACGGCCCTCCAGTCCCTTGGCCCGTCCGGAGTCCTGCAACTTCGAAACCGACCCGGTCAGGCTGAGGACTCCTGAACTGTCTTTCAGCAGAATCCCCATCGCACGGCATCCACTTGAAGGGCACCCCTGCTCCAAAGCACCGGCGGGTCACTTCCCCTCGCCCACTCTGAAGCCTCTTCCTAGCCATCCTCGAGGCTGGGCTCCACGAGCGGCAGCCCAAGAAGCCCTCCAGGGTGCAGCCGCAGAGCCCTGTTCTTACCGGGGTCACCCCGGGATGGCCCTGAGGAACGATCGGCGGCGGCAGACACACTCGGGCTGCGTTCACACGCCGCAGTTCCAATCCGGCTCCGGTCCGCTTTCAGACTGGCAGCAAAGCGCCAAGCCGTTTTCCTTAAGGCGTTGTCTAACTCGGACGACGCGCCTTCGGTTTAGAGAACGTGAAAAGTAAACGGCCAGTCGCTACGCTGACGGCTTCCGTCGCTCTGAAACTGGACCGAAACTCGCGTGTGAACCCAGCCTCGGCCGCCGCGTTGCGCCGCTTCGCCGTTCACGAATACAGGCTCCCAAACCGACGGGCAACGCAACGGGACGATTATAGCGAAAGAAGGGACGAGGCCCACGTGCGGCGCCACACCCCGCCCGCCTGAGTGTGTGTGGCGGTCGCAGGTGGTGCCCACGGTGGTGCCCAGACGCCCTTCCCCGGGGGGGGGGCTTCGTTCCCGGGCCGGGGAGCCTCCGCCACACTCCCCACGCCAGCAGCGAGTCAGGCGGGGGTTGAGGCGGAGGAGGAAGCGCCTCTCTTTGCCCCACCGGTCCCAGGAGCCACCCGCCGCCACTCCTTTGGGCGTGAGCGCGGCGGAGACGCTCCTCCCGGCTGCTAATGCCGCGCCGACCACGGTCATTTATCTTGCTGCCGCCCTGCCCGTCCCTCGAGGCTGCCGCTGCCGCTTCTTCCCTCCGCCCCGATGCAGAGAGCGCGAGAGAAAGCGGGGCGGCGTCGGCGTGGCAGCGGCATCCTTCCCCTCGCCGCGCATCCAGCGAGACCAGACAACAATGCCGGATCCTGTCCGCCGCCCCCCTACCTCTCCCTCGCCCCGGTCGCCCGTCCGGCCAGGATCCGTCCACCGGCCAAGCCCGCGAACAGCCTACCTTGCGCGCAGCCTGTCTCCGGTGCGATCGTCCAGAAGGGAGGAGGAGGAGGAGGGCGAGGGCGCTCCCAATCCATCCGCTGCCAGCCAGCCAGCCGGGAGCGGCGACGGCAGCAGCAGCAGCAGCAGCAGCAGCAGCGACTTCACACTTTCGCTTCCCTTTGGAAATTCGCAGCAGCAGCAGCAGCAGCAGCCCGTGTGACGGCGCGCCTCGTGCCCTCTCGCCTCCTCGCCCGCCGCAGCCTGCCCGAGCAGGATGCCCCCTCGCCAACGGCAAGCGCCCGGCCGCCGCTTCGCCACCTCTGCCCTTCAGCGGCTGCTCCGTCGACAGCTCTGCCGGCTGCTTCGCTGCTGCTGCGCCTCACCGCGCGTTGCAAGCGCCGCTGCTGCCCTCGCGCCCAACCTGCAGCCGGACTCTCTCCGGAGACGCCGCACAGACGCCGCGCCCAGCATGGTAGCGCCCGTGCCAGCGCCGGAGGGAGGGGGGGCGGCTCCAGTGGCGGCGGGGGGGGGGTCGGTCGGGGGAGAGTCCCGCAGAGCTCTCGCTGCCGGCACAAAGCGGAGCCTCGGCAATTGGCGGCGGCGAGAGCGCGCGCGCGCGCGAGGCTCCCGGGCGTTTCTTGTGCGTGTGTCCCCGAGGAGGAGCAGCGCCGCCCTCCCGCTCGGTGCTTTCCCTCCGACGACGCGCCGCTCTCGGGACTGGCGAAAGAAGCGGTTCGCACGTGCAACCTCGCCTCCCGGGAGCAAGGAAGCAGCGGGACGGAGGAAGGCGAGAGACTTGTCCCTTCGGAACGCGTGAAGGAGCGCCCTCATTGCTTGCATTGCGCCAGTATCCCGTCTGGACGCAACTGGCAAACTCAACTCAGGACTTTCGCACTTGGCAAAAAGAGACCCTCTGCGCGTGCTAACGTAAGAGAGGCCCTGCTGGATCAGGCCACAGCGCATCCAGTCCAGCATCCTGTCGCACACAGTCGCCCACCAAAAGCTCATGGGCATCTCAAGCAGACAAAGAGAAAACTTTTCCTGCTCTCGAATCCCAGCAAATGGCATTAGAAGCGTCCTGCTTCTGCCCCCACCCCCAGCGTGAAAGATGCACCTAGCCACTGATAAATTTGTCATCCATAAATTTGTCTAACCCTACCTTGAAGCGAGAGCCTATGCATTGTGCAGAGGTTCTTCCCTGCTAGAGGCATTTCTGCACATGCTCTGGTGTCCGGCGGCCAGGATAGGTGTGGAGTCCTTTTTCCTGCTCCCCCACTTACCTAGATGCCCGCTGGGAAACTCCTGAATGCTACATTTGGGCCTCTTCTAGGTAAAGGTTGGAACGGAGCATGTGACCAGGCAGTGCACGCCATGGTAACAGTGCTGCGTGTGCACATTGGTGGCATTGTTGTGGCACCACAGTGGCCTCCGTAATGGAGGCCAGTCACACTTTGCTAACAGGTAGTTAAATGCCGGCTAAGTTTCAAATAATCTGGGCAACCCAAAGTGCAGACACCGAAACCACTCTACGACTTTGCCTCTCCCAGACGTTTTCCCACACAAGGCTAAGTGCGAAAAAGCCCTTGCTGCATTCCCTTTATCACTTAAAACTGTTTAAAAACTGTTTAAAAATGGTTTGGATCCTCACCATTCCCACACCCAATCAAGTAAAACAGTTTGGATCCTCGTCGTCCCCGTTGGCAATCAGTTTCAGGGGTATTTTGAGGATTATTTGGCTTTTAAAATGAATAAATAAACACCTGATTTTTCAGGTGTTTTTTTCCAGGTTTGGCTTTTAAAATGCTTCTTCCTTACTGTAGTGGGAACACTAGAGCGGTATTTGGGCAAATACGTCATGAAATGGATTGGGAATTCACCCTGCAGGTCAGCCCTTTCAGTTAAAAGGTACAGCAGCCGGTTTCACTAAAAATCCACCCTGTACAGCAGCGGTTTCAGTGTAGCAATCTACCCACTTCACACCTGATAACAATGTTGCAAGTCTGCACAATTCTGGGTCTTTAAAAGTTCTGACCTTTAGAAAGAGAAAGGAAGGAAAGCTGCTGCAGGATCTGGGAGATGTGTGAATGTTTAAGGCTGTGTGTGCAGGCAGCATTGGCAGCAGAGCCAGGGTGCTGTTTTCGAAGGGAACCCCTGCTGGGGATGGTGGCTGTGGAGGTGAGCGGGCAAACGGGGCTTGAGTTGCCGCTGCTGCCATGTGCCCTGGGCAATAGGGAGAGGAGGGGAAAGAATCACTTTCTCGGATCCATTTTTGGAAGCGTTTTAAGTGTTTAGAGTGGTGACAGAAAATCGGGGTTGAATCCAATTGCCAGATGCTCTTTGCTTCCTTTTAACGTGCTTTACATATCGATGCAAATCCCAATTTATTCCTTAAATGGGAACTCACCCTCAGTGTTCCTAGGCGTAAACCTAAAAAGAATTTTGGAGTGAAATCTGAATCCTGGGTCAGATGGATGCCATTTTAGAATTTTCTCTGCTATTCCATCCCTCAACAAGCTCACAATTCTAGTTCTTGAAGACATAACCTTGTGCTGGACTGCTGTGTATATTCCAATGTTCTAAAATGTGTTTTTGTTCTTTTTATTTCCTTTTCTATTTTTTAAATGATTGTAAACTGCCCTGAGAAATTAGAGAATAAAATGGGATAGAAATACATTGATAGACCCAGCTTGTATGGACATGTGACAACCCCTCCCCCCCCCAAAAAAAACAGATTTTGGAAGTTTCCTGTCTCCCCTAAATTGAGCTCATGCACCAAAGATCTAACAGATGACTTGAGCCACACCTTGCACAGAAATTCAATGACACAATAATTTCTCCCACCACCAGCAAACAGAGCAAGCGGTCCATTTGTTCAGATTAGCCTTTGCCTCTGCCATGAAAAAGCACATTAGAGCATCATTCATAAATAGGGTGAAGGACAGACAGACGGTGCACATGTTCTCATATGTCACTTTTCTCATTCTGTTGTATTTTTTAGATACAGGGCCATGAAAAATTATTTGTCCATTTCTTCATTCGGCACATTAATTGTGCCAAATTGTTTGAGATCTCCAAATAAAATTCAACAGGAGACGAGGGCTGTGTTTAGACATAACAAAAGGGGCATCACAGAGACCCCCCCCCCATAGAGTGCATGTCCCTCGTGTTCCCAGCCCTTCTCTAACCACAGAATATTTGTGAGAGGGTGAGGGGCAGATTGGTGTGTGAACAATCCCACCTTGTAGCTTTCCCACCTAGAAACCTTCTCTAAGACACCTCAGAGATGCCTCAGGGCGACTTTTTGCCGTGTCTAATTACAGCCAAAGACCATCTAAGAAAACACAAAATGTAGTTTTCAAATGATCATTTCATTTATTGAGGGGAAAAGGTTATCTGACGCCTATAGCACCTCAGTAAACCAATGAACCAAATCAGTCAGATTAGACACACCCAGGATTAATTACTGCCTCAGGCCCTGCAAATAGCCTTTAGAGGAAGTACCTAGGCATCCATTCTTCACATGAATTTCCACCTTCAGAATGACAGGGCCCATCAGCAAAGTGACTGGCTGTTTTCATTCTTTATTGTCAAGTCCAGAAAATCCACTTTGGGGTTAGAAAATGTGAGGAAACAGTGTTCCCTTACTCTAATGTGGATTGAGGATGGATTAAAATTTATGTGTCATTAGTCCCTGTTCGTTTAGACTTGAAAATTATTCTGACCAAAGTCAATCCTCTGAGATTCTTCTTTATCCCCATATGTGACTGAATCCTGAGGGAAAAGGAAGCAGGGCCTCCGCAGACTGTGACTCACAGTAGTGGGATAATTCTTAAGGCATAGGACCTTAAATGATGTTGTGGTTCACCATCACGCGGACAAACACAGTTCATTGAAGCAGCAGACACACAAGTATCTTACACTTTGGTAACTGAGCAGAAATTGTTTTAAGAGAGAAAGAAAAGTCAACATGGTCATGGTTGACATATAGTGCGCACTTAGCATTTTTTTTCAGTACTGCAACTGTTAGAAGTGTATTTTGGAATCTATTTGAAGTGTCTGTTCTAGGGATGCACAAATATTCAAAGACATTTGAAATTTGATCGAATTCATCCAAATTTGAACATTTGAGATTGAATTGAATGTCTATAAATTTGAATTTTAACGTTCGAGTGAATTCTGAATTTTTGAATCTATTCATTCAAATTACTTGGACATTGAAATGTGTTCGGGTTTGTACATGGTGCATACTTATATGTATGCATCTTTCCTGCATCTGTATGCATTTGTACAGATCCATACAGAGTTGCATACAGGATAAATATGGGATGCATACAGATGTGTATGGATGCGTACAGAATGCGTAATGATGTGTATGGGTACATACGAATGTTGTCAAGCTTCCTAAGTGCAAATTTGAATTAAAAAATTGAAATAATAGATTCAAATTTGCTTAATTTGAATCGAATTTCGGTAAATTCAAATGTAAAAGATTTGAATCGAATCAGATTTTCGGATTTTTGAATCAAATTGAATCCTAAAAAATTGCATTCATGCACACCCCTGGTCTGTTCGCATGTCTAATTACACCAGTAGCAGCTATGGATTTCCTCAACCCATTCTGCTTTTCAGGCAAACCCACCATGCTCAGGTGATCTTCAAGCTATGATCGGCTGACATGGATTCATTTTGGCAAAGTACAATAAATGATTCCCTCCCCCCAGCATAAAAAGTGCTGAGATGGGTGGCTGTAGTAAACAGGGATTGGCACGTTTTGGAATGTGCATAGTGTTAGATACGTATAGGGAGAGTTCTATAAAATCCATGAATTGGGTGACATTTTTAGAAGCGGGTAGAAAACTACTGCAAGAGTTATAAGCTGCTGAAAAATTTAAAAAAAAATTAGGCTTGGAAGAGATGTGTATGTATTTTTTCCTCCTTTGCACACTGAATTTCATAAATAATTTTCTGCAAATTAACCCCAAACAGAAATGAACCCTTGGTTAATCTTAACCCTTAACTTTTAGGTGAACATTTTCTGTTCTCTGGAACAAAGGAAAAGTGTCAGAAAAGACACTTAGGGTGCGTCTTCATGGCATAGTTATCTCGAATTCAAAACGTTT
>MTQE01001141.1:13658469-13670770 GCA_014337955.1 Aspidoscelis marmoratus
GACGACGAGGATCCAAACTGTTTTACTTGATTGGGGGTGGGAACAGCGAGAAAGAGAAAGAAGATGTATAACAGAATTAACCTTATCTAGACAGGAACATAAGAAGAATCCTGTTGGATCAGACCACAGCCCATCTAGTTCAGCATCCTGTCTCACCAGTGGCCCACCAGTTCCTTCTATGCATTTCAAGCAGAAGACAAAGGCAAAACCTTTGCATGTTTTTGAATCCCTGCAAATGGCCCTCAGAGACATCTTGTCTCTCTCACTCCAACTTTGAGGCAATTCTTAGACGTCCATTCTAGTAGCAATTGATATACCTATTCTCCATGAATTTATCTAATCCTATAAGAACATAAGGACAGTCCAAATACCAAGTTATTAATTTGTATACCATATGCTATGCAAATACCTAGATTATTGAAACAAAAAAAAAAAGGACCACATCCAAAATTTTATGCTGTCTGGCTCTACATCTGATCATGTTAAAGTGCTCAGTTTTGTGGAAGGAGAAAGTGATTTACTTGACATGGGAGGTGTATATCAAAAAAAAAAACGCCAAAACAAATGAGTGATTTAAGCTCTTTGGAGCTACTATCACTCAATCAGTGAGTATGTAGAAGAACTAAAATCTTTACTATCTGTTTGTGGGTTTCTGAAAGAATGTAGGTGGTCAGTCCTGGAAAAAGGAAAATGGAGCAGATTCCTTGTCTAATTAATATGTAAATCAGGAACAATGTATATGTCTTATACATGTTCCTTGCCATTGGCTGTATTGTCTGGGACTGATAAAAGCTATATGCTAGTGCATTCTTAAGTTAGCAACCTTTGATTTATTAAACAAATACAGTCTTCCCTAAATGTTTATGGTTTTATGTTTATGGCTGATTGTCTGTATCAGATGTAGTGAGGTGAGTAAAACCAACTTTTGCCTGTTCCTTCATTATTTACAAGGTGTGATATCTGGGTAGGTAGTCCAGCAAACCTAAAGATAACAACCAGTAGAAATCTGTGGCACACCACTGGCAGTAGCTGCTGCCAGATACCGATTAGGTTAATAAGAACAGTGAAGGTGAGATGGAGTTCTCATTAGAAATCTCCCTTGGAACTCCTCAAACTGTAGAGAGAACAAAGAGGAGCTTCCAGAGCTGCTTCCTTCATTGTCCCTATCTGGAAACAATACATCTCTTAAAAAAATAAAAGCATGTTTTCCAATTAACATGCAACAGAATCAACAGCTATCAAGTATACTGAATTTAATTTTGTACAGCCACCCAGCTGGGTTCCTCTTATATCCTACCATCATTCTCAGCTTTTCAAAGTATAAAGTTCTTTTTAGTTGGTTTGCTTTTAAGGTTTGTTCTCTTGTGCTCTTTTACATCTCTGACTGATTATTTTAAATAATACATGTTGCTGTTGTTGTCTTAACTTGGAATTTGATACAGTTAGATTATAGCTCTTCTCTTAATGTCCTGCTGGTGTTGGATGCAGCACAAAACACATTTCACAAATAGATGTACTTCACATCCTGTTTTTTTTTCCAAAGAAAAAAATGTTATATACAATACTGGCAAAAGAAACATCAAAAAATAAAACCCTGTGGATTTTTCTTCCTCCACCAAGCAAAAAACAAGATGCCTTGTAACAAAAACAAGAATGGCTGCCTGTCCCTTGTTCTGTTGCAGAAGCCTAATCGCTAAGTGGAAATTCACATGACAGAAAACCGCACATAAGGCGTGAGCGGCTGAGCGTATTTATTCAGAAGTAAAACTTACTGCCTTTAATAAGACTCATTCCCCAGTATGCATATCTAGAATTATAACATAAACGTATCTCATCTAAAATGAGCCCTAAGATAATATTGCCATTAATCCATTGTAAGATTCTTTTCAGAACCCAGGTCTTTGGCCTTTTCTGTATTTACCTCTGGAAAGGGATAATGTGAAGCCTAGAACAGTTCTGGGCCTCTCTGTTCTAGATTCTGAAGTGAGAGGCCATGCCTCCTGCTACTATGTTGCATCCACATTAGACACAGCATAGGGCCAGTCTACTAGCTATCCAGGAACACTAGACCAGGGAAGCATGGGCTGGTTTATCAGTGCGACCTATTTGGGCAATGCACCAAACGGCATCTCTGAAATGGTTACACTCAGGGCTCCAAAGCCAGAAATTTTCATTCCTGGCCAGTGGAGCCCTCATAATAGGCTGTGAAGCTCGGATGAGTTTCAGGGAGGCATGAGGTCTGTCCCAGAACAGACAGTCCAAGTGTGGACAATTTTGTTCTGTGGCAGATGGACCACTCCAGTGGCGTAGTGCTTTAGTTTGAACAGTTCCAGTTGGTACAATCCATTTCAGGTAAGCGTGGAAGTAGCCTTTTTTTTGGCCATATGCCAATAATCCCAGATCACACTCAGGCTGCCTCTCCATTTACCTGAATATGGCACCTCTGAGGGTCAGTAAAGTTGCCATCTCCATTGTCAATGGCAGCAGGTGCCTTTGAAGTGATGGTGAGAGCGGTTTTCTGGTGTGACCACTTGCCAAGGTGTCTATATTCTAGGGCAGTTTCTTTCCACCTTGCATAGAAGTCCCATGAAAAATGCCACTTCCTTGCTCTGAACTGGAGACAAAGAGAGCTTCTTTTTCTACAGTGCCTCCCTGTGCAAAGCCACCTCCACCCAGAAGTAGATACACACCCTTATTCACATTTACTGGATCTGCAGCTAAAATCCCTTCTTGTTGTTTTTTTCTATAAAGTAGAAGTAGAAGCATGTGAAGGAAGAATTTAAGCAGTGGCTCTAGGAAACATGGGGTGTTTTTCCACTGTCACTAAAAGTACCCATTAAGTACCCATTAATGGGTACGTAATGGCATTTTTGGACCCATTAATGGGTACTTAATGGGTACTTCTAGTGACAGTGGAAAAACACCTATGAATGAATGAATAAAATGACACCATTTGTACAAAAAAGACCCCAGCCAGTGAAATGTGTGGATTGTGTGTCATTTGCATTTCCACATATAGTGTGGTGAAATAATGTTCAAATTTGCTTGCAGCTTGTTCAGCATATGTATAGACAATAAGAAAACAATGATCACTAAGCATAAGTTGAAATCCTATAGGGAAGCTATAAGTAATCCCATCACTTAATAAGGTTCATGGGTCTCAAGCAAGAGGGAGGACATTCTCTACACTGCTCCTCAGGCTTTGGAACAGGTTTCATTCAGAGATATAGCAGGCACCGACATAAGGCATTTTTCAGTGTCTTGTAGAAACATTTACTCAACCTAATATCAGAAATAAATAGAAGAGATTTGCACCTACCAGCTGGAGCACTTTTGTCCACTTGCTAGTAAGGTGTGTCTGCATTGCTCTCCTGCCACAGCCACAGAGAGGAGTAACCCCTCCCATGAGTGATCCAGCTGTGGACTGTTAAAGAATAGTCCACAGCTGGGCCAGAAGTGACTGGATTGCTCCTGGGAAGATGGTTTAGCAACTAGGGATTTGCATAGATTTTTTTTTTCGTATTCACTTTGCTTTGCATTGAAAATTTGCATTCGTGTGAACATAACCACTTCAAATGTGGTGACTTTCACATTCGGTTTGTATCCATAGCAAATGTTCACCACAGATCATTCCAGATAAGATTCGGAATGTACGGATTTCACATTTGAATCTGTACATTTGATTCTTATCTGGAAGTGCTGCCACCCGATCGCATGGTTTGAATGCTCCCTGGCAGATGGCCGCTTTCGCCAGCAGCCACCCAGCCAGATCCAAATCTGCTGCGGAAGCAACTGGGCAGCCACTTGCCAGCAGCACTGCTGCAGCAGGTCTTCATATTTGTGAATATAACAAAGCTTCGAACGAATGTGCAAAAGCATTGACCTTGCATTTGAATGCCAATCTTGGAAGGCAGCCAACATTCAATTTGAATGCAAATATTCAAATTATTGTTAGTTTGTACAAATTGTGAATGTGATGAATATTCATGCACATTCCTATTCACAACCACTTCTGAGTGAAGTTTGGTAATGGACATGGCTGCGTGACGGTGGCTGCCTGGTCATGTGCAGCTGGCAAATCACCATAACAACATCCAGCTCTCACTAGATGTTGCTTCACATGTTACCTTGGCAATCCAGATAGACCCAGGCTGGCCATTTGCACTATGAGAGCTGCTGGCCAGGTATGGGACTAGTTTAGCACTTGTAGTGTGAATGGCCACCACCATGCTGGATCCTTACTGAAATGGTATTGTTAAACCAGCCTGTCCACTAACTCTCTTCTTGGGCACAGGCAACAGACTAGAGGCTGTAGGGTGGCACAGAACATGCACATGTAAGGCCAGTAAGGATCCAGTTCAGTGGTAGCCATCTGTGCTACAAATTCTAAACTGCAGCCCTCCAGCCATGTGCCTCCCAGACTCTGGGAACTGATCTGATCAGAGAAAACAAGATATTCTCATAGGCTTCCTTCTCTGCCCTATGGGACTTTCTCTTTCTCTTGATTTTCTCTGAAATATGTAATACTGCTATTCTATCAAGATATCAGCTTTGTGTGATAGCAAGGGTGTCTAACACATGTTACTGATCTGTAGCTCCCATCATCTGTAATTGGCAATATCTGGAAGGAAAACAAGTATTCCACACTGCGCAGTAGTATACAAAGGTCTCTCTCTGTCTTTTATCACAGATCATACATTCTGAAGGAACTAGAAACAGACTATTTTATTTAGTTTGGATGAGAGCAGTTAAAAATCTCTGTTAAAGTACTGGTTTCTGGTACTTTATCATGGATAGGTTGAAACTCTAAGCTGTCCCTTATTATTTGCAATCCCAGATAACAAAAGATAAGATCAAGTGGTGCTTTGAGATAATGAAACTCACAGGTTTTCAGGGAGAGCTATAAAAGTATCCAAGATGAGAATTAATGATCAGTGACATACGAGGTGCATAATTGGCACCTAATGCTATACATTTCTGCTTTATAAGAGGCAAGAAGTTCCACCAACCAGACACTCTTTGAGAAAACAGTCTCAATAGGGTTATCACATGGTCTTGAGGCCTGCTACAGTCTATACCAGCATGTAGACGGTAGTTCCCTTTTCCAGAAAATAATCTGAAATAAGGCCAGGTTCAGATGGGGTGTTGGAGTATTATTTGGGGTCCTTTTAGAAGGGGTGCCCATGTACCTATCCCCAGAGGCATCCCCCAAGCTGCTTTTCTTTTTTTAAAATAAATTGTTTAAAAGAGACCAAGAAACTGACTTATACAATGTGCTCAAAACAATACTTTTAATCACAACAGATGAAGCAAACAATTCTCTGATGCAATCCCACTTTCCCTTCCCCCTTCCCCATCTGTAAACCAAACTAAACTGAACCCTAAAATACTTTTAAGTACATAAGAGGAGCCCTGCTGGATCAGGCCACAGCCCATCTAGTCCAGCATCCTTTCCCACACAGTAGCCCATCAATTGCCGATGGACATCTCAAGCAGAAGACAAAAGCAAAGCCTTCACCCGCTCTCAAAATCCCTGGCTGTCTCTCCAGCCTGGAGGATGTACTTAGACGGCCATTCTAATAGCTTTTGACACACCTGTCATCCATGAATTTGTCTAACCCTTTCTTAAAACTATCTAGGTTGGCTGCTGTTGCCACCTCTTCTGGCAGCAAATTCCATAGACCAACTACCCTATGTGTGAAGAAATACCTCCCCTTGTCTGATCTGACTCTCCTACCAATCAGCTTCATAGAATGCCTCCTGGCTCTAGTGTTATGTGATAGAGAAAATATTTTTTATCTATCCATCTTTTCTATAGAATGCATGATTTTATATACTTCAATCAGGTCCCCTCTTAAACACCATCTTCCTTGGCTGAAGACGCCTCGATGTTGCAGTCTGATTTTGTAAGGGAGGTGTTCCAGCCCCTTAATCATTTTGGTTGCCCAGTTTTGTGCCTTTTCCTATTCCATAGTATTCTTTTTGAGGTGTGGTGACCAGAGGTGTGGTGTTCCATAAGTAACAATTGACTCAATGGAGGCACAGCACAAGAATATCTGAATGGACCTCCTGTCTGGGCTCATGGTGATTGGGACGATGCTGATGGATCACCATTACTTGAGCTATGAAATCACCCAGCTATGATTCCTGGTGTGACTGATGCTACTTTCCCATCTCCGTAGTAGGACTTCCCCTTCAACTTGCCTTTTGAAGTGGTAAGAATGCAGCATAAACAGCACTACTTGCCCAATCCTTGTTTCTCAGCTGATCTGCTTTAAGAAAGAATGAAAAGGAAGGGAAAGAGAATAAATGAGCATTTCTCTGCTTTTGCATTTCCAGATTCCACTTTCCCCTTTCTCTCCTTCCCAACCTTTTTGTGTTCATTTTTAGGAGAGAGTGCATATAAAATGGAGTTTTAGTTTATCCCAGAAATCATATGTACACAAATGGAAAGAATAAAGAACATTATTGCTTACATGTAAGGAAAACTGGCTGAGTTGCACTGGGCCCAAGGGACCTCCTGGAAGGCATTGTCTGCATTTTGAAATTGCTAAGACCATGCCTCCTGGTAGAACACTTCATCTGCACTAGATGAGGGATTGGAGCAGGCTCTGGTGTGAAAAATAGTGGTGTAGCTCACTGGAACTGTAAATTGCTTGTAAGTGTTCCATACAACATTCCACACAGCATTCTAGCCAGTATACCAGACCATGGCCTGTGTACAAGCAGCATGGTCAGTATACCATGCCCAGCATAGTTTCATCAGCCACCTGGAAGCAGTGTTGGAAATGGCTGCTTCTGGGTGCCTGGTCCCAAACAGTCCCAGTTAGTAACTTTGGAGGCTGGAGCGTTTCTTCCTGGCTTCTAAAGCTGGGCCACCTGCAGAGTGGATGACCATTAGTGCATGCCAGAAGAAGCCGAGTCCATCATGGGCCAGGTGGCCTGTTTTTGGTCAGTGCAACATGAGGTGGACCATAATGCCTGGAAAGGGCCAGTGCTGGTCATGATTAGAATTCCTTCATTTTAGAGCCTTTAATTAATCCTCGTGCAAGAGGCCAGTTTTTTGTTTTGCTTCTTTCTTTTAAAGTGAACAAACATCTCCCTTATTTACTAGTAAGGAGGTGAGCTTTCTAAGATAGCGCATAAGTAGTTTTTTTCTTTGATTGCTTTCCAGCAATTAGGTCTTTAACTGGATAAGTGTAGTCGGTTAATAATTAACACATCCTACATGGAATGCTTGAAGAGATAAGGTAAAGAATATTTTTTCTTAGTTACCTCTCTGAGATAAGCCTGAAGTCTTCACTCTCCACAGATCAATTGCTTAGGGTAACTCCTTAGTATCTGTTTTAATTTGCACTATTTTCTTCTGACAGGTACATGTTTTCTCTATAAAAAGAGTAAGGTTTGAAGACCATTTTGTGAACTTGGAAATCCTCCAGCAGATGTGTGACCACCAAGTTGGAATTGTTTCTCATTCCCCCCATTTCTGAGCCTTAGCTGTGATGTGTGTAAGTCTAGAGAGATTGCTTTTGACTTGTGGTCAGACCAGAGAGACTATGGAAATTTAACTCTGTACTGGGACCCTAGAATTCATATGGCTGACAAACCTCTGTTCTTCTTCCAACAGCACACACCCTGTGAGGTAGGTGGGGCTGTGAGAGCTCAGAAAGAGAGCTGTGACTAGCCCAAGGTCACCCAGCTGGCTTTGTGGAGGAGCACATACTCGAACCAGGAGACTTCCAGATGAGAGTCCAGTACTCCAACTACAAGACCAAACCACTCTTTCTCCTACTCTTCATCCAAAAGTGTAAGGGGCAGTTAGGACAGCATAGTGATGAGATGGTACTACTGTACTCTACCAGCACACTGAATGTAACATGAAAGGGCAGCTTTGTACTCCT
Organism: Aspidoscelis marmoratus; assembly: GCA_014337955.1. Lineage (NCBI taxonomy): Eukaryota > Metazoa > Chordata > Lepidosauria > Squamata > Teiidae > Aspidoscelis > Aspidoscelis marmoratus. Next base: position 13,666,371 of record MTQE01001141.1, read on the forward strand.
ATGTGCATTCATGATGTGGATTCTGCCTATGCCATCCATGTCCACCTGACTGTTAACTTACCTGAACATGGGATGTGGCTGAAAATTATGGACTGAAGTGATATATACACTATTCATGAATCTTTGTATATGAAATCATAGAATCATAGAGTTGGAAGGGACCTCCAGGGTCATCAAGTCCAATCCCCTGCTCAATGCAGGATTTCCCAAATCATCCCAGATGGATGTAGGTCCAGCCTCTGCTTGAAGACTTCTAGCAAAGGAGAACTCACTCCCTTCTGAGGTAACCTATTCTATTGACTGATTGCCCTCACTGTCAGGAAGTTTTTCCTGTATCTAATCTGTATTGACTCCCTTGAAGTTTCATACCATTGTTTCAAATTCTCCCATCTTGTGTAAGTGAGAATAGGGGCGATCCCTCTGCACTGTGTCAGATACTTGAAGACCACAATCATGTCTCCCCTCAGTCTTCTCTTCTGTAGGCTAAACATTCCTAGATCCTTCAGCCGTTCCTCATAGCCCATTTTGGTAGCCTTCCCTTGGACTTGTTCTAGTTTGTCAATGTCTTTTTTGAATTGGGGTGCCCAGAACTGGACACAGTACTCTAGATGAGGTCTGACCAAGGTAGAGTAAAGAGGAATAATTACTTCTCATAATCTAGACCAGGGTTTCCCAAACTGTGGGTCGGGACCCACCTCTAGGAAATTTAACCGTATTTGAAATAACTTTTTTGCTGTAATTATTTAATTAAGTAATAAAAAAATTGTATTAAAACTTTGTTTGTTATTTGAAAAGTCCTTTATTCATATTGGTAATGGTTAAATTTCCTAGAGGTGGGTCCCGAGTTGGTAAACTTATATTAGATGGGTCGTAGCCCAGACAACTTTGGGAACCACTGATCTAGACTCTATATTCCTCTGATGCTTTTTTCCAGCTGCATCACATTGTTGACTCATGTTCATCATGTGATCAACCAGTATACCCACATCCTTTCCATTTGTGCTACTACTCAGCCAGATTCTCCCGTTCTGTATTCATTTTCTTAACAAGATGTAGGACTTTGTATTTGTCCATATTAAATATCTAGTCCAGCTACAGCACCATGTGTCTTTGGCATGCTTATTTTTTATTTTTTATTTATTCAATTTATTTATTTATTTATTTATTTACTTCTCCAATTTACAGTTCTTGCCTCATCCCAAACTTGTTAGTGTCTCAAGCACTGTTATACAGTAAAAAGCCAGGGGACCTCTAATGTCTATTTCACTTATTCAAACGACTATTTGCCTGTCAGAGATCAGACATCTATGAGTTGTAAACTGATTTCCTCATGCCGTGTGGACACTTGGTAAGGTGCTGTGGTGTAGTGAGAGGAGTCTGGAGTGACGTCCATGTGTTTGTAATCTGAAAAATCCCAAGGGGTTGGCCATTGGTAACACGATTAAAATTAATGTTCTGGTTGAGAATGCAACTTTGTGGGTAGGGGAGATGGGAACAAAGAACAAAGCACCTTTAACGCTCCTTGGATATGTCTCCAGGGAGATAGCCCCAGCTTGTCTCTGTCACAAGCGTCAATAGCCAGACAATTAATTAACAGTGGATGAAAATAATGAACATCTGGGTAGCCAGACAGCTTTGCCCCAGGAACATGAAGAATTCAAAAGATGAGTGGTAAACTCTGTTGGCGTTTGACAAATGTTCATTTCCAAATGATTAAGCCAAGCACTGAATTCAAATTTACCATACCTTTGGTGAGATCGACATCATTTTTGTGTTATTACATCTCCTGCATTTCAAATCTGAAAAGCTACCCAAGAAGAAACCTACAGTGCGCTCAGCTAATCGTTTGATATAGAAGTGTCAAGGAGGGTGCTTGTGGGGAAAAACAAAGAGAAATACAAAGAGATCAAGTGTATTGAAATTCATTTAGTATACAGTGCTTTTTCCCTGAAGGTTTTTTTTAGTTATACAAATTCTATCTCGACATGCTTTTCTGTACGTAAAGACTTACTTCAATGTGTGTAAGTTGTATCTCTGTGTTTTTAATGGAAAGACTCCTGATTTCAGCATTTAAGATCTTGCAGTATGGAAGGCCCATTGTCAGTAGTCAATGTCGGAAATTTTAATTAAGCAACATGAAGACAATCACACACAACTATCTAGCCTTAAATAATTCAAAGTCCATATCCACACATCCTGACATGAAGTGAGCACGTGTGTGTGTGTGTGTGTTCAGATTCCTGTGACACTTTGGGCCTTTCTGCACTTACCATGGTTCACCCAAACCAGTGGTTCTGAAGGACCCTAGTCACACAAGTAGTTTAGGATGACCTCAGATCATCTTCAGGTCATGTTACTCACATTATTTTTATTTAAGTCATTTTCCAAGCCAGCCTACACCCGTTAAATTGTTTTAACTGTAGTCCTTATTTTTACAGGACTGACAAGGATTCAGCCTGTCATTGGATTCCAGGCTGTCGTTGCTTCCTCAAAGTGTGAGTAGGGGGACAGGCTAAAAGAGGCTGAACTGTGCTGTGGTGGGTGGGGTCCAGTCTTTTCTTTGGTCAATCAGCATGCATGGAGGTCATGAGGCACCTCCCCTTCTCTCCTCAGTTTATATGTATGATTCCTCTATCTAGCGTTTTTACATAAATTAATTTTTTAAAAAAATTAATTGCATGGAGAAGAAAATCACATAAAAAAAGAAGAGGGTGTGGAGGTGGGGAAACAGGCTTAAAAAAGAACCACAAACATACACCCTCGCCTCCCTAGAGTGACAGAAGAGCATCCAATCAGAAAGGAGATAGATTTGACACAGGAAAGGGGGTGAAGAGCCAAGAGGAGGCTCAGGTTGGTCACAGAGAAAGATGTGACCGATGTGGCCCAAGGTGGGGATGGCCTGAGGACAACCTATAATGATCCACATGTGTCCAGCACTGGTACGACCTCAGATCTAATTAATAGGCTGTCCTGTCTTAGACTTGTGTGACCACGGCCAATGAGTGAAGTCTGATGGTCTGGACCTCAGCACAGCATAGTATGGAATAGTGCTGTCTGCAAAACAGCATAGGTCCAGACCTGCCACAATACTGGCCCCAAAACTTGTATGACCAGCCTCTGAGGACTAATCCAGCTTCAGTTCATTTCAGAGTGAGAGAATACATCGACATAGTGACAAGCTGGTTGTCCCCGTCCTCCCGCCTCCCAGTGTTAAATAACTCAGTAAATTCACCTTTGGGATGGATAATGTTGAAATAAAATTACTGGTCACTTTGCTGATGTGTTCTCTCTCTCAGAAGGATTTCCTCTTAACACGTCATCTTAACATTAAGAGATGTAAACATGAAGGCTTGAATTTCAGCCCACCTCCCTGCCTCTTTTTAAACTTGCAACATGTGCTTTTAAATCTGTGTTTAAAGCATTTTTTAAGAACTCAGGCTTCCAAATACTTTTCAACTGGCTCGTAAAAGTTTTGCCCCAACATGGAGCTTTGATACCCCAAATGAACAATTCCAGTGGTTTGCTACATCAGCTGGTGCTAATTAAGGGGGCCTCTAGACAGGGTGCAAAACCCAAGATTATCCAAGCACTAAGTCGGGTTTGCCACACATGTCCATGGCAATCTCCACAAAGCCCCAGGATATTGAGGTATATTTCATAATTAATATTTATGCAGAAATGGCAACTCCCAACCTTTGCTTTACAGATATAACAAGAGCACTTACCTTGTCTGGACGCCTGTTTGTCTGGTCCTTTATCTTGGGAATGGACACTGCACATGTGAGGGGCCAAATTGAGCAGGAAATCGCAGCCATGTGTTCATGTGGGGCAGCAACTGCACGCTTCTGGGTATTTTGCCTCATCAAGATACCCCGATGTATGGGCTATGATGTCATCACTGAAGTAAATTCATACAAGTAAATTCTTGCACTTTCCTGGTTCTGTTGCTCTTCTGTCTGGGCAATAGGCAATAATTCCAGAATATCACTAAATAGAGTATTAATCTGCTAACATCTGGAAGAACTTTAAAATTATCCTTGCCCAAATGCCCAGGTACAATGTTGTCCTGAAGAGGAAGTTTTTAAAGGCTTTTCCTTGTGAAAAATGCTGAATGCTTTCAGTCTGGTACTACAGACTTCTCTATAGCGGACAGAATAACTTCCTTCCAGCCAATGGCCGTCTAAGAAGATTTGTTGTGCTTTGCCTTCTCCTTTTGAGAATGTAAGTTTTGAGGGCCCCTTCCAGACCAGTGGAATAAATCCACAGTTGTAGAAAAAATTGCAGCTTATCTGCTGTGAATCCATGTCCTGCCATCCTCAACTAAAAGCAGTCCTCATAGCTTCCGAGGAGGAAACTGAGGGTGCGTCTTCATGGCATAGTTATCTCGAATTCAAAACGTT
>MTQE01001141.1:13671982-13689136 GCA_014337955.1 Aspidoscelis marmoratus
ATTTCGAATTCTTTAAACTGAAATAACACATGCCATGAAGATGCGCCCTGAAAGAGCTTAGTCAGGGCAAGTGGTCACGTGGGATGAGGCAGCCAGTTGCAGTTGAGCTGCTGTCCCCGTTTTCCCCGGTAATTCTCACTGTCCTGTCTGGACTGGTGGGAAAATTCAAATTTATCTTATGCTGTGGAGCGAGTGTTCTCCAACCAGCATTAAGGTAAATTCGCAGTCGGGGTGGGATAATACACCACCACTATAATCATATAATTGTGGTGTGTGATGCGCCCACCGTCACTGTGCATTAGGCTGCGCAGTAGTTACAAGTCTGGATGCAGAGGTCTTTATTATTTCATATCTGGGACAAAAAAGTTTGCTGTGATGCCGCTAGTGTAACAACAGAAATGGAGTGTCTAAAACCCAACCCTGACGATATCTCTACCAGCCTGTCTAGGAGGATCCAAGGAGTTAACCTGAACATGAGACTTGCATGAATGATATTTCCAATACTAGTTTTCCAAGGTAATTCATTTTAAAACTGCCCTTGGATCTTTTGATGAGAATTTTATTGGACCGGGAGGGAATCTATTCATAAACAACTAAATGCAGCTTCAGTTTTCAAAAGTAATTTGCTTCCTGACTGACTTAAGCTCAGTCGGCCCAAGGACTTAGCAATGCTTTAGCTCTGGATCAAGTGAAAATTAGCACTTGCTATCTGGAGTTCAATGCCCCAATGAATTTTGTTCTTGACATCTATCATAACTATGTGCCATTGAAGTACCTTTTCAAGGAAAAGTGCACAAATTAACAAAGGCAATTTCCAAACACTCATGACCTCTCCCTTTTATACACCTGAGCAGTTCAGTGGGTAGGATTTTAAGTCTTTGCGGCTGTTGTAGTTTAGTGCTGTGCCGACAAAGTTTCATAAGTTATATTCTTGTAAAAAGAGTGTTTAGATTTCATGACAAATATTGTGGAATTATATCTTTAAGCCTTTATTAATCAAAGCAAATATGCACTTTTTTATAGTATTCCAGACAAGGAAGGTCAGAGCTAACCCATGCTAACCAACTCATAAGAGAACATAAGAGAAGCCCTGCTGGATCAGGCCACAGCCCATCTAGTCCAGCATCTTGTCGCAGACAGTGGCCCACCAAATGCTCATGGGCATCTCAAGCAGAGACAAAGACAAACCTATTCCTGCTCTAGAATCCCAGCAAATGGCCTTAGAAGTGCCCCGGGCTGTCATCAGAGACTGTCTAGGCAGTGCAAGACGTTCTTGCTTGTGTGCTTCTGAATACACAACCAGAGTACTGAGTTAAGCATTAATGAATCGTAACTCTAATCCTTTTGCCACTGGGGCCACCTCCGGACAGCACCTGGATATCCCTCTAGCAAGAGATGATGTGGAATATTGTCCCTCAATCCATGTTTCCTAATCATTCAGAGGTCAACCATATCCACCTAGGGATACAGTTTGCCCAGTTTTGCCATCCTAGAATATGCCTGGAGCGGTGCCTCCCAACCAGTCTGTAAGCCAACCACTGTGCCACTACCGCCAGTATCCAATGTAGCCAGGTTTGTGTGCATGGGTGAATTGCTCAGCTCAGCCATGCTTTGACCTATGTTTCCCAACAAACCTGTATACCAACACATTGACATGCTAAGGACATTGTGCTGCAGTGCAACAGTTAGTCTATGGTCAGATTGGATGATATGGATGGAGGCATGGCCTAAGGTGGCCATGCAGGGCAAGTTGTAATCTCACCATCCTCAAGAAGCAGTTGGTTAGACACATGGTTGCTGTGGCTTGGCCATCCTAGGCTGTGCACTAGCCTACACCTGAGCACCCACCCCTTTGTTGTCAGCACCTGTCCACCCCCAAAATCTCTGGAATCAGGCAATGCTTCCTCATTTTGGATGCCAGATCTGCTAGAGCTGACTTGCCTTGTATTGGAGGTGCCTGTCATCTCTTGCTAAAAAGGGGGAGTTGGGAAGATGATTAACACCTGGGCAAGTGAACATTACCCAATCACAGTTTCTCCCTTTATAGTGAACTATATTGTAAATTTGGATATATTTATATAAATATATTCAAATATTAATGCTAATTTGTGCTATTCTTTCTTTGCTTTTTTGCACTATGTAAGCAATCCCAACAAGTCTCTATTTCTTAATCCTAGTATATATCATTAATAACTGGGAAAGTATCATATTTGGTTAGAAAAAGATGTAAAGATTTTTATTTCTTCCAAGGCATCAGTTGTGGCAAATGCTTTCCTTAACTGTTAGCTCCTTTGGTGAGAAATTAGTCAATTGCATGCTCCAGATTTCAGGAATATCTCCCACTGAAATAAGTTTATGCTCTTTTGTTTGCAAATGCTAATTAGATTAAGATGGATAAACCTTTGTCTTGCCTCCTGAATATTTAGCATGTTTGCACATTTTAGTAAAAACAATATTTTCCTTTCTCTGCACAATTGCTTGCAGTTGTAAATACATTTTACACAGCAAGGTACTCCTCCCCTAAATGCCTCTTTTACATGTATTTGCAATTTAATTACATTGTGGCCAGACTTCCCTTCTCTGATGTACATACAACTTCTTTGTTCATTTACTTCAAATTTACTCCATGAATAACTGGTAGTAAAGTATACAAGGTTATCTTGCTAAGGAAATAACATTATTGTCTCACTTCACACCCCACCCCACCCCCGTTTTCTCAGAATTCATCAGTGTATTTTAGGAAGTTTTGAATCTCCATGTGTAAACTATGCTGACATGCCATGCCTCCAAATTCAAGGAGCGTTTGGGTTCAGCATTATGGAAATAACACTGATACTTACTACAGTGGTACAGAAACTGGAATGAGAACTTGTAGAGCTACAGTAGCCTCATAGGTCTGAGTTTTGTAGTAAATTATTGCAGAAGGTCCCTTTTCCAAACAAAATGCCTAAAACTAAAGTTAACATGTCATTTTTTTCCATCTCATTTAAACTTGTGCTTCATTAACAAGGACTGAGCACTAAATCTGGTCCATGGACGGCATAAACGTTGCCTTTCTAATCAGTCTATGCCCTTCAGCTTTCTGCTTTTGCACATCAGTTTGCTCATTTGCAACCCTCTGCCCACAATCTGTTGTCTTCTGGATGCTCTGGCCTTATTTACTGTGGAGCAATGCTTTTGTTGGGCAAATATTACTTTCTCAATCCTCAATCTCAGGCGGCTATTATATCTGAAAAACAGGGCAAAAAAGATGCTCAAAAGCATTTTAGAAAGGGAAATATTCACATGCTTGTGCCTTAATCCACTTTTTGTTATTTATTTACTTGAATGTCAAGTCTTTACAATTGAAGAACAATTTAAGTCTCATTTCCGTTGACATGTTTAAGCAAATCGAGTCTGTTTTCAAAGCTGGGCATTCCCAAAGGATTAGAGGAATCTGCAGTTTCTGAGGATTAAAGGTCCCCAAATGGTACTATCTAAGATGAAAAGAAGTTTCACAATGAGATTTAGAAATAATCCTCACTTTTTGTGAATGGGAACACACAAGATTTTAAAGAGACAACCTATTGGAGCTTTCTCCCTTCCCTCCCCTTGCTGCTGGAGAGTCTGATCCCCACCCCATAAAGTTGGGGTATGATGCAAAAGAGAGGGGAGCAGGGTTCCCCCCCCCTGAATCCACATAAGCTATAAATGGGGACATAAAAAACAGAGTTCAATGTGGATTAAATTAATTTGGATTTAAAACGACTTTATCATGCAATGGAAATGCAGCCTTATGCTGTTATATCTGCCCTCCCCGTTTCTCCCCGGATATGGATATACTGTACTTGCTAAAGTCCATCTTTAATTTACAATTCTAAAGAAATGGGTTTTATTAGGTATGTTATTATCATGCTGACTGGCATGCGACTCTAAGTTGTTTCTAAGCCATGTCAAGAAGCATCTCAAAGGTGGTTTTTCTTAAACTGTGACCCTGGTCATACGAGTCCCAATTAGGTTGGCCTAGTAATGAATCCGAATTGAATTTGTACCAGTGTTGGTCAGATGTGGATTAATAGAAGCCGCCCCCTCTTTCAGCTTCATTGGTCACACATTTCTAACAGAGCTCTGCCTGGTTTTCCTCCATAAGAGCCCTTGGCGTTCCACCCCTTTTGCTCCATCACGTCTATCTCATTTCCGATTGGATGCCATTCATGTCACTCAAGGGAGGTGAGGGTGTGTGTTTGCAGTTCTTTTTAAAGCCTGTTCCCCCACCTTCACACACCCCTTCCTTTTTTATGTGCTTCTCCTTGCAATTTTTTTAAAATAATAAAAATAATTTTGTATAAAAACACTAGAGAGAGGAATCATACCCCTAAACTGAGGTGAGGAGGAAGTGCCTCATGAACTCTGCATGAGTTGATTGGCCAAAGGGGAGGTGCCTCCCAAACTCTGCATGTGCCGATTGGCCTGAGGTGGGCGCCACCCACCCAGCACACTTCAGCCTCCTTTAGGCTGGCCTGTCACCCACACAAGAGGAAGTGGAAAGCAGAATGTAATTATATGTGGGCCCCAGTCCCTGTCATTCCTGTATAAAGAGGACTGCATTTTAGGTTGGACTAAGGGCTGTAATCTGGCTTATTTGTATTAGCTTAAAATCGTCTGAATCACATGTCCTGTGGGACAACTTAGGTCGTTCTAAAACTCACGTGTGACCAGGCCCTATGTGAATGCAGCCTTAAGCATGTGGCCCTTGTGTTCCCAACCCTCCTCTAATCCATCTTTTCCAGCAGAGAATATTTAGGAGCAGAGAGACGGGCAGACTGGTGTGTGAACAATTCCACCTTGAAACTTTCTCTAAGCCACTTCAGAAGGGTTTTTTTGCTGTGTGATTATCGCCTTAGTGACAGCTTAAAGATGGTATGGATGGGTGGATAGCACTCCTCTTACTTTCCAAGGAGAAATACTGGAAGCAATACTTGCTTTGCTGCCTTCCATTATAAATGGCAATTTATCCCTACACCGAAGGGATACATGTACACTGATCCAAATTGCAAAAGGAGTGTTAGAAATATTATGCATCACTTCTGGCATCTAAGGGAGCTGCTTCTCATTCCTTTAAAATAATTGATGCTATTGCCAGAAGGATTTCAGATAGTTGATCCATTTCATGTTGTCGATGCCACTAATGAAGTCTAGTTATAGTTAAATATGTTTTATATTTAACTATTATATATTTTATCTTTTTATTGTTGTGACCCATCCTGGTGAAAGGATATAAATTCTTAAATAAATAAAATAAAACAAATAAAACCTAAAAATAACACAATGAATATAAGGAAGGTGCCAAGCATTTGGGACTTTGGAAATGTTTTTGCTGAGAGTGATATTGAATGGAATTTTTCTTTCATTTTGGTTGATTTTATTTTTATATATGCACACACACATACACACACAGGCCTTGTAATTCTCACATTCCATGTTCATTTTATTGAAAATGTAGTATTTGCACACATGCATAGAGATCCACACACTCATATGTATTAATTTCTGTTGCACTAATCTGGCAGAGTAAAAAATAACAATTTTCTTCAACTGCCTTGGCTTGCCTGCACTAAAGAACTGATCAAACTTGAAAAGCACCTTTTACAAAGAATGCTTATGAATCGCTGAAAGGCATTTATCTGGTTGCATTTTAAACAGATTGATATGATGAAACTATAGGGCTATTAGAATATGTCCTTATTGACTACTACTTACGTTCAAATATTAGAGATATTAATATATTCCACTTATTAAACAAGTCTTAATTACTGTCAAAGCAAAGCTATCTATCCTACTTCTTTTCATGGAGCAATTTATCACGCAAAAAAGTAGCTCGTTTCTCAAGATATATAAAGCCCACATTGTTCAACTCAAGATGGTATGTGTGGGGGATGAGTTAACGTAAATCAATCTTTGGGGTGTTTTTCCACTGACACTAGAAGTACCCATTTAGTACTCATTAATGGGTACTAAATGGCATTTTTGTACCCATTAATGGGTACTTCTAGTGACAGTGGAAAAACACCCTTGAATACCACTGCTGTTTTTAGAATTATGCTTTATTTTGTTTTTCAGTCCCATTGCTTTGCAGTTTTGCATCAGTCTTGTGTTTTACTAATAAGATTTTTATATTTTCTTATAATTAGTAAATTTACTTCTTTAATAGTTGAAGTTCCAAATAAACCCTATATTCTACATTCTTTTCTACATTCTTTTCACTGGTTTTCATTGCCCTAGAATCTGATTAGAACAGTTTTTGTTTACATATTTTGTTGTAGAGCCAGTATTGTCTCCTCTCCATCAGAACAGAAAGTAGGAATCTGCAGGAGAACATATAAGATTTACCTCCTGCTTTGTTTCTGTTTCAGGAGTATTTCTGGATCAATGAAGGCAGAAACAGCAGCATTGGTTACAAACCAATGCTTTTAACACTGCTTTGCATTTTTATTCTGTAAGCTTTTTTGAAAATTTCTACTCCTAAGATACTCCTCTTTATGAATAAATAAGGAGCTATAGTATATAAATAATGTTACTTTTACAAAGGTTTTGTGTGCAATCTGTTGGGCTGTGATCCCACTTGACTTTTTAAAGCCAGAATTAACATAAATCAAATGCGAACGCGCATTCTACCGATTCCAATTTTTAATTTTAAATCACAGTCAACCCCAATTCTGCTGTTCCCACATGAAACGCTCCAAAAACACATTGGGAAAAGCACATCTTTTCCTCCTTGCCCTTTGCCAGTCAGGGCGCCCACTTCTCTCTCCTGATTGGGTTTGCTAACATGATGACAAGGCCAAGGGTGCGGAATTCCAGCCTCTTTTGCATAACTGTGTAATTTTAGACTAGCAATTCCCCCACAACCACGTGGATCACTTCCACAAAGCTTCAGTGTTACGAAAAATCACCTCCGTAAGCCTCTCTCACCTTAAGACATCTCTTCAAAAGGTAATTGTGGCACCTCTCACCAGTCACCACGTGTCTGCAAAGAAGTCAGTGCCTCAGGTTATTAAAGACCTAGACAAGATCCATGAAACTTCAGCTTTTAACTTGATTTTCAGCAGCTGAATTCACTAGCAATAAAATAGATTTGGTGCAGGTATACTTGAAATTACTGTAGTTCAGTATTCCCTAACCTATTCTAATAAGAAAAGTAGATTTGTCCAAAGTTCACTGAAATGATTAAGTATTGTCATGTGGGGCTGAGGTTTTATTTAAAGTGCTTTTGTAAGCCATTGATTTAGAAAACCACAGTTCCTATCATTTCACTTTAAAGCTATCCTTGTTTAAGACCAGAAAAACCCTGTTCCCAGCACTGGCGTTTCCCATACTTATGCTTTATAAAAACAGTTCTTGATTAGGTTTGGTTCCCTACTAAGCTTCTTACCCATGCGTTTTTTTTAATATGTGGCAGATGCCAGCACAGACAAAGTCTTAGGATGATTAAAGCTGACATAGCAGACAATCTCATCTTTAGCACCCCAGAGTTCTATGCAGCTACATTCTCAGGTATGCTTTAATTCCTGTCATTACCAATTGATGTTGAAGGCTCAGAATTGTTAAGCACCTGTAAGAATTAGTCTGTAGTCTGTGTCAGGACAATTTTCCTGTCCATGTTGGAATCTGAACTCTTGACTATCGCAGTTGTTTATTTTTTTTTAAAGTCAGGATCAATCGTTGTTATCTTCATCATTTATTTATTTATTAATATTGCCGTCACATAACCAGAAGAATCCTCAAGGTGGTTTACAATAAGCAATGTGTATAATATACTATATGCAAGCATAAAATTACAATTTTAATATACTTTTAAAATTACAGTGTTGTTGCTTTTGGGTAACACCACAATGTAATATACAACAAGAAGACATTAATAGGGTGCTGGTATCTCCTACACTCTTGTCCTTTAAGGCTTTCTCTAGGGGACAGGAGTTGATCCACTAATTTCTAAAACAAAATTCAATAACAGGAAGTTTAGAAACAAAGCTGGGAGTTATGAAAAATGACAGTGCCGCTGAGGGACAGAAATGCATTTTTAATATGCAATTAAGAGTTCCACAGTTTGTTTACAGTGCACCAGAATTGTAATTTGTTTCTATAGATAACCATCCAGATTTAACTGCTATTAAAAAAACAAAAAAACAAATCAGGATTGGATTTCCCAGAATAGCATTGCAAGGGGCTTTTTGAATGTTAGGGCTATCAATGGTTGTACCCATCCTCATAATAGATCAGCTTATTCTTGTTATTCTTGAATAAAAATAGTTAAAGATCAAAAGGAAGCCATGGGTTTAATAAACTGTCACTTGAGCTGGGAATGCCATTCAGCCAATGTATCTCATGGGCTGTGGTCACACTTAAGATTTAATGCAGCTTCAGCCCACTTTCAGAGTGAAAGAATATATCAGCAAAGTGACAAGTTTTTTTTCTTTCAGTGTTAAATAGAAGATTCACCTTTGGGATAGACAATGAGTCGTTTTGCCGATGTGTTCTCTCACTCTGAAAGTGGACTGAAGCTGGATTAAACCTTAGGTGTGACCACAGCCGTGATGAATTGAATCCCCCTCCTGTGGACAATACTGATAAACTGGGAGAATGGTCAAAATGCAAATTGAAGGGGTCTTACTGGGGTGACACTGGAGTTTGGGGGGATCTATAGGTCTTCAGCCAACCATTTCACAAAGGGAAAGGAGAGCTGAAGATGGGATAATTTCTTGCTTGCTTTGTAGGCAGAGCTTATGAGATCACACCCAGAAGAGCCTGGATCAGTGATGGCGAACCTATGACACACGTGCCAAAGGTGACACGCCAAGCCCTTTTGGGTGACACACATGGTCACCCTGGCACCTGGGCATGTTGTTACCATTTGGTATCCTGTAGGCCACAGGCTGCTTCTGGCTTGCGGCCTACAAGATACCGGGAGTACAGAGGCATTGCTGGGCTTGGCATAGGAGGCACAATGGAGTCATGTCATCTCGCCACCAGCTCACGCACAGTGCATCTGGGCTCCTGGCAGCTAGAAGACTCAAGACCTGTGCGTGGCAGTGATGGCTTTACTCACAATTCCCCCCCCCCCATATACTTTTGTGAGACCTTATTTCCAGTGTTTAATAATATTAAAACCAATGAAAGAAACTGACTGACAGATGAAGTTAGGTAGGCTTGCTTGGTCTTGAAATACCAACTCTCAATTGAAGATTTAGCAAATGAAATCAGCAACAAAAGTCACTAATGTAAGGGATTATTTGTTTTTGATTTCAATAAATACATACTGTATATCAAAAATATAACTTTTTTGCTAGAGCTACAAATATCACAAAATTATGGGTATTTCTAGATGTGACACAGCACCCAAGTTAAGCTAGGTTTTTTTTTTTTTTTTGGTGTGTGTGTGTGTGCAAATTTTGACACACTGAGCTCAAAAGGTTTGCCATCACTGGCCTGGATTATTGCGAGGAGACATCTTATAGGAGCCTTCCAAAGGAGGTGGTAGAAAAGGGCAGCTGCTGCGAGACTGAGAGAAGTGAAGGACTTGTAGTTACGCTGTGCCAGTAGGCTGCTGTGTGCACTGTGAGAGCAGACGAGGGCATTTCTCAGTGGCAGGAAGTCAAGCTGTGCTGAACATTCTAAACATGCTATTTGTCCATGGTGTTATCTGATGCTGCGGACAGGAAACCCACACTTACATTCTGAGCTACAGCTCTACTGTTCCTGGTTAGATGTGGTCATGGTCACCATTAAAGACTATGCGCATAACTTGTGGTTTGTTTGTTTGTTTTCCTCTCCTATTAAATACATATACAATTCTGTCAAATATTGTATTTATGTATTATTTAAAATTTCTTTGCATATTATTGTAATATAATAACTTTAAAAACCAAAGCCTATCAAAAGCTTACAGAATATGCACATTATAATTCCAGTTTTAGGATTACAACTGAAATGGCAGGGCAGAAGGGGATAAAAGAGGAAAAGCTCTGGCATCATGACTGACACACGGACAAACTGAATTAAAAAATGTTTACAAGAAGTAAAGAGATACAAGTTCTAAGGTGGGATGTACATGGAACCTTAAGGTCTCCGTGGGGTTGCTTTGAAGGTGTGCTGATCACACATCTGGGTGGCCAAATAATCCTCCTAAGATGCAGAATCCAGAAGACCCTGCACTCTGTGAGCACATGCTGCACCCTTAGCTCTCCATATAGCACTAGGAAGGTCAACAACTGCAGAGACCTCTGACGGCACTCTGCAGTGATATACCAGACAGTGTGGTCCAGACCACCTTCTTCAGCAAGCACAAGAAAAAGGCCAACTTCTGTGACTACTTGCTGTACTTTCTGAAAGGACCTTGGCTGCAAACATTGAACTGGGCAATAGAAGTGTTCCCCTCACTTGAATCTGTGGTAGGTATGCAAACAGCATGCTGCCACTACTGTGGGCAATGAGAGGACTTTCCCCTAAGATAAGAGAGATCTGTGCTCTGAGTGCATGTTCTGTCCTTGTGTGGAACCTGACTAAACTTCACTGGGAGCCCTGGGTCTGCTTTGGAGCAAAGAACTTTGGTGTTTTTCCCAGCTGCTTCTGCTTTGTGGGCTTTGAGACATGCTATGGAGGCCATTCTCCAGGGGATATTCCAGGAACGGGGGACATGGTGCTGCAGAATGTGCAAACAGCCACCTGCATAACGATGCCTCATCTTAGCTTATTTCTGGAAGCTTTGTTTTTCCAAACTGTAGCAAATTCCCAGAACCCAGGAAGATGATGCTGGGCTGTGCATGCTATATGGCCTGTTCAAGCACTTATACGGTAGCAGGTTGGAGTGGAACACAGGCCAGAAACATTTGGTTTTCATATCCTAAATACCTAGAAGGCCGATTTTACTGCATGGAGAGTAATATTAACAATGGCAAGAAAGGGGAAATAGAATTTGACAAAGATCCCCATCTCCAGTTTAACGTATTTATGAAAACAGACCTTGAAAAGACAGTAAAAGGAAATGATTTACTTGTATCCATTTCTCTGCTTATTAGTTTGTCAATTCTAGAATGGCTTTCTCATTGAAATACTCTATTAGAGAGGAGAGATGCTCCCCCACTGATATAAAATAGTGCCTCTTTGTGACTCGGTACAAAGTATCTTCTTTCAACACAATGGTGGCTGGTGGATTGAGATATGACTGAGAGGCAAGGGATAAAAATGGAGTGGGCTTTCTACACAGCTGCTTAGGCAGGATCAAAAGGGGGGGGGCTGCAGGCTTCCTTTCCTCATGTTAATACAGAATACAGGAGGTTCCACCCACCACTGGTATGCTCTGTCCACCTAGGATGGATCATAAGACAGATTAAGGGCCCCTTGATCTGGATCACCAATTGCCATGCCTTGGGCCCTCTCTCACTCCTTGGATGGTGAGGTCCCCACCCATGCCAGCCAAAATGAGGGAGGCGTGCCTCAGTATTCTGTCCCCCCAGAAGCGGAGGACTCAGGTTCAGACTCAGATGCTGCACCTCACCCAGAGCAGAGTTCTTTCCGGAGACGAGAACACCTGCAGTGCTCAGTGCGCCTACATGCCAAACAGTTGTGTCGGCACAGGCATGACTCTCTGATTCCTACCTTAAAAAACACCCAATCAGCAATCTCCAAATCTTCTTTGCAACCCCCAACTCTTGTGAACTCTGATTCCTGACTCTTGACTGACTTCCCAACTTACGACAACTCTCTGGTAACCAGATTCTTGGCCTGTTTGACTACCCATCCTCTATATCCTCAAGGACTCTGGAAATTGACGTAGCTTCCTTCTGTCCACATGCATGTGCTTGCTGCTGCTGCCTGCTCCAGACATGACACCAATAGACCTTGATATTAGCCTAGTGTGGAACATGGAGGCAGAATAGAAGGCACCCTCCATGTTCCCAACTACCAGAGACCCATTGCAGTGGTGCACCAAAGCGTGGCACCAAAATGGGGGTTCCCCCTGGTTCTGACACTAAGAACATTCATTCCTAGTCCTTTGTATTCCTCAGGCCCAGTACAGGAGCTGGTCCAGACCAGTTCTGTTATGCAGATGGATGAAAATTTGTCAATCTAGGGGCTGCCACTGCTCACGTATTCATGGCCAGGGCTGCTCTCTTAGCTCAAAGAGCAGGATAGGGTCTAATGTGGCAAAGCCAGGCAAACTGTCATCACTTCTTGGCATGCTGAGAAGGCCCTCGTGTGTGTATATGTGTGTGTCAGTTAGCTGCTCTGCACCCGTTGAGCTCTGTACCCTATATGGCCACACTGCTTACAATGCCCCCAAACCAGCCTGTTCGTGGTAACTCAAGCTGTGATCCTTTATAACATCTATCCATTATTCTGCAGTTATTTTCCAAGCATCCCTTCTAATCATGAAGACTAGAAGCCTCCTGTTCCTGATTGCATCTTTGATATTGTGCTGCAATAAAGAATGCACATAAATCCTCATCACAACATCTTTGTGGAACAGCACTATACTGTGATGCTTCGGTTTCCTGTTCCCTGAAGTGTTAAAGTGTAAGGGATTCTATTTTAGCAAGACATATCTTGATAGGGTGCTTTTATACATCAAGCCATAAAGGCTGCTCCCTTGGATTCTAGTCATTAATATTTGTGGTTTCTGTTATGTATAAAGCAAAGGCTAATATCTGATGCATCACTCTGCCTGTTATAAAAGCGATCCCATCAAAATGTCTCATGAAGAATGGCATATAGTGGTGATTCTATTCTACTTAATGTAATCTCCCCCCTTTGCAGTGCTGTTAATTGAATTGAATTTGTCAGCTCACATAGTCTTGAAAAAGTGAGGAACTCAAACACGTTAATCAGAAAGGTCTGCAATGGTAATTTATCAACTTCTCATCACGCCACTGCCTACAACCACTGTTGCAACTGATAGTCTGGGGAAAGGCGGTTTTGGTTTACAGCATCATTTAAAACTTCCGTACCTTGTCAAATCATGCCGACAAAATGTCTACAAAATAATACAGAGAAGTTGGAAGGTAAGATTTGCAGCTTAGTGAGCCTGTTCGTTTTCATGACAGATAATTTAACTGTTCCAGTTTATCCTAGCCTGATATTTTTCAAGCATGTTTTCAATTTAAATTACAGAAGAAGGTGAAATTTGTATATGCAACTGAGATACAAAAGGAAGCACTAAGGCCCCGTCTACATGCAATAAAAAGCCCGTTAAAAAGCTTCTTTTGCCACGCAGCGTCTCCTTGCATGGCTTTTCTCCAGGCTTCCAACAACACAAAGGCGGAAAATTCACAGAAGAAAGACCCCCCCCTTTAAACAAGACTACCAGCGCACTTTTGGGAAGCCACGGGTTCTTCTAGTAGCATTGAGCATGGAGACACTCCTGGTGAATTGGGAGCAGGGATTGCTGGCTGTGGTCCCATCTTTCCTCTTTTTTTCAGCCTTCTCCCTCGTTTTCTCTCCAAATAAAATAATCTCTCTCTCATTCTCTCTTTTTGCCTCTCATCCACAGCCAGTATTCAAGATCTATACTGAATTGCTTCCGCCCTGGCTGCATCCGCTGCCGCCCGTCTGCCTTGGCGGCAGGGAAGCCATTTCCGCGGACAGAGATCTTGTGGAAGCAATTCATTATGTTATTCACAAGATCTCTGAAAAAAGCACCCTGGCTCTGCCGCCGCTGCCGCCTGCACACACAGTCTTAAACATTCACACATCTCCCAGAACTGCAACAGCTTTCCTTCCTTTCCCTTTCTAAACGTCAGAACTTTTAAAGAGCCAGAATTGTACTGAATTGCAACATTGTTATAAGGTGTGAAGTGGGTGGATTGCTACTTTGAAACCGGAGCTGTACAGGGTGGATTTTTATAGTGAAATCACTATCTTTGGAAGCAAGCTCTGGATCCCAAAGTGATAAATGTTTGGGATCCAGAGGGAGTCGGACAGAGAACTTGTGAATACCGACCTATCAACCAGAGAGGGGGCGGGGAGAAAAAGATGCGGGCAAAGAAAGAAAGCTTCCATGGGGACGGAAGGTGCGTTTTAAATGTGCGTTTTACTGGGCCTCATGGAGATGCTTATTTCGAAATTGAACGTGCATTTTTAAAGTCTGCTGCAATAGAGGGACAATAGAGAGACAAAAAAATACTTATGGGGACATACCCTAAGTCATTTTATGGGCTTCTAAATAACAATACTATGCTGTGTCTCAACCTAGATTCTGAGGGCACCAAAAAAAGTACCCACTGCTGCCCTGTTTCCATTGGTGCCAGCAGTGGGCATCATTAAAGTGATCGTGTGCACTGTTTTATGGCTCAATTGCTCCCACAGGCACCTCCAAAACCGGGCAGTTTCTTCCCACCCTGCATGGAGGCATGCTGGAAAATGGTACCTCCTAACCCCAAAGTGAACCCCAAACAGAGTTACCCCTTCTTGAAGTGGAGACAGACCCTATGTTTTTTATGACAGATAAAAAATGAGTAAGCTGGTCACATAACTGGTACATTGCTATTCCTTTCTGTGAAGGCTAATTCTAAGAGAAATTGCCTCACTTTTCTCAATGAGGCCCTTTGACATGTGTACTGAGAGCTACTAATCTGAGACACACATTGTGGAATAAAGATAAATGGGTAGGTGGTGTTTCAGCATCATAGTTAACTGGTATGATCTTTATGGCCATTCTACTAGAAAGAGACACCTTCGTCTAACACGTCTCTTACAAATATACCAGGAACGTCTCATAGTTTGCCAGTGCAGAAAGGGCCATTGACATGGACTGCAGCACTGGCTTCATCAGTGGAGTTACTTCTAGTGCTATGTTCACATGTAGAATTTTTTTAAAAAAAAAAATCTCAAAAGAGCCTTAGAGACAGTGTGTGGCACATGTGCTCTCGACACCTCCCCAATCCTCCTTCCCTAGCCTAGAATGTTCATGAGAGTGGGAGAGGGGCAGACTGGCACGTCAAAGATCCCACCTGTGTCACCTCAGAAGTGCCTCCTCCTCCCCCCCTCCTCCCTGTGTGCACAGAGTTCTTGGGAACACTTGCATTATTATGGCCTGTATCAACAACATATCTCATCCATCTCAGCTAGCTTCTCCCTGTCTTACAATATCCAAAGGTCATTTTTAAATGGCCACCTAACTTGAAGATTTCTTTTTTGTTTTGGAAACTTTGCATTGAAAATTCTGGCCCTTAATGGAGGCAATTTGCATTTAGCCAGCACCTAGTTATGTGCCGGCCAAGTTTCAAATGGTTTGCATCCATAACTTCCCTTCCCTGGCACGTTTTCCAGGGAAGTCAAAAAGCAAAAAGGCCCTTAATGGTGTTCATCCAACTTTCCATGGAAATGCGAGCTGTGGCCAGTCCTCTGGAGTTGCCAGCATGATAATGATGTTTTCACCATATCTGTTGGGTAGTTTGATGCAGTTTCTCATCAAGGGGTTTCTGTGCCCTGGACTATCTTCTGTCAGCTACATATGATAAATGAGGGAGCTTCTGCACTTATCTGAGATCTGTTCTGTACATCACTGGTGTGGTATAAGGAAGGGCCTCTGGAGCTCCATTGGCTATTCCTGGATGTCAGAACCTTCAGAGCTGTCACCAAAACTGTTATGGTGACAGCTCTGGGCCGTACACTCCACCCTGGGCCAAAACAGCTAACAAAATGCAGGTGGCCTCGCCCCAGTTTAGGGAAGAATTTGTCCACACATGGGATTGATTATTTGATCTGCCTGCCGGCCTGCTTTTATGTATTTTATTTTATGTTATATGTTATCTATGTCTTGAGTATTTGCTTTACAAACCAGTAACCCTGAAGTCACTTCAAGCAGTTTTAGATTGCCTCCTTTACCCAGTGTAGATGCACAGTGGGGAAGAGTGACTGTGTACGGTGTTTTCCTGGGTTTCTTTCTGGAGCCCTGAAAATATTCAATGTCCAGCCATACTTCCAGTGGATAATAAAGAGACCCAGACTAGAAACCCTGCTCTGTTTCCAGTAGTGATTAGGGAGGCTCTGGAGGCATGTCGACCTGAGCTGTGTTTTCCTACAGCCACTTCTGCCTCGACAGTTCCCAGGGTGTTTGTCCCAGTAGTCAGACCTTTTTTTTTTCTTTGGCCATCTGGATGAAACCAAATACAGGTTATTTCTTCTAATATTACTTACATTGTTTCAACCCCTGCCTGGTGGTAGTGGGGAATATTACAGAAACCAGTTCTTGGGGTGACTTGGAGCTGTTCTCTCATCCCTAAGAGGATTCAATGCAAGTGTATGTGTTCCAAGTACCAGCTTTCACACTTTCAATAATGTATATACAATGATAACCGCATTATCTTGGAGACAATTTTTCCATATTACTTATGTATACCTATTTGCTTCTTGGATCATATGAGATCCCATTAGTATTCTGTAGCTACCTAGAATTAGTGTCATTAAAATGCAGTACATCAGAGCACATCCAATAAAACCCACCTCTAAGAAATAAATAAAAAGTTCTACAATAATGTTCATCTCAGTAGCATGGCTTGCAATCAGACTCAAGAAGCGGAAGCAAGGAAACTGATGAATTCTTCATGAGTGTTATGCACTCCAGTCTACAAGTATTTGCGCCTTAAGAAATGTATTAGTCTTTTAAGTTGCCAGAAGACTCTTTGCACAAGTGCAGATTCTTATCTTTAATGTGGTATTAATACAACTATGAAGGAAGGAAGGAGTCTTAGGCTATATCTGCTGCTGTGGGGATGGATGGAGTTCATGGAGACACCTCTTGCCTTGTGCAGGGGGACTTTGGGCCCTGGAATATTCTTTGTTGCAGAAAAAACCCTCTTGGAGTGAGGTTTCCACTCACAAAGCAGAAGGGTTGTTCCATGAAGAGTGTGGATCTGGTGGTAGTGTTGCAGTGTGGGAAGTATTGATTGGTTAACTCTGCTTTAGATCTCTCTCCTCTCTCTCTCTCTCTTCAGAAGAAAGATGGACTCTAGACACCTCTAGACATGTCTAGCAATTGTAAATAAGTTGTCAACTTCACAAGTTGGATAAGTAAAGTTATGCTGAACAAAAAAAGGTGTGTGCATCCAGTCTGTTTCCTCAACTGAAACTCCAGAAGTAGGCAATGGCAAACTACTTCTGTATCTCTGCCAAGAAAAC
>MTQE01001141.1:13689259-13699599 GCA_014337955.1 Aspidoscelis marmoratus
AGAAGTAGGCAATGGCAAACTACTTCTGTATCTCTGCCAAGAAAACTGCAAAGAGATGCCAACAGAGGCAACCAGGAATTGGACATGACTTGGTAGTATTTAATGACAATAAACAAAGCCATATATAAGGGTGGAGTGTACATAAGACCACATACATGTCCGGGAAAGCTGCCAGCACACTCACACAAACACTGAGCTGATAAGAACGACTCACTTGTCAAGGCAGTTTATTCAGCAGCAGAGCAACATAGTCCAGAGAGCAAAGGTCAATAAACAGTCTGAGTCCAGGGTTCCAGAGAGCAACGCCACGGTCCGGTCCGGAGTCACAATAACCAGGTATTCCAGGTCAGATAGAGCAGCTTTCCCAAAAGGAGAACCAATAGCTTCTGACAAAGGGCTTGGGCGTCTGCCCTGTGTTTTAACTTTGCAGATTCAGTTCACAGGTGCAGGTGATCAGCCTGTCTCTGGGCAAGCCTTTTGGATCTTCTTAACCCTTGCTTCTCTGCTCTCCTTTGCTTAAAGCTGGGGATCTCTAGGCTCTGTTGTTCCATGTCTCCCCCATCCTGTACTTCTGCTGTGGCCAGGCCGGGCTGTTGAACCCCAGGCTCCAATGGGGCTGGGGGGTCAGAGCTGGGTCCTGGCATCACCTCAGGTTCCTCCTGTACCTGAGGAGGTGAGTCCTCCTCATCCTCTGAGTCCTCTACCTGGCTGACCATGACAATACAAGGAATTTGCATTGTATGCTCCCAGCATCCCCTAGTTAGGGGTAATAGCGGATAAGGCAATAGAGTTTTTCATACTTAACTTCAATGAGATACCATCCCATTGAAGTTAAATTCAGGGATGGGGCCGGCGTTTGCACTGCAAGCACCAGCACCTTCCCCAACTTACATTGTGGCTCTCACAATGCAGATAGTCTATCCCAAACCACCCATATCACCATAGCAATGTCCACTGAAGTTTCTGGTGCACACTGGGCTGTTGCTATGGTTATCATGACATGGCAAGCATGTGCACAGCTGCAGCCACCTCACTATTTGGGTTTGATTCTGCACTCCTCCATGAAGCCAGCTGGGTGACCTTGGGCTAGTCACAGCTCTCTTTGGAGCTCTCACAGCCCACCCAACTCATAGGGGGTCTGCTGTGGGGAGAAGAACAGTAGGTTTGTCAGCTGCTTTGAGTCCCTTTAAATGGGTGAGAAAAGCAGGGTAGAAAAACCAACTCTTCTTCCTTCTTCCTCTATCCCTACACAGCATTCATAACAGTCACAAATGTGACTGCTGCACCTGGGAATTCATGGGGAGCATACTAGATGATCCCACATGAAGCTGTGGAACAGCTTTGGAGGATCAGGAACATTCCTGCTCACTCTGAGATAGAGGCAGCACCATGGAGTGTGTATGGAACATCCCAGAGCATGTGGGAGCATTCCCAACCAATAAGTGCAAAATGGTCAAGAGTTCCATCATATTGGGAGTTCATTATGTGACATCCTGACATTTTCCAAGACAGCACTTCTGAATCTGCATACAATTGACTTTTTCACCTTGACTCATGGGGCCTATTTGCACTACGGCCAGTACTGCATGATTAGTGAACTTCAGGTCAAGAGAATTTGCACTTGAGGAGGCTACTACAGACTCCAAGCATGTTCTGCCTCAACAGAAGTTCACTAAAGCAATGTTTACTAGGAATTTACCTGGAGTGTCCAGGCGGTGTGACCATCTGCATTGCACATGCACAGAGTGTCAGCATTGTCATGGCAACTGCGCAGATGCACAAGCAATCACAGAGGGTGCTGCAGTGAAAATGGCGGCACTCAGAGGAGGATCAGCCCGGTAATCAAGTCAGGTAAGTATTTGACCTCCGGGTGGAGGGAGGGCAAAATGAAGCTCCAAAGCAGAGGTGCTGTACAGTAGAATGGGCCCCAATGAATAAGCAACAGGGTCCTCTCAGGTGGACTGTTCTGCCTCGGAAGTAACTCTTTAGACTTGCTCACTATTTTTACTTGGCAGTAGTGGTCAGCAGGCGACTTGGATAATATAATCAACTCTTTATTAACTTCTTAAAATAAAGAACAACAAGAACTAGCAAGAATGTATCTTAGCCTCTCCTGTGAAAGGAGAATTAACTCTTCTTAGGTTTAACAAAAGCCCTGTCCCCATGGAATTTAAAGTGTGCCAGGACACTCCTTTTGCCTCTGAGCGTCCCCATTCCGGGCTTTACAAGGCGCTTAGGGAGCTTAGCAAAGTGAGACACCCGCGATAAAATACGTGCACTTTAAAGAAGAGTTTCAGCGCTCTTTCGGCGATTCGCGGGTTTTGCTCACTATATCTGCCTTGAGGACGCTCTGTGGCAAAAGGGGCGGGGATTGCTTGCCTGCACACACAGCCAAAAAGCATTCACACATCTGAGAAATGCAGCAGGTTCGCTTCCTTTCCTTTGTAAAAAGAGCCAGAATTGCTCAGAATTGCAACGTTGTTATCAGTGATCGGTGAAAGCCTTAAAAGAGAATGAGCGAAGGATCGTGCTCCCGATCCTCCAGCCGCTGACTTTACCGGGGCAGAAAATCCTTTTCTAACAGAGAACAAAGTGAAAGTAACTGCTGAAAGTGAATGAAATTGACAGAATGAGCGCTCATCTGCTTTGCTGGGGGGGGGGAGCAGTTTCAAGAGACGGAGATCTGGCTATGTTTCCTTTTAACAAGAGAGGGGGTGGGGGGGGGGAAATGCCTGGAAAGAGAAAACTGCTACCACGGGGACGGAAAGTCCGTTTAGATCGTGGCTGCCACGGGGACGCTTATTCTGGAAGTGGAGGGGACTTTTAAAGTCAGCTATAACAGAGTGACTGCAGAGGAATCCGAGAGGGGCTAATAAGTCTTTTGGGGATTCAGCCAAAGCAAGTTTACTGAAGTAAAGGCAGCAGTCTTTTTATTTTATTCTGGGCTTCTGGAGCCCTGCTCTTAAAACTAGCACACAATTCTATCCATACCCCCAATGCACAAAATGAACTTGGCTCTCCAGCTCAATAGGGGCAGCACATGGACCAAGACTAGAACCAGCACAAACTGCCAAAATAAACCAACACCAAGCTCAGCATAAAAAACCAAACAGACTGGCTCAATGTCACTGAAATGTCTCTCCTTCAAAGCATTTCTTTGCTGCCCTTTTAGACATGCTGGTTCTCCCTATTTCATAAAAATGAGGCCAAAGTCAGCCAGCTGCCTCAAATGGGTGGGTGCCTTCCAGATGTTATAGAATGCAGCAGTCGTAAGCCCCAGCCGTTGCTCATCCTACCTGAGGGTTATCCAACATCTGGAGGACATTAGCATAAGAAAAGCTTCAGTAAACAAAGAGGCATGCAAAAACATTTGGTGGGTCTTGTGTAGCTCCAGCTACAGAGTTAGCATGCATTGCCCTTGCCAGCGGTTTGGTTTCAGGGAGGTTCCAGCTGTTTATATGAAACTAATCCCTGACTACACTGCTGGAGTCCTGAGGAGAGCAAGGGGGCTTCCTGCTCTTCTCTGATTGCTCAGAATGGTCCCTTCTGCAGTTTTTACTGGCTTTGGGGGCAGCAAAAGAATTTTTCATTGCATCGCTTTTCATAAATTATGATAATTTCTATAGACATTTTTGGTAAAGAGAGATGGAACACATTTGTGGGAAAAGGTATTTTATTAGTATGTTTTAAAATGAAACTTGTCTTAAACTCCAGTGTTCCACTTCAGATTTGCCTATCGGAAAACTGATTTGCAATTTAACGTTCCCGTTTTGCTCCTGATGTACAATTTGTGCTGGAAAAGACTTCTTCTGGCACATGGTTTCACCCACCCACTTGTACATTTTGAAAACTTTCTGGCTATGTCCTGTCCTCTGTTAGCAATGTAAATGACTCATTGCAGTGAGATTTTCAAACTGTCCGAGACAACATTCGGTTTCAGTAGAGTTTTAAATAAAAACTATTGTGGAATACAGAAACTGAGTGGCTGCTTCCAAACACTGAGGGGAAAGGGGGGCATCTTGTTGAGATTCCACAGTTGCCTCCCCCCATCCCTGCTAGATGGTCCCAGCCCTTACCTGATCTGGCTCTTGCTCCTGCAATGCGCACAATGTCAAAAATACATGTAGGGTGCGTTCCCACTTGATCTATTCTGGTCCAAGTTGGACCAAATTGTGGTGCCGGTTGCAGGAACAGCACCGAGTGCGCATTTCAGTGTTCCCATTTGACTTGCCGGTAAACCAGACCTGCATCAGATCAGCAGCTTGTGTGGGGAAGGGTTTGACCTTAAAATGGCATGACAGTTGTGTGTGTGTGTGTGTGTGTGTTGCAGGATAAAACTCAACATCCAGAATGAATCAAGCTGTTCCCCCCTCCCCCTTCTGCTTGTGCTGCAAAAAAGAGTACATAGGACACATGCCCTTGGCTGCAACACCTATGACATTCTCCCCTGGTGCAAATGCCAATGCACAAGCACTTAGTGGTGCCACGAAGAGAGTGCCCTGGCGCAGCCGCCTGCCTCCAGCTATCTCCAACCATGGTAGAGGACACATGGCCATGCATAGCCCTTCCTTCCATGTTAGTGAATCCTGAAGTTTATGTATAGTATGAAGAAATATTTATTTTTATCTTGACTTAATGGTAATATTTAAGGAAAGGGTGAGCAAACAAGAAACTCCTGAGTTTCTTTGCCCACACCGTTCATAATTTTATAGAACTCAGTCATGAACCCTTTTAGTTCTCCTGCTCTTTTATAAACTGAAAAGTCATCTAAGGACCTGTGAGCCCTTTAAGCACTGCAGACATTCTCTTTCCAGACTTTTCTGTTAATTTATTTTTGCATTTAGAGCCCTCTTTTCTAACAGTAAGCTAAAGACAAGAAAGATTATTCCCCTCCCATCCCTTTTATCCTCACAGCAACTCTGTGATGACTGGTCCAAGGTGAAACCCCACAAGGTCATAGGTACTTGAACCCTGGCCCCCCAAGTCTTAATTCAATACTCTATTCACTTTCTGCACTGGTAATCTTTCTAAAAGTCTACTCACAAGACTCCCTTCAGACATTTCCCATCATGCGCCATAGGGCCCAGGCCACAGTGTTGCATTCTCACTCACCTTCCCTCCTCCATTCCATTCTTCCCTGAAGCAGAGAGTCTGTCTGCAGCACAAACTTGGCCTTCTCACCATTTTAGAATCCAGATGGTTCAGTATCTTAAATTTCTTAACTTTTCTTAGCTTTGAAGCCAGGTGGGATTAAAGCCAGATAACTATTTTAGTCTTTTGTGAACTCAGTACTCTCCAGATGTTTTCAGCTATAATTCCCATCAGCTGCTGCTGCTCTTCTGGCCATTGCTCTTTGCTCCCTGGTTGTTTTCTTTTTCCAAAAGAACCTGTTCAGTCCAGATGATAATATTCATAGATGTAAAATTTAAATTTAGACGTATTTGGAGGACAGAAAACTTTTCAAGTGTCTTCAAAACAAAGAGGTGGGTGGCAACATGGACACATTCATCCCTTCTTCTGGGGAGATGCTGCGGACAAACCTGTGAGTCTCTGCTTTCGAGGCAGGAGCTCTACTGCTAAGAAATAGCCACCTCCCACCCAGTCTTCTTTAGGGACATCTAAAAATAAGATTCTCCAACTATGTGTACATGTGTGAGACAGAAGAAAGCTACTTTCAGTCACAAAAATAAATCAAGCATTCGTATTTTGTAAGAATTGTATTTGATGCCAGTGAAAATAAGACACATGGTCTGGGGCAAAGAGCCCCTGAATTGGAGATGTCTTGGATTCTGAACCTGAGGCTGCGTGTCCACTTGCCACATCGCTCCATTCCCATGCATTACCAACAATGGAAGTGCCATTGTTGCAGGCGGTGATTTTGCGCCCTAAAGAATAGTGAATTTGTCTATCACTTAAAAGATGGCTCCTCACTTGGAAGTGGAGATGGAGGAGGCATCAGTGGCAATTGTGAGCACCTCTCCCATCTGCCTTCTCAGAAGTTGCCTCATTGGGTAAGCGGAGACCCAATCTGACTTGCCAGATGATCCCGTTCTTCCCTTATTGTATTCTCCCCTGGACAGAGAAAGGAGAATAGAAGGAAAGGAAAATGGGGCCCATGCACCCTTAACAGTGGGAATTGTTAAGAGGGAATTTCAGTGAATATTTATAACTTAAATGTATCTTAACATTTTATATATTTTATTTTATATTAATGTGACCTGTCCTGAAACCTTTTGGTGATGGGTGGATATGGGTGAGGCAGCATGGAGGTGTGGTGTGGATAGAGAAATAGGTCCTTTTGCCATCGATGTGGCCATGACATACTCCTTGAACAGGGTATAACATTTTTACATCAAAAACAATATCCATAAAATAAAACAACAACAACAGCTATTTCTGCACACACTTTAGTGGCCCAGTCCAGCAGGACCTGGCCAGGCTGGAGCAGTTCCAGCTACAGGCTCCTTCTGAATGTGCCACAAGAAGCCTCTGTGCTGGTTCCAAAAATCATGTGATCTTCAGAAACAGTTTCCATGTTCTTTCAGAGCTCCTGGGGGGGGGGGGCTGTTTTGGTTATACAATTTTGTGTACTGCCAAAATGAGACCCCCTGATCAACTGGCCCATGGAAGTATGCTTCCTTCCTCATGCCTCCAGGTCTGGTTTGGTACCCACCAGATCACCAGTAGACCTTTCATAGACTGTTCAGGCATGGCATCCCCTTAATCTGGTACACTGTGTGGAAGGGAAGCTTCTGGACCCCTTCCAGGAAAGGCCCCAAATTTGAGCAAATTCATCAAATTAAGATGAAATAAATTAAAAGAAATGCTAATCAAACATAGTCAAACTATGCTCTCTCCACCGTAGCAAGGAACATGGCTGTTGTTCTAGGTCATATCCCAGGATGTGTCTACAATTGTTGCAACAAGTGGTGGTGGGGTGGGGGTGGGGGCACAGTATGCAAGCCACACCTGTTAAGGGTGCAATTGCTCTAATAGGTATTGTGAAATTTGCTAATCTCAGCACAAAGGCCTTACTCACTGGGTCTTGGACTGAACCCACATGAGCCTGTATGCTGAACCAACAAGCGTACCAGGAGCCTCCCTTTTGCACGCTTGCTAATCTGGTATAAGTGCCTTTTTGCTCTGGAATGGAGCTGCCTTTTCACTGAGGTCCCTGCTTTCTGGTCTGCTCTGCATCCATTGTTAAATTTAATACATAGCTGCACTCCAAAAGCAGAAGCTCTTGCACTGATCATGGGAGTGGGGATGGACATTTTTACGTTTCTTATAATCATTGCTCAAATAAATGCAGGCAGAAAATGTAATGCCTTCTTCCAGAAATATACAGCACTCCTTTTTATTTAATTACCTTTAAAAATCCATTCTGATGAAAATTTCTGCATATCGTGGGGCTGCAGTTAATTACTCCTAGAACAGACACCATCTCACTGCCTACGTACTATTTACTTAGGATGGGAAAGTGCTTACATAGATGTGTTCAGATTTGTTGTAAGTGGATTTTATGGGAAATGCATCTTTTGAAGGAAAAACATGGGGCACCTTAATATTTCATAGTACTTAGGCAAATTTATTACTGACAAGAAAGCCACTGAAAGCATGATGGATTGTTTGTTTAACTATATTTTTTCACCTTGAGTAATCTTGTTAAATTAAGCTGAAGGTCAGTGCTGAATTACCAGGGACTAAAATACATGTCTGCTGTCAGAATTCATACTACCAGGCTGAAATTTATGACTTTTCTCCCCTGAGGTTCCTCTGCATGCTAGAACAGAGGAGACCTAGGTATGCCCCCTGTAAGAGATATCTTAGTGGTTTTCAGCTGATCAGGACGTGGGGATAAAGCATTAATTGAAAATAATACACATGGATGCTAAGAAATATTAATAAAATAAGAGAATCAAAAATAATTTAGCTGAATGGATACTAATGGTTATTAAGAAAACATGAGCATGATCTAGCAATTACATACCACACACACAAAGGTATTTGTATAGGCCTACCCCTCACTTAAGATAGGAGAAAAGGAACTCTTGGGAGTGCCACATATATCAATATTTAAAGGCACATGAAATAGCCTTTTCTGTGGTAGCCCCTAGAATATGAATAATCTTCCCTCTGATGTGCACCTAGCTCCTTCATTCTGTGTATTTAGATACTTAATGGAGACACAGGCCTTTTCTACACTTGGCCTTATTCTGGATTATATCTCAGAATAGGGACCTACCATCCACATGTTAGTGCAGACTATGGCAGGCTCTGATTAGATTCTAGCATAGTTTGCACCAGCATGTGGATGGTAGGTCACTATTCTGAGATATAATCTAGAATAAGGCCAAGTGTAGAAAAGGCCACACCTCTGTATTCTAGCCTTAAAGTGAAGAAATAGCTTTCCTTCAGGCTCTGATATGATGTTCATTTTGGTTTTATCATAACTTGCCCTGAGACCTCTGGGTATAAAGTGGGATACCATTCTACCGCTGAAGCTAGAAGTCAGAAAAGCATGACATTTAGGGTTACATCATAAACCAGTTTCAGTCCCTTTCCTCTCAAAAGAGGTTATAATGCTGAGAATAGCTGTATTTCTTTTTTTTTGCAAGTATCTGCAATCAAAATCACTCAGGGTGCATCCTCATGGGCACTTTAATCCAAATTGAATTAAAATTCAGGAAGGACCATCCCCATGACTTCTGTAATTAATCCGAATTTGGCATCCAGGCATCCCCCATGCAATTCCTTGTTCCTGGATTTTATGAGGACTATCCTGCCTAAATCTGGAGGAAAAAAAACCTCCTGATGAAAACAGGACTGAGTCCCCATTTTGGAGCCAAGTCCACTTATTTTTCCATACATGGGGACAATATTGGGCTATTTGGGGTGGGGGTCTTCTGGCCAATGGGAGCCAGCTGTTGGTGGTTTTTTTACAGATGCAAAGCTCCCCTTCCTCCCTTGCCAGGCTCGGAATGCTAGAGCCCCGTTGGAAAAAGGCAGAAAGGGGTAAAAGCTGCATGCTTTTTAAAAGGGCTTTTAAAACATTTTCACTGGAGACATTTTGTATCTTTTTGAAAAGATACATGTGAGAAGCTTAGGAATGCTTTAAAATACTTTAAATACTTTGAAGTGCTTTTCACGGGGTTTGATCCTTTGCTGATCTGCTTGAGTGCACATTTGCCGATAATCTCAAAAGGGAGAGATGTGAAATAGAAAGTAATTTTAAAACTGCCTTCAGGTTTGCTGCCTTTATTGCAGGCAGGGTTCACACGGGGTGGGGGTGGGGTGGATTTAAAAGTCCTGTCTTTTATGTTTAAAAATAGTCCCAAAAATAGCCCAAGCAGGATTAAACCAGGACTAAAAAAGCTGCATGGGGATACACCCTCACAGTCTTTCTTCTACACACACCACACCTTTGCCTGTGTTGTATAAAAACATATATCTTATCTGGCTGGTTGGCTAGAAAACATTTTGAAGGTTTTTGAACATAAAAATTAAACTGAAGTCTCTGAGCAGTTCTGAAAAATGAATGAGGTAACAAACCCTCACACACTCCCCCTCTTTCGCTGCTCTGTGGGTGTCCCTTTACTGGGATTTATAGCAGCCTTAGTAATCATGAACAATATGGCAAATGTGGCTTGGCTGATATGGGGGAGAATGTGTACAATATTCAGACTTTTCTCAAGTGTTAGATGTTAAGGTTCATTTTGCTCTCTGGGCCACCCATTGGATTTGACTGGAGGGGCCTGTTTGGTTTTGGAGCCAGTTCAATGTAAGTTGCAAGGACCACCATGGCTGCTGTTTAAGTATCTGCTTGTATACTGGGCATATTGTTGACTGAAAATAGTTGCTTGTCATTTCCATTATAGGCAGTGGGAAAGAATGCCCCCTCCCTATGGTTAGAGGGCTTAAAAGCAACATTCTTTACCCATGACTACAAAGGCATCTCTAGGGGATGGTGAATGTAGGCATCTATCCCTTTCCTTTCCAGACTGGAGAGGGGGCATGCTCTAAGATGTGTACACTTACTTAATATTTTGGTGTTGCAGCAAATTAAACCTAGTCCTGACACCGTTCAGACTACTGCAGCTATCCATTCATTTGTACACTTCAAGATATCTCTTGGAATGGTACATACAAAATTAGGTGGTTCTTAGGAGAGAAAAGGATTGAGGGAAGAAATGGATATAACAATGACTTCTCAAGGGTCTGGGAGATGACCTCCTCTTGAAGAAGAAGAAGAAGAAGACTTTTTATATTCTGCTTGTCTCACTGTTAAGGGGACTCAAAACGGCTGACAAAGCTTCTGTTCTTCTCCCCACCACAGACAC
>MTQE01001141.1:13714370-13749862 GCA_014337955.1 Aspidoscelis marmoratus
TATATATATATATATATGCCCAGGTATTTCCAGATTATTGACATTAAACAAGAAAGTTGCTTTTATTACTTGCTCTTTGTTATGGCAAAGGGAAACCCGAGTTTAAAAAAAAGGATTTATAGCAACTGAATAAATCTGACTTCCCTAACTCTACCAAAAAGAAGAACATGGCATGTTAATTTGGCAGAAATATATTGGAATAACACCATGTCAGAAGTGTCAAAAATCTGCATAATGATCTAGAAACAAACCCTGAATAACCTCAAGCCTGGTTAATAGCCTTAAAATCTTGCTCTTCTTTCTTTCCAGGGAAAACAATAAGTGTATAAGGCTGCAGCTGGGAGGATTTATTATAGTCACACATTCCAATTTGAACTTGCGGAAACTGTCACGCACACATTCCGCCCCACGGTGCCACCCAGACAGGCAGGATCCGTACAGCATCCTTATGGTGTTTTGCATGCACCATGGAGGTGCAGTGTCTGTAAAATGCTGACTCTCCAATGCACACTTGAGGTGTGGGAAGAACACAGCATCTGCATGGACACTGTGCTCTTTCCCCAGCATGCTGGCACGAGCATTATTATAGCATTAGGAAGATCTCTGAAACTACTCTCTTGGTAGTGGCAACCCTGACACCAGCAGTGCTCTATAGGACTTACTGCCTCCTTAGGGAGCATCCCTGGCATTTGAACACAGGAAGTGGCCTGTCGGGATGCTTTGGCTGTGTTCACACCTAAGTTTGAATCCACTTTCAGACCACTTTCTGAGGGAGAGAACACTTCAGCAAACTGACTAGGCGTTCTTTGTCCATTTTAGCTAATCCAAAGGTGGATTTCTGAATCAGATAAAGCCAAAAGAAAACCCCTTGTCACTTTGCTGATCTGTTGTCCCATTCTGAAAGTGGACTGAAGCTGGACTAAACCTTAGGTGTGAACACGGCCTTCCTGTGTTTGTAATAGCATGCCACCAGGATGAAGGCCAGGGATTCCCTGCTTTCAATTCTCACCGCAGAAGGGGGAGCTGACCCTGGCTGTAATTGTGATGGAAGGAGTGGGAAGAGAGGAAGCCCCTTCCCGAATGTCATCATCCAGGCAGTGGTGGTGTGCAAACATTATACCCTCACTTTCAGAACAGCACTAATGTGGATACAATATTTTTACACTTAAATGAATAGAATAATTTCTTTTGCATTTAAGTGGATTCTGCACATTGCTATATAGCATTTATGCGCTTAAGTGCATAACTTTTTGGGATTCAGTTCGAATCAAATATTCAAAAATTGGATTCGATTTGAATCTTTAAAATTAGAATGTCCCCAAATTCGATTTGAATTAAGCAAATTTGAATCTATTTGTTTAAATTTTCTGTTTGAATATGCACTTACGAATGTCGACAACATTTGTGTGCCTGTACGCATTGTTATGCATCCCGTACACATCTGTATGCATCCTGTATTTATCCTGTACGCAACCCATTTTCGTCCCATACAGATCTGTACAAATGGATGTGGATGTGGGAGAGATGCATATGTTCAAGTATTAATCATTATGAACCTGTACACATACAAATGTCCAAATAATTTGAACAAATAGACTAAAAAAAATTATATTTGTTCAAATGTTTAAATTAAAATGTATGGACATTGGATCCAAATTTGAATGTTGAAATTCAGATGAATTTGAATTTCAAATGTCTTCGACTATTCTTGCACATCCCGAGTAAAGCAGTTTCCAATGTATGGAATGTGCTTCTAGAGAATTCAGCATGGATTTGTTTTCCTTGTGTCTGGCAGATGAGCACACTGTGTGGTCCCCTTAAACTAGTATCAGAAGCAGATTGCCTTAAAAAATGAAGCCACAAAATAAGCCACCAGTGTAGCTAGGGTATTAGAGTGCTATGACCACACCTTGACAGATTCTGCCACATTCACCCCCGCCAGCCCATTAGTGAAATTCTGTTTAGACGGAATGACTGTCTGGGTCCATTTTATAATTTCCTAACTGAAGGAAAGAGACGCTGGAGAACATGGAAGGGTCTGGAACACCTCCCTTACGAAATCAGGCTGCTACATCTAGGCCTCTTCAGTCTGGAGAGACGGCGTTTAAGAGGGGACCTGATTGAAGTATATAAAATTATGCATGGTATAGAAAAGGTGGGTAGAGAAAATTTCTTTTGCCTATCACACAATACTAGAACCAGGGGCCACTCTATGAAGCTGATGGGTAGGAGAGTCGGATCCGACAAGGGGAAGTACTTCTTCACCCAGGGGGTCATCGGTTTATGGAATTTGCTGCCGGAAGAGTTGGTGATACCTACCAGTCTAGATTGCTTCAAGGTAGGGTTAGACAAATTTATGGATGACGTATGTATCAATGGCTACTAGAATGAATGTCTGGGTACATCTTTCGGAGGGGGAGGGCGGAAGCAGGATGCTTCTAATGCCATTTGCTGGGATTCGAGAGCAGGCAAAGTTTTGTCCTTGTCTCTGTTTGAGATGTCCATGAGCATTTGGCAGGCCACTGTGTGCGACAGGGTGCTGGACTACATGGGCTGTAGCCTGATCCAGCAGGGCCTCTCTTATGTTCTTATGGAAACAATCCTAATTGTCAAATCAGCAAATTTTGATAAATCAGACATCCCGACACATCTCCAAGAAGCAAAGTTTTCCAAATCCAGAGTTGCAATAGGAATTGATGCTTAAATAGCAAGTGACAGCAAGGGGCCAGTTGGGCTGTTTAGGTGGTCTGGATGAAGTAAACAAGGATGCCCGTAAGCATTTAGGCTGTCGTAATCCAATCAAGTATTCCTTTTGGGCACCCAGATTATTTTGCCAATCCTGCAGCTGGTTTTTGCCAAGGTGAGAACCCTTTACAGTTCAACACTGAGTTCTGGCAAAATGAAAAGGGTTCCTTAGAGGATTCCCAAAGAGACTGCGTGTGACTCTCATGTTCCTAAGCTTTCTCTAATCCTTCTTTTCTAGCACAGAATGTTCCGGGGGTAGGGAGTGGTGTGTGAACAATCCCACCTCTGTGACCATCTTTAAGCTGCTTGAGAAGCACCTCAGAGATGCTCTTTTCCTGTGTCTGAACACAGGTAATGTGCCAGCTTCCTCCACCTGGCTGACAGGTTTAAGCTGTGGTGTAAAAAACTACCTTTTAAATAATAATAATAAACAAGCATAGGCAAAGATTTCGAATCAGTTATCCAAGGCCAGGGTGTTAGTGCTTCCTTATCTGTTTGCTTGAATGGGAACCTGACCTAGACATATACCATTGCTGAGAATGATTTGTTGTAGGTCCTAGAGTTGTAGTGGAAGCTACACTTTTCACCTTTGCTGATTACGGTAAGTTCTTTGAGGAGCCAAACCTTCAGTAAACCTTAGCTTCATCCAGATAGCACTTAATTTGCACTATGTGGATTATCCCAATAATGTGGATTAAGTAAGAGCTGCCTGGATGAGGTCCTTAAGAGAGATCAAGGGCCTTGCTCACCTAAATTTTAATTCATGTCCAATAAGTCTTATTTTAAAAAGCCCCAGATGAGCCACATTCTTTCCACATTATCTTGTCCTAAGTTTGATTATCTGAAAAGGAGAAAAAATGGTTGGAATTATGATTTTATATAATATTTTATATAGCTAGAGTTCCTTTTTATATGAATATACATTTTAAGTTGATTTTCTTCACTGTTTGTTGTTCCACCATTTGGTGGAAGGGGCATTATAAAGAAACTTCTCCTCCTCCACCTCTAGCGAAGTGAGTTCAAGTTTTGATGTGCTGCTCAGACAGATTTTGAAAAGTTGAACCTTGGCATTCCCATTAGCAGGGCAAAAAAAACCTTGTGCACAAATGTGCATAATCTGGTTGCCTTTTTTGAAGGGGTGTGTGCATGAGAGAGGTGGGGAAATCCAATACATGCAGCCCATACAGAAAGGTATATCAAGTGGGACTTTAAAGGTTCTGCCAGCTCCCCCCCCCCAAAAAAAAAAAGAAACAAAAGCTGGAGAGTTAATTTCCAAAGCAAGTATTTTTGGGTTTTGTTTAATTATACATTCACATTTAATAGTAATTGAATTTTCCTATGATCTGATAAGCTATACGAGTATAATATAAACCAACACCTGCTGTAGGAAAAATGTATTGCATTTTAAGTGACTCAGCAACAAACTATTTTTTTAAAAAATCTGATTAGCCAGGTGTGTCCCTTGCAGGCAGGCAGTGAAAACCTGCTGCCAATTTGAAGGTATATTGTATACCCTGTGCTGTTGTAGGAATGAGGAATGAAATGGAAATTTTAGGTTCTAACTAATGAGAAAAATAGAAAACCAACAGCTTGTTTTTGCGAAAGCGGCATTGTCTGACTTTATGGTAACAGCTATGGTACTGCAAGCAATTTCTGCAATAGTCTCTGGGAATTGTCAAGGTGCTATTACTCCTTTTGCTGTAGTACAGAAGAAAGTGTGTGCATCCATAGGCAACATCTGAGGTGCTTCTGCCAAACTTGGACCTGTTGAATGCAGCAATCAAAATCTTCTTAAAGTTGTTTTGGATTGAGCCAACCATTGATCCATCTAATGAAGCATCTTATTTTTTTACTGACAGTAGCTCTTGAAGATTGTGGAAGGTATGTCTGTAAAAAAAATGTCACTGGTTCTCTTGAATCCCCAGCTTTTCAGTTTGGATTGAAGAATAAAACAAGTTGAAATATGGAGCTTAAAAACCAGAACCCATTCAACAATATGATGCTATGATATTAAAACTTATAATAGTAGCTTTGTGAGTCTTGGGGTGCCTCCGGACATGCAGTAAGCCATACAGGGTGCCTGCCTGCCTGCTGGTTTGCTATGGCAGAGCTAGCGGCAGTGACAGATCAAGCTTTGCTCATCAGCTGGGTGCCTGCATGTGTTCCAGCCTGCTGGCTGCTGGTGCACTATAATGAGTTAGAGGTGGTGGTTGTGGTTCAAGCTTTGATTGTTGGTTGGGTGCCTGTGTGCTAAAGATTAATCTTGCAGTGCACTGGTGGCCTTTTCGACCTTCAGATACATCTGACTACTGATTCTGTGAGATAATTAGGTACAGTATAACAATGGCTGTTACCGCATGGGCCCTGAAGACCCCAGTAAGCACCCGATAGGTATGCATTTGATATGGATTAGTTATGTACCTTCCATAACTAGATACGGACGACCCTATTAGGACCCCATTAGGAACACATTGTCTGCTCAAGTGTTGGAGAGTTCTGGATTCAATGTGGTATTTGGGCCCTTAAATCTTGATTAGTGGTAGACCCCTTTACCCAGGTCTTCACACTGGTCTTGTGCTATGAAGACTGGATTCCAGAATGTGCTTCCACACACATGGCGACCCAATGGGGGCAAAGGGCTGGCACCAGCCTTGCACCCCCAGCTATGTGGCAGCTACATAGGCAACTATGCAGCTGTGTCTCTCTGTTACACCCACTATGAAATCGAAGTGCCCCTTGACTGACATCTGCACAGGCCAATCATGCTGTGTTGTGGGTGGCACTTCCTGCATAGGCCCATTCGGACCCTCAGGATGCGGTCTGTGATGTCTGCACGGCATCCCCATTTAGCACCCATTGCCATCGGGTGCTAAATGCCCCATGCGGACGTATGGGGTCTTTGCTAAGATGTGGGCCAGATCCCAAAGATCCAGATCTCCTTAATCTGGATTAAACATGGTAAATGTGGAAACAGCCTATATTTAATGTCAATCCTGTTTGATTGTTAGGTTCTGCTTGTTTGTTTGTTTTTAATCTCAAACTGCACTCAAGCCAATTACCTCAGTTGACTGGTGATCATGATGACCATGGGCTTTCTTCAGTACTTGTGGTGATGAGGCTGTAAAGACCAACTGCTGAAGGCCACGAGTGAAGAAAGTGCTAATAGGCCATTATCATAGACATTCAGTTGGCCACTGTGAATGTAGGCTGAACTAGATGAGCCACTGATTTGATGTAGCATCACAACTTCAATGTTTTTATTATGACATTTTTGTCAGTAGCTGCCAACTTGCCCTTAAGACTGACAGATGCTAACAGTTGGTTTGCAGTAAATGTCAGTATCTGACAGCCAGTGATGTGTTCCAGTCAAAATGCTGACTGCATGCAGCAGAGGTCAACAATAACAGTATCCAGCAGCTGGTATCAGTAATAAATACATAGTAAGATTTAAATATTTAACAATATTTAATAACTAACATATGGCCATAGAGTTACTTACTATACTATATTTAATTAATCAATTAGATTTTTAATGTTGATGTCAATTTTTAAATCCATTATAAAAATAGCTAATCTGGGGATCAGATTTTGGTGTTAAAATACACTGTTCCTTCATGTTCAGTAGGATTTGAAAGTGTAAAGCCCTTTTGGACCCATGTGAAAATGATTCTTGGTTCTAAAAAAAGTGAACACATTCAGAAAAGCAGAATATAAAACTATTACTGTAAAAATAGTCAGGCAAATCTCACAGTGGAATCTAATATCATGGCAGCAGATTTCCTCGGGTTTCTCCTTCTCCTTATGACTAGTGTTCCTTGTGTGTTCTCCAGAGGCCAATTCACATTTAGGCCTCTAGTCAACAATTAGTGCAGCTCTGGTGAAG
The DNA here is from genome assembly GCA_014337955.1 of Aspidoscelis marmoratus. Taxonomy (NCBI): domain Eukaryota; kingdom Metazoa; phylum Chordata; class Lepidosauria; order Squamata; family Teiidae; genus Aspidoscelis; species Aspidoscelis marmoratus. Next base: position 13,720,999 of record MTQE01001141.1, read on the forward strand.
AGCATATGCATGTCCACTAGGCTGCTACAGCCTAGAAGTGTGCCTGCCCTCACTAGAGGTGCACTAATTGTTGATTTACCAATCTTTACCAACCTTTACCAAAGGCTTACCTGCGGCGTCTGGCAGTTTGACCATTCACACATCTTCTGAATCACTGTGTGGCATGGGCAGGGAGTGTGATATCCACGCAGGTGCAGGTGCAGGTGTCTTGCCAGGTCAATTGCCAGCTGCTGCCACAATCAGGCAGGTCTCCGCAGGCCAGCACCGCAGCAGCAGACTGGCTGGAGACTGATCCACAGTGTGTTGGGGCACACCACCCCAGCACATCAGCAGGATTAATCGTGCCCCTCTGCATCAGCCTGCAAGTGCATTGTGGAATGTGGGACACAGCTGCGGGGAGGCGAGACCTCTGGCTTTTGTGGAGGTGGCGTGGACTAGTCAACGGTAGGAGCATTTGAATTTCTGTCCAATAAGGGATGCTTTGGGGAAGCGTCCCTCCTGACAAGTGTGAATGGTCCTCCTAAACCTGATGTCGACCAGCCCTCGTTCACGGCAGCCTAATGAGGTAAGTGCAGAAAGAGCTCAGATCTACTCTATAGAGTTCTTTCTCCACTAAGGGAGATTGAGGGTCTTGTGGGTTAAATGAGAAGGTGAAGAAGGTGAACTTTGGTTTTGCTAAAACAGGTCTACTCATTTGAAGTGGACTCCAATAGAAAACAATCCATTCAGCCCAGACTTTGGAACGTCCTCTCAGAAGGCATCAACACTATGGCTGTGGTCACATCTTCGCCTTCAACCTTCTTCAATCCATCTTCTGATCACAATGCTCACAACTTTTCTCTCCGTGTCTGTCTGTTTATTTGTGGAATTTCCACCCTGGACAGTCCAAATGCAGGGTGGAAAGTCCACAAATAAAACAGACAGAAGTGAAATGGTGTGAGCCTTGTGATCAGAAGATGGACTGAAGAAGGTGTGACCCACATGGTTTTTGGCACCTGGTTAAAGCATACCTCTTTCATGGTTTGTTTCCCTGTATTCCTGCCAGGTGAAGGGGGAGAGGGTTGTGTTTTATACCATATTTTAATTATATTTTAACTCTTCAAAATGTTATATTTTTATTGTTGTAATCCAAATAAACATATGAGAAATCATATAGAACAGAACTCATTTTTGTGCCAATATGCTAATCTGTAACGGGCTGTAGCTCAGAGGTAGAACAACCCTCCTGGAGGGTGGCCAGTTGGATCTCCAGTCCCTTCCCAGAAGTGGGCAATGGCAAACCATTTCTGTATCACTGCCAAGAAAACTGCAAAGAGCTGCCGACGCAGTCAACTTGAAGTTGGCAACAACCCAGTGATACCCAACAACAGCAACAAACTTCAAAATACTTGAATTGCTGTTAAGAAGAGAGCATCTCCTTTGCAAGCTTTGTGTATCCCAAGTTCAATCCGCCCCCGGCATGGCATGTGGTCACCAGGAGCCATGCTTGACCTTCACCTTTATTTTTTATATCTTTACTCATGAAAATATCAGGTACATGAAGTTAGTCTAGATTTCTGTAAGAACAAGTCTTTGCACCAAGCTGGTGAAGGATGCTATGCATATATACCGAATTTGTTTTCTGAATAAGGATTATTTTGGAGTCAAAAGGAAAGAAAAAGGAGATAGTACCCAGTTTGGGGGATGGCTAAAGTTTGCAGGGCTGCAAACAAACTAACAAACAAAAAAACTGAGAGGAAAGGAAATCTTTGATCAAGTTTATATGAAGATTAAACATGAGCAGCTATTTGAGTGGTAGCTACTGTGGATCAGTGGAAAGGAAATGCTTAGTGCATGATGGGAATAGAATGGAATGCTGTAGGAAGGTGATTCACTGTTTATCACCAGGATCACCACCACCACCACCATCATGTCCACTGTCATCATCACCATTTCAGCCTCTAGCACCACCGTCATTTTCATTACTGAAACCTTTCACGCTTCTCCATTTTGCTGCAGGCCCTACTTCTATGCTCTGCTCTTCCAGAGATGTATGACTACGTCCACACCGGAAGTCTTCTTCTCCTTGGACAATGCAGTCTGATGGAGTGAAATTTCAGGAAGTTTTTTGATCTTGCCCCATGTGACATGGTCCAGAAGGACAATGCACTTGTTACTGAGAAATGGGTAACTAAAAACATATGACTGTCTCGGGTTGGTTTTCATCCCACCTCTGCTATGAAGTGGGAAGTGGGACTTCTTCTTTTTTTAAGTCCACCACCCACATTTAATGCAAAAACAGGGAGAGAAAAGGTGCTGAGTCATTTGCCCTTGTTTTCTCCATATTTTCTGCATCTGTGTTAGCATATGAGAAAGTGGGAGGCAGTGGAAGACACCCCCCCCACAACATTGTTAGACACCTCTTAACAGAAATCAAATGTGTTCCTCCAGATTTTCTACCAACTTTTTTTAGATTTCTCGCTCTTCTCATTAGATGCAATCTGCTCTTTCTTTCTTTCTTTCTTTTCTTTCTTTTTCTTAGAAAATTAAAGGTTTTACTACAGTGAGAGATTGCAGAATGTCTCTCCTTCTCCAGAACTTGTAAATAAAATACTCATCTTTTCATCAATGAGGAAAATATCTCCTTTGTTGCTGTTGTTGTTGCTCTTTGGTTGTTATTATTATGCCATCTGTTTCACTTATATTGTGGTTCTAACTAATTACGCAGGGACTCCATATCATCTTAGTAAGGGGGTCTTTTTTTTGGTGTGGTGACTCAGGATGGAATTCATTATTCAGTTGTAAAGAAACATTGTCAGACACAAAGCTTTGGAAAGACATAATTTGCTTACAAACTCATTGGAACACAATGTCAAACTGTTTCTTAATATGCCTGTTACCACTTAAGCCTACAAGCTGTTAAATATTAAATTATCCCCATAATTATACTAGTGTAGAAGGGAGAGTTCAGCATGGTTACGATGTTACATCACAATAATGTCACAGATACCATGATGCAATCATATGACGGAGAAGTATTTCTTCCAACATACAAACTAGTAATACGGTCTATTTCTCCATAGCATCTGAATCAGAGGAGGCTGTGAATGTTCTGAACCTTTGCTTGTTTACATTGATTGATTGGATCACAGCCAACTGATGAAGTCTGAATACCAACGAGACAGAGTTCTGCTGGGTGGATGGTTCCCAATAGCCACGAGTTGGGAAATTCACCTATCGTAGGTGAGGTTGCGTTCCCTCTGAAAAATAGGTACATGATTTGAGGATGTTCTTAGAGTTGTCATTGGCTGCATTTGTTCAAGACTGCTGGCCTGTGTAAGCACCTCCCGAGGATTCTGGGACCCACAAGGGCATTTTCTTTGGTGGTACCCACTTTCTGGAATAGGCTCTCATACACTTTTGGTTTTTAGTTCCCAATTTTTACCTAGGCCTTTCTAGAGCGAAAGATTGGTTGGGTTGTTGTTGTTTCCATTTTCTTCGTCTTTTACTTTAATCATGTTTTTATACAATTATTATGGTTTGACTTGTTTCTTTTCTCTGTGTTGTATTAATCACTTCAAGATTATGTTTTAGTGGGAATCAGTATATCAATATTTTAAATTAAATTAAATAATACTGGGAAGCAAGACTTCCTGGTAGAACACCCTGGTACATTCCAGTACATTCTAAACAGTCTCCAAAGCCAGCAGACGATACAGTGGAGAGTGCATGGGCACGTCTACCAGGCATGAGGAATTTGGTGCTATTCTGTCAGGTTCCTTGAAGCAAAACCAGAAGTGTGCTGTTTCTGGACCCCCAGCTACAAAGGTGGACACCCAGCAAGTGATTTCATTCCCAGACTCTGAAGTTCTGTTGTGATGGTGCAGACCACTGGCTATCCTTCCAATCTTAGCCCAGATAGCCTGATGTGCTCCAGGATTGGATTTACTCAATGTGAGATGATGTCTACCATGCAGATCTTCATATCCTTACTCAAGCTCTAGGGGACTTCTGTGACTAGAGGACTACCTGTTAGTAGCCTTAGTTAGTATACTAATTTGTAATGTGTGGAATGACAGCTTAGCCAACATTATCCATGAGCTGTTATCCCTAGGTTTAGTCAATTTCTGTCCCCTTCATATGGGACTTCCCCTGTATCTACTGCAGAAGCTGAAGTTAATGAAGAATAAGGAGGATGGATTGCTGAGCTAGTTATCTCATCTGGGCAGATAACATCTGCACTTAAGTAATTATAGTGGTTGTTCCTGATTGGGTACAATCGTTTTTGTAACTGGAACCAGGAACTTTGTGGTTTGACTCCCACAAGCTACTGTGCAGTACAAAACTGTGTTATGTAGTGAATTGCTCATGACACCTGTGGAAGATTTAGAGTTGAGAAACTATGGAGGCCCATGTAAAATTCATGGCACTGTGAAGAACAGTGTGGAGGTGTAGGCCGGATCACCATTGTCTGCACTGTTGGAACTGATTCAGCCCATATCTCCCCACAACTGCAAAGCTTCTGCAAGCTTCACAGCTGCTGCCCTCACACCCCTGATGGCTAGAGATGAAAGTTCCTAGCCTTGGGGTTTATGGGAGTGTTTGTCAGTGATGTACTGGTGTGCTGCTGAAAAGCAACCCCCTGTAGCTCTGGGCCACAGAGGGATACTATTTGCATGCCTACCATGATCCAAAACAAGGCAGGATTAACGGGGGTGGGGGCTCATTGATCTACATCACTATGTGGGTGGGAGGCCCGTGATCTGGATTAAAAAGTTGCTTAATCCAGATCTAAAATGAGTCCAGAAAGGGCCACAGTTTCCAAGGGTGTCAGCTGTGCTGTAGAGGGTAAGCCTTGTCTAGCAATGTAAAATCAGTAGTGCTTCCGAGGTCATATCTCATTTCTGAGAGCTTCTATGACTGCATGAAACAAGGCAGTCCCATTTTCCCAACAGTGTAAAAGCAAAACCTTATTATACAAAGTCATGTAATATAAAGTGTGTTAAAACTAAAGTTTGCCCAGTTCTGAATGACCTACTTGATCTCAGAGAGATAGAAGTCAATCTGAACTGACTGTAGTTGGGTAGCACCAGGTCATGGCCAAGTTTTGGTTGACTACCTAGAGCAGAGGTGTCAAACTCAATTTTGCAGAGGGCCGGATTAAAAAAAAAAGTACTGTCAGGGCCAGGGGGCGTGACCGGGGGCATGACCGGGGGCGTGGCTAGGGCACAGAGGAGGGGCTGGGGCATGGCCGGGGGTGTGGCCGGGGGCATGGCTAGGGCACAGAGGAGGGGCTGGGGGCATGGCCGGGGCATGGCCAGGGTGTGGCTAGGGCACAGAGGAGGGGCTGGCTGTCCATGGCGGCGCCCGCGCACTCGGGTAGTGGAGGGTCCCGCCGCGTGCTCCCTTGCCTCGCCTCGCCTCGCCTCACCTCGCCTCCTTTGTGCCTAAGGAGGACAGCGGCGGCAGCGGCAGCGGCGGCGGGCAGCGGCGGTGGCCGGTGGCCGCGGGCTGTATTAATACACCCCGCGGGCTGCATCCGGCCCGTGGGCCGTATCTTTGACATGACTGACCTAGAGACCTCCATGGGTATCTCTATGCAGTTTCCTTGACAGAGAAAGTAGAATGCCATTGCCTATTTCTGAGGAGAGACTGGAGATTGAACCAGCAACCCTATGCTTTCCAGGCAGTTTGCTCTACCATAAGGCAAACTATAGCTACTCCCCTGACCTAACTAATTAACTACAGCTCAGATTAATTAGGGTCCTCCTACTGTAGTTCTTGCATCTAAATGGACTTTTGTTTCTTTTCACACTTGACTGCAAATGAATGCACTACTATGTTGGGCACCAGGGAGAGGGTCTTCTCAGTGATGGCCCCTAGGCTATGGGATAGTCCCCCCCCCCACTTGAGGTGCGTCAGGCCCCTTCAGTGTATATGTTTAGGAGGGCAGTGAAGATGCGCCTTTTTGCCCTGGCCTTTGGTTAAATGGGAATATACTCTCTCTTCCCACTTTACGGACACTGTTATTAATATATATTGTTGTTTTAATACATGTCTGATTTTAAATGTTGTTACTTACCTTGAGACATTCAGGTATAGGGAGGGATAGAAATATAAATGAATGAATGAATGTGTTTCAGAGTGCAAATATTAAAGAAAGGTTTTAACAGTGGGAGTACATGGAAAATTTAGGTATAGCCTTAAGCCTCTGAAGAACGTGTGTTATTTCACTGTGCTACTCTTCCATTCATAGGGGTCTGCTTAATTGAGTTGGAAGGGAGCAGGTGCCCTAGTTCAGAAAAGCTAGAAGGCAAGGAGGGATTCAGCCGAGAGACCCATAAAAGTGGTATCAGATTGGTGAGAAGTTATATTTTCCCTTGCAGAGCATGGAGCTGTTTGCACATATTTCCCCCCCCCCCGCTATCTAAAGCTTTTAAAAATTCAGTACAGCCTCTGTCTGTGAAGCCCCATTCTGCCTGTTCAAATTGGCTATCATTTTCTATAACTTGAATTAAAGGCAAAAATTGCCAAAGTCTTTTGAGCAGGTCCTAACTGAGAGCACTGTCCTGCCAGCGTGACCTGCAAGCCAAAGGACCCATTCAACTGGGATTAGTGATGAAATACAGCAGTGTGGAATTCCATTTCATTCTCACATTCTGATTATCAATTAATATAGGGCGCATCCCCATTATAAGCTTAATCCAGTTTCCTTAAACCGAAATAATAGAACCGGATGCAAACACGAATTTGCCTGTTCCCATTACTTTCAGCTTAATTGCGTTGGATCTGGATTCTGAGGATCATATGTGGCATACGTGCCTCAAGGGGGGACTCAAGTGGCTACTTTTTAAAAGCCGCTTTTTGGGGCTTCCCTGCCCTCTTTCTCCTGGCATGAACGTGCCACCCATAAGGGACCCCTTCAGGGAGCCTAGCTGGGTGGCTGCCGCTTGCCTGGATGGATGAAAAACCACACGGGCAGCCAGCAATTCTTTCCCCTCCTCTCCCCATTTCCCAGGACACACAGCAGCAGCAGCAGCAGCAGCAACTCAAGCCCCCTTCACAGCCACAGTCTTTAAAACAGAACCAGCTGCTTTCCTTTCCTTTCCCTTTCTAAAGGTCAGAACTTTCAGAATTGTGCAAATTTGCAACATTGTTATAAGGTGTGAAGTGGCTAGATCGCTACAGTGTAGCTTTAAGGAGTGGATTTTTATAGTGGCTGTTTTGAGGGGTCGATTTTTTCAATGAAATCACTATCTTTGGAAGCAAGCTATTGGGGGAGGCAAACCCTAAACATGGATTATCATCCCTTAACACCCTACAGTTCCCACAGTAAAAAATGTAAAATGTTTCAAGCGCACGAACCGGAGTGAGACCTGTTGAAATGAGGATTAACATTTACAATGCTTTGGGGCGATTTAACATGCGGAAAGCGTGTTAAGCCAAACTGACGTGGGATCTGCCAGAATTGAAAACAGTTTGAAATCAAAATAAGGTTGTAATGGGGATGCGGCCATACTATTGCAGGCATCCCATGCAGTTAAGCAAAGCACCTCTGAAGTGGCTTAAAGATGGCTTAGTGATGGTTTGTAGGTTCATAGGCCAGTCTGCCCCTCCCCTCAGTAGACGCTGCAGTGGTGACAACCGGGATGGCCATTCCATCCAACAGGTAGGTTGCTTATTCCACTATGTTTGGATATTCTGGAATAAATGCTTTTCAATGCTAGAAAAGGTGGATTAGAGATGGGATGAGAACACAAGGGCCACATGCTACCATCTCTAAGGTGCTTATGGGACACTTTCTGTGCTACTTGTGAACACAGTCCATGAGAGCTTCGGTGAGTCCTAGTGCTTACCTACTCGGAACTTGGTTCTCTGTGGTAAGAAGCTCCCTGGAGAATGAATTTTTTAGTACAATGTAAGGCTTATGTCAATGTATATATAGTCTGAATATGAGATGCATGCCATTGACACATTGGTATACACGCCTGCTCCCTTATTTGTTTTTTAGAAGGACCTTTGTTGCCTTAACATTGTACATCAGCATATGGTGCAAAATACCCGGATGTCTTTTTGGGCTCTGCAGTGGCCACAGCCTGGGTGGCAGTTCTATCCAATAGGTATGTTGCTTATTCCCCTGTATTTGGATATAGCAGAATAAATAAGCAAAGTGTGGATGTAGCTGTATAGTGCTACTTTGGGAACACCCCCAATCAGAGTCTGGATTTTCTGAAATAGGCTATAGTGTGTCTTCTCAGCAATATAGCAGGGCTATGGTGAGGTTGCCATAGCCTAGACATAAATGTGCTATTTATCTCCTGTCTGGACGCAGCCAGAGACACTTTAGAGTCCCAAGCCTTATATGCTCTCTAAACCTTTGAGACAGAGAATATCACAGGATTGAAAGAAAGTTTCCAAATCCATCTGGTCCAGCTTTAAACTCATCAGAACACCTATCTGTCTTTTCATAGAATTTTGAGGAGAATGTTCCAAATACACACACCACGAACTCCAAAAATATTCTTACCACACTATTTTTCAGGTTTGAATATTGGAACAGAAGAACAAAAACGATTACATCTTTTAGTATCGGTAACCCAAAAATGTATAGTGCATAATTGGACATATGCCTTGAACCTGACTAAAGTTGAATGGTATAGAACATTATGGAAACTCAGGATGGATGAATATCTTTCTGTGAAACATTTGAGAATGGGGGGAGTTGATAACATTCAACAATTTAGACTGATCTGGAACTTGTGCACTGAAGAATTGAACTGGAGATCTTTCCTTGATTTGACTGAAAAGAAGAAAAAATGACTTCTCTACCCCGCTTTTCTCACCCATTTAGGGGGACTCAAAGTTGCTGACAAAGCTTTTCTATTCTTCTCCCCACAACAGACACCCTGTGAGGTAGGTGGGGCTGTGAGAGCTCAGAGGAGAGCTGTGACTATCCCAAGGTCACCCAGCTGGCTTCATGGGGGAGGGCAGAATCGAACCCGGTATTCCCAGATAAGTGTCGGGCTCCCTAACCACTAGACCAAACTGTTCAGATACATCTAAACAGATGGTTAATATAAGGATGTTTAAGGCCCTAAATTAAGATTTAAAAAATTAGCGTATAGGTGACCAAGCGGAGGGGACACTTAGATTAGGGTGTTTATTATTTTATTTCTATGTTATTTATTATTTGTATGGTTTGTGTATGTGGTTCTTGTTTAATATTTTACTTACCTATAGAAAATAAAATATATATTTTTAAAAAGAACACATATCTGTCCAGCCAATATGTGTGGCTACAGTGGAAGATTATGCACTGTGGCAGCAATGACTCCTGCTGGGTGTCTTTAGACCTTTAGTGTTAGCCTAACCAAATGTTGTGAAAGCAAATGCAACTAAAATAGTAATACAGTTGTCAGAAATGAAAAGGACAACAATCAACTCTCCAATACTTTAAAATCAGACTAGAGATTTTTATGGGTGGAGGGGTATGGGATTGGATGTTACCACTTCTTAGGAGGGATTGAATGGGCCTTCTGTCCTTAGCCTGGACATCTTTCTAAAAACACAAATGCAGAGGACAGAAGCCCTGTTTTGCTTCTGAAGCGAACATTTTTCAGTGTGTTAATGCATGCAATGAAAACAAAAGATTATTCAAAACTTTTGCAATGGTGATCCAAAAATATTTTTAAATTAATCCCAGAGGAAAATTTTTCAGCAAACAGACCACGAGATTCAAGGAGATTTGAAGGATGTTGATAGCTGCATAACGATACGAATCTAAACTGTTTTATACACAGCCAAGAATTGCATTCCTAATGCTCATTTCCCAGTGAAGCTTCTAAAGTCTGAATTTTTAATTGGGCAGCAAAATGTCTTCAAGCAAAGACACTCTGCCTGCCGAATGCTCTTCGTTTGCCTTTGTTGGATGCCTCCACTCTGCCAGACCCGCATGCTGCCTCCACCATGTACACTGGACGCTTTTATGTTTTGATGTCAAGTATACTTGCCAGCTCTTTCATGTTCACTGGATGTGGCAAATGTTTCTCACCTTTGCCATCAAATGTACCAGATGCCTCCTCCTTGTCCCAGCCTATTAACGCAAAGCTGCTTCGAAGAACGTACAGTGCACCACCGCACCAATGAGTCGAGGTAGCCATCAGGCCCTTAAATTATAGCCCCTCCTCGCAAACTCCTGCACAATGTTCTCTGTTGGCTTTTCAGGCAGCTCTCACTTCTAGGGCTCCTCTGAGCATATGCAAAGTGCAGCCCGGCCACCGATCATACTTGGACTGTTGTCGCCCCACCCCTCTAGGGCTGCGTCCACACCTACGATTTAATCCGGCTTCAGCCCACTTTAAGAGCGAGAGAACACATCAGCGAAGCGAACAGACATTTTCTTTCCACGCTATCTAATCCAAACGTAGATTTTTCTGAGTTAGGAAGCGCTGAAAGAAATCAGCTTGCCGCTTACGCTGATGTATTCTCTCACTCTAAAAGTGGACCGAAGCTGGAACGAAAGGCGCGTGTGGACGCAGCCCAGCAGGAAAGGCTCCTTCTGCCTGCGCTCCCAGTCGAGCCGCAGAGATACCCTTGGCGAAAGCCCGGCGCTGACATTGACGGGACGCACGCGGCGCCGGGTGCCAATCGGCGCTCCGCCTTGTCCGCGGCGTCACTGCCGCTCGGCCCGGCGGGAGTTGTAGTGCGCCCTTCGGCGGAAGCGAGCGAGAGGCGCGGCCGGCCGGACTACGCGTCCCAGGCGGCGCCCGGAGGGAGGTGTGCGCGGAGGGCGGGCCTATCGGCGCCGCCCGTGGGAGAAGCGGCGGAGCCGAGCGAGGGGAGAGCGAGAGGCGTCCGTCGTGCGGGGCAGGCTCGGGCAGCTGGGGAGTCGCGCGAGTCCCGAGCGCACGTCGCGGCGCGGACGCCGTCGGGGCAGGCAGAGCAGACGGAGCGGAGCAGGCGGCGACCTCGCCGGCTCGCCGGCTGCCCCTCGGTGGCCGGGGACGGAGACATGCAGGCGGAATCGGGGATCGTGCCGGACTTCGAGGTCGGCGAGGAGTTCCACGAGGAGCCCAAGACCTACTATGAGCTGAAGAGCCAGCCCTTGAGGAACAGGTGAGGGGGCGCGACAGCCCCTCGCGGGCCCTGCGCTGCTGCTCGCCTACGGACCCCGCTGCTCCGTGCAGTTGTTGGACGGACAGGTTCTGGGGTCATGCTTCACACCTCTTGTGCCCTTCCTCCTCCTCCTCCTCCTCCTGCCCCCCAGACGTAAATCCTGACTTTGGCTGCCCATCAGCTCTCTCTCTCCTCCTTCCCTTCCTTCCTTCTTCTGTAGGGCAGATTTAAATCCCCCCCCCCCAAAAAAATCACCTTTGGGATAGACAGCGTGGAAAGACATGGAGCGCTCCCTTTGCGGATGTGTTCTCCCGCGCTCAAGGCGGATTAAGAAACTTTAGGTGTGACCACAGCCTACAAAGATCCCCTCTCAGCCCGGGAAGAGGAACCCCCCCCCCCTTGCTGCCTCCCTCGACCCTCTCCTTCTTCTTCCCTGCATATGGAAGCGTTCCTCTCCTCCGCGCTGCCTTTCTCTCCCTCCCTCCCTCTTCTCCCAGCTTTCCTGCCTCCAAGGCCGCCCCCGGGCGTCGAGCAGCAGCAGCAGCAGCAGCTTGTCGCGTGTCGTCTCCTCTTTCACTTTAGCCTGTAACTTCTGAAGGGGACCTTTGGCGGCGGCGGCGGCTGCCGGGACGGGGCGTTTAAGGCGGTCGACGCCTCCTCCTCCTCCTCCTCCTCGACTACGTCCACTCCACAGGGGGAGCCTTAGTGTCAAGGAGTCCCTTCCCTGCTGCTTTTCCCTCCAGGGAGGAGGAGGAGGAGGGAGGAGGAGAAACTTTACCTCCCCGCTCACAACAACACAACCCCAACGCCACACACATGTCTCATTAGGAAAAAATGACAGGTCTTTTGCCCTGGCAGCGGCTATGGAAAGTATCCCTGGGCCTCCGGCTTGGTTCTTTTTGCTCTGACACCTCAGGGCTCGTGTGTGTGTCTGTGTGTGTATGTGTGCGCGTGTCGTGTCGTGTGTGGCACGGTGCCAAAGCGGAGGAGGTGTCGCCAATGTGGATGGCGGGTGTGAAAAGCGTGCGTGGCAAAGCGGCGGGGTGGGCTGGGTGGCAGCTGGGTCGTGAGGTCGCTTCCCTGAGCGGCGTTTGGGATGATTTTTCCGGTGGGTCCATTTTGGAAGGCTGGGAAGAAGGAGAGACGGACTGAAGAAATAAAACTCCGGCGATGCTAATCTGTGCCTGCTGCTCTTTGCTGCTGAATCAGGAGCTGTTTGCAAAACTTTTTTTTTTTTAAATACACTGAAAGGCAACATTCTTTCCCCCCATTTTCTTTTTCAATTATTTTCTTTCTTGCTCTTTCTCTTCTCTTTTGCTGTTGCAGCCATAAAGAGAGCCATTTGTGAGGGATTCCTGCAATAATAGCAGTTTTGTTTCGAGTATGTTGCTGTTTGGGAGAGGGTGGAGAGGACGACTCTGTGGCTGGTATTATGTAAAGAGTATTGTTAGACATTTTCACCAGAGGCATTATTTGGCCTTGACTGGGAGTTACAGACTTCCACGAATAGTTAAATGTGTATTAAGCAGCGCAGAATGGAGCGAGAGCTGGCGAATTTGTGCTTTTTGCGTGGCAAGGATACGTATAATGTGCAATTGTTCGCTTTCCCTCCTGCGGTGCCCATGTAAACAACAGCCATGAGTTAGGAGGCAAAGTGAAATTCTGGAATGTTTTAGATGAACAGGCTGAAAATTGCCCTAGACTGTGAACCACGGTTGTTACATGCTGCCTAATCCAAACTGTTTGTTTATTTCATCAAATTTATTAGCTGTTCTTCCACACTTGTGGTTTGGGAAGGAGGGTGGGAGGCGGGGTAAAGTATAGTAAAAAGTCACCCTAAAAGCATCCCGGTACAAGATACCATAAACCCTGGCTACAAATAACACAAAAATAACATCGCCTCGCTTTTGGCTCTTTTCCTTTTCTGTTGCGTAGAAGCACTGGAGCAGTTTGTGTGTACTTATGTTGATGTTCGGTGGGAATTGTGAAAACAAGTTTAAACTTCTTGTTGGGAAAGATTAAAAAGGGGGTGCGGTTTTCATATCAGGCTGATCAACTTTGCTTTTTGTATAAATCTTGTTTAGCCAATGTGCAGACTTAACAAGATCAGTTGCTGGAAGAGTGTCAAACAAAGAACAAGTTGTACTGTGAAATTTCTGTGTTTTCTATAGCACCTGGTAGCAGGTGGATAAAAGAAGAGCCAGGTCTGCCTGTGTAAACTTATCCTATCTGGGTGATATTTCTCTCTCTCTCTCTCTTTTCCTTATCCTTCCCATTTGTCTCCCTTTTGGTCTTAAACTTGTCTGAGGATTTATTTTTTTCCCATATAAACACTTTGGGGCTAGTTTTGTATCATAGCAGATGTAGCATTGGACGAAGATGTGCTGGCTCCTGGATGCAAATCCTTTTTTGATGGTGAGAACTAGCTTCCTGGGCTGCTCGTTGCCTCTCTGTCGAAAGTATCTTGCAAGGTTGTGATGAAGGTATAAAAAGAGGGATGAAGAATGATATGCATCGTCCTGGGCTCTCTGAAGGAATATAAATGGCAGAAATAATTTTATTTATTTATTCATTCACTTATTTCTGCTAGCCATGTTGATTCAGTTACAACCCAGTGATTAAATGCTTGGACAATATTTGGTGAGGAAAATACATTTCTTCCAGTCCAGTATTTCTTGGCTATGTGGAAAGTAACGTATATGATCATTTTTAATCAGTTTGAGGATGGGTTATTCAGATGGACTTATGAACATAAGAGGAGTCCTGCTGGATCAGGCCACAGCCCCCCTAATCCAGCATCCTGTCTCTCACAGTGGTCCATCAATTGCTCCTGGGCATCTCAAGCAGAAGATAAAGGCAAAACCTTCACCTGCTGTTGACTCTCTGCAAATGGCCTTTAGGGACATTCTGCCCATTTCTCCAACCTGGAGGCAGTATCTGGACCATGCAGAGCCTGGATCTGAAATGATATCTGCCTAACGATTCCAAGGCAGTGTCATGGGTGCAGGATCCAAGCAGCAGCATAAAGAGTCGCCCCAGAGATGTTGAAGGTCATACCAAATCACAGAAAGTGACTCCTTGGAGTTCCACAGAAATGTAACTGTTCTCAAACACAAGCCTGGAACTGATGGCAGAAGTCTGATGGTCTCCCTCCTCAATAACTCTGACTGTATTGCCAGCCATAGATTTTGCTCGCTGCTGCCTCAAATGTTTACATAGTGGCCTAGAACTGAATACAGCAATGAAGGTGGCTTCAAAGTAGATTAGAGACTGCCCTAATTACTCCTCTGGGGATACTGGGGCTGCAAGGTGGAAGTGGTTATCTGCGTAGCCCCCAACATCTGGATGTGTGGATGGACTACAGTCTTACAAGTTCTCAAAGGCTACAGGTTGCCTGTACTTGCTGTGAGTCAAGAAGGGGATTCTGGGAGTTGTGCATATGGATCCATCAGCAGTCACCCATGTAGACATTCAGGAACTGTCTGTGTTCTTTCATAGCTTGGCTTTGAGGAGAATTATGCTAATCTGGCTAAATTTCATCCTGTGCAGTTAAAATCATGGTATTTATTGTCTTAATTTTAATATTACTGACATGCTTCAGAGCACATCATTGCCCAAAGGGTTTCTTTAGTTCAATAATGGAAATTTAGACTTTATGTTATCCTAACCTATTCATAGGCATTCGAAATCCAATAGAATGTGCCGGATTTCAACACTAGAACTCAAATAGAATGTCCCGAAATTTGAATGTAAACACTCAGTCAAATTTTAATTTCGGATCTATTTGTTTGAATTATCCGAACATTCATATGTGAACAGGTTAATACATGATGCGTACTTGAAGATCCGCATCTTTCCCGTATCCCTACGCATTTGTATGGATCCATATGGGATGAAAACGAGTTGTATACGGGATAACTACAGGATACATAGGGACGTGTACCGATGTGGGGAAGATGCGTACAGACACTTATGAATGTGGTTGACATTCGTATGTGCAGATTCGAATTAAACATTCGAACAAATAGATTCCAATTTGGTAAGTACGAATCAAATCTTGTTAAATTCAAATTTAAAAGATTCGAATCGGATTGGGTTTTTGGATATTCGATTCGATTGAAATAGAATGTCAAAAAACATTTGTGCACATCCCTATTCTAAGCGACAGAAGCAGGAGGCCCTTCTCAAAGCAAAGGTGCTTGGAAACTGGAACGATGCATAATAGGAGCCCAACTCAGTTTGGCTGGTAGGCTTTCTTTGCTGAGCTGTTTTGTGATCCTGGTAATATGACATTATCTCTCTTAAGGTAGATTTTGCTGGTCTATTGAAAACATTGGGAATATCATTCGTTATGTCTTATGAAGAAAGCTTGCTGCTGAAACGCATCGGGTTTCTTGAACCTTGTTCTTTTGCTCTGCACCATTCCAGCCTGTTTCTTAGCATCCCATTAAAACCTTGCTGATGGATTTAATAAAATGCTGTCTGTTTTGAATGTTGCTTAATCTGCATGCAGATCAAGGGAGAGCCCTGAGGGGTCCCAGTCCCAGGGATGCTTATAGGGGAATAGCATTTGAATACTCTTAGGCTGTTTCAGGATGCACTAAAAATACCAGACACATGGTGAAATTGGCAGGCAGACCCCTTAATGTCATGGTGGGGTGATGCTGGCCTATTTATTATGCTACATTTTCAGTCTCATTGCAACATCCAACATTTGGGAGTTTATATTTTAAAGAAGTTTTAAGAATATCTTTATCTATTATTTGCTTATTTAAATTTTTATCCCACCCTATTATTGTTGTTGTGACCTGAGAGCTTTTGGTGAAGGATGGGATATCAGTTTGTACGTACGTACGTACGTACGTACATACATACATACATACATACATACATACATACATACATACATACATACATACATACATACATACATACATACATACATACATACATACATACATACATACATACATACATACATAGGAAAAACACACAAAAAAATTGGCTAGTGGTAGCAAGCCCCAAGAAGTTGATTGCGGCACAGTGGCAAAGGAGCCCTTGCAAGTTTTGGGGAAATGCAGGCATTCGGGTGAAAATCCAGCATTTCTGGATTTTAAGGGCCACAGGCACAGCTCCCTTCCTTTATGCGTCTGAGCACTCATAACAGCCACATGCAATGTTCGCTTGCTGCCCCTTACGTGTTTCAGGGGAGTTACTCAGAAATGAAAGAGTTTTTAAATGTTACCCTCCCCAAATTCATGAACAGAAGAGTATTCTGCTTGTGGGCTTCTCACAGGCATTGTGGGGGTGTGAATATGATATCAGATAGGTTTTGGAATGATTCAGCAGAGTTCTTTGAATGCCTGCACGCTGCATACAGGCAACATACAAACTATTTTTCAATTTGGACTGTCTCAAAGGAAACTGCTGTAGACTGCATCAGCTCTTTGGGCCACATAGTTTGGTTTGGGCTGCAGCAGGGGATGCCAGCATCCGAAGGAGTTATCCTGGCACCCTCAGCCCCCATGCCTTGCTTGAGGGAAAGAAGCAATGTAAGGCCCTGAACATGGCCCTTAAAGTGTACTATTACAAGAAGAGGGATCGCTTGTAGTTTTGTTTCTCTTGGATATGTGAAGGATTGTGACGCTTGAAAGGGCCTTTTTTGTGGTGGTCTCCAGAATAGCCTCTCTCTGGAGGTGCACCAGGAGCCAAGTTTATAGGACTTTCAATATCAGGTTAAAACATACTTCTTCAGCCAGAACTTCAATGCATAGCTTTTTCTGACTATTGTTTTTCCAGGGAGGAGTGTGTGAGTTATATTTTAAGCCTGTTTTGGGCTGCTTTATGTGCTTTATTTTTTGATGATTGTGAAAGGATAGACTATAAATTCTTAAATAATTAAATATACTGTATACATAATGAGCTGAAGAGGTTGTTTGTTGACTATTACTTTTACCATTGACTGATAAGAGCTGATATGGTGTTTTTGGGTTTTTCCTAGTGCTACCTGGAGTGCCATGAATTAACCCAGGGACTTCTTCCTTTGAAGTTGTGTGCTCTACAAATGAGCTTCAGCTTAAAAAAAAAAATCAAAACTAGTGTGAGGCTGCATTTTTTAAAAAAGACAAAAGTCAAAACTGCCTGCTCTATCTGTGACAATTTACTTCTTGCTGAAGTCATACTGTGTTAGAAAAGTTATTCGGTAGTATATTTTCTTTGGCAAACATGTTACCTGCAATTGCTTCATAAATTAAAAGCTGTAGATAGATCTGTCAGATTCACGCTGTGCAGTTTTCTGTGGCTTCCTGTTGTATTAGATTGCCTTTCCCCAAATATCTCTAGTGGTACGACAGATCGTGTAATCTTCATGTCCAAAATGTTCAGAAGAACATTCATCACTATAACTTATGTTTTTCAATGCCTGGTTAAAACATACCTCTTCACCTAGGCCTTTGAATTCACATCTTCCTCCCCAATGCGGTCCTGTTAGGGTGTGTAAAGGATTATGTTTTACATTAGTTTTAGTATTTTGTGCTTTTATCGTGTGCCTTGAATCACCCTGAGATCTTTGAGTGAAGGGCGGCGGGATATAAATCTTATGATGGTTGAATGAATAAATAATTGGCGTGTTCTGCTGTGTTCAGGCATGAAGAGCTTGCTAAAATACTTTCTTTTAGATCTGTAGTAAACCTGTTATTTGAATATGAGAATTTTCACACTGAAATTAGATAAGACTGATTTGTGGACTATGTGTGATAAAATTTTATTTCATGTTTACAAGCTTACATCTCCGAAAAAACAAAAAACCCAAAAACCATACAGAAATCTATAGACATTTCAATCCCCCCAGATCTCTTTGAAGGTTTGCCAGTAAATAATTACACATCTTCAATATAATCTTATACTATTTTTCTAAGATCCATTGCAATCTTTCCATCTCTTCGATATCTGGGGGCAGCCTTAATAATGTTTTGGTACAAGTGGGTGTTCTGAGTCTGTGATAGAAATTTAAGCGTCTATTTTGTGGCATGATTTTCTTTTCTAGAGAAAATAAGTTATAAGTTTCCTAAAAGGATGAGATGCTTGAACATAGATTTACCATCTTTGCCCTAAAGAGTACAAGAGATGCATAAAGTGATATCAGCAAAGCACTGACATGTTACAGAAGTGCTTGTCAGCAATCTCTGAATCTTATTTGAAAACAAGCCAAGTTTTTTTATTATAATCTTTTTGAAGGAGAGTTGTTTTGGGGAGTGTTTCTACAGATAAATCAGCTAGTATTTGGATTGTGTGGAATGCCTCATGACGGAGTCGTGTTTTTAATATTCTGTGAAGTGACCACACACACATTGATGATACCATGTTTTAATAATATGCAAATGCTACTGTGTGCATTTAAAATGGGATTCATTGTTTGAATAAGCCTTTATTTAAAATACAAGTTCATATGAATCTGATTTGCATCTTTACTGTGAAAACACTTATAATCTATGTAGCTTTACTTGATGTTCAAAACAAAAATAATACCAGTGACAAATGCAAATATCAGCTTGGCTGCTGTGAGGAGGAGGATATTGGTGATGATGGAACGTGAGGACTTTCTTCACTTACTTGTGGGATGGATCTTGAAGGCAACCAGTGTCCTCCTTTCCACATGTTGATATGATACAAGAGGGGTCACACCCTCTGCTAGCACATTCTTCCTCTTTGAAAAGTATAGATCAGACTAGGCAGCCCTAGTATGACCCTTTAAAAAAGATCTCCTGGTGGTCTAGTGGGTCCTCAGCCAGATCTTGGGAGCATGCAGACACTTCTGTGTTCTGGTTTAGTATGGGACCCATTTCAGCAGTGCACCAAAGTGTGCCATCGAAATGGGTCCATAGGAGTGCCACAAGCAGAAACCATTGAAATTTGTGGAGGCTGATTCTGATGCTGTTCCAGTGTGGATGACATTGTTCTAGGACATCTGTCCATCTGGTGAGCTGCACCAGCTGACCCAACCTCACTGGACTGGTTCAGAAGAGATAAGTGTGGAAATGGCCTTGGTCATTTTTTAAACATTACTGTGATGTTGTACTTCGGAACATTGTTTTGTTCCTTGTCAGAATCACTGATAATTACTTCTTTGCTTGAGCTGATTTCATCTCATCACGGAGCTTATCTGAAGAAAAGAAACTATATTTTGTCCTCATCCAGGCCAACTTGATCAGATTGCCATTGTGCGTTACAACTGTGAGTGCGTGGTGCTTATGAATATGAACAGTCCATGTGCTGAAGTCTGCTGAAGCCCTAAGTACATCTTTCAGGCTGGGGGGGGGGGCAGGACGCTTCTAAAGCAATTTGCTGGGATTCGAGAGCAGGAAAAGGTTTCTCCTTGTCTCTGCTTGAGATGCCCATGGGCAATTGGTGGGCCACTGTGTGCGACGGGATGCTGGACTAGATGGGCTGTGGCCTGATCTAGCCAGGCTTCTCTTATGTTCTATGTTCTTATGCTTCAGAAGCATTTAATAAAGGGTTCTCTTGCTACCATTTAACCACAACCTCTTCTTGTTCTAAAAGCTGCCTTTTCCTTAATTTTTCTAGTGATGAAGAGTATCAGCAAACATCACCACATAGGGAAGGACATTCCCTTTGACTGCTTCCAGCTGTGCAGGCAGCAGCCATAAGAGTTTAAAGCCCAACACTGGCTTAATTTTTTTCCGTTGCTGCTAGTGACAGGCAGTCTATGTTTTCTGACTCCTGCATTCCACTAATTAGTTTAGACATAACTGCACAGTTATATATATTGCTCTCCCACTTGTCAATAGCAGGAATTAATTATGGCTTTTTAAAAAATGCTGGATTTCTGTGGGACTAAATACATGATATAGTTATGGAATACGGTTTGCATAATCAGTTCAGTAAAAATGCAAAGGATTGATCTGATCCTTTATTCATGTAAATGACTCAACGTGGCAATGCAAAAACAGAGCTAGGCAGGAAAGAGTTCTTATAGTCAAGCTCCACTCTGAACCTAGAGCAATACACTTTAATAGAAATGCACACATTTACTTCTCTGTGTTTATTCCCTGCCTTTCTTCCACCTTGGAAGTCCAGATGGCATACATACGGATGCCAGGAAATAGCTTATCCAGGATGATGCCTGCTTAACTAGCTTGAGGTACCTTGAGACCATATCTGACTCTTCTCTGATTTTTAAAAATTCTGCTATTGTGTGCTAGAACACATTATTTATGCTTCTGTCAGATCCCAGTTAATCTCTTGGTATTCTAAAGCTATTGTTCCCAGCTCTTTCGAATGTTCCCACTTCTGGTTTTGATCAAACTCCCACGGCCCTGTTTTTCACTGAGCTACAATTATGCTCACATTGTCCAATTAATGATTATTTCTAACAAATTTTACCTTGTATTTTGCAGTTTATTTGTACCCTCATTACAATGTTGTTCACGATCAATTAACTTGTAAAGAGTTGTGTTTAGAAGGGGATAGACTTTACATTATATCATAGAGGATTATTTTTTGTTTGGGAGTGGGGGTGGAACCACTCTCAAGCCCCTTGCATGGAAACCAGGGGTATAGGTAGGACCTCGGCTTCCACCCTAATTTACTCAACACTTTTTTTTTAAATAACCATACCTGTGCCTGTTTTCCTGCTCCTTGCAGACCCCAGCATTGTTGGCAGGAGCAGTATAAAACAGATATTAAAACAGTCAGGAGTGTTGCAAGGGACAGAACTCTGCTTGAAGCTGGGGATGCAAATTACCTCTTTCAGCTTTGTTGGGCCAGTGCTTGGACCTTCGGGTAGAATGAAATAAATAATAGTTTTTTTAAAAGTTATTGAATTTTTTTATTTATTTATAATTTAGCAGTGCAGTCATAAGATGGGTGGCTGTAGAGCTGAAGGGCCCACCTTTTGCTGGCGCTGTTCTGGCTAGGAGAAGAGAATATCGGTGGAAAGTAGGGGAGAAATACAGTAATGCAGACAGTACTGGTGTCCTGACCAGGGGCCTTTCTGCACTCGGCCTTAATTCTGGAATATATCCCAGAATAGGGACCTGCTATCTGGACGAAAGTGCAGACTATGGAAGGCCCGAAGTGAGGCCTGCCGTAGTCTGCATTAGCTTATGACCAGCAGACCACTGTACTGAGATGTATTCCAGAATAAGGCCAAGTGCAGAAAGGGCCCAGGTCTGAATATGGCTTAGGTAATTTCTTCTTGCCTGCCTCCCAAACTGTGTGAGCTGCCAGACTTGCTAAAAATGACAGCAAATCTGTATGTTTGAGGTGAGACCTACAGAGACCACCACCCCCCCCCAAATGCGGTATGTGTGCGAAAAACCAGTGAAGCAGAGTGGGCAGGGCAAACTCAGAAATTCCATCCCGTGCTGTCCCAAAGAAGCTGCAGTCCAGCAGGGGCAGCCATTATTTTGGGTAAATGCTGGCTGCGTTCTGCAGAGGGCCAACGTTTCGCTATGGTGTCTGGAGGGGGTGGGGTGGTTCCAATATTTTGCACAGTTACCACTGTTGGGGTGTGTGATCTCCAATAATAATGGCCAGAAAGAGTTAAGGGCATGGCACATAGTCATCTCTCTACTAGTCTGGTGGGTGCCAGGGCTGGGCCGTAACATAACATATTGTTTAAGAGCCACCCTAGTGCAATGACTAGGGCCGCATCCAGACATTGCCTACTTCTTTTGCTATATTTGGATATTCCAGAATGGATGGGATACGTCTTAAAAGGGCTTGAGTCTTGTTACCAAGATGTAAAATTTTACTGGATTACTTGGAGCTAATCATAGGATTGTTGTGGTATAAGATGGAGAGAAGAAACATAAAATGCAATGTCTTAAGATCTTTGAAAAACAAGGAGGGAAAGAATGTAATGTCTTTCCACCAGATACAAGAGTCTATTAATTATATTTAATATAAGTAGATCTAATTCCCAGAAAAATTATCTCAAGATAGCAAAGGTTGACTTCTTTTTAGCAAACATTTATTCTGAAACTTAACCAAATTATTCTAAATCGCTTTCCCATGCAAATAATTACTTTATGATTAATTGTGTTATATTCTTAAGAGTAGAGGTGTGCCTTTTTATAATTTAAATCTTTTTTTAAATAGTAGTACTACTTCCTCCTGCTCTGTTGCCCTGTGTTGCAGTTTGTTCAGGCTACTGTTTATATCTGTTCCAGTTGTGCAAGAAGTGGAAAATATCCTTTATTTAGAACAGGTCACATGTGCTTATACTGAGGAAAATAGCTTCAGTGCAACAAAATAAGTCTTAATAGAGGAACCAGTGCAAAAGTAGAGTGAAAACATAGCTTTTCCTTAAATTTAGAAGTGTAG
Organism: Aspidoscelis marmoratus; assembly: GCA_014337955.1. NCBI lineage: Eukaryota > Metazoa > Chordata > Lepidosauria > Squamata > Teiidae > Aspidoscelis > Aspidoscelis marmoratus. The sequence continues at coordinate 13,743,439 of MTQE01001141.1, forward strand.
TATTATATTTGGATGCACTGGTTTTACAGAAGGGTAGGTTAAAGAAAGAGAATCTCCTTGCTTTAGTCAGACTTAGCAAAGCTGCAGTCTAAAGTTTCAGTTTTAGTAAAGGAAATCTGAATCTATGGGTCTTTGTGCACTTTCAATGGGGACAGTTCTAAGTGGATTGCAGGAATGTGTTATCCATTCTGCAATCCGCCTCAATTGTCCCCGAGGTGGCTGGACTAGTTCCATTCCCTTACCTGTTGTGGACAGCTTTAAAAGCTGTCCCCAAGCTGGCCTGTGGTTGGGGAATGGTGTGTCTGCACCTCTTCTGTGTGTTGTGAGGTGAGAGGTTTTAGGTTCGGACCTTCAAGGCTTGAAGGTTCGCAACTCAAGGCTCATCTTTCCCTCATGTACCAGAGTTGACACCCTTTACTCAATCACAGCAAGAGGTGGGTGGCACATCCAATCACAGGACATCCTATCAGGACAGGTACAGGAAGGTCTGCCATCCACACTGTTAGAGAGGCTGGACAGGAGCAGCTGTATTCCAGCATTTAACCTGCAGATGTCTCCAGCCATTTTTGATGTGAACTGGCCAGAAGCAATTGGTGAGCCACTGTGTGAGACAGGATGCTGGACCTGATCCAGTAGGACTACTCTTATGTTCTTTTGTGTTCTTATAATCCATTTTATAACACTATCTATATGTGTACATATACATATGTACATATCCATCTTTTCTGTACACTATTATGATTTGACCATTTTTTTGTCTTGATTCTTTAATGTTATAGACCAACAATTCTCCTATATCCTGGTATAGTCTCTCTATAGACCATTTATGATGGTCCTTCAGAACTTATGTTATTACTGCTTGAATGCAATAAACATTTGACTTAAAACTTTTTGCCACATCTATTTCTTGTCCTGTAAAACCTTGCAGTATGCATTCCTCTCCAGTTAATGGACCTATGGCCAATATTTCCTTACATACTCTTTCCCCAAATTGTAACTTAGGGCACTTCCACCACATATGGTTAAATGTTCTTCTGTCTGCAGCCATGCTAACACATAGTCTTAGTTCTATTATTTACATAGGACAACTGGCTTACCGTCTACCCAATATTTTTAACTTCATTCTTTCATTTTTTTAGTATATCATCTACTTCAACTAATATCCTTTACCCATATTCTCATTAGACTGCTTTTTTTCTTTGAGAATTAATGAATATTCAATAAATACTGGCATATTTATTGTTTCTCTTATTCATTTGTTCCTCTTTCTATAATCTTTTCAGAAGTACTCAGTGGATCCCACATTACCTTCCTTTTGGTTTAAATAATTATATAATCCTATAGCTTGAATCCAATTTTCTCTGTTGCAATATTTCATCTCTTGTTATTGGTTCCATAAGTTTCACTGGTGCTGTTCCAAAGTGGAGCAATCCCAGGATAGCACTGTTCCTGGGCTATCACATTGCTTTGAATGCATTGGGGTGTAGGGTTTTTTGAGCAGTACAAAACAAAAGATGCGTTATAGCTCTAATTAACTATATATAGAGGGATTCATGGAAGATGATGTTTTCTCCTTTATGCAGTTAACATATGCAGCATTTAGATGTCAACTACTTATTCTGCTTTTTTTTGGATATTCCAGAATAAAACAGGGATATTCTAGAATGTTCATGCTTTATTCTAGAATATCCAAATGTAGCCAAATAAGTAACTGACATATGGATGCAGCCATAGTCAGTGCCCAGAGATGATGGAAATTGTAATTGAACGACATTTTCATCTGTGTACATGTGCTGGCATAGAGACTGAAGCTCAGTGGTGAAGCATCTGCTTCACATGTAAAGGATCCCAGGTGTGTTTCCTACCTTCTCCTGGAATAGGATAGTGCCAAGCCACTTCTGTATTTCTATCATGAAAACTGGGTGAGTGTCTCAAACAGTTACAAGGAGATAAGCTTGGGGAAGTTCACACTTAACATCTCTGGGACAGTGTCCCACTGGACCGTGACCAGTGTTCACGTTGTGAGTGCCAGTCCATCCCAAACTTAACCGGAACCTACCTTGTCCACAGGGCCATTGCTCTGGTGATTGGGTGATGCAGTGTGCAGTAATGCAAAGGCTAGTATAGCTGTGGAGCAGTTTTTACTGCTTTACAGCTACCGAAGATGGGGATAGCCACGCACGCTCAGAACTGCTCTGAGACAGAAGCAGCTTTGTGGTGTGCACAGTGTGTGTCAGAGTGTGCACAGCTGTCCCTGTTGTCCAGATGCGAAAAGGCATCTTTAACTTCACCTAGCAACTGCAGGGTCAGGAGTTTCCCTGCCCCTCCACTGTGGGTAATAATGATAGTTTCTTTAATTTAACTGACTGAGACCAAGTATGTATGTTGCACAGGTCTGATCCATAAGGGCTACTGCCTAGATAAGTGTTTCCTCCACACATTGACAACATCTGCTAATTGTGTTGGCTGATAATGAGGGGAATCATAGTCCAAAACATCTGGAAATGTCAGACAGGTGAAGGCTGACTTGAACTCCTTACTTCTGAGCCATGCAGCCTGAAAGCTTTATATTAGGAATAATGTGTAAGAGGCAGTGATAGACATACCTGTTTCTAAATGCCCAGGAGCTCTGTCATCCTCCACCATTTAATTATCCCTAATCAACTTAATAACTTAAATAAGTCATTTGTTACTTCATGACAATGCCTACCATCCCTAAGAGAATCTCCTTCTGTCTTATTTCCCATTTTCAGTTTCCAGTACTTACTCACTTTATGTTCCATTTCAGAAACAGTTTTTCCGGTGTTCCTCAGATGCAGCGTACTCCAGAACTCATCCCAGAATTTCTTCAGGAGCTCAGCTTTGTGGTTGATGGACAAGCTGACAGAGAGAAGCTGTGGTTGCTGTTGGCACATGCCAATTATGATTTCCGGTGTGACTCAACAGAAATGTCTGTTGCCGTGATTGCTTCATGCAGGGTTTGTCAGAAAGGAATTGCAACCAACACGTGTGCTCTTTTTGAGCATAAACGTTGTGCATAGTTTAGATACTTTTTTGTCTCTTAGACTGAGACATGCAATAAAAATAAAAAAATTAGGATGAAGGCACTATGTGCTTTTAGAACTTCTGTACTTTTTGCTTCTGGGGGTAAGGTGGAGCAACATGATGGGAAAGTAGTATAAAAATAGGCATGGTCCTCCCCCCTACTTTTTTTAAATTGGGAAGCATTCTGCATTGCCTCCCATCATGAAGGGAGAGGCAAGTGTTGCAGAAGAAAGAAGAACATAATAGAAAAGACTGTGGTTCAAAACATGGATGACCAGACCAAACACCCATTTGTTCAATTTGATGGTGATCTGCTTAATTTAACAAACATTTTTGTTCAACTCTGAACTTTTTTTTCCATTGAAAGCTGTTTTTCAAGGGCCAAAACACAGCAAACACAAGCTGATTGATTGATTTGCTTGTGTTTGCAAGGGGGAGACTAGTTTGGTTTGACTGAATTTCTAAATACTGTATGCAAACCTCTCCATGTTTGGTTTGATGCGAACATGGGCTGTTTGGCTGGATTTTCGAACATGAACTTTGCACATCTCTAGTTGGGAGATGTTCAGAATAAGGTATGGCTGTGTGTCCATGCTGTTTCTGTGTTCAGTAGTTATGAATGATAAGTAAAGCCTCTTAGAGGATTCTTAGGAGCTTCAGGCCAGTTTCACATCAAGCCTGCTAAAGTTGATTTGCCAAAAAAGTCTGTTTTTTTTTCCAAACTGCACCTTTTTTGTAAGCCTCCACGTGTTACACTTGGAGAGATCTGATGCTAAGCACAATGTACCAGTAAGAGAACATCTGTGCTGTCAGCTGCATCATTGATATTACATCTACCATGCCTTTAAATTTTCCGTTTTCTCTCTCCTTGCTACCCCTAACACACTGGCAGTGATTGGTGGAGCTTCTTTCCTCTCCTGAAGTTTCTTGCACAGCCAAAGCCAAGAACAGGTGCTATGATATGGAGCCAACTCACTCCCTGGGAGGAACTGCAAAGGTCACTGCTGAAGCCAGGCCAACAGTGCAAAACCTCTAGGAAGATCATATTCTGAGACAGGGACATCCCCCAGACAGGGGGAATTTGAAGCCCTCTGCTAATAGTTTGAAGTCAGTGCTTGGGTGTAGGGAGGAATGCTTTAGTTCTCATAAAAAACAAAAGAAAGCAGGACCAGCTTTAGACATGTAGAGAAGTCCAGACACCCAGTCCACCAAATAGTTCCCAGATCTTTGCTGTCACTTCCGTGCAGAAAGCAAAAAATTGATTTAAAGGAGATGGTGGAGTTCCTCATCCTCTTTTTCTTCACAGCATTGTCTCTGGAGGGTTTTGGAAGACCGTGGTGTAATTCCCAATATCCTCATTTCCTGACAGGAAATTCCTGATTGGCTCCCAATTATTTTGTGAAAAGCCATGTGTTTATCCAGTCTTGTGATGCATTTATGTTAGCATTTTTAAAGTGTATTATGGTGAATTTTCTATGTAAAACCAGTTTTGGGGTAGGGGGAATATTATGGATAAAAGTATAATATAAATACTGAAAATAGTACAAAATGAATATATCTAGCTTCGGACTGTCAATTTATGGCTGCTGTAGTTCGTATGGATAACAAGAATGGGGCACAGGCCTGCTTGTTTAGAAGGCTCTTTAAGGTGAATTAGTTGCTTGGTTTGTGCAGCTTCCCATTGGTCTTGTTTGGATATACAGCTATGACATGGACTCCAGTGACTTTTGGATTTTCCCATTCCTCGTTCAAGGAATGCAGCTATGAAAAATGAATTTGTCACACAACATAATGTCAAAATATATAATCTGTAGGTAGGTTGGTACATTCTCTTTTGGGTGAAAAATAGAAGTATTCCGCACTTATTGTTCAGTGGACCACTTCACCGGGGCCTGATAAGATGGTCACCAGCTGGATGAGTCGGCATGTCCTGGAACCATTGCTGTATGCATTGGAAGAGTGTTCTTGGACAGCTACCTCACCAGCCTGAAGCTTGCATGATCCCCAGGGGGCTCTGATGTGCAAATCCATTTCTGGAATGGAAGCAGCTCTGCACAGTGTGGATGCTCCATGCTGGAGCATTCTGGGACTTCCCCTGTTTGACTTGGGCTAACAGGGCCAAAATGTCTTACTGTGTGACATGTACTTTATAATAATGATACCACACTTGGTCAAGTCCACCACACAATCTCCTTAGGATGTACCAAAAAAGAACTGGCACAGGGGGTCTGCACATCACCAGGAGTTGGTAGTAAATTGACCATCCCACCTCCAGGTGTGGAATCCACTTGTAAGAGTGCCCCTTGTTCAGAGTGGTAAAAAATACTCTGCAGATGGGACCATGGGCCTTGTTCATTTCTGCAGCTGCTTTACAGAAGATTGTCAGTCTCTGGAGTGACCTACCTACCTGGAGCCATCAGAAATATGTCTGAGAATGGTCTACCTTTGCGGCTGCCTACTTCTGGCACTTTTCCAGCTTCCAGCTTTGCACAGGTGGAACACATGGGCCAAAGTAAACCCTCAAGAGCAGATCCGTCCTGTACCCATGCATAATTTAGTTTTAAATTAATCCAGGGATGAGCTGGATTCTCACAACACGGCCCCACACCATTCCGATTCTGCTTCACGTTTTTTGTTCAAGTATTTTTACTCAGCTCATGTCTATCCTGGACCTGTGCTAAGGTCTCTTGTTTGTCTAAAAACAGATATATGATGGTGTGGGCTGAACCCTTCAGATCTGCATATAGCTAGACTTTAGCTTGCTGTACAAAGATAAGAGTTGCACTCTTTATGCTTGCATTCATCCCTGGCCCACACACTTATACCTCTGCCTGCCGTGACTGGCATATGTTCCTCAGGAAGTTTCCCATGAAGGAAAGTGGCTCTTGTTAAAAGACATCTCCTATGCTTGGCAAGAGGGTTATTAATTTTTCCCCTCAAGCTACTTGTTCTATTTGGTTAAAAGTGCATTGTTTATTTGCAGTGCCTCAAATAAGCCAAGCATTTGCCATTTTTTTCTTTTAAAGTTATGTGGTATGAGAACTGGATAACTGTGCAGTTCTACTGTTTTTGATCAGGTTGTGGAGCTGTGAATGGAACATGCAGCTGAATTCTTGGGAGGCTAAAAGGGAGGCGAGGAGGCACAGTTAAATGAATTTAAATGTAGGCAAAAACTTATATTTGTATAATGTGAATTCCCCTAAAGAGCTATTGTGACTTGCTAATTTTGAGCTTGAATTAAAGCCAATTTGTTGCAGGCACAATAGTCTTTACTGTGCTCTTCAGATGTCACAAGTATTTTTTTTTTAAATTTTTTTTTCTATTTTTTTTTTAATATTTATTACATAATTATGCACTTATACATTCTTCCTCTTTTTTT
>MTQE01001141.1:13779095-13791324 GCA_014337955.1 Aspidoscelis marmoratus
AAAAAAAAAGTGAACTTGTGGACCATCTCTCCTTCCTCCACCTTAATCAGCCTGTTTCATTCACGGCACTATTGGAATGTCAGTTGTAGGGTTACATGACCTGCCTTCACCTCATCCTCGGGTCATGGACTTCCCTGTGCCTCTTTGTTGCTGTTTGATTCATTTTCTCTATAATCATTTATTTTCCTTTTTCTTCCTCACTCAGGGTGGATCCTATCCTAGTAGTTAACAATTAGTTTCTGCTTGGTGGGTTTTCGGAATCTTGCTCCCGTTTTGCACAGAGCCACGTTGCCAACATGTTATCCTGCTACTAAGAATCCTTTTTATAGCCCTGCCCTGGGACTCATCAGGGATCTTCTTACCAAACATATTCCTTTCCCATATTCCTCTTTATCTTTGGAAACAGCATTCTTTTCCCCTTATGTTCTTGTCCTGCACCTTGCTATGGTATGGTTTTCTCATGCATCTTTTAAAAAGTTATTTTATGCATAACTTATGCATCTTTCAGTTATGGACCTGAACCAAGTGGCTGTTAAAAATCCTTTTCCATCCCCACCTTGTCCCTTGCTTCATAATAGGCTGTAATGCATAAAGAAAAACCCTCGGACTGGGTAGCATTCTGCCAACAAAAACAGAAGCTTGGAAGTGAGGAGAGTTGAAATCTGCGCTCAGAGCAGCACACACAGATTTTAATACATCTGTTTGTGACTCAGAATAATCCAGTAATTTCCATCAAGAACTGCAGTGACAGAGAATAATGGAAAGAGAGAGGAGGAGATGGAGATGGGTTGCCAGCTAACTGCAGTCATGCTAGGAGGAATAGGTAACTGCTTTGAGAATTAATACCTCATTTCTGAACTCAGCAAATCTGGCCGGACCCTCCCCTATGGTAATGGTCAGATAGTGCCCATATCATGTCATCTATTAAAGTGCCTCCAAATGTGATTTAAAAATTGCAATTTTCCCAGGGCTTTATTGGATTTGCCTCACATACCCATGTCCTAATATACTCCTGGGATAATGCACGGAAAAAGCATAATATAGACATGATGGAAAATCCAGCCCTTACGTCCTCTGCCATTTCATTGTGGAATTGCTGCTCTTATAAACCAAGGACTTCTAAGTAGGAAGTATGCAAAAAACCCAAAAGGGGACAAGTGCTTCCTACATATGAGTGCTTTTGCAAGAGCAGTGATTTCACAAGGAAACAACAGACAAGGTAAGAGCCCAGGGTTGCTTTCTGCCATTTGGCAGGGATAGCAAGAGAGAATTCTGGGAACTAAAGAAGATCCCACAATTTCCTCCAGTTGCCTCAAGGCATCCTTAGAATCCACTTGTGGATTGCCATTTCCATTACTGCAGTCTAAGCAATGCCCTATCTATGTGTGGTTTTTAATTTTCTCATTTTCTTCACATTGTGTGAATGGCGCCACTTCGAATGTTCTAGGCTTTGAATTTTCATCGAATGTTCATTGATTCCTGCTGTCACCAGTCACACCTCTGGACCTGCTCCGAAACCACTCTGAATCCATGATTTATCTTTGCAAATGTAATAAAGCTTTGAATGAATGAACAAAAGCTTTCACTTTGCATGCGAATGTTGGCCTTCAATTCAGATGTGAAGCTTCAGAGCTTCTCAATTTGTACAAATTGAGAAGGTGATGAACATTTTTTGCCCATTCCTAATTTATACTGTTTGGTTATGAACAAATCTTAGAGACTTTAGAATTCACGAGTCATTGCTGCAGGTGTATAACTGCATACAAAATAAGCGTATAGGTGTGTACAGATTAAGATTGTACCATGAAAGGAGGACACTTGCTTGTATGAATGACTCAAAAACGCTAACTATGCGGGTGCCCATAATTGATCTTTGTTTTAGATACCCTCTCTGCCACCCCCAGTAGAGCTACTGCTGGCAACTATTTGAAATCCGCCGCAACAAGTAAAATCTTTCTATTGGGATAAGTCCAAAGGATTCTCTCTAAAGTGGCATTAGAAAATATTCCAGCTATTGGGTAATTCACTAATAACCTTTTCCATATTTCTGTTCCCGACAGGCTGCCTATTAGCTCATGATTGCTCTGTTGCCTTCATTTTCATGTAAGTAGAGTCAGAATATGAGAAAATTAAAAGTTGTGATCCAAGTCTCAATCTAAATTTAGAAGTCTTAAAAGTTTTGGAAGGAGGAATGTATTCCAGGGCTCTAAAGTTGGTTTTGAAATGGAAGGAAATGCGCTCGATGCTGCCAGATTTCACAGGCATTCTGGAGACTTGTGAAATGGTAGTTTTTGCCAAACATTTCATTCTAGGGATGTAACAAAGCTTGTTGACATGTGTATGGGTTATTGGAGGATATGTCTGACTGTTGCCATGAGGATTGATGAAGTAGGGAACAAAAATATTGTCTTTCTGTAAGTAATGGGTAGCTTTATGCTGATATCATTTCAGCAAAATTCTAGAAGGACGGCAGTAGGTATTGCCATTAAGCCTGCTGCCACAACGTGGCCTTTGAGCATGAAGACAGAAGGAGAGAACACAGAGTGATATACATCTCTTTTGTTGCAAGTGATCTAAACTAAACCTTCACCAGTTTCTGTTCTGCCAGCGGAAGTGATGTTCATCTTCTTGGTTCATGGAGAACTTCGTGCAAGCTGAGAATTATGATTTAGTAGTGTGAGTTCTCTTTGCTTGGTTTTCTGGTTTTTGCTGTACGATTGCAGTATGTGGGAGGGCAAAGTAGAAAATGGAGTAGTTGTGATGATTTCTAAACCGACATTTGTAACCTGTGGCATATAAACCTAATAAGGAAGTAAATCATCTTGATCACAGCAGCACATGGCTCTTTCAGTCTGGCAGTTCTTATTTTGTAATGTTTTACTTATTAATTTGTATTTATTCAAAATATTGATAGTTACTCCCAGCACAATTTATAAAATGGGATTATCTAAAAGATGTGTAATAAAAGGAGTAATAATTAAATCTAATTTTAATTACTGTATTTTCTGGCGTATAAGACTATTTTTTAACCCAGGAAAATCTTCTAAAAAGTCGGGGGTCGTCTTATACACTGGGTGTTGTCTTCTTATACGGCAAGTATATCCCAAACTCTATATTTTAACTGGAAAGTTGGGGGTCGTCTTATACGCCCAGTCGTCTTATACGCCGGAAAATACGGTATTATTTTCAAGCAACTAACATGAATACCTATTTATTTATTTATTTATTTATTTATTTATTTATTTATTTATTTATTTATTTATTTATTTATTTATTTATTGCCTGCCCCATATCCCAAGATTTGTGGGTGGCTTAAAGTAAAAACCTATATTAAAACAGCATTAAAACAATATTAACAAATTTCATGTATCTAACAAATAAAAATAAAATTACTGGACTTTGTTCTGTAAATAGCTAAAAAGAAGAAAACTAGAAAGCAATCTTTTTTTGGCGAAGCTGATGAGAGTTAACTTGTTCCCCACCTTTCTTTTTGGTGCATTCAGAATTCTTATATTCAACATGGTGCTTATTAAACCTTATTTCATAACAAAGGTCCATAAACTGAATATAAAGTTAGTCATGCTTGCCAGAACCCTTCAGTGCCAGATAAGAATTTTGTATCCCCCTTTCCTGCACAAATATGTGAACTAGTTTGTGGCCATCAGTTTGCAGTCTGGAGTACTGGTCTAGTGGTTAGGAACCGGGCTCCTATCTGGGAATACCAGGAAGCCAGCTGGGTGACCTTGGGCTAGTCACAGTTCTCTTCTGAGGTCTCATAGACCCACCCACCTTACTGGGTGTTTTGTTGTGGGGAGAACAGAAAGCTTTGTCAGGCACTTTGAGTCCCTTCAAATGGGTGAGAAAAGCAGGGTAGAAAAGCCAACTCCTCTTTCTTCTTCTTCTTCTTCTTCTTCTTCTTCTTCTTCTTCTTCTTCTTCTTCTTCTTCTTCTTCTTCTCCTCCTCCTCCTCCTCCTCCTCCTCCTCCTCCTCCTCCTCCGGTCTGAATTTTGATGAACAGATTAGAATGCCAAACCTCCTATGAACCTGTCTGAATTGGTTACACGGACTAATTCTTCTCTTAATCTGATTAAATTCTTTCTACTCTAGGAACTAATTCAGCCAGGCAAACAAATCAGTGGATGATTCAGGTGGCCATCGCTATCCTACCAGTTCCAAACTGCTGGCTAATACTGAAGCAGAAACTCAAATACTTCAGCCTTATAGTGAAAAGACAGGAATCACTAGAAAAGACTGTGGTATTGGGAATGACTGAAGGGGGAGTTACAGAAGATGAAGATGGTTAGATAGTGCTATTGCATGTGCAAGTGTATTTTGGAGCAAGACTAGAGTTCTGCTCAGGGCTCAGGAAACTAGGGTGGGTGGGGGGTCTTCTGGAGCATTTGACTGGTTGCTGTCCTTGATGATTCTTTTATGTTGGACTTTGTGGCTTCAGTTGGCATAATCCAAGAAGTTTACTTTGCTTTCTTTCTCAGGACAATGATCCACCCTTGTTCAACAGAAATGTTGAAATGCTCTGGATGCTAGTAAGGACTGCTCATTCAGAACTCTGTGATTGTCTACATTATTACCAAATAATCATCCCCCTTATCCTTTGCAGGCCTTATGGTCTACTGCAGTGATGGCCAACCTATGACACACGTGTCACAGGTGACACGCCAAGCCCTGGCACCTGGGCGTGTAGTGCTTGCTTGTTCTTGAAGTGTACGAATTACCAACTTTTAATTGAAGATTTAGCAAATGTAAATAATTATTTGTTTTTGCTTTTAATAAAATATATCAAAAATATAACGTTTTTACTAGAGCTACAAATATAACAAAATTATGGATATTTTTAGATGTGACACAGCACCCGAGTTAAGCTAGGTTTTCTTGCAAATTTTGACACACCAAGCTCAAAACGTTTGCCATCACTGGTCTACTGTGAGACACAACCAAATGGGGCAGTACAAATGGCAACTTTTCCCAATCCATTGAAGGCTCAGGTCTCTTGTGAAGAGCATATTATACCCATGCGTATTATTTACACCTTTAATGTTGGAGCCAGTAAGCCCCTCACCATGAAGTTGAAGTTTTATATCTCCTTAGAACAGAGCTATGTATTATTGCCTTGGGACACTGAGGAATTTCCTGACGTTTCAAAGGCCAAATTATGGGCATCACATACACTTAGGCCTACATGGTCTATTTTGCTTATCAGTACTTGTTTCACCAATGTTGATATGTTGCTAGGAGCAAAAGAGTTATGTTCAACAGCTGGTAACTGGATAGACAATAAATGTTTGCTATATTGTTCTGTCTCTAGTAAAGTTTTGTAACTCTTCCAAGAACATTTCAGTAGTCTTTTAGTCCTATTGATCTACCTTTCCTTGTTGTTCTTTTGCCTTTTCCTCTCTCAGCCTTCCCAAGCACATGCCTTCCCCTCTCTTTCTGTTTCTGCATCACTTGCATGGACAGGATCCTCAACAACAACAACAACAATCATACCAAGATACAGCAGGATTGACATGAAACAGAGAAAATTACAAAACACAAGGACTTAAAGATCCAAGCTCATAAACTCTGGCAAAAGCCAGCAGTGGTGGTCCCAATGGCAACTGGAACACTGGATGCCATTCTGAAAGACCTTGGATGGCACTTAAAACAGCTTAACATTGACAAGGTTACCATCTGTCAATTGCAAAAGGCCAGCCTGCTGGGCTCTGCATGCATTATCCACCGGTCCGGTACATATCATCTTAGGATCTTGGGAAGGTCCCAGTGTGTTATGAAGTATCAAAGCTGACATGTTTAGTGTCAAGTTATATTGTTGTATTATTTCTGAACAACAACAGCAATAATAATATTTCTGTGTTCTTAATAATTCATCTTTTTTCACCTATCACAGTTTTTCTTGCCTGCATTTGTGTTGGAGCTTCTATAAATACAAGCATAAAAATAAAACTATTTCTAATATGCATGATGGCTACTAAAACAGAAAACTGAAGAGTTCATACTATATTTCTCCTTTCCCTTTCTCTTTTCTATTTGCAGCAGTCTTCCATAATTTGCATCTTCTGCTCTGTTAAACAGCTACACTTACTGGCAAGGTTAGGAATAACAGACAGTTCCTTCCCCTACCCCGTTGTTGGTTGTAATAGCAAAAAGCAGCTAAGTCTGCTCAAGCTTTTACAGACGTTAAAGATTTGTTTTTGTGGATATTTATGGATTGAAATCCATCCTATTGGACAACCAGTTTAGTTCCTGCCTCTCATGAAGTAGGGCATGGAAATGTATTCTTTAGCAAGTAAATAAGAAATAAAACATGTTACAATCTGGCTCTGACTATTTAGAGGAATTTCCCTCTAAAAAATTCTGTCTTAAACCTAGTTATATGGCTCGGTGGTAGAGCAAACTGCATGGAAAGCAGAGAGTTCTCAGTTCGACCCCCAGCCTCTCCCCAGAAGTAGGCAGTGGTAAACGACTTCTGTATCTCTGCCAAGAAAACTGCGTATAGCTGCCCATGCAGACAGCCAGGAGTTGGCTATGACTCGGTGCTATGCAACAGTGCTTTTAAATTTTTATATTTTAAAAAATTCTTGTTAACTTTATGGCTTTACATGCTGTATAAAAAAATGTATAAACTGTAAATGTGTTGATTTGAGGTTACTGTAAGGGTATTATTTCTCTGGAACAGTTGACAAGGGTTTGGCTTTGGCTTTAGTTGTTGCAGTTCCCAGAAATAATTAATCTATTCCTCTTGCTGCCACTAATTGTTCTGGTAATTTTATTTCAGTGGTGTTTTAATTATACGCTTCTAGCTGTCATTCCTCCTCCGGTGTATGCACTTTGACATTGAAAAATGCCACAAAAGCCCTTCCCTGAAGAATTTAGTGCTTTGTTCCCAAATGATCTGAAATGAGAAGGGTTCCATTTTGTAATAATAAACTACTGTTTATAAAGAGGAAAGGTAATGCCAAAGTTCAATGAAACCAAACAATTATGTAAGACCCTCAAAATAATTGGAAACTAACTGAAAAATATTTAAACACCCATTAAGGTAACAAAACACTAAAAGGACAGTTCGGAGAGTAGTGGCAGTCATTTTAATTGCTAATGCAGTTTGATAGCGTCAATTAAGGGATAACTCCTGGTACAGATACATTCCTATAGCTTATTGGTGTGCCCAGATGTGGTTGTCCCTTAGGGCACATCCCCATGGTCTCTTTTTGCTTCTCTCTTGCATCGGATTTTAAAAATACACGTTGTAATTCGAAATAAAGCATCCCCATGTGGTTTGGGGCAACACGGATTTAGAATGTACTTTCCTGTCCCAATGCAAGCTGCTTTTTGTGAGCTGGCATCTTTTTCTCCCCCACCCCTGCCCACTGCAGTGATGACAGGCAAAAACCTTAATTGAACCTCCACAACACAACACAGATCATTCCTTTACTTGGCTGCCAAGAGTTAAAAGCATAAGCAATGCTTGCAACATAGTTACAAGCAGAACTGAAAGCAGCTCACATAGTTACAAGCAGAACTGAAAGCAGCTCACTCTCTGCAGCTGTTTTAGCCCAGCGACCTCTCTCTTTCTTTCACGTTATTGGGAGGGGGAGAGAAATTCTGTGCTTGCTATCAGGGGAAAGTGATGCTAATTATCTTAGCAATGGAGGGGGAAACATCTATTTTCACACACACACTTTTCCCTGACAGCAAGCACAGAAACTCTCCCCCCCCCTCCTAGTAATGTGAAAGAAGAAAGAGATCGCTGGTCTGTATGTGTGCTAAAACAGAATGGAGGGAGGCTGGATGTGACAGCTGGCTGGCTGATAGGCTGCAGGGAGTGATCTGCTTTTAGTTATCCTTGTAACTATGTTACAAACATTGGTTATGCTTTTAACTGTGGCAGCCAAGGAAAGGAATGTTTCCCCATGCTCCCAGGATAATCCGCAGTTTCCCCCTAAGTTGGATGTAGTACTGTTTGTAAGGGTTTTTTTTTTCTGCTGTGGATTTTCCTTCTTTGTGCCTGATGTAATCTGGAGTTAAGCTGTGCATGGGGATACTCTGAGGCAAAACAAGCTTAAGTTCGGAGTATTTTCGGTATTGATACGCACCCTTACTGTCTTTTAGCGGAGTGCCAGGGATCAAACTGGTAATCCTCTGCTTTCCAGGCAGTTTCTAATGAATTGAAATATCTTCACTGATTCTGAATGTGTCAAAGAATTCACACCTAAGTTTTAATTCACTTTCAGAATGAGAGAAGAAAACAGCAAACTGACCAGTCACTTTCTTTCCACATTATCTAACCTCAAGATGGATTTTCTGATTAACATAATGCCAAAAGAAAACAGCTTGTCACTTTACTGATGTGTTTTCCCATTCCAAACCTGGACTGAAGCTGGATTAAAACAGCTCAAATTTCATATTGTTTTATACTATTTTGTTCTATTGTGCAATAAAAAGGCCTAGATTAAACAAACAAGTTATATGGAAAATGTGCATCACATCACATCACACCGCCTCTTTCTCTCTATTTTTTAAACAGCCTGGTCAGAAATAGTTTATATAAAATAATAAATAACAGGAGAACTAATGGACATTGAAGAGGAACAAAATTCCGATATAGAATATTGCTGGTTATAGTGGAGAGGTATGCCCTCTCTGGTTAAAGGTAGTGATATCTTTGAGCAAAGCTCCAATGCAAGTAGCTACAGGGACAAATCCATATATTTTTCTTGTCCATGGTACAGAACTGATTTGCAATGGCCATTTTATGGGATTCCTTTGGCCCTCAAAACCCCCCAATAACTTTGTCTCTGCTGGACCACTGGAGGTTTTTTTGTGGGCCATTCATCCACATTTTTAGCATTTTAAGAGTAGCCAAGATAAAAGGCATTATATTATGTCCCTGCTGATGATATATTTGTCCTCCATGCTGCAGAGGCTTGATGACTATTTCAAAAAATATTTTTGATGATCAGATGAAAATTTCTCATATAATAAAAACAAGTTATTTTGAATAACTCGAACAGCTGATGTGAGTCATACCTTCCTCTTCAGGTCTTCTTCCTCAACTCCTATTCTTCTAAGCGTGCACCAAGCTTATAGTTTTGATTTCATGGATTCAGTATGGAGGGATATAAATTATTAGGTGGAACAAAGGAATAGTGGAGTAGTAGAAGGAAGTCTGTGTTGGTTATATATCGGATCTCTAGTGGAAAGAAGGGTCATACTTATCTCTCAGGGTATTCTGCCTTAGTTTTGCATGTGGTTAAAAGGAGAAGAAGACAGAAGAAGTCCCTTTTCAAGTTCAGAGTGTAAAAGGAAGAGTAAAAGGCAGCAAGAACAAAGCTAATAGGAGCAGGATTGAGAATGTTACCTTCTTGTCTTGCAGGAGCCTTGCAGAAAAAGCTTTTTCTTTGCTCTTTGATTCAATTCCCATTCATCACCAGAGGGAGTGTTCTAGCTGTTTTCACTGCTGTGGTTTGTTTTGATTTGGCATTTTTCTTATATGTACTGAAATTTTGGACTGCAAGGTTTATTTGTTCATAGAAAAATCACCTTAGGCGTTGTGGATTCGGTCAAATTAGTCCATATGTATTGTCTGTATTCCATTCTCTTACCTTGTTTGACAAAGGAGGGATTTCAGCTCCCATTGGGTCCAGCCAGGTGGCCAGGTACCAGCATGTGCTTACACCTAAATGACAGCAGCTCCCCATCCAATATATTGCATACCCATTGCTAAGTAGTAACTCTCTATCCAGGTTAGATTTGGCTCTTGGCAACCACAACCACAAAAAGGCTAAATTGAGGGTCACTGTGTCAAGTTCAAAGTACTAGGAACCTAGTCTAGATCACTGGGAATGGTCAAAGGGAAGAACTCCATGGGGCCTTTATGGTAACAGGGAATCGAGCTGAGGATGGCAAGGGCCACACATCTGTACAATCCTGTTGCACTGCACAAGAGTGCTCCTAGGGCACAGGATGCATGCATCCCTGTGCCATGGAAGCACCCACTCCCCTATAAAATGCTTTGAAAGTTTTGTAAACTGCTTTGGACTTTTCAAAATGAAAAGGTGGAATAGAATCATTTTGAATGGATGTATGAATATGGCAGAGGGATAGGAAAAGCTTCCACCCCTCGCCCTATGCAGATGTGCTTGAAAGCGCTCCATCTTGTGCAGGACAAGAGGCTATTTCCTGTGCTCTGCAAAACAATGTTGGGTGGAAACATCAAACTGAAGCATTATGCTGACAGCAGTGCAATCCAGGAGCAATCTTCAGTTGCTGCTCTGGTTCTGCCATTGTGTGCGAGTTGCCTAAGAGTTTACCAGAGGAGCCCAAAGTCTCAGGTGGTACATCCTCTTCCTTCCATGAAAATATCACACACACCAGTCATTTCTTCTGCATTTTCTTCACAGCTGCTGCTGTGGTCTTGGCTGGCTGCAGGTGCTGCATTGCAGCATTTGTTAGGTTGGTAATTAGCAGGTGCCAGGTGAAGGAGTTGGAACACATGAAAATAGTGTATTACGCATGCTGTCATGACCCTGTAACCTAGATCTGTTGCCTTTGGAAGTAATGCAGGACATACAGTACCTGCTATGTCTGTATGTACTGTAGTTTGTGAGCACATCTGTGTGTTTCATAACATTTTAAATGTCAGTTCATCACTCAGCTTATATCTTCTGTTCTCCGTTTAAAAATAAGGGAGAGACCTATTGTACAGAATTGCATGAAGAAATGTTATAAATAAACATTGAGATAATTAATGGAGTAAGTAAGACTTGGTGAGTGATAGTAGGATATTGTAAAATCTGGCATGTTTATTTGAAACATCCCTATGTGAAAGTAGCCTTTCACTGCAATGTTGCTTCATTAAGATTTGATGAAATACATCTGCAATAATCATGAAACATAAGTTGCACATTGTTTGAAATGACTTTTCCAAGGGCATGCTGAACTACTTATATTTTACTCTTTACATTCAAGTGTCAGGAACATACATTTAGGAAGTTGTCTTTAAGAAACTCTGTCTCATCAAGGATGTTCTATACTGTTACTCAGTTAGATTCAGCTTTATCAGATACTAGAGCCAAATATAGCTTGCGTGTATAATTAAAGGGAAATATGTGTCAGTCTCCTAGGCAGATCTTTTAATGAAAGCCAGTAGTGGAAATCCTATCTAATAAGGCGCATAATATGTGGAAAGTATGACTCGAGAACTTATTATTAACTACGGGTGCTGGTGGATGGCTTGGTTTGAGGCTACTAAGTATTATATTACTGAATTAAGCTGATTTTCAGACCACCCAAAGCTGCAAGAACTTCCACTGATACCACTTTGATTCTCTGAAGACAAACGTTGGCTTGATTGATTTCCTTTATTTTCTTTTCCTTGTTGGAAACGAAACAAGAGTGATGGGTTCTTTTTCAACTGTTATTTCTGGCATTTGGTTGTAAGGTTGGATTATAAACCCTCCTTTCCCTGAATTTAAAACAGAATTGTGAACTAGCAGATTTCTCTTTCTTCCCTGCGAATGACGACTGACTGCCAAGATGGAGCTAACCAGATGGTTGAGCGAAGAAGCTGCTTCCAAGTACCGGAAGCTGCTTCGGGCATTGGTCAAGATTGTCTCAGGGCCATTTCATCTTCCTGCTTCTTTCTCCATAACTGAGAGTGTAAAGGTATAAAATGGCTCTTCCAGATCTTCCTTGGCAACAGAAAGATAGCCATGATAACATCAAGCAAACCTCTCTGAGTAGAAAATTCTGCAAGTGGAAATGACTAGATAAAATAACCATTTCTTAACTTCTAAGCTTCCTGTCCTGGGAAAAGAACACAAAGGGTGCGTTCCCATGGTACTTATTTGCCTCTCTATTGCCCCTCTACTGAAGTGGATTTAAGAAAAGTGCGTTCAATTCGGAATTAAGTGTTCCCACGGGGCTCAGCAAAACACGCATTTAAAATGCACGGACCGTCCACAAGGCAGTGTGTTTCGTTTACCCGCATCTTTTTCTCCCGGTGTTTTATTGGGTGCTTGTGCAATCGTGCACTCATTCACAAGTCCAAAAGAAAAATTTACAAGTTCTCTGTTCGTCTCCCCTGCTTGCGAAGGCAGCCGGGCTGCAGCCAGCGCTATTTATAAGATCTCCAGCTGCTGAAACGCCTCCCCCCATCCAACAATCGTGCGATCGTGCGATCATTTACAAGTCCAAAAGAAAAATAATTTA
>MTQE01001141.1:13791589-13827159 GCA_014337955.1 Aspidoscelis marmoratus
GAGGAGGCACCACAAACCATGCAAAGTTGGCACCCGTGGTGCCAAGCACTTAAAGGCGATATTGCAAAATCAGAAGGGGGTTGCACAGAGGAAGACCTCGGCCGTCCCCCTCCCACCTCCCCCAATCTCTCCCCCACTCTTCACCCCCCGAGCAAATCCATCCTTCAGGAGGCTCTGCTTTGACTGCCTGTAAAGTGCAGTTCGAGAAAGAGGCGATTGGGCTGGCTGTGGATGAGAGGCAAAAGAGAGAGAGAGAGAGAGAGAGAGAGATGATGATCTCTCCGGCCAGCAATTTCTGCCTGGGAGAGAAGCCCCGCCCCTTTTGCCACAGAGCGTCTCCACGGAAAATGCTGCGCTGAAAAACTGCATCTTCCCGGAAAGTACGGATGTAGTCTGCTTTAAACGGCTATTTTTTAAAAGCACGTTTTCCCCATTAGCTGCGCTGGAAGCCCGGATTAAAGCCGTGCATGGGGCCACTCCAAGGCAAAAGAAGATTTTCATCGGACTTTTTATTCCTTGGGAATGCGCCCAAAGGGTGTTTTTCCACTGTCAGAAAGTACCCATTTTTGCACGCATTAAGGACCCATTTGGGTGTGAGCCGGATGACCCTGTGGAAACACATTGGGTGCTTTCCTTAATAAGGATCTACTAGATCCGGATTTAAGGAGCACGGTGGAAAAACACCCAAAGACTGATTTTAGATGCAGGTCCTTTCTGCCTGGATCATTAATTTGTATTAATAGTCCATGCAGAAAGTAACAGTCTGCACCTCTATGAGGTCCTGCTCCCTGCTGGTATGGTTCCGTCTGCTTTAGACAAAGCATGATCCTGATCAAGGAGATTCTCATTGGGAAACTAATTGGGTCCACCAGCAGGACCAGTGGGCCTGGTCCAGAACACAGGAGCATGCAAGAAAGCATGCTTCTGGTGTTTGGGACTACCAGGGGTTGCATTTCAGTGGCATGCCATAGCACATTGCCACAGTGTGTCCCCAAGAGATCCTGAGGCTAGGAACTTTTGTTTTTGTGTAGTTCACATGCGCTTTGAGTCCATAGCATGGATTGGTTTGGACTAGTGCCATCATGGAGATGGCACAAATCCTGCCTATGCCTTCCCATGTTTGGAATCAATCAGCTTGGCTGTTCCAAACCCACTGATTCCAAATGTGGTCCATACATTGCCTCAGTTGCTTATCTACCATGTCCTCTAGTGCAACATATACACGATATATTTCTTTAGATTTTCATTATACTGCAGTGCCCAGCCTATGGAATGGAAACACGGAAAACAATGGACACATCAAAATTCTCGTATGTAATTTTTTTATTTCTACGGTATGATTATTGTTTTTTCACATTAGCACAAAAAATCCTGACTATCAGTATAAACTAATAGAACTGGAGCTGGCTGTGACTGACCCTGAAGGAGAATGTGACATATTAGTACATAAATTTAATGAAGGCATCAACCTAGTGTGCATCAGCTGTAAAAAGGTTCAATTGCACGTTAGGGATAACAAATGTTATTCAAAATTAAATTGGTAGATATTATAACATCCCTGTATCAACCAACCAACCAACCAACCAGCCAGCCAGCCAGCCAGCCAGCCAGCCAGCCAACCAACCAACCAACCAACCGACCAACCAATTTTTATTCCGCCTTTCCAAATGTATGAACTAATTGTGCACACGGATACACAAAAGTATTTTATAAGACTATAAAAAGCATAAAAGCTATCCAGAAATGTCTCATGGGAACCACAGAGTACCTTCTTGGAGAAGGAGCTCTCCTGGGTGCTGTCAGATTTCTGTTACTGCTGAAGTCCCTTGTGGCTGAGTCTGATGAACTCAGGTGTTTACTCAATACTTGGAACTGTGCTGAGATGATAATACAGAGCAAAAGTTTTTAAACATCCAGAAGTTACGATGCCTCCTTGCCAAGAAACAAAGGCTGGCTTTCTATCTGGCTTTGCCATTCTGACGTCTTTGATAACAAGTGCAGCAAAAATGTCCAGTATCATTTTTATGAGGATCATGCCATGAATGCAACTCTTGTTTTCTTGTGACTATAACCCCTGTTATTTTCTTCCAAAAAGGCTGAGACTAATTTTGGGATACAGTTTCCTAAACCATTTGCTAGGCTTATTTTCATAATGTTTTGAAATGTCACTCACAATTTAATTATGTACACTTCAAAATACTGTGCAGCCTCTTTGTGGCAACTCCTGTCTATTGAAAGACCGTGAAAGCAAATGGAGAGAAACTAATGGGGTGTTATGAATTGCAGCTGTGTGCTAGATTTTTCATGTACCTCTTTCAGGATTGTGAGGTTCTAAGAAGTGCACAGCGCTTTCATTGAAGTGATTTCAGTTTTGAAAGTTTTATATGGAGGTCCATATTTATTTTATTTTATTTATTTCTAATAAAAATATCAAAACCCAATGAAAAGGGAGTTCATTAAAACAATAAATAATTGCCTGAAGGGAAAAAGGAAGCATTTTCTTCATCTGAAGGATTAGGTACAGAGATGTGTCTTCATCAGATATCTAGGCATATATACTTGAACATACCTGAGGGGAGGCTATAAGAACATAAAAGAAGCCCTGCTGGATCAGGCCACAGCCCATCTACAAGGACAAATCTTTTCCTGCTCTCAAATCCCAGCAATGGCCTTAGAAGCATCCTGTCCCCCCCCCAGCCTGAAAGATGTACCTAGACATTCATTCTGGTAGCCATTGATACATCTGTTGTCCATAAATTTGTCTAACTCTACCTTAAAGCCATCTAGGCTGGTAGCTGTCACCACCTCTTCTGGCAGCAAATTCCATAAACTGATGACCCCCTGGGTGAAGAAATACTTCCCCTTGCTGGATCTGACTCTCCTACCCATCAGCTTCATAGAGTGCCCCCTGGTTCTAGTGTTGTGTGATAGAGAAAAGAAATTTTCTCTATCCACCTTTTCTATACCGTGCATAATTTTATATACTTCAATCAGGTCCCCTCTTAAATGTTGTCTCTCCAAACTGAAGAGGCCTAGACGTTGCAGCCTGTTTTCATAAGGGAGGTATTCCAGTCCCTTAATCATTCTGGTTGCCCTTTCATATACTGGTTCCATAGATAGTTGGCGGGCCATCACCGAGAAGGCCCCCTCATACATCTTTACCCCTTTAACTACTGAGAGTGGTGGCACAGCCAAGAAGGCCTTAATGGCAGATCTTAAAACACAATTAGGCATTATTTTATGTATTTGGGGGCCCAAGCCATTTAAGGCCTTATAGGTTAATGTTAACACTTGATAGGAATTATTGAAATCAAAGTTGATATATTCCGCCGCTCTCCTCCTCCCCCAAAATCTCCT
Organism: Aspidoscelis marmoratus; assembly: GCA_014337955.1. NCBI lineage: Eukaryota > Metazoa > Chordata > Lepidosauria > Squamata > Teiidae > Aspidoscelis > Aspidoscelis marmoratus. The sequence goes on from MTQE01001141.1 coordinate 13,794,947, forward strand.
GGCTGCATAATGCATATATGGTACAAATAGCAATTAAGGAACAGAAGTTCCAGGTGGGGAAATGATACACAATGTCAACATTATCAACATTTCAGAATGAGAAGCCAGGAGGTTGTGAGGTGAATGTGCTCTGCATGGGAGAAATGCACAAATGCCTGCCTCTTAGTCTGTCATCTGACACTCTCTTTGAAGCCCTTTTTGTCCTCACAGAATGGAGGCCCAAAATGGCAGCTGGGCTCAGTCTACAGGTAGACTTCTTTTTTGAAGTCTACTGCCATACTAGGAGGGCAGTATACTGAACGTAGAGTTGGGTGGGCAGCACCTCCCACCCCATTTCGGCAACTGGGACTGATTGTTAATTCTGCTATGACCCAGGATAAAATCTGTTAGTGCAAATATGACCTCAGACTTTTGATGGACAGATTTTTTTTTCTTTCCTGTATCAGCTTTGACAGAGACCAAGACCTCAGTTTGCCTCCATCTTTTCCTTCTCCTTTCATCAGTGGTGCTCAGATATTTTTGTCTATGTGGTTGTTGCAAGCCCAGAGCTGCTGCATTCAAAGCTGGTTCTTTTTCTTTGGGTACCTTTGAGGAAAAAATAACTGTGAATCCAGGACAGCTGATTGTTCAAAGAGGGATTGGAGAACAGAGCTTTTAAATAAGCTAAAACCTGGCCAAACAGGATCATATGGGGATCTTGACCAAGGTAGTTTCCTTTTCATACCTGTAACTGGTAAATGAAAGAGGTTTTGCAGCACATGGGATCCTCCACTGTCAAAAACTCTCACCTGCAGTTGAATTTTCACTTCTGTATTTCTTTTAGTTTAGCACATTCTGCCAGCATCGGTTTTCCAACAAACTGTGAAGTGATGTACTGGACAGGTGCCATTGGATCAAAATAATTATTCCGTTTAAAGTTCCTATGTAAAGAATATAAGAAATGTCCTGCTTGATTGACCTTCAGCCTATCTGATCCAGAAGCCTTTTCTCACAGTGAACATTGGTAGGACATAAGATACGCCTTGCCTCTGCTCACACATTTCCCAGCTACTGAAGTCACGCAGCCACCAGAGCTAGCAACCCTGTGATGTCCCTGCTTTCCATTAATTTGTCTTAAGCCTCTTTTAGATCCACCCAAGTTGTTGGGCATCATCATATCTTATAGTAGTGTATATATGTTTATACTGTATTGTATTTTGTTACCTGCATGCACATGTCTGGTTTCTGTGTGTAGGTAAATAGGTAGGCAGAGAGAGAGAGAGAGGCCTTTTCTGCAGTTGTTTTAGATCTGGATTAAGGAGTCTCTTAATCTGGATTGCAGGCTTCCAGTTTGCACGTTCTTCCAGATCTGGCTTCGATGATACAGAATTACAAGGGGACTATTTTCAGTGGCATGCCATAGGGTTCATCTGAAAAACATTCCCCATAGGGTGGGGGAAGGTTGTGATGTGTGGGCCCTGATCAGTGGGTCCAGTTATTCTAGATCCATTGATCTGGATTAAACTGAGGTAAGTGCAGAAAAGGCCAGAGAGAGAGAGAATTAGGTTCAACCTGTGGTGACTATAGGAACAAATGCTTACCATCTTGACCTGCCTCGAGTAAGATTTTGTAGCTCTTCCAAGAACGTTTCATCCCCTCTATCTGCCTTTTCCATTATCTTCCCCTTCCTCTGCTTCTTTTCTTCTTGCCAAACATTCTGATGTTGCATAAATCTGGAGTTTTGAATGTGTTGCGTGCTGCAGAATAAAAAGCAGCATCCAAAGAAAAAATCAAGAAGTCTGCTGCAAACCTTCTGAAGGAAACTTCCTTGTTTGCTTATTTATGACATTTATATCCTGTCTTTCAAAATGTGCTCTGTGTTGCACACCGTTCTCCCATCCATTTGACTCTTGCAACATCTATGTGATGTAGGTTATACTGAGATTCAGTGACTGTCAAATCCCAGGACTGCCAGGTCCTAATCATAGCCCATGGCTTATGCTCTTGCCTGTAAACCTCCTTGAGGTTTCTTAAAATGAGAAGTGAAACATAAATGTTCTAAATGCTTTACAGGTCTGTTGCTCTGAGACTCTGTGTTCAAAACAGTCATGGAGCTTTTTCCACTTATGCTTTTGTGGTTGGAATCAGAAGAGAATATGGAATTCTTGCAACTCAGAACTGGGTCTCTTTCAGAACACCTTTGCTCCAGCTGGCGGAAGACAGTCCTGTTTCCTGGAGGTCGAACTCTTGAATGGGAAAAGCTTTGGCTAAGATCTGTGGAAGTGTCCTCAGCTCCTGGACTGGAAAAAGAGCCCTGAGCCAGGAATATAAGGGGTGGCACAGAGCATGCTGGGAACTGTTTGTATGGCAGCTGTTGTGTCCCAGCCTACCCTTGTTCCCCAGTCTTTAAGTTTCAGGCAAGGAATATTTCTCTGAGTTCCTGCAAATGGCCTTGGAAGTTGACTGTTTCTGGGAGCCCAGTGGAAGGTTGCTGGCTCTGGAACAGGGCCTGAGTTGCTTTTCCTTCCGCCAACTATCTGCATGGCAGTAACAGGAATGCAGACCTAGCCTGACCCTCATGGGAGACCATTTTAAAGAAGTTTCCCGCTGGAGAGCTCTTGGGCGTTGTTTCTGCTTTTGGGAGCAGGCCAGGCACAAGGTCCATGGAGTCAACATGTTCATATGTGGAAGCTGTGGTAAATGGCTGCTGTATGCTCTTTCTCTTGCAGTCTAAGCAAGGGCAGCCAGTTCTTCTGAGTGATCTGGGCAGGTCACTCAGGAACCTGCATCATGCTGGCCTAGAAATTTTGATCCAACTGATGGATCAGAAGATCTATGAATGCTGCTACTAATGAGCATCCATGGGGCAAAGGGGAGCAGCCTTTGCAGAATGTGGCACAACATGATTCTCTGCTTTAGCTCAGGAAAGTGCTTTAGCATGGCCAGGTACTAAAATGCCCTCTTTGTATAGATGGGGTATCTGAATGGGATCCATACTGTGATGAGATGCTAAAGGCTCCGTATTTTAGTTGCTTAGTGTGTCTCAGGAATGGCACAACAGAGTTGACAATAGATTGGTTTTTTTCACTTGATGTATGTGATCAGATACATAATGTGCTATATTACCATCATGTAAAAGAGGGCATTTAAACATTTTGATAGGGCCTTTTGTTGATAAAAGGCCCACTGAGGAAATAAACTGTGGGCTTTCTGTGCAGTCTTATGTGCTGATGATTCATAAATCCAATAAATGTGATAACATTTCCAAAACCTGGAAGCTGGTGCTAATTTGAGATTCTTAAAAAGCATAATGACAGCCACACAGCATTGATGCTGGAGTTTCAGTGTCCTTGGTCATTGGCTGTACTGGCTGGGATGGGGGGGAATTGGAGGGCACCAAACTGGTAGACTTGTGATGTAGTACTTGGAAACTGTCCAAGCAGTTGAAGACAAGAACTTCTGCGTAGGGACTTAGTATGAATACCTGAGGAGCTCTTACGCATGAGCTTATCTGGTACACATGTTCAGACGTAACAAAATATAAGAACATAAGAGAAGCCCTGCTGAATCAGGCCACAGTCCATCTAGTCCAGCATCCTGTCACACATGGTGGTCCACCAAATGCTCATGGGCATCTCAAGCAGAGACAAGGACAAACCTTTTCCTGCTCTTGATGCCCAGCAAATGGCCTTAGAAGCATCCTGCTCTTCCCCCGCCCCCAGCCTGAAAGATGTACTTAGGCATTCATTCTAGGCAACTTCAAAAGACAGCGTGTGGCCCTCACGTTCCCAACCTTTCTCTAATTCACCTTTTCTCGCACAGAATGTTAAGGAAGAGGGGGAGAGACAGAATGTGTGTGAACAACCCCACCTCGAAACCTTCTCTAAGGTGCCTCAAAGCGTAAGAAGGGTTTAGCATTAACATCATCTGCATTAAACTAGGAATGTTCAGATGCAGGACAGTCAAGCCAATGCATTAAATAATGAAATTTACTCCAGGAAATATGATGATCAAGGATCTCAGAGATTTCAAAATCCCCCTATCACGACGGGAGGGGGGGGCAAAAGTGTGGAAGGTGGAGGTCTTTGCAAGGGAGATGCCTATGGAACACAGGAGGTATTTTCATGTGTTTGGAAGTTTCAAACAGAAAGCAGCTATTAAAAGGGGCAATGTAACGATAGTCCAATTTTTCAGAGGGATATGGAGATTTGAGAAATCAGGTAAACTATGTTGGGCTCCAGGAGAACTGGATTTGTCAGCTGATGCTTTTGGGGTGTCTAGCTAACTCTTAAGCAGCTTGCAATTTGGGCCAAACTGATGAGGAGGCTGTAGCCCAAACAGGGAGTAGGGATGTGCACAAATGTTGTTGTTGCTTTTAATTCACATTCGTTCAAATAGATCCCCTTCAGATGTGATGTTCTATATGAATTTGATACGGATGTTACATATGAATCCCATATGTACTCCATATGTATCCGCTACGTATCTGCTTGGAATGTGTCAAATCAGCCCTAAATCTACTGTGAATCTGCTCTCAATCCACTTCAAATCCACATTGGATCTGTTGCAGATGTGACTGGGGCAGCTGCTTTCCCATCTCTCAGGTTCACGAATGTAACAAAGTTTGGCACAAATGTTCTGAAGCCTTTGATTAGGATTTTAATGTCAGCCTTTGAATGTGCCAACATTTGTTTCAAATCTGAATCTCCAAATCTGGCTGAATTCATGTGAATAATATGAATATTCATGCATATTCTTAACAGTAAGGGAAAGTGGGCTATCATTATCAGTAAGCAAGATTGGGAGGGCATGTGAATCTGTGCCATAAACACCTTAAAAGGTTAGGCCTGTAAGGAAGAATTAATAGTGTTGTTATAAGCAAATTCTGCAAAAGACAAATATGAGGACCAGTCTGATTGTTGGAAGTAAAACAGTATAACTGTTGCTCCAAAGTTTGATTGATTCGTTCAGTAGCTTCATCGGTTTCAAGGTGATATGGAGAAGGGAAAACAGGTCAACAAGGAGAAGTGAGGCAAACACTTTCCAAAATCTGGCTGTCATCTGAAAATCCTTCTGATGGAGATAATTTGTGTAGGGATGCTCTGAAGCCTAAAAATATGCTCCATGAATAGTTTGGCTAAAGAACATAGAGAATTCATATTCACTATGATCTTTAGCCATTTTATTAGCTGATAGGCTTTTTAGTGGTTTCAAGACAGGTGGTGTGTATATCATTGTTAAAGACTCCAGTGAAGAGTCCTTTTATTTTTAGGTCATTTTATAAAAGTCATTTACAGCTGTAGGCTTTCAAAGTGAAAAATCTCTGCAGAATGACTACTAGGACTATTTCACTATAAAGTCATCAAATTTCTTTTTTCGAAAGCTATCCCCCACTTCTGTACTGACTTCCTTCCAGTTCTGCCATTATCAGTTTTCTATAAACCTCTTATCGAAAAGTCTTAATTTGATGGAATCCACCTATGTTATAGGCATTTGAAGGCTGAGTCAGATGAAGAAGCAGTTCATGCAATAATGGGGAAGTAGGGTATTTCCACTGTGATTGCAAAATGTAGATCTTTAAGCTAACTCTCCTTTTTGGAAGAGGAAAGAGGTGACCTACATACCCCTCACCATCTGTTTCTCTAAGCCCCTTCTTCATGCATTGTCTTCAGTGCTTAAAAACTGTAATCACAATTAATATATTACAAAGTATTCTGCTATACGAAGCTTAATACGAAGCAGGAGTAAAAAAATAAGTGACACTTTCTCCCTCTTTTTTACCTGGTTCATATAAACTGTTAGGATAATTTCCCAGATCTCCATATCAAATAAATACAAATAAATAAATATCCAGAAAACCCAGGTGCCAAATGGGTCTTTAGGAGAAAATGTAATCTGAACTCACTTTAAGGTCCTTTGATAAAAAGCCTGCTAATCAAAACTTATTGCATGCGGTGCACAGGAGCCAGTAATCATGCATTTCTGAGTATTTCACACTATTGAAGTACCTGGATGTACATCCTGTGATGTTGCCCCGCTTGCTGGCAAGGATGACGAAAGCCAATTGTGATGTCCAAACAAGATCCTCCGTTTTCCTCCCTCCATCCAGAAGATTTACATCATGGTGAGGATCCTATGCATCCACACGGGCCGTCTAGCACCTGATTGGAATGGGTGCTAAAGAGAGCTGTAGCACCCATCCCAAGGCTCCAATTAGACCTGATTATGCCTTAGCAGGAAGGTCTGCTTGTGGCGCAGCGTGGTTGGCCTGCATAGCTGTCAGTCAGAGGTCACTTCCAGTTACAGTGGTTGTGGCAGAGAGACATGGCTTTGTAGTTGCCTGTGTAGCATCTATGAAGCTTGTGCTCAGCTTCGTAGACCACTACAAAGGATGTGTGGGCCTACATAGTATGTGTGTCGAGGGGCAGAGCCTGAGTTGTCCTGCTGCAAATGGCAGCCGCTAGGCCCATCCCTGGACCCCATTGCCCCGATATACGTGCGGATGCATGGCCTCTGATCCAGTCTTCATGGTGGAAGACCAGATTGAAGACACCATTAAAGGAGTCTACCATTAATCCAGAGTTAAGGGCCTGAAGACCCCATTAAATCCGGATTTTGCTCGTGCTACTGGTACAGATGGGGTCCTTAAAGGGTCTTGCGTGTGGACAGTACCAGGTTCGTACCAATTGAGTACCTATCGGGTTCCTAATGCGGTCTTCGTTGCTAGTGGGGAAAACAGCATTAGATGTAAGTAAGTCAAATGGGCTGCAGGGAAATACCCCGTCTAGACATTAGTTGCCTGCATTGTGGAGGAGTTTCCCATTCTGCCATTTAAAGCCCATGGCAGTTCAGAATCCAGGCTACATCACAATATTTCTAATAGCACTAAACCAACACAATCTTAAAGTAAAACATTTTTATACAATGGGTGACTGTGTTTTAAATTGAAAGCTAAACTGAACTTTGCTAAGCGCTTGTTCTCAGATGCAGAAGGATATCTGATGTGGTCCATGAGCAGGATGTTCCTTTTCCACTGATTTATACTGAGTTGCATGTAATCTGGTTGCAATGTTTCTGTTGACTGTTCTGTTTTTAGAAGCAAACTTTTTCCACAGTTGTTCAATACATATAGTGTGAGTAATAAACTGGATAGATAGTGAATCAACTTTAGATGCTGTGGCATGATTGCTTTTGATCTCTCCCTTTTTAAACGCACAGTATCAACTAATCTAATTTCTCTCTTTTTAAATAGCTCATTCAAAACTGTTGGCTTCTTAAGGGGTTTTTGTTGTTGTTGTTTAAACAGTAGGTAAGATTATTTAAGCTATAGGCGTTTTTCACATATAATACTATTTTTCACAGTTTTAGCTGGCCGATGCATCTCTTGCTGCCATTGGCTGTTTCTTCCATATCCTGTTCTGCTTTGAACAACTAGGGCTGTTATAACAAAAATAAAAAATGCTCCCCTTATGAACAAGAGATGCCATTCACACACACAGAAAAGAACAAAATGTTACAGCTCAGGCTATTTTATGACCGTACGCTTAGTATGGCACAGCCTGTCTGTTTACTTACATACTTGCTCTTGCTATGTGCACTGGAGATCTTGGCCGAGTTAATCTGAAGGGAAGGCCCCGAAGCATTGTTGTCCAGAGGCACAAAAGATAGATTTGAAAGCTTGTCCGGCTGCACCCACACACAGTGTCTCAAAAGTGACTTAGAGTGGCAACATGTGGTGGGACATATGTGCATTTTTTGCCTTTAATGTGGGTTAAAAGTGGGATTGGAATTCTAGGCCCAATCTTCACTGGGCCTTATCCTGGATTATATCCCAGAATAGGAACCTGGAAGTCACATGCTGGTGCAGATTATGGCAGGTCCCATTCAGACTCTTCCACAGACTGGACTAGCATGCAGATGACAGGCTCCTATTCTGAGATTTAATCCTGAATAAGAACTGGTGCAGAAAGGACCCTAGTATATGGCAGCTACTACCTCTGAGTTGCTTAAACCACACTACCATATGGAAGGAAAGCTCTTAATATTCTTGCTGGTTCAGTATACTGGCCAATCAATATAGCAGAACTCGGAAAAGCTATGTTCTCAGACGTTTTAGACATGGTCTTGGTACCTTCAAAGCCTGGACCTTCTATTTACCAGAGTTTAGTAACTGCTAAATTCTCAGAGCACTAAAGGAGTATGTTTTATCTCATTATAGTGTATGATCACTAATGTACAAATGAACTAGGTATTGCTTTTTGAAGGATTGTTCCGTCTGCAGGAATTTAGGGTCAAACTCTGAGGCCCAGTCTTCTCAGCTCCCCACTTCCACCCCCATGATCATAACAAGGTGTAACGGATGATGTGGCTCATTGTGAACAGTTTCAATTCTGCACTTGAGGTGCCATGTTATGCTGGAATACATGGGTTCTTCTTCTCTGTCTGTATCTACTCAGTGTACTGGCGTGGCTGGGTATATACATAATTTATTCATAGCTTTTTAAAAGTTACTTTTTATTGGAAATGAAGAAACAACACAACATTATAAAACCATTTAGATTTCATAACTATTCCAGTGCAAAGTTTCCACAAAAATTGGGGGAAAGTTTATACTTCTACTTCCCTGCATAGGTTCAGTAAGGATGCTGACTTTTGTGCATCTAGGTAGAGGGATTTGTGATGCCTCTATAGTGAAGCTTTTATGAAAGATCAGAATCTCATGAACCACATTCATCTGGGGGCCAGCGCGTAGTTGTCCTTCCAGTGTTAAGACACAGGCAGGTTGTTAAAGCAAAAGAGTGTCTCAAAACATAATTCAGGCAGCATTTACATGGGTCCAAAGGATGACTAGAGTTTGGCAAGTGAGCAGGATAGACAAATGCTCTTATAGAAGATGCTATAACTTCGTGTCCCTTCAGTCAAGAGAAATGGTATACAATTTAACCTTGGTGAACTACTCCATTTCTTTCAGTTGGGTTGAGATGAGAGAACATTTGGATGCTTCCCTTGCCTCCATGCCAACCTTTACTTTGGAGGATTGGACTGTGGACGCACAGCATGGTCAAACTTCCGGTTTGATGCCTGGCCCATTGAGAGTCATGGAGCTTGGGCTCCAAGCTCCCTGTGTTTGCCCACCAGCCTCCCGTCCTTAAAATGCATCCATCCAGCCCCATAAGAGCTCTGTCTGGATGGAGAATGAGTCCAAAACAATTCGGAGCTTTACATATCCTCAAACCTTAAATTGGACTGGTAACAAACAATAGTCCCTCATAATTTGTGATTTTAGTTGTCATGGTTTTCAGATATTCTGAACTGGGTTTTTGGATATGCTTTTTATTGTTTATTTATTTGTTTGTTTTGTGGTTCTCCAGATTGTCACAGTATCTGCCCTACTATTTGGTTGATTCTACCTTTATTCCTACTTGCAGTCACACTGCATGGCATACTTTGTGGAGTTGAAAGATTATGGTCCCTTCCAGACTAGCGGATTAAATCTGCAGTTAGAATAAAAATCCTCAGCTGCTAATTGATGATTTGACGTCCACACTGGAAGTAGCTTCCTGCTCAGAGGCTGCAAGAACTGAGACCTGCATGTGCGGTCACATGGGGGGTGAGGCACATGTCACATAGGATGGGGCAGCCAATGGGAGCTGAACTGCTGTCCCAGCTCTTGTTGGCTGTTCTTGCCGTCCTGTCTGGACTGGCGGGAAGTTTCGAATTTACTTAATGCTGCACAGCAACTACTGTTATGTCAGCATTAAGAAAATTTGCTGTAGCATCACTATAAAAAGCGACATCACTGTGAAGTATCACCTCTCATGTGTGACGGCTCGATCAAGAAGTCTGGATGCAGCCCAAATGTTTTTAAGCTAACACTGAGAAAAAAAGGGTATAAAGCGTCTACACATCAGGTTTTTTAGGGATTTTCAGTTACAGTTACATAAAGGTGCTGCAATTAAGTGCATTTAAAGTATGAGATTGTAGTGTGACCTATTTGGCAGTCTTGTTTCGGGCGGTTTGATTCACTAGGTCTCTTGAATCAAACCACCTGAAACAGACTGCCAGTGAGGGCACACAGTTGTAAAGTGCTAAGTGGTCATAGGAATCAGTAGTGTCAGTTGTGTGCTTTAGTACTAAGCACATTATTAAATATCAGTATCAATAATATTGTCTAGCCCCTTTGCTGTATATAGTTAGAAATATAGTGAAGTTGCTATTCTTTACTTTGGCCTTCGGTTGAAGAAATCGTTTCCCCTTCCCTTTCAGGCACTGTTGGCACTGTTATAGTTTATCTTTAATACTGTTTAATATTGTGTTTTATTGTAACTCATTCTGCAGATATTTATTTATATATTTGAATTTTTATCTTGCCCTATACCCAAAGGTCTCAGGGTTGGTTACAGCATTAAAAACCAATGAACATATAGAATGAACATATTAAAACTGTAATAGTGCCTGGATGTGGGGAGGAAAAGCTGTACCCTTACTTAGCCAAAGGTTAGGGTAAAGGCCTGCCTGCCTGCCTGCCTGCCTGCCTGCCTGCCTGCCTGCCTGCCTGCCTGCCTGCCTGCCTGCCTGCCTGCCTGCCTGCCTATCTATCTATCTATCTATCTATCTATCTATCTATCTATCTATCTATCTATCTATCTATCTATCTATCTATCTATCTATCTATCTATCTATCTTTGACCTGTCAGCACTTTCTGGAGTACTTGCAGGCTCTCCAGGGGCGGTGTCCTCAAATAATGTCACTGCTGCTGTCTTGGAGCATCTAGGAGCTCCCTCCGGCTCCCTCGATGTTCAGGAACTGCGGATAACTAAAACTTTATCCACAGTTTGATCACCAGCAGCTGGAGAGGTCCTGGTCAGCAGTGTTTTCTGGTAGCAACAATGCAAATGATTGGCATGGCACGGCCACACAGTCACATACCACAGGTCATCAATCGCTGTGGCAATGTCTTGACATAAGCCAGATGTTGTCGTGGTCATTGCCATGGTGCTCTGGTCTGCTATGGGCAGACCATCTGCACTTCAATTGCTGCTGGTCTAGGTGCAGAGTATGGATGCCTTCCTCTGCACATGTTCTTAAGTGTGAACATTTATCTTATCTTATTGTATCTTATCTATTTCTGTCTGTAATTCTATTGACTACTTTGGCTAAGCTTCATGGAAGTTTTGAAAAATCTATTGCATTTATCTGGTTTTGCCTCAGTTCCTGGATTAATGGATTTCAGCTGAACATCCATGATAATTAATGTTGGGAAGCCAACAGAGACCTGAGATTGTTCACTATTAGTCATGCTAGAGAGGGTGAAGGGGATTTTTAAAGGCCTGAAAACCCTGCAGGCCTGAGGTATTAGTAACATTGCTTAAATGATTATAACATGCCGGAAGAATGATCCCTTCTCCCTTAACTGGAGTTATAAAAGAGATGGAACCTTTTTGTTCTAGTATTGTACCTTTTCAAAAACACTTAAGAGGCATGCAGATAAAATGAAAGTCTCTACTAACACTAAAAGCCATCAGCAGGGATTTGAGAGCAGGTGAAGATTTTGCCCTTGTCTTCAGCTTGAAAATGCCCAGAAGCAATTGGTGGGTCACTGTGTGACATAGGATGCTGCTGGACTAGATGGGTTGTAGCCTGATTCAACAGAGGTCCACTTATGTCTGCACATTGTTTTAATATGGACTGGAGAGATGATGGCATGTCTTGTATAGCATAATACAGTAGACTCTTGATGCAAAGAAAAAAAGTTAGAAGTCTCAAAATCTATGCTGTTTATTACATAAGTAAGATTCCTAAGTATTTTGTACCTTTGTCATTATTTTGCAACACTAGCAGATTCTAAGCAAGAAAAGCAAAAAGAGCAAGCAAAAGGAAAAGAGTACATAAGTTAGCATGTTATGTGTGGGTTGTTTGTCCAAAGGGTTTGATGTAGTTGTTGTGTGGCAGTCCGTGTCGCACAAATGCTTGAAGCAAACAGAAAACTGAATTGTTGAAAGTGATTGGCCAAACCGGTATTAAGGCATGAAAAGAAAGCAAGGGAATGCAAAACTGAATGGATTTGAAGGTATTCTGTATTTGGTTGACAGAAAACAATGGAATGTCTTTCAGCGAAGACTTAAGCTGGTATTAAAAGTTACAGAATCTTTTGCTCTTCAGTATATTAGTCCATGTTTTGTATTAAGAAGTTCCCAAGTTCAATTCTAGCATTTCCTGTTGGGAATATAAGGTCCTGTGACCAGTGAAGAGGAGCATGGATGTTAGCCCTTCCCTTATGAAACTCTGGTTCAGAGGCTATTTCGAGATTTCCACAGTGGTAACAAATGGGCACATTTTTGAATTGCCTAGAGCCAATATGCAATGGAAGAAGGGCTTCCACTTGGGTCCTGGTCCCTGTGCCTCTCTATTTTCGCTTCTCTTCCCAGTGGTTAGGTAGAGATTAAGGAGCAAGAGGCTCTGTTTTTGTCTAAGACTTCTGTTTCTGGGAATTTAGTAAGTGGTTCCACTTTTCTGTCCCATACTGATAATCTTTTGGTTCGATTTATATAGAAACAGTTTTTGTTTTTGCCTTGAAAATCACTTTTATGAAGACTGAGAGTGGAGATTTATTTTTGTGCTGTGAACCTTGATCTGAAATTAAGAGTATAACCAGACTACAGATTTAAATAGATTTAACAGTCGTTCCCTAGCCCCAGGAAACTTTAGAAGTAAGAGTTCTTTGCTTCTGATGAAAACTCCTAAATGGAACTTTAAGCACTCCCATGAAACCACAATGCTAAAATAATTCATATGGGGAAAAACCCACAATCATATATAAAATACTATATGATTCTGAAGCAGTATCATTGATGTTTTATTTCAAATCATATTTTTCTTCTTCTTCCTCTATACTTGCTTGTAGTATTAAATTACCAAGTCATATCTTTGTTTTGGTTAATCATTTAGGTAAGAATCACCTTTTTCTTTTAGCTTTCTCTATGGCTGCGGGTACACCTTACTTTTCATCCAAATGGAGGCTGTCCTGGGTCCAGAGAGGTCACACTTGAATGTCTGCATCCATTTTTTATGCAGACTTTTCCTTCCCTGATTGAGACTATCCGCTGTGTGGATTATCCCAGCACTGAGTCTGAATGGACTCAGGTCAAGGGAAATAACTTGGACCCTTACCTGAGTTGGGAAGTCCCCATCCCTGCTCCCATTGCTGCCTAGGAAATAGTAAACTTTGGTAAGTCTCTACTCCGATTCTTGCTCCTCCGCCCCCCTCCTCTGTGTTCTTGCTCCACCCCCTTTCTCTGCCCCACCACTGCTTTAATCTTTGCCCCGCCCCCTCCACCACACTGAAACTCCCTTTGCCCTGCCACCACTCTGATCCCTGACCCTCTCTTCCTCACTGAGACTCCCTCTGTCCTTCCACCCCTGCCCCCCCAACTCCATCACCCCTTTGTATGCAAACCCCTCCCCAGCCAGCCCCTCACCCTCCTGTAACACCATCACCTCCTTGGTGTGTGAACGCACCCATCCCCGCCCTCCCCATGCATAAACTAACCTCCCTCACTGGTCACCTTGTCCCCCCCTGCCCTCCTGGAATGCTTCCCCATCACCAGCTGAAGATTACATTTTCCCAAGAATGCTTGAAGGGAGAAGGCAGTGACAGCAGCAGGTAGGTGTGAGTAGGCCATTCCAAGAATGGCCGGGTACAACTGCCTTTCTTGTCCATCATGGAGATGGACTAAAATGATATGGTGCCCTCTAAATGGATTAAATGTGGAAAATATAAGAACATCCTGATCTTTTACAGACCTGTCTTATCAAGAGGCCTTGCCATACAGGGTCCAGCTAGTTTCCATAGGACTAGGCCTTGGAGCAGCCAACAGCATGAAACTGGTTACTCCAAAGGGAGACTGCTTTGGAACAGTTTCCCTTGTGTTCCTCAGTGGTGTATCAGACCAGCCAATCATGTGGAGATGGCAGCCACTGGCTGGTCTGGTCTACCCAGTATGGTGTTGTTTTGCTGGGCTCCTACAAATGGCCCCAGAAGTGTACTGCTTCTGGGCAGCTGGCTAAGACAGCCCTGGCCAACAACTTTGGAGCCTGGCATCTTTTATTCCCAGCTTTCAAAGTTAGGCTGAGCTGGGCTGCCAAAATGCACCCTTGCCATATGCTGCCAGGCACTGTTCCAGTCTTGAGCCGGATTGCAAGGTGTGCTGTGTAGGCATATCCTAAAATCCAGAAAAGTGTTCAAAACCAGTTGGGACTGTTCTTCCTCAGAATTTCTAGACATTCTGGGCTACGATATTCTAAGCAGAGAATGACAATTTGATTCTTTGTTAGACGAATGTACAGTGTGCTTTTTGATTGTCCTTCCTCAGTTCCTGGCCCAGGAGAGACTCAGGATGTGTTCAGATATAACAAAGAGGTGCCTCAGAGAGACAAGTTATGGCCCTTATGTTCACTAGTCTTCTTTAACCCACTTCTTCTAGCATAGAATGTTTAGGAGGAACAAACTGATATGTGAACAATTCCACCTTGAAGCCTTCTCTAAACCACCTTTGAAGTGCTTTTTTGTTGTATCTGAGAACAGCATCTCTCTGTGATGCTCATCTTGGGGCATGAAGAAGAACATCTTTGAGGATACTCCTTTCCTTGGCTAAGCATACAGATTCTTCCCATCTTTCTATCTGTTCCACTGTAAAATCAGAACTCTCTGCATTTGCCAAGAGAAGCCATAAGTCACCAAACCCCATTTTCTCTGTCTGGGCACGTCTCCATGGTCTCTTTTTGCTTCTCCCTTGCATCGGATTTTAAAAATGTGTGTTGTAATTCGAAATAAAGAGTCCCCTGTGCATGGAGACGCTCCAAGGCAAAACAAGCTTAAATCCAGAGTATTTTCGGCATGTAAATGTGCCTTCTGTGTCTGTCAGTGTCATTTCCCTTCAGCTGAGTCTTGGGTGTAAGGGAATGTTTGAGATCCACATTGCCTGGCCACTTAGAACTTACATTAAACATGCGTGAAACCCTTGGGGATTGCTAGCAGATTCATTCAAGCAGAAAGCTAATTAATTTAGTTGGAGATAATAATCGTAATTTTAAGCTCTTTGTCTTGTATCGAGTTCAGATCATGTTGCTGTAATATAGTCAAGAATTTTTTGGAATGTTATAATTTGTTATAATACGTTCTGTACGATAAGGTTGAAAGCAGAACATTGCCATCTCTTCCATTTATCTATTTTTGACTAAGTCCTTGTATTATAGTGATACATTCTGTTTAAAAACTATTGTTTATTAATGGGATTTCCTTTAGTGTAGGGTGGTGTGAGGTTTCAACTTTAGGCCATTTGGGAATGTCCTTTTTAACCCTTGAATGGCCTGGGAGATTCTATTATTATCAAAATAAAAGTTCAGATTTGGGAGACTCCAGTCACTATTTTCTGTTGATTTTTAATACATTGTTTTTTAAAAACGTGTAAACTTGACACATTAAAAATAAATTTGTTTATTTTCATTTCTAGTTTGGTGAAAAGCTCTTTTGGTGAAAGTATTGGAAGAGAGTGAAATATATCAATTATTTTTGGAAGTATTTTCATTTTAACTGTAGCTATTTTTCCTAGTGTGGATAGATATTTTGAGTTCCAATACTTGATTTCATTATCAAGTTGTTTAATAGCAGGGTGATAGTTCAATGCCACTATATTGTATAAACTATTGGTAACTTGAATCACAAGGTACTTTGATTTTCTTGGGAATTTTAGTTCAGAGATCTGTTCACAGCATTTTTTAATGTTATCATATTTGGATAGATTTGTTTTTAAACCTGAGAATGAATGGGATTGTTTTGATATTTGGTTAATTTTCTCGGTTGTTTTAATTGGGTTACTTGTGCATATTGATTCTATTTTATTATAGAACCATAAGGTCCTATATTTTTCTCTTTTGTGATTAAATTTGGGATAAGGGATAATGTTGAAATAGAAATGATTACATTGGATTAATTTTTATATATCCAGCAGTATATATTTTTAAAAAAGAATAGGTTTTGTTCTCTCTCTCCCCCTCCCTGCCTTTCTCTTTGGGAAATGCAGACACATGTTACTCATCTATTGTCATTTTGCAGAAGTTTTCTACTATAGCAGCAGAGGTTAAGTGGTGGATAGTAGGAGTAAGAGCAGACAGTTTCTGGAAGCTACTGCTTAGTAAATCCTTTCAATACAGTGTTGGAATCTTGCCAGCATTAACACAGAGCCTGGGATCAGCGTGAATGCTTGCTTGCTGCTTCTAGAGAATGGATGTGCAGGGTAAGTTATGGGTGTTAAGTTCAAAATTGGAGCAGCAAATCCTTTTGAGTGCTTTTTAAACAAAATTTAAAAGAAAAAATGGTTTTAAGTTTCATAACTGTTTGCGGGATTGTTTGATAGAGCCACTTGCTAAATGTATCCATTTTAATATTGAAGAAACCTGTCTATTTAGGTGATATAATTTTTAAAAAGCAGTTCGCTAAATGGAATGAGCTGAATTCCTGACCAAAGATGTGTTTTGGATTTGGTCCTTTCCTTTTTAAACAATTTAGCACATGGTCTGAATAGTCCTCCAAGTGTGAAGGAACTTTTCCTTCAACTATATACTCCCTGCCTTTGAAGATTTCCTTTCTAGGGCATGTTCAAACAGAGAATCAGTAACCAGTTGTCAGAGATGCTGTGAATGAATTCCTACATGAAGCAGGGAGCTTGACTTGATGGCCTCAAGAGTGTCGTCCAACTCGACCATTCTGTTTTTGTGTCCTGTCTTGGCATTGTTCCTGCCAAGATAATTTAAATAAGGTGGTTTAGTATACAAATCCAATTAATAACTATCAGTTAAACAAATAATATTCTGAAACTATGTGATTCGTTGAACTTCATGCAGTCAGAACATCTCTAAATTAAAAACAGTCTGCTGCCATGAGGTTGCGAAATGCTGTTTAGAACAGTGATGGCCAACCTATGACACGTGTGTTACAGGTGACACACCAAGCCCTTTTGGGTGACACACATGGTCACCCCAGCACCTGGGCGTGTAGTGCTTGCTTGTAATAGAAGATTTAGCAAATGAAATTCAGCAACAAAAGTCACTAATGTAAATAATTATTTGTTTTTGCTTTTAATAAAATACATATATCAAAAATTTAACTTTTCTACTAGAGCTACAAATATCACAAAATTATGGATATTTCTAGGTGTGATACAGCACCCGAGTTAAGCTAGGTTTTCTTGCAAATTTTGACACACTGAGCTCAAAAGGTTCACCATCATTGGTTTAGAAGCAGAAATTTTAAAATGTTAAATTTTGAGTTTAGGATAACAGTGGCTGCAGGAAGAAAAACACCAGCTTGTTTTGCTAATTGGGGTGATATCAGCTGCCTAGTCTTTAGAAAAAAGATGTTTAGAACACCCCTTGAGGCTGTGATGAGACACAGCAAAACAAAGCACCCCTGAGGTAGCTTTGAGATGGTTTCAAGATGGGAATGTTCACACGTCTGACCCTTCCCCTCCTGTGCTAGAAAAGGTGGATTAGAGAAGTCTTAGGAATGTGAGAGCCACACTCAACTGTGTTCTGAAGCACCTCTGAGGTGCCCCTTTTGTTATGTTTGAACACAACCTGAGTCTTAAGGGTTTAGAGGTGGCTCTATTTTTTTATCTGTTAGGTGACTACTTAGCGCCTCATATCAGACATGGCATCATTTCTGCAACCTGACACAAGGTACATGAGACCCTGCTTAGACTATGAGAAGGAGAAGCAAAAACATTTTGAAGAGTACTTTGGGTTGTTGTTGTTTTATCCTGAGATCAATCAAAAGCCATGACTTTTGGAAGAAGTGATCCAAATTCTACCATTGCTATCCATCAGTGGACTTCATGGGAACATAAGAGGAATCCTGCCAGGGCCCATCTAGTCCAGCATCCTGTCTCAAACAAGAGCCTATCAATTGCTTCTGAGCATTCTCAAGCAGAACACAAAGGCAAAGCCTTCATCTGCTCTTGAATCCCCTGGGAATGGACTTTCAAAGCATCCTGCCTCCAACATGAGAGCAGTACTTAGGCTCCTGTCCTCCATCAGTTTAATTTTTCTTAAAGCTACCCAGTCTGGTTGCTTTCACCACTTTTTTGTGTGACTTGCCTAGGGCCTCACTAAATCTGGAGCCACCACTGAGAACGTTCTTGAACAATAACCTCCATGACCCCTCCTTCCCCAGATTATTTCATCCCTAAATGTGTCAACAATAGTAGTGGCCAGTGGTTAGCTAGTGCCTTGGTTGTTTGTGACTAAGAAGTATTAGTACAGTATAATGTCAGACTCATCAGGACACCTGCAATAATCTGGACAGGCATGATTTATAATATTATGTTTTTCTTCACAGGTGCTCCTAGGGTGCAGAATATGAATGTTCCTGCATTCTGGGAACACTCCTCCATAATCACTTACTAGGGTTTATAATGGCAGAGTGATGGGAGGAGATCCTCTCCATCTCATGCAGAGCACAGGAAAAATGGCCAACTTCTGTGACCATTCCCTTGCTCTGTAAAACTATGAAAGTTCCTCAGCTTCGGTCTTTTTGTCACCAGGAGCAGGTGCTGTGATTGGAGATCGCTGAAGGGGCAAGGTTTGACTCCTGCTCTCTTTTCTGCCAGTCTACAGGAGTAGCATAAATAGGCTGTTGATCACAACAGTCCAAATTTTAAGGTCATTAGTCTTAAGAATGCATCTGAATGTGTGAAGGAAATGGCTAGACAGATAGAAGAAAGCCACACTTCTGGTCCACCTAACAGGTTTATCAGAAGCTGTACTGGGCCTTCAATGCAGCTTCCTGTCTGCAGGATGGGATGGACCATTGCCCGCAGTAGCAGCATAGATTGGCAAAAATATATATTAGCAGTCTGACCTCCTGTCTCTTACTGCTAGGGCAGCAGATTATTGTATGGTAAACCAGGGACAGATATCACATCTTCTTACAAAATTGTCTATAATAGTTTGATGTTAAGTAATTTTAATGGCTAAGACTTGGTTGGTGGGATGGGATACTTTTGCCCTCTTCTTGCTGCTCCAGATGAAGGCTGTTACTCCAGAGGACATTGGCCCTGCTTAGCATCAGCACATCTATGGCTATCTTATGGCCCACTTTGTTCCGGGCAGCCCATTTGAGCCCACTAGGTAGAAAGTTTGAGCAGAGTGTCCAGAACTGGGAACTGAGACCAGAAAATGGAGAGCTGAGGGTCTGAAAACAAGTTTTTATGGCCAATTAGTGAAGCTGCCCAAGATACCAACTGGTAAGTTGCCCAAATAGTAGGGAATTCAATAAGTCAATATTGCAGATTGTATTTATTTATTCAGTCAATGCCATTTTATTACTGCCTCCTACTACATAGTCTCAAGACAATGTACCAAGTCACTTTAAAAAAAAGAAATGTATTTCATATGTACTTTCTCCAAAAATATGTATTTTACAAAATAAGCATTTTACACAATAAACAACTTTGTGATTTAAAATGCTTGAAGAACTATTTTATATAAAATATGTATTTTGTGTGGGCTGAAACTGAAAAACAGAATCAATGATTTGCACAATTCTAATGTTGTCACGTATGTGGTACAATGAGATGCATTCACAGCTTGAATTTATTTATTTATAGTCCTAGATCAGACTGTACTTTTTCATCCTTGGATCACTTTAATCTTCATATTCTCCAAGTCAGGGATGGTTCATATCCAGATGTTGCCATGGTACAGTTTCCATCACCTTTGATGTTGTCTTTGGTAAACAGGAATTCTAGTACAGCAACCTTGAAGGTTTCATGCTAACTTGCTTTGCTATAACCTAAGAAACCTTTCTGGGTGTCAGGGTGTAAAAGGGCAGATACATAATTCAACAAACAGAATTTCACCACCTATCTTTGTTCATGTATGATCAAGTGATAAGAAACTGTGATTACATTGTTCTAATGATGACATCTCAATATGAAGCATGCTTACTTTGAAGCCCTATCTGATATTGCCAGCATGTATGTGGCATGGGAATGGGAGGGAGGAAAAGAAAAATGAAACATCATTTAAACCAGGGCACAATTTTACTCTTCCCACATAGTATCTAAGGCAGTTTCTGCATATGTGTGGTCATCTTGTGCCATGCTGGTCTGATCTCGGGATTGCTGGCAGCACAGGGCCAGCCTGGCCTGACATTAGAGAACAAAAATTTGTCAGCCAGGGCTTTTTTTAGCCAGGCACCCAGAAGCTGAATCAGGCAGTCTGCTGGGAAAAACTGTACAAATCCAGACCGAGCACCAGCTGGGGTGCCGTGAGCAACTGAATATAACTGCACTTTGAAATCTCACCTCTTAGGGCCTTTCCACATCTACTGCTGAAATGGGTTAGCAAGGGATCCAGGAACTTTTCTTCCACAACTTGTGGTTTGGCCTTGTGGTTAGAGTGTCAGACTCTTTTCTTGGTAGTCTCCCTGTTCGATTCCACGGTGCTGCGCAAAGCCAGCTGGGTGACCTTGGGCTAATCACAGCTCTCTTTCTGAGCTCTCACAGCACCACCCACCTCACAGGGGTCTCTTGTGGGGAGAATAGAAATCTTTGTCAACCACCTGAGTCCCCTTAAGGGTGAGAAAAGTGTGGTATAAGAACCTTCTCCTCCCCCCCGCTCTTCTTCAGGTCCAAGGGAGGTCCTGCCTCTTGCTAGTATGCTTGGTTTACATTGGTTAGAGCCTATACTGGGCTGTGTAGCCCAAATGGCTGCCTAGTCCAGAATACTGGTAGACTTCTAGAAAACAATCTTCCAGCATACTAGTGGCTGCTAAACTGGATCAAGAGGTATGCAAATGTGGCAAGCCTCTGTTGTCTTGTTTACTGCAGGGAAACAATTTCATTCTGCTGCCAGAAATCAGTCCCTTGGGTGCTCTGAGGCTAGGAACCTTCTTTCCTTGCCATCTGCACCCTTGGAGATGGGATAGAGGCTGTCCTAGAATAGCTGTCCAAATGCAGATGGCCTTGTTCCGCAGCAACTGGACCGCACTGGTTGGTGGACTGCTTCAATTGATCCAGTCCCTCTGGAGTGATCCATGTCAGGTAGGTGCAGAAATGGCCATAATTTTGTAATGGTGTGTTAATTTTTAAAAACGAAAAATGGACAGAAAAGCACTTACTAGGCTCTTTTATGTATTTTATATATTTTATATTTTATCTTATTGAGATATTATTTTTTTAATTTTTATTAAAACTAGTGGGGTATTTGTTACCCTTTTAGAAATTATTATTGCTTTTCTGCTTTACAGTTTGATATTCCTTATCACATAGGTGGTTGGGGTAAACATTGTCTTCATTTATTTTACTCTATTGAGGTGCTTTCTTTCTTTGGCAGAACCCCCCTGTCCATTTTTCGTTTTGCACTTTGGTTTTGTTTCTTTCGGGGACTTGTGTAGAGTGTTAATTTTTAAAACTTTAGGGTTCATAGATAGCTCTTTGCCCTGGCCTTTGGCTTAGGGAAAATCATCCCCTCCCCATGCAGTCTGTTACGTTTTTAGCCTTTTTAAATCATGTTTATGATGATTTTTAAATAAATAGAAAAATAACTGATATAACCCTCTTTCTTTCACTCTGCAACTTGCCTTGACCACATGCTGTTTGATTGTATTAAATGATATGATATTAAAAAATGCGTTGTCTCACTTGCAGTATATTCCTTTTCTTTCACCTCACAGTAAGGTGATCTTAAAGTGGCCTGCACAGCACAGACTGAACAAACTAATCTCCACCCTCTAGAAACAAGAGCCTAAGTTGTTGAATTTTAATTTGCTTGTTTTTTCTGTAGGGCACATGTTTTAATTTTCATAGAACTACCTTTGTCAAAGTTAACTTTGGCAATGGTACTTGTTTGAACAGGATGTCAAATAGGGATGAAGGAATCTCAATGAAAAGATTCCCAAATGTCTGAATGTTATTTCACGGCCGTGGCTGGAATAATGACATGTTAATCTGCTTGCTAAATATTGAGTGCGTGCCTCCAGTTTTTCTTGCTTTCCAGCTAAGCTTGAATTAGATTACATACTGTGTATGCATATAATGTGAAAGTGCTGCGTGATATATTCCTGCAGCAGAACAACTATCAGAGAACCTTAATCTAAAAAAAAGAAAAGAAAAAGGTTTAGCACAAAATCCATAGCACCATCCCTACCTTTTCATTTGTACATTTGGTAGAAGATTTAAGCTGAAATTCCTAATGTGCTAATCTGGACAGCAGTGTGGTAGTGGGATCAGCCGGAGCCTAGCAAGGATGAAAGGTGACCAGGCCAAAGAAGGCAAGATGACATGTCATGCCTTGCAGATTGAGACAAAAAACATACAAATGCAGAAACAAAGGTCAGTTCCAAAAGTAGATACCTTTTGCTTCCCGAGTGTCTGGCATTTCAATCGATGTGATTAGTTAGTTGTGTTCTTGATGATCACTTGACTACACCCAAGAAACTCTGCTTTTGGATTGGAAGTTCTATGCCCCCCAAGCATATATGAGTGGTTCTTTTTTTGCAAATGTGATTCAGTTTTTTTAGGTGGCAATTTAATTTTTCTCTATTTTGTGTTGCACATCACCTTAAAAGTTTTTGGAAATACATTTTTATCACTATCAACAACAGCAACAGCAACAATAATATGAGCCCCAACTTTTATAGCTTGTGCAGCACACTTGGCTTTTGGGTCCTAAGATGTAATGCTAGGGAGGCTTTTAAGAAAGAAAAAAAAGTAGGCAAGCAGCATCAGACGTAGCTTGATAGTAAGGCTTAAGAAAATAACAGTGGCTACTAGAATTCATGTGTAGGTACCACCCCCAAATTGGAGAGACAGGCTGGTTGTGTCAAAAGGCCACTTGCAGGAACTCAAGATCAAGTTGTTTTGCCTTTGTCTTCAGCTTGAGAATGCCCTGAAGTAACTGGTGGGCCACTTTGTGAGACAGGATGCTGGACTAGATGGGCTGTGGCCTGATCCAGCAGGGCTCCTTTTATGTTTTGATGTTCTAAGGATGGTAGATGTTTGCTCCTTTTTTCCTCAGTCTAAAGAGTACAGTAGGGCTTTCTTTAACACAAAGTAATTGTTTAAAGCAAAACTCTCATTAAGCAAGTAATAGACCTTTAATGTTAGGAGAAATGTGTTAAAATGAAACAGGAATGCTTAATACTGCCTAATACCAAAACAGGGCCTCAATTAATGAAATGTCTTATATTCAAACCACACACACTGAATTCACTTAAAAGCATTGTAGGTGTTCATGTTAAGCACTGTCTCTTTCGATCACCAAAGAACACTGCAAGGTCTTTATCTATGTGTCTGGGGTATCACTTGAGGAGAAAGTGGATTAAAAAGATAGTTGTTATAGATACAAAGAGTAATTCTGAAAATGAATGGGTAATGACTGCCACTATATTTTTATACTGTGATATGACCAACAATGTTGTTGGATCCAGTATAACTCATTTTAAGGTCATTCCAACTTCTGGCCTTGTGGCGGGAATGCTCTGGGACATGAATGGTAGCTATTGTACTGCTGGCTCCATTTCTGGTAGTTGTTACTTCCTTTGAAAACTTCATTTTATTTTATTTTTAATTCCAGTCTTTCTAAATATGTGATCATCTCTAGTTCTTAACATTCCATTTCCCGAGTCCAGTTCATTTAACATTTATCCAGTAACACATACAGTATTTAACCCTTCTCTCAATGACAGCACAAATCCCTTAAAAAGAAAAAAACAAACAAACCAGAAACACATATTAAGCAACAATCCCAGATCTCCTACTAAGCTGCACAATTTAAAATGCAAGATGACATCTAATAATGATGAGGGTGTGGGTGTTTCTGTTAGTCTTTAGGGTGTCAAGCTTGGACAAGTCTTAAGTGAAACTCAAACATCTTGAAACCCTGGATGTTACATCACAAGTAAAACAAATAGTAATTAATATCTATTTAAATTAAGCTTTTGAGGAAAGTTAAACCTTTTCTTAAAAGATAGTCTATGCCAAAATCAATCATTATAACCAAGGTTGTGTTCAGAAATAACAAAAGGGGTGCCTCAGAGAGACAGTATGGTGGCCCTTGTGTTCCCAAACCTTTTCTAATCCACCTTTTCTAGCACAGAATTTTCATGAGATGGGGGAAAGGCAGAATGACATGTGAACAAACCTTGAAGCTTTCTCTAAGATGCCTCAGAGATGCATTATCTTTATAGCCCAAGGAACTTCCCTGGGAGAGGACACCTACTTTAAGGGGACTCAAAGTGGCTGACATACCTTCTGTTCCTCTCCCTGCAACAGAACACCCTGTGATATAGGTGTGATTATAGAGCTCAGAAGAAAGCTGTGACTAGCCCATGTTCACTCAGCTGGCTTTGTGTAGGAGTGTGGAATTGAACCAGAAGATTAATAGGTAAGAGTCCAATACTCTAATCACATGACCAAACATGCAAGGAAACATGGTTCTGCATAGTAAATATATATACTGTGCATAGTTATATATATTTCTGCTTGAGATTTTGGAGCAAGAGCACTGGTCTAAGCAGACAGAAGAGGGAACAATCTGGTTCATTTTAAAGCTAACACAAACCTATTATGATCCATAATACTCTTGAATTCTAAAGTCGCATGTGAGGAAGCTAGGAAATCCCTTGAATGAAAATATTTGTAAAACTTGATCATCTTCAACATGCATGATATCTAGTAACAAGGAGGCCTACGAAAATGCCATGTCAAGCTGGTAGTTCACAACATGAATACTGTACTAAATAATATTATGGAACTGGGCATCTCCAGGGTCTGCTCCAAATCTGAAAATCTTACCAATAGGGCTCTTTTAATATGATGAAAGTCCTATAACACACTGGCTTTTCCAAATCATTTGTTAGCAAAAGTGTGTCATAGATTTATTTATTGTCTATTAGAATTAAAGATGTATTTAGCTCCAGTTTAGGAGGGTCCTACTGTAGAGTATTAACAAGCTTTGATTAAACCTCATAAGGAATGTTTGTGGAAAAGAAAAAGGAGGGAGAATTAAATTTCTCATTATCTACATTTCTGGAAAGATCTGAATGTTGCTAAAGAAATAGACTAGAAATGATGAAGAAAATTGGGGCTATGGCACGTTTTATTCAGGTTTGTGACCTGAGTTGTTTGAGATGCTTCTTTTTTCTGGCAGTGTAAATGGCCCACCATCTTAGGAATAGTAAACTGTTGATAGCACTACCTACCTGCCTACCCATCTATCTATAACAAGCTTGTGAGGCAGGTTACATTGAGAAGTATTGACTGGCCTGAGATCAGCTAACAAGAGTTCATCACAGACTGGAGATTTGGACTCATGGACTCCCAGGTTGTATCAACACTTGAGGAGTGCCTTCTCCACATGATGAATGGATTTACCAGGAGGAGGATGTGCATTCCATGGAATGCTGTGAGTGCATGAGTTGAGGTGTTGGCGGAGCCTATGGTATAAAAATGGGGTTGTAGTCTGCCCCAATAGGAGGCCACTCAGGTGTCTCCCAGTGGGAGACCAGGCCTGATGCTTATAAGTGGATGGCAACAGGCAGCTAGGTCAGTGTGAGGAGCCCAACACCATTTTGCTAGATGCCCAAAAGCAGTTGCAGAAGTGCACCACTTCTGGCCCCCCACCTAAAGCTGCCTTGTCCAGCAGCTTCAGAGGTTGGGGACTTTTGTGGGATGCCAACTACATTTCTTACCTTGGCCAGTGGAGATCCTGCCCTATGTTCTAGCCTAACTCTCCAGCCCTCACATTAGTTCAAGGAAACAGCCTTTTCACTGTTGATGAATTTCCATGTGATTTACCATAGGAGCCATATTCTTTAATGAAAATTCTTGTTTCTATAAAACCTTTCTAAGAACTGAAACGTCTCAGAATCACTTTTTCAGCAATGCTTTTTTTCCAGCTTATATCTAAAACTGCAAAAATCACAGGTGCATTATTTTAATGTGCAGGATAAGAAAAGGCAGAATCAGCCCAAATAGAGCATTATTAGTACTGTTCTTGCAAAAAAAAACCTGATGGACTTCTAAGCTATTTATAAATCAAACAACCATAAGGAAGCATTTTTTATTGTTCTAATCCATAGAACACAGTTAAGCTATGTGGATATATTTTCCTTTATATTTTATTTCCAACTACCTTGAACACTGTTTAACAGAATTATAGTTGGATGCATAAGAATCTTATGTATTCACATTTCAAAGTGAAATCAACCTTGTATATGTGGAATGTATAACAGAATACAGTTTGGTCTAGTGGTTAGGGAGCCGGACTCTTATCTAGGAATACCGAGTTTGATTCCGCACTCCCCCACAAATCCAGTTTGGTGACCTTGGGCTAGTCACAGCTCTTTTCTGAGCTCCCACAGCCCCACTTACCTCACAGGGTGTCTGTTGTGGGTGGAAGAACAGAAGGTCTGTCAGCCGCTTTGAGTCCCCTTAAATGGGTGAGAAAAGCGGGGTACAAAAGCCAAGTCTTCTTCTTCTACTGTAAGCTGTCCCATCTTTCCGAGTGTTGTGATATTTGTGCTTTAAGGATCCAATAATGTCAAGGGGAAAGACTTAAAAGGAAGTTTAAAAGGTTAAAAATTCATAAAATACCAAGGACTTGTGTGTGTGCAAATATAAATGGATTTATGCCAGCTTGGACATTGCATCAGATGACAAGTGAGCTTCTGAGACAAACGTCTTATGAACAAGGCAAGAGAACATTGATCTGCTGGAATGTTACTATAATATCAGGCCCAATGAGAAGAACGGTATGAAATGGATGAGGGAACTATGGTCATTTAAAAAATCCTTGATCCCTGAGAAAGAACTAGTAACCCAACACTCAGATATAATCAAGAAACTGCTATAAGAACAGGAGATTGACAAGCTGCAAGGAACAAATCTAAAGAAATTGTGGAAGGTAAAAGCAAAAGTGTTCCCAGTTGTGATACAACCAGTATGTACAGTTCCCCCCCCCCCCGCCCAAGTTGGAAGAACAGCTTCAACAGATCCCATGTCAAACATCAGAAGAGTACAGTCTTAGGAACAGCTGAGGCCACTCAGACTCCCAGGCCTTTCATAGAAGACCTAAGATCAAGGTAGACATACGAACTAACTGTACACACCCACACAGACATATGCATTACATCAGAGAAGGACATTTGCTGGATCAAAACCCATTCAGCAAGTATACTAGTAGGATTGAATTGCCTTTGAAGTCTCTGTCCGTGATCAGACAGGCTGCTACAAGTGATGTCTATGGCTCTGGAGCAGGCCATATAGGCGGCAAGCCGTTTGGGTCTGATTGGGCATGCATGGGACCGGGAGAGGGTCCGAGATCGAATCTAGCCCATCCCCATGCCAGTCTCGGTAACGCGGGCTGGGTGCGAGCTGGGTGCAGATGCAGCCATCCCCATGGAAATGGTGCCAAAACCCGGCATTGGAACAGCCATCTCCTCTCCACCTCCTCTCTCCTCATTGGAAGCTGGATTGACGTCACTCCACCCCTGTGCTGCCAGCTACAAATGCCACATCCTCCCTTAGCAGTACAGAAACCAGGACCGCACAAAAAGATTATAATTTAAGTTTAATAAATTTTAAAATATTTTTTTAAAACCAAAGCTGCTACGAGGTTTGGCAGCAGTTGAGCAGTTAAGCAGTTTTCTGCACCTCTGCTCCACCCAGGAACTGCAAGAACCCCCTGCAGCTTAAAAGGGAGAAAAATCAAGCCATTCTCATGCCCACATTGGCGATCAGGAAATGGAATATTTGGGAAAATGGATACAAATCAAGCCATTATCCTGCCTGCCTTGGTGATCAGGATATTTTTATTCCCCAAAGCTCTGAGCTGTTGCTATCTCCAATGCACAGGGTATAAATATTACAGATGTCAGTGTATGTGTCTAGCATCCTTAATTTTACTGGGAGCTGCTGAACATTTTATGTAGTGACTGCATTTGCCAAACTACACTATTTTTCATTGGGGTTTCCTAAATGTATCCATTGTGAGGAGTGATACACGTTTCCAAATGTTCAATGGATAGATGTAGAGTGACTCTATGTTCTGCTGAATAAAAAAGGATCAAGTAGCCTTTATTCAGTCCAGTTACCCCAAGGCTGTGTACAAGCTTCATATCTGGGGGCAAATGGTACATTTGTGGCCATTTTCTTTGCACTGCGTGTTTCTGCAAGCTCTGTCACATTCTCTGATGTGGGGATGCTTTTGCAAATGACCTTTTCTTCTCATATGCCTATCTCGTTTGAATAAACTCTTGACAGTAAGCTGCACACACAATCTCGACTTCTACCTTGTTGCTTGTCTTAGGGTGCATCCTCATGATCAGAATACTCTGAGGCAAGCCTGAGTTCGCATCGGAGGGTCCCTGTGAACAGCCCCTAATCTGGACACATGCAGGACAAAAGCCAAAAATACGCAGCAACCCCCCCTTTCTAACTTCTCACCCCAAATTAGGAGGCAAGAACAGTTTATCCTGGGGGCATGGGGCTGCACTGCAATCGCAATTGTCAGACGGGTATACGGGCTGTCAAGCGAAGGAGCAGAGCTCTGGTAGAATAACAGAAACACCGCTTCAATCAATGAGCCAGGTTCCCTTCTGCACGTCCAATTACCTCCTTGGCTTGCGTGCCCTACAAATTATTGGGATAATTCTTTAATATGGTCTTGGTTAAGAGCATACGAACTACGATTTTTATTAGGGCGGCCCCGAATCCACCTTGAAGTAATCACAGCCCATGGGGATGCACCCTTAATGATTTTTCTGCAGAACATACATTAACTATTATATACATGTAAATAGGTACCTCAAAATACACAGAATGAGGAAAAAAAACAGGCAAAAAATGTGAGGCAGGCAGATGCTTCAGTAAGACATCCCCCATCCCCAATTTGTTTCCTGGGACTTTCACAAGAAATTGGGCTTGTTCAATGTGTGTTATGCCCTTGCTGAGGATTTTTTAAAAACTAACTTTAGACAATGCAAGCCTCTTAGCATTTTTGAAGATCACTTCTTTGGGGTTATTTTGGTACTTTTTATTTAACTATAAAACAAAGCAGCACTTATGAAGACTTTTGCACATGATGGGACAGAGCATTTCAACACCCCTACCAGTGTATGACTCTATGAATCTGGCACCAGTATAGATTGCCTACTAGGAATGGGCATTCCTGGAAGCATCAATTTCTGGTATGCAAGAGAGAAAAAATCTCATCAGGAGATTGCACATGAGGTTATATTACATTCCTGACACAGAGCATCTTCATACAGAAGTTACTGGGAAACCTCACGTATAACCCATATTTATTAAGATATTTTGTTGGAATTTGTCTTGTGATATTACCTTTCTCTTTAGTGAGTTAAAGACATTGTTTATCTTGATTTAATTGTTATTTTGGGGCATCCTTGGAATTATTCCAATTCCATTCCTTATATGAATCTAACTTTACGGATATGGCAAAAGTCCTGCAAGTAAAATTCATCTGGGCTTCCACATTACTTTTCTCAAAAGGTCAGGTGCGCAAGTTAAAGCTGCCCTCTTGGGGATTTACGTAGTAACTAACGCAAATTGTCCATGACTTTGGCAAAGTTACAGGAGCAATCTTTATATAAGGGGGAACAATTTCTCCAGTGTTTTCGTTACAAAAGAGCTTTTCATCATTGCCATATGTGAATTGTTCTAACTATGCCTTTAAAAAAAAAAAAAAAATCAAATAAATAAACCAAACAATTGTTTCATTGGTCTGA
The DNA here is from genome assembly GCA_014337955.1 of Aspidoscelis marmoratus. NCBI lineage: Eukaryota > Metazoa > Chordata > Lepidosauria > Squamata > Teiidae > Aspidoscelis > Aspidoscelis marmoratus. Next base: position 13,824,733 of record MTQE01001141.1, read on the forward strand.
CTGGCAAGTAGGAGAGCCTTCATTACAATCCATTATTTTCTCTTTCAGACCATTTTCGGACACATGCTAAAAGTATCTCATGAACACTGTTCGATAATTTGGTTGTAGTGAAACTGATTTTTGCAACAGACTGGACTGGTTAAATCAATATGTTTGTGACCATAGTTACCAACTGTTAGTCTTTTGGTCATAGGAGATTCCTCTTCCTAACCTATACCACTCCAGTGCTTTGCAGATGTTATAAACATAATTTCATTCTTGAATGTTGTCTGGTCTGAAATCTGTGATTGACCAGGAAAGAGATCTTGGCATAAATGTTAGGTTGTTTCAACTCTTGGCCCTATTCCAGACTATATCCTGGAATAGGAGTTTGCCATCTGCATCCTAGTACAGTCTACAGCAGCCCCAATGCCTATTCTGAGATAAAATCTGGAATAAACAGACTGACCATAGGTTGCTCATTGATCATGCTGGCCCAAGGTATCTCTTTGGCAAAAGAGGCCAGCGTTAGGAATAATTAAAAATGATATTGAAAATCAAACAGTAGGTGCCATTTTAAAAACTGTACCTGTACAAATTTGGATATCACACCTTGCAAAGAATATAGCAGAGTTAGGAAAGGTCCAAAAGAGAAGACATAGAGGTTTCCTTAGGAGGAAAGGTTGCAGCATTCAGGGCTTATCAGTATGGAAAGGAGGCAAGTGAATGGAGACAGGATAGAAATTAAGCATGCTGTGAACAAAGTGATTGGGAAGCAGGTTTTCTTTTTCTCCCAAATACCAGAAGCAGGGGCTATCCAATAAATCTGAACCTTGGAAGAATAAAATTGGTCTCCTGAGAGCGTCAAAACCAGGAACTTTAGTTCCTGGCCGTGGGAGCTTGGAGAGGCTGTCTCTGAAGCACCTGCAAACTTTAGGGTGGGTTCTGGAGGTTGACCGCTCCCGCTATCCCATCCCACTAGAACAATTCAACACAAGTAAGTGTAGAAATGGCCTTGCTTCCAACACAGTGCCTTTCCACACTTACCTCTTAGGCAAACTCCTGGGGAACTCCTGAATGTATCTGCATTTCATGGAGCTGCCACTTCCTCACATGCAGCTCTGTGGATGCAGAAGTTTCCCAGAAGTGTGTAGATGTAGAGTAGTTCTAGCAGCTCTACATCTACAGTCAGCACCACCAAGTGCATCCTCCTTCAAAGAGAGGTTCCTAACCCTGCCAAGAGAGGTTCAAATGGAGCCAAGGGTGGGGCAGCATGAGCACAGTTAGTGCTGCTTTTCCTTGTTGCCCCATCACCTTGGCAACAGCACCACACAAGTACGTTGGCATCATTAGTGTGGTTGCCAGAATTGCTACTGCTTGCAGCAGTCCTCATCTCATCAGCACTTAGAGTAGTGCCGGTGAGGTTAGGGAGAGAGAGCTGGCATCCAAAATGCAGGCACTGGAACTTTTCCCCCTCTTGGCTTCCTGGTGAGCTTCTTCCTGGGAAGCAAAAGTGCTAAAAGGCTCTCGGTCTCCCAAACTGAATTTTGTTGCTACCTACCTATTTATTTAAGCATGGATATCCCGCCCGGCGTCCAAAGATATCAGGGCTGTTCACCATAGAAGAAAGATAAAATCCATAAAACAGTTTTGATACTTAAAATATAACCCTCCCATCTTCCCTTCTCTCCACCCCCCCCCCCAGCAGGGCAACACTCAACAGAAGCTAAACATTGACTTGCCTGTGCCTTAAGATCTGTAGATGAGGCCCTGCAGATGAGTACCACCACCTTCAGTAGCTAAAGGGCTGGGTACTGGGGGATGGGCTTCTTGGTAGTAGCTTCTGGAACAGTCTCCCCACTGAGGTGCAGCAAAGATCTTCAGAGCACTGTCAGAGACACACCTATTCACCCTGGTCTTTGGTTGAGGAAACAGCTTCTCCTCCCCACTTTCAGACACTGGTAGTGTTTTTAGTGGGTTCTTCTAATGTATTTCTACTGTTGTAACCATCCATCCATCCATCCATCCATCCATCCATCCATCCATCCATCCATCCATCCATCCATCCATCCATCCATCCATCCATCCATCCATCCATCCATCCATCCATCTAAAGACCTGGGTGAAAAGATACGTTTTAACTAGGCACTGAAAGCCATTTAGTCATATGTAGGCTTTCATGGCTGGATTCAATCTCGTTTGTGGCAGTTTTGTGACTGTTATGTGGTGTTCTATGTTTCTTCAGCAAACCTCAGCTTTCAGATATAGCTGTGATATCCACCTTCAGAGGATTTTGCTTTTAGAAGGGTCAAAAGTAACTGGTGAGCAAAATCTTCTGAAGATGGACACCGCTGCTATATCCAAAAGCTTAGGTTCTCAAAATATATAGATTATTCTCTATTATTTTACACATTTATATTTTTATTAAATATTCTTTTATATCTTTAG
>MTQE01001141.1:13827341-13838571 GCA_014337955.1 Aspidoscelis marmoratus
TTTTGAGGTTTTCACTTTGGGTGTTTGTATTAGGGATTTTGGTTGTTGATCTACTTAAGATGCCTGTGGGTCACCGGTGGGCCACTGTGTGAGACAGGATGCTGGACTAGATGGGCTGTGGCCTGATCCAGCAGGGCTCTTCTTATGTTAATATGTTCCCTCTGCAAATGATCTCTAAGCCATCTCTAAGGGGCTTAACACATCAGGGCCCTGTTTCCACTCATGCCTCTTAAAATGGTTTAAAAATGAAACAAACAAACAAACAAACAAAAAGCAATTCAAACACGGATTCTGGCAGTCCCCACTTCAGTGGCTTTAAATTGCTATCAACCCCTCTGCTGTCCCCACCCAAAATGGTTCAGAATCGCATTAGGGAAAGGGAATCTTTTCTTCAACCCCTCTTGCCAGCCAGGGCCCCACACTCTACCTGCCGATTGGATCCCGCAATGACGTGGCGGAGGGTGGAGCTCCCCGCTGTCTTCTCTCCCCTCCCCTCATGCTTTTGCAAAAGACGTCCTGCCAATCCTGCGCATACACATGCACACACAAACACACACACACCTTCCTCCCCTTTGCTCTCCTCCCTTCCCCATCAACAGCAGCACCGGCTGGTATGCACCCCACACCCGCGTAAACTCAGGACTGGTGCTTTTTCACTTTTATCCAAATACAGAAAAATGAAAGAGCAGCAGAGAGAGAGAGAGTTGCGTGCCCACTTGCGCTCAGTCACCAGTGAGGCATGCTTCTCTCCTTCCCAGGGCTCAGCAAGGCAAAAGTGGCACCTCCAGTGTGTGCTTCCCAGCAAGGAGAAAGGAGGGGAAGTGAAAAATGAAACTTTGTTATCTTATCAGTGTAAAGTGTGGAGTGGGTGAATTGCTACACCTGCTGAATATGGATCTGGCAGAGAGAGGGGGGAATGCTTTGAACAAGCTTGTCAGGACCCAGTGTGGATAAAGAAAGTTTCCCTCTTTTTAGCTGCTACAATGTAATGTATCTTAAGAGCAGCTAACAATCTGAGTAGGGAACTTTCTTTCCCTCATTCAAACCTCTTCCCTCTCTCTCTCAGAGCTGCACACATGGAAAAAGGCCAGAGCTGTTGCACTTCCTATCAGGGAGAGGATCAAAGGATAAGGGGCTATTGTCATTACTTTTTTAAAAGGAAATCACATGGGGGGGTGTTGAAAGGAGAAGGTGGCCTGGTGTGTGTGTGTGTGGGGAGGCTTTAGCATTGCAGGGATGGATGTGAAAGGGAGGGAGCAGATCTTCCCAGCTGTGAAATCCCACCTCTATCTGGCCATCACAGGGTAGACAGATAGATGTCTGCCCCTGACAGTCCCATAGCATTCCTACTGGGGAGATCAGAAAGCGGGCTAGCGGCCAAAACGGGAGCAGGACCTGTTTGAAGGGGTGTTTTTTTTTTTAACCCATTACTCTTTTTAATGCTGAATGCCACTTTTGAGTCCAGACAGAGTGTTTTGAAACCGTTTTGAACACTCACAAAAGTCCTAGTGGGAACTGGGCCCAGAGGTGTGTTTTTTCACTGTGTGGATGTGACTTGGGCTGCCTCCAGACTAGCAGAATAAATCTGAAGTTTAATCTAAAAGCACTGTAAACTCACTGCCCAAGGAAGACAGGTCATCCCGACTGGAAAGCAGTTCCATAGCTTCTCCAATCAGAGCTGCGATAGTTGAGGCAGTCACGTGGGTTAAGGCAGCCAATCAAATTTTGAGCTCTCCTTCCTGGTTAGGCAGCATCTCGTCTCCTTTTCTTGCCGTCCTGCCTGCACTGGATTGAAACTTCAAATTTTCTTTATACTGTGCAGCTAGAGTAATTCAGCCCACACTAAGGTAGATGTGCAGTCCCGATCATATAATGTGGCGCCATGATGACAGATCGATCGTCGTGTATGATGGCTCGATTGGGTCTGCGCATTCAATGTGCAGTTTTAAACGTGTCTGGATGCAGCCCTAGATCTCGCTGCCCTTACCTTGGTTAATCCATATTAAATAGATCTGTATCAGCCGCAGGCAGGGGCATCTGTACTGAGTGGGCTTTAGAACAGCAAATGTGCTTTTAAAAGTGCTAGCTCAGATCTAGACTACATTTATCTGATGTACCATTAATTCAGATTAGTCAGTCCTTAGTGCAGTTCTGATTTGGAGCTGTTTTACTCCCGTGCGGATGATATGTTCTTAGCGGCTTCTTGATCTGGATTAACAAGTAAAATGCAAAAAGGGTCCTAGACAAGAAAAGGTGGTTTAGAGATGGTATGAGGGCACAAGGGCTACATGCTGCTGTCTTTGGAGTTGCCTTTCTCTCTTTCTTTTTACTACTTTTGGACCCATTAATCTTGTTCATTTTTTGTTTTCAGATGTAGAGGCCTTAATGGCTTTTATGATTTTATACACTCAGCCCAGTTACATCTAACTCTTAATCCATCTTCAGTCCACTTTCAAAGTGACAAAACACATCAGTGAAGCGACTGCTTTCATTTTTGCCTGCTGAGAAAATTCCCCTTTAATGCAGAAGGAAGGCTGCTTGTCATTTCGCTGATGTGTTCCCTCGCTCCAAAGTTGGATCGAACATGGATTAAAACTTAGGTGTAGCCGGGCCTTAGCAGAAGTTCTGAAAACCTTCTGTTGGCTTTGTCAGTTTTGCTTCCTTACTGTTTTAAGGCCATGTCCTTATTTCTCCATCTGAGTTTCTTGTAAAATAAGGCGTTCTTCTCTCCCTTTTTTCAGGTAGGTGCTGGATTAAACAGGTCTGCTAATGCAGAGAGACACTAGAGCACCATTTCAGCTCTGAGCTCTGTTTGGATTGGAGTTGCCAAGGCCTTTATCAAGAGCCACCCCTAGTGACACAGATCCAGTGCCAGGACTTGGTTTGACTTTGACTCTTCTCCAAGGGCTTTACACTCTATACACAGAGCACCTTAAACAGGAAGGGGGGAAGATGGAAGCTCTTAGGATCCCGGTGTTCATGCCTTGCTCTTTTCAAAGCCACTATCTGTAAGTGAAGCTTCATTGGAGGGGGGAAGTCAGAGCGCTTTCTGTTTGAACGCCGTGATGATCATTTTTGTTTTGTTTTTCCTGATGAGTGATTAAACATTCTGCGTTGCTGTAGTTTTTCACTATCTAAAAGCTACAGCAGCTCTGTCTCTGCAGGATAAAGAAATGTGGAGAAAAGATAAGTGGCATATCTTCTTTTTAGTGGCTTTTTGTTGCTAACAGCAATAATAAATTACAGGCAAGATATAACTGCTCAATTTGGATTTAAACAATTTGAGGGCTTTTCTCAAGGGACCTACATTTGTCTTGATGGAAACACTATCTTTTTTTTTAAAATGAGATTTTAAACTTTTCATTTGTTTCTCTCAACAACACTGCCTTGGCACACATTTGTCTTTATAGATCTAACCGGAGGGAGGAAATATTTGTCATTATATGGTTTGCAGTAATGACCTCATATATTCTTATGCATAAGATTATGAACCAAAATATCACTCTGAGCTACTCCTGTATTGTATGTCATCCTTCACCAACCTGGTGCCTGGCAGAGATATTTTAAACTCAGAATGATGCCAGTTTCCACAGCTATGCTAGTTGCAGTAGATAGGAGATGAGGCTGGGGAGAGAATCCAAGGTTGTCACTGTTTGTAAGTACCCAGTGAAGAGGCTGCTGCAAAAAAATAAGAGTGGAGGGGGGCGCAAGTCTCATGACTTTGTGTTCTTTAGGAGTGGATCAGAATACTTTTTTTACATAGGCCTATGCAAACCTGGATATTAGGAATCATTTGCACCATTTGCTCTTGCATCTCGACTTCACAGCTTGGTAAAAGATTTCCAAGCAGTTGCAAAAGGCTGTGCCCCTGTAAAGAATTTAAGCAGTCAAGCAAACCAACCTACAGCATTTTATTGCAGCTCACCAGAAAGAAAGTGCCAGAGCTTAATAATTATTTTGTGAATGTTCCTGGGTCATGAGGGAGGCTCTCATTAGATTAGCAAAAGCGCTTTTGCCTAGCAGTTTGTGAAGGTGTGCCTTAAAAGTCAGGAAGGCTGCAAATGGAAAAATACTAAAAGAAGTAAAAATAGTTAGTGGATTTTAGGGTTTTTTAAAAAAAAAAGTACAAAAAAGCTTATACTGATGTGCCTATACTGATTAGGGTGAGTGTGTTCATTCAAATGGTGAGGTATGTAGATGTGGGGAGGGAAGATAAAGGAAGACAGAGGGAGGGAGGGAAGAACACACATATATACTTAGGGAATTTAGACAATGGAATTTATTTATTTATTTGAATTTTTATCCCACTGCCCTATACCTGAAGGTCTCAGGGTAGATTATAACTTTAAAAACCAAATGGAAAATGAACATACTAAAACAATAACAGTGCCTAAAAAGTGGAGAGGAGAAAAGCTGTTTCCTTATTTAGTCAAAGGCCAGGGCAAAGAGGTGCTCTCCTGAACATGTGAAGTTTATAAAGTCCACTAAACAATGAGATCAAATGAGTACCTGGCAAGACACACACACACACACACACACACACAAGTACCTTGGCTCCATCACAGTATGCAGAGTGACACCCAAACTCAAGAACAGAGTGGAGTAATGGGCACCAAGCTCAGCAGTCAGCAAAACTCTCCGAAATCTGCCTCATGGGCAAATGCTGGACTTGCTTAGTGGTGGTTCCCTGCTTGGTAAGAAGTCAGACGCAAGAACCAAACTAGTTCTTGTGCCTCAGATTATGGCTGTGTCTCCATGGCATAAGCCACAGTTCCTAACTAGGTGTCTCCAGGTTTCACAATTCCACTGCTGGCTCTAAGGCTGTCATAAGAACATAAGAGGAGCCCTGGTGGATCAGGCCACAGCCCATCTAGTCCAGCATCCTGTCGCATACAGTGGCCCACCAATTGGCCATGGGCATTTCTAGCAGAGACAAGGGCAAACCTTCTCCTGCTCTCAAATCCCAGCATATGGCCTTAGAAGCATCCTGCTTGTCCTCCAGCCTGAAAGTCATTTAAAGTCTTCACACCAGAAAATGAACTTTCAAAATGCATTCTCTTTCCTTTAATGTGGATTAGAGGTGGGATGGGAACACTAGCATCCACATGCTACCACCTCTAAGCCATTTTTGAGTTGATTTATAAATGTTGCAGATGTATATACAATAATCTGTATTGCTATATACAATATTCTGGGCCTTTTCCTGTATAGCTTAGCAAAGATAATGGAATACTTTCTTCTGTCTTGTCCCAGGGTTGCATGAACAAGGTGGTCTGTAAAGGCCTTGCATTTATACTGCCCTCTAGGTTTGGAAGGTTGACTGATCAGATTTAAAACTAGTGCAGTTCTACATGTATAGAATAAGCAGGCAGTTTCTAGTTATAAAATGCTTAAATAGTACTGTGGTACATTTAAACAAATGTGGGAGTATGATGCTGATCTCTAGGTTTATTAACTATTCATTGTATTAAATGCCCCAGTGCTGTAGTGTTCTTTTAATCAGGCAATAACGTGGTGGCATCTATGTCTATTTCGGCATGGGGCATTTTGCTGCAGGCTAATCTTGGCCTCAGTTGCATGATCTGGAAAAGACTGGAGTGCAGCTAGCCGCATTTGGCAATTAATTTTGTCCTTTTCCTTCCTTCCTTATTATTGGTGCATTTTATGTGCCCCTGTTTCCAGTATACATCACAGTAATTCTAATTTTGTTCCCGCCACTGTGCTTATTCTTTTGTTCTTAGTAGAAAAGACCAAAGTAGAATGCCGAAAATTGGGGTGGGGGAAATAAGTACAGCCTACAATTAATTAGAATCTTAAGAGGTGGAAGGGACCTCCAGGGTCATCAAGTCCAGCAGGATTCAGTAAACCAGTGGTTCTCAACCTGTGAGTCATGACCCCTTTGGGGGTCGATCTACTCTTTCACAGGAGTCGTCTAAGACCATTGGAAAACACATAGTGTCTGAGACACTGCTCCTCTATCCGTCTCCAGGCGGGTCCGCTCACATGCAGATATGCCCACATATGAGTACCTGGTGTGATGACATCATCGCGCCAACCCCATCACATACACCCCATACAAAGACAGTAGAGAGTAGCTTCTGTGCAGAAAGCAGCAGTATTTGTGTTAGGCTCCCGGTTCGATTCTGCACTCCTACACAAAACCAGGTGTGTGACCTTGAGCTAGTCAGAGCTGTCTTTCTGAGCTCTCACAGCCCCACTTACCTCACAGGGTGTCTGTTGTGGGGAGAAGAGCAGAAGGTTTGTCAGCTGTTTTGAGTCCCCTCCTTCATGGTTGGGTTCAAGTTCTCTGAGGGCTAGGAACAAATATTCCTAGCTTCAAAGGCAAAATGAGTATCCCATATACTTCCATGGTCTGGACAGATATGCTGGTTTAAATGCGTTTTATAGTGATCCCAGTCACAGCTTCCCTGATTTGAATCATGCTCTGACTAATGTGCAGATCAGTAAGGCCCAGAAACTGATCTCGGAGGCTCCTGATTGTGTTTTAACAGTAAGTGCAGAAAGGCCTCATGATGGGTAACTTTTCTAGGAATACATGGCAAATAATGGTTTTGAAACACTTCTTTACAAGTCCAAGACCTTTTTTTAAACCCACAGCAAAGTCATTTCTGTTTTTTTCAAAAATGTATTCAATGTGTAACTGAAGGCTTATCATTTCATGTGTATTCAAGATCGCCTTCGCTTATTTATTATGCAGAATTCTTTCTTAGAGGGAATATAACACAGGAAGGAAGTTACAAGCTGTTGCTTTGTTCTCAGTTGATATTAACGATGTGCATTTTTTAAAAATAAACTCTGGCACAACATTTTTCACAGCTTAGAAATATGCACGGGGAAGGATATTGTGAGAGCAAAATCTGTGGGCACTTGTCAGGAGCTGAAGGGGCAGGTATTGGGATCTTCTCTGTGATAATGGCTGAATCCGCATTGTGCCATTACGGTCCATTGAGTGTGCATTGAAGGTGCAGTGTCTGCTTGACATTGAACCTTCATTGTGCTCTCAGAATAGAGTGTGGTGTTAATACTCCACACTCTTCTTCTCCTACACTGCTACAAGTGCTGCTAAGGTGCTGCTGCTTTCTGTTTTTGAAGACAGAAAATGGCCTTCACACTCCCAGGAATCCCACCCACCTCACGGGATCAGATGGAAGATGATATCTGATTCAGAAGAGGAGAAGCAACTTTCTTCACCCATCAAATGGCAGCGAGGAAAGCCTTCATGCCAATTTGATAGAGCAGATGGACAATGTGACTTAAATTCTGCCAATAGCTTCTCTTTAAAGTGATGGGGTGTGTATTTTTCTTAATGTTCCTTCTGCTCAGCCAATCTGAGGCTGTGGTATGGAGAAACAATCTGTCCTTTCCAACCTGGGACTGTACCATTGTTGTAACCCATGATGAGACTTTTCAGTATCAGACAAAATATAAATGGAATAAATACTGTATCTGGAAAATTTTGTGAAACAAAGAGAATACTAGATCACTGGAGAAGAGCAGTTTGAAACCCTCTTGGGAGAATTCACTTCTTCTATTGCAGTGATGGCCAACCTATGACACATGTGTCACAGGTGACACACCAAGCCCTTTTGGGTGACACACATGGTCACCCTGGCATCTGGGCGTGTAGTGCTTGCTTGTTCTTGAAGCATACAAAATACCAACTTTCAATTGAAGATTTAGCAAGCGATATTCAGCAACAAAAGTCACTAATGTAAAGAATTATTTGTTTTTGCTTTTAATAAAATACATATATCAAAAATATAACTTTTTTACTAGAGCTACAAATACCACAAAATTATGGATATTTCTAGATGTGACACAACACCCAAGTTAAGCTAGGTGTTCTTGCGAATTTTGACACACCGAGCTCAAAAGGTTCACCATCACTGTTCTATTGGCTTCCTGGTCTCTAGAACAGTGAATCTATGCTTTCTTTGGAAATATCCTAATTTTTCATTTGTATGTAAACTTTGACCAGATTAGATTTATGAATCTTGAGTGTTTGAAAGCCATTTGCTGTTTTTAATGGCAGTAAGGGGATGTAACGGTTTTGTTAATTTTGTTAATTGCTGTAATTTTTTTGAAACTGAAGTTTGGCAATATTTTGACCTGACAACATGGCACTTTTGTTCAGCCATCAGACGCTAGAAACTAGGAGTAAGGAATTTCAATTTTTTAAAATAATACGTTTGTAATCCTATTGAAATGGTATCATGTTACCATTTTGGTGTAACTGTAGGTTAAGAACTAATTTTAATAGGTCTAGGAAAGAATTGTGAAATAATGTAATATATAAAAAGGTACTTTGGCTCTTCTATCTCACTTTGTTAAACTTTTTGGATCTTATATCTCACTATGTTTAAGACTTCCTTGATTTTCATATTTTATTTTCACAATAAAATATTGCTTATTTTTATGATGTTTCTTCTTGCTTTGAAAAGGTACAGGGACTATTTTTGTTAAAGAAAAATAGTGTCCTTTTAATTTTACTTGGTTTTCTCAAGAAAAGTAATTGAGGAACTATAAACAATAGTAGCTTATTTAAAGCTGTTTATTTAAACTACTGTAAGTACCAGTTGGAGGAACTGCTTTGGTTTAGAGGCTTCAAAAAGCTGTTTCTCCTTAAAACAAAATTTGGTATTGAGATAGTCACCCCTTCATTGGACCTTTAGGAAAGAGGAAAGATCCCAGCTTACCTACTCCAAGTTCATTATTTCATACTTCAGACCTCCAAAGCTTTTAGAGGTGAGGTGGCTCTCTATAGTACCATGATGAGCAATGGTGTCATTGATTGGCAAAGTACATTTGGGGGCCCTTCAGTGGTTCTGCATTCCTGTTCCAGTTTCAGAATGCACAAGAAATGTTCATATGAGGAATTCTCCATGCTTTATGGGGCTGTGGTAGATCTGGAAAGATCGACAGCTCAAAAAAGTGTCTCCCTTACTGATGATGTTATCACATAGTGTGGTGAAGTAGATCTTTCCCCCTCCGCTTTTAGGGCCCAATATATGCAAGATTGTAACAATCCCCTAAAACTGCACCTGATAGTGGGAGGATATGTGAAAATGAAAGTGAAAATTGAAAGCATAACAAATGAAGCAAATTCACTATCTGCATTAGCTTGTGCAATAAGTCTGCAGGGTCTAGTTGCAAGTAACACCATGATAAAAATTGCAGTAATATTACATTGCAGGTCAAAAAATAAATCACAGTTTATCAGCTGGAAGTTGTTTTATTGGACTTTAAAATTAAACAGTAGTAAAACAGCTGGATTATAATAAGCCTCACACTAGTGTGGTTCATAAGGAATTTAGAATAACAAATATGGGTATCCCACGGGACAGTAGAATTGAAGACAAAGAACTGGAAGAAATCATGAAATATTTAGACATACAAATTGAACTCCAGTGCCCTTGGGGAAAAATGACAACGGTAGCTCTGGTAGTGCATTAGACATGTTCAGTGGAATGGAAAATAAATTCAAGAAATATTTGGAGAATAGCAGATCTAGGGGTGTGCATGAATGCAATTTTCGGGATTAGATTTGAATCGAATATCCAAAAGTTCAATTCAATTTGAATCTTTAAAATTCAAATTTACCCAAATTCAATTTGAATTAACCAAATTCGAATCTATTCGTTTGAATTTTCTATTTGAATTTGCACTTATGAATATCGACAACATTCATATGTGCCTGTCTGCATCGTTATGCATCCCATGAGCTTCCGTACACGTCTGCATGCATCCGTATTTATTCCATATGCAACCCGTTTTTGTCCTATATAGATCTGTACAAATGTGTAAGGATGCAGGAAAGATACATAAGTGCCAGTATGCTTCGTGTACATACCCGTACACATACAAATGTCTGACAAAATAGGCCTGCACTTGAGCCTTCTCTGTCAGTGTACTTACTGTACTCTTGATACTAAGGAGGCCATAGGTGGAGGTAACAGGAACTGCTGCACACTGATTTATAGGGTTATTTTAATGCAGTTCTCCAATTTCATCCAATTTTGTATCTGATCAAACAGAGATGTGCCAGTGGAACCCAGGCTTCAAATCTAGTTGATGAACTGGCACAGAACAGTTTTGGGTGATTCTGCCTGGATCCCCACTAGTCTCTAGTGGGTGAGCCTCCAAGGAACATCAATTTTATATTTCCACCCCCCCTCCCCCCCAAACAATTCTTTCACTAATGTAATGCAGTATTTGCTAGGCTTCCTAAGTGAATCTCAGAAGCTAATCTTAGACTAACCAGTAGCGGGTGCTGTGGGCCATTGAATACAGTATGGGACAGTCATTTACCGTAAGGCTTAATGCTTGTCAGAGGTTTTCCTTGACTGGTATAAGAATCTTAAGCAGAAGCCAATTCTGCCAGTTCCATCACAAATCTATTACTGTTCTTGATGTCTTCATCCAGATATTGGTGTGATATAAACAGCACCTGAATAGCTTTTCTATTAACGTTGAACTTCAAAACAAGGGTGTGATATTATGCCAAGATCCATGCCATAACAGTTCCAGGAACTTCTAATCAGGCCATAAAAGTGGGGATGGTGCTAATTGTACGCTTCTCCCACCTGCAGTGGCACAAATGTCAAATCCAGGGGATTTTGTTTCTGCCTGGGGCAACTTTAGGAGGCACAGGAAGTGGTTGTGGAAGTCAGCCATTTTCTTTGCATTCTGAAACATGGCCATTCTGTCCTGGGCCCCAGAAGTGCTTGAAGGTAGGGATGTGCACAAATGTTTTTTTTTTTTTTTTGCATTTGAATTTGAGGCGAATCGAATGTCAGAACATTTGATTCAATTTGAATGTTTAAAATCTGAATGCCACAAAAATGATTCTAATCTGTTACATTTGAATCTATTCGTTCGAATGTTAGATATGAATTTGAAGATACAAATATCAACAACATTTGTATGTGTTGTATGTATCTGTATGCATTTCGTATGCATCCTGTTTTATCCAGGATGCGCCCCGTTTTTGTTCCGTATTATAAGTGCGAATGCATACAGATACGTATGATACTTGTACAGATAATACGTATCTTGTACATTTGAATGATTCGAATCATTTGAACGAATGTTTCGGAACATTCAAAACTCATTCAGATGTCTAAATTGGAACGTGAAGACATTCTATTTGAATTCAAATGTCCACATTCAAATGAATTTGATCGAATTTTGAATGTTTAGAACATTTGTG
>MTQE01001141.1:13842968-13891038 GCA_014337955.1 Aspidoscelis marmoratus
CCCCCCCCCGGTAACCTGTCTATAACTCCCCTAACGTCAACTAAGTGACAAAACTTTCTGTGTCTTCTGGTGTTTTCCTGCAGCAATTCTGAGCACCCTGGAGCTTCCAAGCCTCCACTGAGCTCCTCCGGTATGACATCACGGATTCTGTTACGACAGCAGCTCATGCGTGAGCAGATGCAGGAGCAAGAGCGCCGGGAACAGCAACAGAAACAGCAGGCAGCTCAGTTCATGCAGCAGAGAGTGGCAGTGAGTCAGACACCGGCCATCAACGTCAACCTCCCAACAAGCCTTCCCCCTGCTACTCAGGTGCCAATGGAAGTCCTGAAGGTACGTTCAGTTTCAGACATGCATGCTTAGACTTCCATTGCTCCGCTCCCATAGTACAGACTTTCTTTCTAAAAGGCATCACTAATAACTCAGTAAGTTATGGTATAAATTTTACATTTTGTGCATTTTGTCTGCTTTTATAGAAAAGGCTCACCTGTATCAGGCAGGAACGGATTTAAAGGATTTTAAATATTTTGGGCTCAGTGGATATGCAGCGTAATCACTTTCACAAATTGAGCCTAACTTTCAGAAACTTTAAAAAGAAACACTTAGCAAAGCAATTGTATTTGTAGATTCCCTGATTTCTGTAGAAGCAAGTAGGTTATTAAAAAAAAATAGCCGTGAACAGCTTTGTTTGCTAAAGAAAGACCCCATACAATGGAATGTTTCAGAAAGCTTTAATCTGGAATACCGTCTTTTTCTGTTTGCTATTTGTAATCCTTTTTTTTTTTTTTTTGCTCAAATGACTTCATTTCTTTTTGGAGCTTTTGTGTCTCATTCTAGATAAGTTTCCTAATTACCTAAGAAAACTATCTCTAACAGGCAGAAGTGCAGGTTTTTTTCACAGAAATTGAATTAGATCAGTTAAAACAGAATACTGCAATTATTGTGTAACATGGAAGATCTGGAGAGTTATTTTGAAAGAGAAGCTGCTATTATTATTTTCTGGCTAAATAATGTAATAGTCATCTTTATGAGCCTGCACATTCCTCTGTGTTATGAAGCAGGAGTTCCAGTGGCTCTCCAATGATATGTCCCTTAAAATATATGTTAATTCACAGAGATTCTATAAGGCTTGAATTCTAACATTTTATTCCTGATATATGCAAATATTGATTAAAAGGAAAGTAATAATGGCTGTTACAGTGGTTTCTGATAACACAGTGATTTGACAAAGGACAATATTGTATCCTAGAAACGTGCACTTTGAATCTAGTGGAAATGCATGGCAAGATCAAGGTGTAGAAACCATGCTACACCAAGGGTTTGTAGACAAGGTGTGCACAGGTAATTTTCAAGCAAGTTGCTTTATTTTATAAGGACTTCTCTGTGATTTGGGGGACTGGCAGGAGAGCCTAGGTGGGAGTGTCATACTTTATCTTTTGTCATTCTAAGTGTGATGTGCAGGAGATCTGACAGCTTCTTATGAAGGAAATCTGTTCCTCTCCTGAACTAAAAGTTTTGAAGAAAAACTGTTCATGAAAAATCTTCCTCTTTTCGTGCACTACATCCATGGGTGCAGGCAGGTTTTTGTTGTCTATTTCTTCCATCAAAGTAAAGTAACCTGAAGAGTTGAAGTTCAAGTGAAAGATATCCTTCAGCTGCTACATCAGTGCATGGCATTAAACATGTGCGTGGAGTTGTCCAAATTAAAATTGTACTTGAGTTTGAACATTTCATTTCAGACATCATGTTGGGGTGTGTGAGTGATGCATTTCATGTGTTTAAGTGGCTGCCAGCTCCATTTGCCCTCAGGACTGCAAGGGTTAATCTTTTATTTTCATTTGAGCTAGATCTACACAACAACAGTTCCTTCTGGTAGAGGTATCACATTTGTAGCAAACAGCAAAAAGTGACAAGCATGCTGTTTGCACATGTGTTGCTGCTCTGAGCCAGGCAGACTTTCATTTCTTGACTTCACCTGTTCCAGATGGGACTGTTTTCTTGAACACAGGAAGTTCCCTTTAGCAGTAAGCCATTTTCTGTGTTTGAGAAAACAGGAACTTTCCATTCTCCCAAAAGAATGCATCTTTGGTGTCCACAGTTTGTTTATTTTTATTTATTTAAGAATTTACATTCCCCCCCCTTCACCAAAAGGTCTCAGGGAGAGTCACAACAACAACAATAATAGTAATACTTAAAAAAAATATTCTCGAAACATCTTTAAAATATGTTGGATGAAAGAGCAGGAGAAAGTTCTGGGGATTGGTTTCTCCCACTACAGTTAAAGCACTGCTATTAGAACCTATGCTTGATGGGTGAGGGACTGTCCAGATTCCATGCTCCTTCAAGTGTACCCATGCCATGATTGTCTGGACAGCATTTCATTGCTTGCTCAGACCTTGCCTTAGATTGACCTTCCAAATGTATTAGTACCATTTGGAAGAAAGAGTTTTAAGCACTTGTAATTCTCCATTAAAATAGCAGGAGCATAAATATGTCCAGTTTTGATAAAGGGCAGATACTGGTGTGACTTTCCAATGGTTCAGCTATCTGTCACTTCTGGTGAGTGCTGTGATGTGCTAAAAATTATCAGAGCAATCAGTTTATGTAGTTAATCACTTTTGTAGTTTTGTGCCACATTTTGTGGTGCATGCTGATCTAGTGGGCCATTAACCTAGTGGCACATGCTAATCTAATGGACCATCTGCCATTAAGTCTTAAGAGTTTGCCCTATCTATGACACTAAAACTGCCCACATCATGCTGGTTGTAATTGTCATGAGAAGGATGAGAGAATGTATGCTTGTTTTCCCTGAGGTTCCAGCAGGTTTTAAAGCTGTTGAACCTCATGTTGATGGTACAGCTTTGAGAGTTTGAGGTGCTGCTTTATTACCTTTGCTTCTAGAGTCATTTCAAGATAGTAGCAAGGGATGTGTGTGAGAAGGCAAGTGACACCATGACAGCTCACTTGTTGGGTTCTCCAGAAGGACTGTAACATTCCTAGTGATTTTTAACATCCATATAAAGTTACCATGATTTTACACTGGAGAGTTTGTCATGAGTTGGTATTTCTACGTCTACCATATCTAAAATAAGAAATGCTGCCCAGGCATTGACCATTGCCTGAAGATGGTAGTTAATTGCATGTTAACCAGCAATCTAGATAATCTATGTGCTGAGAGATTTATGGTCCCTCAGAAAGGGCAGACATGTAACTTAGGGATAGTCCTGGAACCGTCTTCTATCATATGCTGTCTTGGTGGCAGGCTAGTTAGGAAGACCTGTTTTCATGCCCAGTTGGACCATCAGGTGTGTTTCATCATTGCTGGTTAGGAAGCCCTATATTCAGCTCCAATTGTATTACCAGTTGTGGTCCATCTTAAGGAAAGATAACTTGATTATAGTGCTCTGCTAACTTCTAAACTGGTTCACTATAATGGATTCTTTGGGTAGTTTTCTTGGAAGGCCGTTCTTAAACTTGAACTAGTGTGAACACCTCCTCCCATCCCCCCCTCTTCTTTTTCACTGAGCATCTTCCTTTTCCTTCCAGTTTGGTCTAGTAGTTAGGGAGCCAGACTCTTATCGGGGAATCTGCACTACTCCTTGAAGTGAGCTGGGTGACCTTGGGCTAGTCACAGCTCTCTTCTGAGCTCTCACAGCCCCACTTACTTCACAGGGTGTTTGTTGTGAAGAGAACATAAAGTTTTGTCAGCTGCTTTGACTCCCTTTAAATGGGTGAGAAAAATGGGGGCCACAGACTCTTCTTTTTCACTATATCATATTGATGTTATTAATATTATTTCTCTTTTGTCCATCACTTTGATTTGTTATTAGAAAAGAAATGATGACGATGATGATGGTGATGGTGATGGCGATGGTGATGGTGATGTAGATTAAAGAAGACAAGGCAAGTTGTGAGCCAGTTTGGGCTAGTGGTTAGGGAGCTAGAATCTTATCTGGGAATACTCGGTTTGATTCCACACTCTCACATGAAGTCAGCTGTGTGACCTTCGGCTAGTCACAGCTCTCTTCTGAGCGCTCACAGCCCCACTAACCTCACAGGATGTCTGTTTTGGGGAGAAGAATAGAAAGCTTTGTCAGCTGCTTTGAGTCCCATTAAATGGGTCAGAAAAGTGTGATAGAAAAGCCAACTCTTTTCAGTTAATGGCTATTAGCTTGATGTCTGCATTGTAAAATGTGGTCTGCTTGCCAGTGAACAAGGCAGGTTTTATGTTTATCCTTCCTGAGGACTTCCCTTTGCAAGTGGCTGATCACTGTGAAAACAGGCTGCTGAACCATATGGGCCTTTCCATCAGGGTCTTTCTTTAGGGTTTTGAGACAAAGTCTGGAAACAAACTTTTTAGAGGTAGAATATATTCCTGAGGCAGTGGTAGATAATGTGGTTTTTGAAGAGGTTGAACTGCAGAACCCATCATCCCTAACCACTGACCATACTGGCCATGTGATGGGAAATGCAGTGGAATGGCATCTGAAGAGTATATCGCATTGGCCAATGATCTCCACCTTTTTTCACTTTCATACACCATAGCAGTCCATTTCCATGAACTGTACTCTTTATAATGGTTTCTACTTTTTCAAATTCATATGTTATAGCTGTAAGTGCCATTTTTTCAGTCATTATGGAATTTTCGTCACGAAAACCTAAATGTCCTAGTTTGTTTCCTTGGGGGTACACATACCCCAGATTGGGCATCGCTGACGTAGGGTGCCTCCAGAAGGCTTTAATACTTTGGTGGGATATTGCATCTTCCGATTGCCCGCAGTGTCCAAAGAGCACTCTCCCCCCCCCGCCCCAAATGAAAAAAACCGCTGCTTCATCGGCAGCTTTTTACTTTGGATTTTCTAGGGATACTCCTCAGATTCTGCAGAGTTTTCTGTCTGGTTGACAGGAAGTGGCTGTGGGAGACACTTTGCAGTTTGCAGTTGTTGTGTCTGTTTGACTGGAAGCAGCTGTGCAGGGACTCTACAGGAACCCCGTAGCTTATCACTACATCTGGCGGCTCAGCATTGGCTACAGATGGGCGCCAAAGCTTTCATCCCGCCTGGAGGCACTCAGTATTCCTGATCTTAACATTTGAAAATCAAATGCTTTACTGACCTCTTCAAGTGCATGAGATTTAAAGCTTTAGAGTTAATTTGTTTAGAGTTGGAAACTAGTTACCATAAAGGTGCTTTAGCTTATGGCTAATCTCTGGACATTCTTGAATTCAGTGGGGCCAAGCTGTCAGTTCTGATCTGGAATGGTTTATCTTTTCTTTTTCCATCAATCTGATCTTGACTGTCACAGATCATAAGCCAAACTAGGATGGAGAAAAGTCCTGTAAATTATTTATCCTGGTAATATATTAGCCTGAGTATTGTGATAGCATTACCATAAATATTGCTGGTCGACTGAAGATGGAAAAATATTGCATTATTAATGATACACTCCAAAACTGGTTTGATAACACTAACAACCACTGAGCTAAATTCCCCATATTATCCACAATCATCATCAGGGTCTGATAATATTACATGTCTGAGAGTAGATATGGACAGAAAGTGGAAACCCAAGGATTACTATTTTGGGACTTTTTACACAGACTCTTATTGGAATAAAACAGAGTACACCTGATATCCAGATGGTGCTGGCTTCAATTCAGAGTATTTGCATATAGGGCTGGGAAGGACTTATCTAATATCCCGTTGGCTTAATGGATCAATGTTATAATAGTCACAAAAATATTGCATCTTCACTGTTAAGAAAATATACACTATTTTCTTACACTATATACATTTGATGACCTTAGACCAAGTGAAATTAGCAGCAAAAAGAGATAAGGCAAATCCATTGGTATACAGTTGTTCAAACACTGCACCAAACTGAAATTGGATCTTGGAAAACCTTTTAATAGTTTTTATTTTTTTTAAAAAAATCTCTGTTCAGTTTTAGGAGATGGAAGAGTAGCAAAAAGATTTGTAAGTTATTATAAATCTCATCAAGAAGTTGTCTGTCTGAATCAGTTTTGGGAATGTTTGGCCAGAAAGTCTGATCTATCCCACCACTTGCAGAAGCAGTTGCATCATGCTAAGCATTTAAGCATGCGGATTGTAGTATTTTCTCCTTCCCCCACCTTAAAAAAATGTAGGGATTATGGAAAGGTATGTTAATGAGGCTATGCTGTGCCAGAGGGAGTATTTATAGAGAATGTTGTTGTACAACCTCTGTTGCTGTGCCAAAAAACATGGCCCACACTGTCTTTTTTCTACTTTGCACAAGTTTCTCTCTTTGCAGCTAAACAGCACAGTCATATAGCGGACATCTTGGGCCATTCCAAATTGAAGCTTTTGTTTGCTATGGCACAGTGGCTTCTCCCAAATGCAGGACCACTAATTCTATAAGTCATTCATTTCTCTTTACCTCCTGAGGTAACAGAGTTGGCTGTGAGTGCCTTGCCATATTTCACCCATGTTAACACCCCTTCCCCCACATACTTCTCTATTAAACCTTTAGCACATATACAATTCTGAGTTAGTTTATTCGTGTCAAGCTGGCAAAGGATAACCACGAGACTCTTTCTTGAAAAAGATGGACAGTGATTTATTTCAGCTCAGCATTAGGGCATTTCTTGTTGAGAGCAACTTGGAACAGAAAGCCCAGCATATTTATGTTTCATAGCTGGGCGGGGTTTGGTCTTCAACCAATGAACAATAACTATTTCTTAAAACTTAGTTTATACTTGGAGCCAAAATGTATCATTTGACGCCAGCAAGGAGGGGGGAGTCAACTGTCACTTCCAAAACAACAGGAGCTAGTATATACATATATACAGAATCACATAGGTGGCAGAGATCGTACATTCAAATATTATGGCAGGCAGCTAGCCCTGCCTGACAATTCCAACTATGTAAAAATTCTTTATTTTTTGCTCTTTAACATGGTGGTAGCCAAAAGTGGCATCTAATGACCTGCAACCCTTTAAAGTAGCTCATAATTGTCTTCCCTGACTTCTGAGTCCCCAGTTTATCAGGGTTTGATATTGGAGGTGCCCTGCAAAAATAGTGCTGTGCTGTTTCACCCTGGTGACACCAAGTGGTCCTTGCTAGTAGTCCTCACCAACTCCTACCCACAGGGCAGTGATTTTGGTGCCTGCTGAGCTGATGTTCCATTGCTCATATTTTTTGCAGTATTTCCACACTGAAACTACAGGTTCAAGATAATGTAATGCTATGCAATAATAAAATAAAATGAGGAAGGGGAGGGGTGGAGAAGGGACAGGATGACATGGGACAGGATGGGACAGTTTCCTATTCCATCCATAGTGAAGATTTAGCTTTATTGTGATAGCAGTGCACCACAAATGCAGCACAGGAAAGTGCTAAAGACAAAAGTTGTAAGCTGATTCAGCAAGCAAGCCAAGTTTCATGGGCTGCTGTGCTCATTGGTTCAGATCCTAGTCAGCTCTTAGAAACAGATCACCCTGAGGACATTTATCAGATGTGCATGTATGCAAATCAAATAAATATATAGATGGGAATAAAAATGTACAAGAAGAAGGTAGAAATAGCTTTTGAAATCCTCAATTTTGAATCTACAGATGAATAATGAGGTCTTCCAAACCTCAATCTGCTGCTGTAGTGAAGCATTTAAATATACTGGTTCTTTGCAACATCAACAATCCAAGGTACCCTCTGTGGTGGGAAACATGCATTGGTTTATACTAGTTTTGAGAGGATATAGTAAACCCAGACATCAGATCACCAGCGGGATCTTTACAACCAAAAGGTTTTTAAAATGGAGAATTAACTGGAGTGACAAAGATTCTTTGAAAACAGACAAGAAACTTTATTAAAACAGCAAAAAGGTTCAAAAAGCAAGAAAAAACAGTAAAATGTCAGTTCTGACAGCCATCAGCTGATTGTCAATGTCAAAACAGTGAGCAGAAGTAATAGAAAAGGGCAATGTTAGGTATTCCCTTGGAAGGGGTTGCACAGCAGAAATCTTACTGCATGTGTCCCAGGAAGGGAGGCTTAATTTCAATTCAACGAAAAGGTCATTTCAGGTCAGGTTTGATGATTTGACATAAAGGAGAATTATGGAAGAAAAGGGGACCTAAACTCTGACTAGCTGCCCACAGGGGACTAACTGTTCACAGGGGACCATATACTAGCATGGACCATACCGAGATCTCAAGACCCCAGTCTTCATTATTTAGAGAAAAACAAGCTTCTAGCACAGCCTCTTTGTTTGTTTAGCCTCTGTTACAAACCAAAAGGAGGGGAAAACCAAAATGAGCGGAAGAAATATTTTTCAACCCTGTCTTTTAAAGGTAGGCTTGTCATTCAACATGGAAATAATCTGTCATAGAAATCCCATTACTAATAATAGTTAAATTAAGATGGATATTACAATGTTGTATTGTAATCCATGGTAGAAAGAGGGCTTCATACAGTAATGATACCCATCATCTGCAGTATCATCCCAGGGAGTTGCTCATGGTTCTTAATAGCTGGTTTCTGAAAGAACACATTTGTTTAAATAAAGTTCCTTTTACTAATGCTCCAAAGGTCACCACAGACCTTTTGAAATCTGTTAAGTTTTAATAGGAAAGCATCCTGACCTTAACCAGATGCTCAAATTATCCATCGTCTGAAAGAAATCAAGATTCCTCCACTTTACTTAAACTATTTACTCTGCTTTTGATTACACTTTGCATTTCCTCAGACCTTTCAAACAATGAGAAGGAATTTTTTTTTCAGCTTAAAAAGGTGAAGTTTTTGGTTCTGTGATATAAAATGGTGGACATCTCGCACAACAGTCCCAAGTTTTTAATGGCCTTTTTCTTTGTTTGGAGTTTAGCAAACCAGTTCATGTGCAGACAGGCTTTTACATAGTTAGATTCCTGTCTTTGGATCAAACCTACCATATAAAAAATCCATGTTTCTAAGAAAATTTCATAACAGCAGGTAAAACCAAGATGGGAAGGGACAGTCAGGGGGAAGATGATCATTTGTCATCAGCCAATAATATTTGAAACTCATTGTAAAAATAAATAAGATTTTCTGTTACCACTGTTAAAAAGTTGAGCTATTGATCCTAAAGAATCCAATTTCTACATGATTGTTCGTAGGATGGCAACCTGGCCCAAGGGGAGGGCAGAGTTCTTCCTTGAATCTTTGCAAAAGCATATTGGTCTGTAACACACCAAAATATGGTTTGCAAACATGAAAACCAAAGGGCCAATTGCCACATTACTGCCCTGCTGGTATGGATGTGCCATCCTTTTCTCTCTCTGTTCCACTTTGTTCATGCGTTGCCTCCACTCGTAGAATGTAATCCTGAGGGCCGGGATCTGTACTACTAATAGTAGATAAGCCGTTCTGACAGTCTTTTAAAGGCCAAAGAGCAGAATAAAAATATAATAAATAAATAATATATAATTGTCTCTGTCTGAAATGTTGATGTTTGTTTCTGTAGTACCTGTTGTTGTTTTCTTTTAAAGATCCCAAAACACCATCCATTGTTCAACACCATAAAGAATTACAAGCTTGGGATGTATAATACTTATGTATTCAGTTGTCAGGTATTCCATCTGTAGGGGTTGCTCCCCTACTTCCTGGTGAGGGCAGCTTTGTTTCATGTGGATCGGGGAGGCACCCCTGTTTGTTGTATAGCTCTCCACATCTCCATCTCAAAGTGTGGAGGTACAGTTGTCTGCAGTGCCAACACATACAGCATGAGAAAGCACCTTGCACAGGCAACACATCTACTGGCCATTGTGCCAGCAAAGGGGGCTAGCACGGTTGCCACAAGGGGCCTGCTGCTGCTGAATACGGAGATGGGTAGCAGTGGGCACCTTGGAATGAGGAGGACACCCCAGGTTTGACCAGTGTTATGGTGCACCTGTTACTGGACTGATTCAAATGATTTGATGTACTGTGATTACTTTTTATTTTCTTTTGCTTAAAATCCATAGCACAAGTCTCACACTATGACTGTCCAGATGTGGTTCCCAGCATTCCACTGCCAACATTCTTTACTAGCTGACACAGAATGCTGGAAGTGGAATGCAGGGATGTGCACGAATATTATAAACATTCCAAAATCCGATTGATTTCATTTAAATGTGGACATTTGAATTAAAATAGAATGTCTTCACATTCAAATTTAGACATCCGAATTAATTTCGAATGTTCCAAAAGATTCGTTCAAATTATTTGAATCATTCAAGTGTACAGACACATATGTATTACATACATATCTGTATGAATATCATACGTATCTCTGCGCATTTGTGCTTATAATACGGAATGAAAACGGGATGCATGTGGGATAAAATGGGATGCATACGAAATGCATACATATGCATCTACATGCATCCCCTTTTTCATCCCATATCCATCCTGTTTTCATCCCGCATATATCCGGATGCATAAGTGTTTGTACAATATGTCTGGACCTTCAATTCATATACAAATGTCTGAATTCATCCAAATCCATCTGAATAACAAATAATATGAAAATTTGTGCATATCCCTATTCTCTTTGCAACAACCCACAAGTTAATCTACACTGAGCAAGAGTGAAGCCTGCATGGTCAGTGTCTTTCTGCACAAATATAGCATTGTAACCCATATACCACACCCAGACATCAAGCCACCTGCACTGTTACACATTCTTCTTTTTAATTCTGTTTTGTTCCAATAGTTGGTTTGGGGAGTATTATTTCTTAGACGCCTAACCTGTAGAATGACTGAATTGAAAGTGACAAGCCAGAGACATTCCTGCCATTCAGGAGAGGCTTAAGGAATTTCTTATTGGCTAAATTACAAATATGTAGCATTTTGCCCAGCACTGCATGGAGATTTCAGCTTGCTTGACCGTGACAAGATTAGCGCACTCTCTCCCGCCACCCCTCCGTAATAGTTGTGTTTAAAAAAAGAGAAAAGATTAAGTTGTACCAGGCAGAGAGATGCAGAAAATGTGTAAAACCCAGGCCCTTACCTTGAATGATTCGCTCATTCATTGGGTGCCTTAATTAGCCCTATGTCCTTTAACCTTCTCAGGAATAAATAATGGGATAGGTTTTTGGAGAAAGGATCAAGGGACACACTGATTTGCCACACACCACTAGTAATTCATCTAGGAATGCCTGCAATTAGCTCCCCTTCTTCTGTTCCAGCTTCATTTTTATAAAAATGGCTATTTTAAATAAATGACTTTTGGTCTGTGAAAAAGACGGTGTTTTGTACACATAACTTGGGATTTAAGTAAAAACTATATTGCACTATGTTTTTACTGTTTTTTTTTAAAATTATCCTATAAGCAGTAATGTTGCTTTATGTGCCTATTGTTTCTCACCTTCTATGCCCTAAATCAGGGGTCCTCAAACTTTTTAAACAGGGGCCAGTTCACTGTCCCTCAGACCATTGGAGGGCCAGAATATAGTTTGTTTTTTTTAAAGAAAAACTATGAACAAATTCCTATGCGGGACAGGCAGCTGTGGCAAAAACACGTGGCAGCCCGGATAAATGTCCTTAGCAGGCCGCCTGTGGCCCGTGGGCCTAGTTTGAGGACCCCTGCCCTAAATAGAGAAGTAAAATACATTGTATGCTGTCCAAAAAGTTGTCACATTGATTAATTAATTGTGGCTTGATAAAATTTAAGTGTATCCTTAAAGTTTAAGTACCAGTTAGTTTCCGTTTTCTATAGCCTTTTCTGCAGCCTTTAAGAGAGGCATTATTCGGAGGATTGAAATTACCCTTGCATTGTTTGCTATCTAATTTGTTTCCATTTGTGGTAGATAAAGCTGTTTTCAAAGCATCAGCAATTTATTTCAAAGTGGCATCCTGTAGAAATGGGCAGTAAGAAGCGTAGCAAATTTATGAGATACAATTGGAATTCTGGACTTTTTGGGTTGACACACCCAAAGTCTGGTTGAGTTAGAACAGTGGTTCTCAACCTGGGGGTCGGGACCCCTTTGGGGGTTGAACTGTCCTTTCAGAAGGGTCGCGACAAGTCTCCTGCAACCCTTCCCTCCCACCTCCCAGCTGCTCTGCCCCCGTGGTTGGGGGTCTCCACAACATGAGGAACTCCATTAAGGGGTCGCGGCATTAGGAAGGTTGAGAACTGCTGATTTAGAAGAACAGAGTAGATGAGAGAGCCCAAAAGATTTTAGAAGCAAAGTATAGCGGGCATGGAGGAGCTGCTAGCAGTTCATAGCAAAACTGAAAGAAGGTGTAATGATCTGTTGCTTAGAACTTATGCGTGCTTGAAGCACCACAGCACCCTAGGGTAACTCCAGACATAATTAAAAATGTGAAGTAAAGGCACTCCACAGGAAGAGCAGATCACCCCCACTTTCTCCCAATATGTGGAAGCAGGAGGGAGGACTCTTCCAACCCTGTTGAAGTCCCTCCTTCCCTGATAGGTCCACATGCTCTCAGGTGAGGGCAAACTCTCATGAGATCTCACAGAGTTTGTCCAAACACACGGGAAAATGTGGAGAGAAGGAAAACTCCCTACTGATGCTCATGCACCTTTCATATGCATTTAAAGTTTCTTTGTAGGCAGGAGAGTTAGGATTGGCAAGGGAAAGTAGTCGTCCACTCGGTCATTTACTACCAGAAGAGGTTGTGACAACTATTAACTTGGATAACTTTAAGAAGGGACTGGACAAATTGTAATCAGTGGCTACTAGAAGTAACTGCTAACTACTGCCTCCATGTTGGAGAGGAAGGCAAGGTGCTTCCAAAGACCATTACCTGGAACTGAGAGCAGGTGAAGGTTTTGCCTTCTGTTTAAAAATACCCAGAAGCAGGTGGTGGTGGTGGTTGTGTGAGAGGGTGCTAGAATAGATGGGCTTTGGCCTGATGCAGCAGGGGTCCTCTTATGTTATTTTGTTCTTATTTATACCCTAAGGTATTGAAAATAACTAAGAAGAATGTCTGTTCACATTTTTTCAAACAGCTCATTTTTGTGTTAAAAATATTTTGTTCAAGAATTACTTTACAACATTCAGGAAAGTGCAAATTTCTAATATGATCTGAGCTGTTTTTGTATCATTTGGGAAGGTATAAATATTGTAAACTCAGGTTTCTCAGTGAACTATTCAGATTTCCCCCTTTGTCTAAAACTAGTACACTGAATTCAAAATATAACTGTTTCTTGAATATATAAGTAGCCTTCTTTAGCTTATAAAGCAGTAGCCAGGCAGCTTTGCTTTGATACACCAGCGAATCCCAGACAAAAGTTCTTGTGCTTCTGGAAATAAGCAGCAGGTGGCAATAGAGCTGCCAAGATGTTTAAGAATACATTTTCTTACACAGTAGCCATCATTTGAGGCTTCACATAGCCATAGAGCTGTCACAGTGAGTGCTTTTGTTATTCTGCTGTGATATTTTAAATATCTGTTATGATTTGCTTAGGTACCTGGAGGAGGGAAAAAGCAGCCTGTATGCTTAAAAATATACAATGGCAGTGAGATACTTATTTATTTTTTAAACGTCAACTTAAAGTTTTTAAAAGCTATTTATTGTTGTACACTTGTCTTCATATGCACACATTCTATACATGTAAAGAAAATAGACCACCGTGCAATGGATAATAAACGCAACTATGTCTTGTGTTTATCCTGTCATTCTAAGCTGGCCAAGTATTCTATGGTATTCTATTTTGTGGACAGAATTGTGTTGGGAGGCATCTTCTTAGCTGGAGAACTTTCTAGTCCAAATCCATCTAAAAGAAAAAGAAGAAAAGGGCTTACTATTATGCAACTTTAATTAGCCTCTGACGAGCAGGCAGACGGATTGCAATGAGGTGGTAGTGTCAGGTGTCCTTTACTTCATCCTTCTAGTACAGTAGTTCTTAACCTGGGGGTCGGGACCCCTTTGGGGGTAGAACTACCCTTTCCGAGGGGTCGCAACAAGTCTCCTGCCATGCTTCCCTCCCACCTCCCAGCTACTCTGCCCCCATGGTTGGGGGTCTCCACAACATGAGGAACTACGTTAAGGGATCGCGGCATTAGGAAGGTTGAGAACCATTGCTCTAGTAGCTGCTGAAGCTGTCATTTTATGCATCGATACAATATTGGCTCCTGAAGTGGTGAGAGCTGGTTGTTCATTTTTTCGGGTGAGATTTTTCCCCCCACAAATTATGCTTTAACTCAAGATGGCCAGTGCTGGCATGTGTTGTGTGGACTGCCAGCAGTCACAGCAGTGATGTACTGGTCAAATATTGTGAGTAGGCCAGCCATCAAATACTAAATGACCAATTCTGCTTGTAGCCATAAGCCATGATCAGCTCATTATTACATGTATATACTAAATAAAAGTTTCTTGTACATTTAGATTTCCTCCATGGTGTTGTAATTCAAGCACATAGCAGTTTCTTGTTACAGTTGAATCAACTTCCTATAGTTTTGTTTGTGCCTCCAAATTAGATTTGAAAATCATGCCTTGAAATGGATTTCTGGTTCTTATTTGGAGTGTTGTTGAAGTTACATGTTTTGACTGCTGGGCCAAATTACTCATTGCAAAAAAGCTAGGGAAGGAACTACAAACATGAAGATGACTGTAATGCCAAAACATGAATGCAGTGGTCATGTTATGATTTATCCAGTACTTCATAACCTGTACATTGTTCAAGACACATGTGAACAATGCATAGCTCCAAAACTTCTGAACATCTGTAGTCTTCCATCCTATGAAAATTTCTTCCAATAAATTACGGTTCCTGGCTTTCAAAAATGCTTTTCTTCATAACATTGGAAAAATCAGTGCTTTTGATTAAAATTAGTTTTATTACTACTGCTACTGCTATTACTAATGGTGGCCCTTTCCCTTCTTCTACAGATTAGGGGGAAATTGTTTCCCCTCATCAGTTCAAAACCAAATAGGCAACTGGAATTGTGAATGTACTTGATTTGAGGCTAGACTCTCTTCATTGCCTTTCCTTGAGAAGATTGATAAATATATTAAAAGATAGAGGAAAAGCAAGATCTCCACAGTAGAAAGATTGATGGGAAGGAAGAGGAGATAGAGGCAAAAATAGATAGAAAAAGAGAGACAGGAGAAGGAGATTTGTAAGAATTTGAGTAGAGGGTGAGAGATCCTGGAGGGAAGCAGCAGCAAATAGGGAACATGCCAAAAAATCAGACCAGAAGAGGCATATGAATAGTTGAACTGATTGGGCTTAGTCTTCTTTCTCATTAGCAAACTTATTTTGTCTTAAATAGTTTAATGTTGGCTTTGATTTCTCTCCCCTTCCCCATTAGTGTTTTTTTTAAAAAAATATCATAAGTAAAAGGCAATGCATGGAATGTATTGAACATTGATTTTGAATTGATTAATGAAGTAGAGAAAAACAGAATGAAAGGCAAAAAGCTAAGAATAAATGACAGAGGAGGGTATGGTAAGAAATATGGATAAATAAACTTAAGGAATAATGAAGATGAGAGGTGAATAGATAGTAGTAATTTAAGGAAAGAGATAGGGGAGGGTGTTTATATGCATATATATATTTTTCTGGATCAGAAAAATGATAGTGATGGTAAATGTAAACTTGTTAAGGTCAAAATAAATAATACATACACTAAAACTAATGTTATTAATTTATCTAATAAAAATAAGATTTTTTAAAAAATGATTAAACAGTTGGAGATGCTTACAGAAGGAGAATTCATAATTGTAGGGGAAATTAATATGGATATAGAGGATCGGGGTGTAATGCAGACAATTAGAAAAAAGGAAAAGGGTAAATTGGGTATTACTCAGTGGGAATCAATTAGTATGTTACGGGAAGCATTTAAGACTGTTGTAAGAGGAAAGTGTTTACGTTTAAAGTTGGCAATATAAAGAAGATGGAAAAGCCAGAGGAAAGAGCTGATAAAAGAAATAGATTGCAGGAGTATATTAAGACAGGATTGTAAAAAACAAATCAGGCTCTGAGGGTAAAAGGAAGAATTAGAAATATGGGATGAAAATGTGTTGCTTAGAAAACAAATGTACATAAAAAATCAATGTCAGGGATATATGGTCAGTGAAGAGGCTGACAAGGTACTTTAAAAGAAGAGAAAAGATAGACAGTGATAAAATTAGGGAGGTTATTTGTATATTATATGAGAAATTTTTTGAAAAAAGAGATTATTGAAAGGCAGATAGATATAAAACAAAAATTTACTTTGGAAGAACAAAATGTATTAAACATTCCAATAAGAAATAAGGAGGTGGAGCAAGTGACAAATTAAAAATCGGTAAATCACTGGATCTGGATGGATTTTCAGCAATGTTTTATAAAACATTTTAAAAACAATTAGTACCATATATGAAACAGTTATTTAATTAGGGTTTTTTCTGTATAACGAATCCCAACTTTTTGGAGCACTTTGGAAATTATAACAATATTGAAGCCAGACAGACATCCAGAAAATCTGGATTCATATCAGCCAATAATTTTTACCAACCAAGACTAAGATCTTTGCAAAGGTGTTGACAAACAAATTGGATCAAAGCCTCTTGAAATATGGATTTATAAAAGGAAGAGAAATATAAGATCCATTTAGGAATGTAATGTTTTATATTATTTCAGAAATAAGTGAGACACTTAAAATTGGATATATACAAAGCTTTAGACATGATGAACCATAATTTTTGTATAAAACTTGTAAAACTTTTGATTTGGGGTTTTTATGTGAAATGCTAGATAAAATTTATGAGAATGATTATTCATATTTAACAGTATGAGTAATTAATGGAGAAATATCAAAACAAATAAGAATTAATAATAAAACAAGAGTAGCCATTGCCACTATTACTGATTGCAATAGTAATGGAAGTTCTGGCCGGTCAAAAAAGGGATAGTGATCAATGTGAACACAAAAGGGATAGTGATAAAGTAGGTCAGGAAGAGATAAAGCTGAGCTTATTTGTCAGTGATGTACTAATAACTACGGTGCAGCCTTTTCAAATGATACAAAACATTTTGTAGACATATTGGAGAACTTTTTTAAAAAAAAGATTTTATGGTCACTATGGGAAAGTCAGAAATTATGCTTGTTAATACCACCACCCTCTTGAAGAACAATTTACGACAAGACAATTTCTGAATTGAAATTATGGATTCTTTAAAAAGTAAAACATTTAGAGAAATAAAATGAGAACTAAGCAAAACAGTGTGAAAGAAATAAGAATGAAAACACAGTACAAATGGACTAGAACATGTAGCCAAATAGCATATATACTGTACTGCTCAAAAAATTAAAGTGGATACTTAAACATCACAGTATAACACCAAGTTAACCAATCCCTAAATCTGTTATTTTCACATCCCAGAGAGTCTCCTGGAGTTCTCACAAGTGTGAAGACCTGACTGTTGCTATGTTGCTTTATTGTACTTTTTTATTTTTAAAAAAAAATCTGTACATTTAATTTGGGAGTAACCCTTTCTGTTCTAGAGGAGGTTACTTCTGAATAGATCTGCCTAGGATTAGGAAGATTTTTCTGTCATTGATCATGAAAGAGAAAACAGGACGATCTTTATTCTGGATTAGTATATTCGGGTGGTTTATCTTTAGCTTCGTCCCCAGTTAACTTGACAGAGGATCTTGAAAGAATGTGATAGCCACGTGCTTTCCTTCCCCGAACTGCTTCCTTCTTTATTTGCTCCCCAGCTACATGCCTAGGTCCAGGAATGAAGGGAAGGCTTCATGTGCTCTGTCCTCATGCCACATTGAGCCGCTCTCTCCTTGACTTGGAGGTTCAACCACTTCGGCTGTCTGAATCAAGCTCAGCCTGTCCAAAGTGGCTCAGCACTGTTCAGATCGTTGAGATGCCCAATCTGCCAAACCTGGGAGACAGTGGTTTGGTATTAAACAAGGGTAGTTTGTACTAGGGCTTTGCTCTGCCTCCTGTTGCAGTGCACAGTTGGGGGACAAAAAAGAGGTGGCAGTTTGATGGGGAGCCCTGATCCCCTAAAATGTAGTGTTCAACAAGAAACATTACGCTCCTGGTATAAGCCATCAAATGGTGTCTTATTGAACTGTAAGAGTAAGGCCAGATATTTTTTGTACATTTTTTTTCAGTCCGGTTTCCTGAGGGGATAAACATAGTTGTACTTTACTGATGCAAATCTTCAGAACTGATTCTTTGTGCTGCTTAAAGTTCACTTAGGCAGGAAGACCTGGCACAAACCTAAAGCTGTCACTGGATTGTGCAGATGTCAGAGTTTGCTTCTTTACAGTAACCCTTTTGTTACTGACTTTCAGAATTGATTCTGTGTCTTCAAAAGGAACACATTATGTGTATTTTAAACAGGCCCAGATGGAAGAGAGGTGAGATTCCCTCTTTTGCTTTGGGGCAGTGAACTTTGTAGGATTATTTAGCTCATCTGCTGTGTCCCCCCCCCCCCACACACACAAATTCTGAAGATTCTGCAGCCCTAAAGGCAGTGATCCTTGACATCTTTGAAATCATACTATATTAACCCTTAATGTCAAAAGGTCGTGTAAAAAGGAAGAAGCTCCATTCAGGGTGATGGCTACTAAATTTGTTTCTTTTTAGTAAGCAGAGAATGTTTCAACCAGAGTAATATAGAGTCAAAGACAAGAAGAGGCTATGTATCATTCTCTTAGGTGATTTTTTAAAAGTTTATTTGTTCTCCAGAAGTAGCATGGTCTAGTCCTTTTAAAGGAAGCACTGAAGATGAACTCACAATCTTAGTTATTAAAATAATTTTTAGAATAACCAAATGGTTCTGTATCCTACTTAGCAAAACTCATTCCTTTTATTCAGTACTGTACTGTTCTGCTTAGAGTTCCATTGATCCTGAGAATGTACAGAGGTAGGGTTGGGTTCAGTTGTGGATAATTGTAATGCCGTGCAGAATAAAAGCAATAGAAAAGACCAAAAGATGAAGCTACTGTGTACCAGATTAGTAAATCTACTAGGGGCTTCTCTTCTGCATGCTGGTGCTGTCTAAAAGGCCCACCCAGGGCCTCACACATACCATACAAGCATGCAGAAGGAGACTCCTAGTATGCATGCTGGTCAGATATACTGACCAGTGCACAATCAGCTGGAATTTCTTAGCAGATCAGGTCTGATACCTGATTGATTCAGTTACTCCTGCAAAGCTACATAATAAACCAATGGGAAGCGGATAGAGTTGCAGTCTTCTATAGGAACTCTTCCCCACATGCCAGGACACTAGTTACTTTACAGTCACGATGTGGGCAGCTCTCAGACCACCCCAGGGAGTAACAAGCCCAAAGCATCAGATGTAGGAAGTTTTATATCATTCACACTTAAGTAAAACCTGTAATGTCTATGTTCCTTTAAGTTAATACTATCAGTAATCTAGAGAACACTTCAGGAAAGTGACAGTTACTCTTCTACATAATTTAATCCAGAAAACCCAGCTTGAGGTTAGCTAGTATGGAAAGGAAATGCAAACATGGATTAAAATTTAAGTGCAGCTATTACCACAGAATTTTTAAACAACATATTCCAGGTAGTTGTTCATTACTGTTCACGAAATTGCCGCAAAAGTCTCAAGCCAGAGAGGGAAGGAGTGATGCCTGCTATCTTCAGGAAGGTTTTAATTTCTCCACTTCTATAGAAACCTTTCCTGGAGCCTTTGAAAATATTGGCAGTTAATGTTAATATGTGGGAAAGGTGTGCCTGGTGGCTATTCAGGTCTAAGTACTCTTGGGTGTGATTTTCTGCATCTATTTCAGTCAGGTTTATATGTGGTTTTCCTCAATTGATAATTTGTGCTGGGAAAGGAAAGCGAAAGCACACTGACCGTGTTATCCTTTGTCTACTAGAATGAATCCCTAGGTACTGCTTCTGAGTTAGATAGACAAGGTATAGAGAGCAAGTGAAGGAGCTGGCTTTGTCTTCTGCTTAAGGATGTCCAGAAGCAATTGGTGGGCCATGGTGCGAGACAGGATACTGGCTAGATGGGCTGTGGCCTGAGCCAGCAGACCTCTTCTTATGTTTTATGAACTAAAATAACTAATTAGAATAAAGAGTGGCTGTATTGTTTTTGCCTTCTACTTGATTGGTTTCCATTTTCCATTTGTATATTTCCACATGCTTCCAGAAGTCTTGAGGCAGCTAACGGGGGTATTATAACACAATCAAATATTCCAGTGATAAAAGCATAATAAGAAGAAAAGCGAAGGAACACCAATATTTAAGAACAAGGCAAAAAGGCCTAGCCTTTTCCAAAACAAAACAATGTCCTCACAATTAAGTATAGGCAGACTGAAGCGATAGGTCTTAAGCTGCTTTGTAAATTGAAGCAGTTTTGTCAGCCATGTCTTCACTCTGGGTTGAAAATTACTCCCAATTCAAGCAGGTAGGGGAGTTGCCCTGATCTGCTGCTGAAAAAGGCAACTCCTGTGTGTCCATTTTGGATTCATTTTCAGTTGTGTACCTGTGCAGGGCACAGAATCACACTTTGCAATCACAGTGTCTTGGGCAGGTACCTTCTACTGCTGAGAGTAGAGTGGTGGCAGTGGAGACACCTGACTGATCTCTTTCTGAGATAATTTTGCATCATATAACTGATCTTCAGTAATTTCTTAACTCAGTGATTTCCATAACTATCTTACTTTATTTTCTTGACTGAATTACTCCTGCTTAGACTGTGGTTTCCTCCCCGTGACAAGAATTAGGTACCCAAGTTCGGGGTGGGGGGAGTGATGACCATATGTTGTTGCCCCCATTGGGCCTGCAGCTCACCTCTGGGCCAGCAAATTTGCCCTCAGAAGCAGCCTAAATGCAGGGTGCCGTAAAGGGCTTTGAGCTCTGATATCTGAGACACAAGGCTGAGCTCATTGCCTTTTCTTGCTTCATCCTGGGAGGCATCAGGAGATGGACAGATAAAATCTCAGTATCACAGAGGGCTCAGAGGCTCGAGCTGAGCCAGAGGCAAAGCTGCTCACTGCCTCAAGAATGAGCGAAAGTGAAAGGGCAGAAGATCAGGACAGGAGGCGAGCAAGGTCGTTAGCCATGACAGAATGGTCATTAACAAATTTAGCGGGCCCTTAGAAGAGCAGAGGCAGAAAGACAGTGGGCTTGGTGACTATTTATAGGGAAGGTTTATATTAGATTCTTTGTTGCAGCATCCTTTCTAGGAAGTATGAAAGATCCATAAGTATTAGCACTGCCTTAGAAAGCATATTTTAGAGTAGGCTGCAGCAAAGATATTAATCCTGTTATTCCTTAGGAGCTGGTCATTAACTTGAGATCCTAAACTGAGGGCCTTTTTGCACTTGCTCTGGTGGGATATCCAGAGACTGTACTGACATGGAGCATTTTCACCATGTAGAGACACTTCTATCCCAGAAGCAGCTCCGTGTGTGCCGGGCATATAGCAATAGAACCCTACAAAGTGCTCTATGGCTATACTAGCCATTGGCTAATACACTCTAGCATAGCTCCATTTGCACCTCTTCTGGAGGAGCAAAGGGTGGGGCAAGGTGGCAGCCACACAGCTATGGTTGCATGCTGCGTCGCCCAGTCATCACGACGGTGGCACCGCTCATGCCCATTGCCATGAGGCAGTCATCATGATCACACTCTGAGTAAGTTTCAGGTATTGCAAAGTGCAGATGCTTGATGCATCCCAGAAGTTCACTGGCCATTGCACCTAATAAAGGTGTGAAAGGGGCCTGAATCTGGGGCTTAAGTCACAAAGCTGATTATTAAAGGCATATAAAAACATCTTGACAAGGGAATGGAATTGGTTGCCTTTTTCTGGGGAGATGCCAGGATTTAAATTCTCTGCCATTATCCATTTATTGCAAGGTTAGAAAGCTCTGGTCTAAATCTATCTTGGCTTCATCACAGGACCAGATTTAGTCCCCCAAAATGTAAAGTATAAATTTGAAAAACAGAACACTCTGTTCCAAAATGTTTTAATACATAAAACCATTTAGGAATCAGAGACAGCAGAAAATAGTCCTTGGGGGACAGAAAAGCCTTGATTTGGTGTCTGACAGATCTTAAGTCTGATGTCATGCAAGCTTTCCTGGATGGAGAATTCCACAAACAAAAACCACTGACTTTAGACAGTAGGATGCTGGAACACCTCCATTACAAAATGAAACTGCAATGTCTAGGCCTCTTCAGCCTTGAAAGACGGCGTTTAAGAGGGGACCTGAATGAGGTATATAAGATCAGGCATGGTATAGAAAATGTGGATAGAGAAAAAAAATCTTTTCTCTGTCACACAACACTTGAACCAGGGGAGATTCTATGAAGCTGGTGGGTAGGAAGGTTGGATCAGACAAGGGGAAGTATTTCTTACCCAGAGGGTCATTGGTGTGTGGAAATTTGCTTCCAGAAGAAGAGGTAACAGCAACCAGCCTAGATAGCTTTAAGAAAGTATTAGAAATTCATGGATGACAAGTGTATCAATGGCTACTAAAATGGATGCCTAGGTACTTCCTCCAGGCTGGAGAGACAGACAATTTGATTTTATGGATTCTAATCTGGTAATCTCCTGGATCGAGTCCACACTCCTAGACGAAGCCAGCTGGGTAACCTTGGGCTAGTCACAGCTGTCTTTCTGAGCTCTCACAGTCCAGCCTACCTCACGAGGTATCTGATGTGGAGAGAACTACAGGAAGCTGTGGAGAGAAGAACAAGTTCCCTTAAAAGAATTTTTAAAGGGGGTCATAAAAGCCAACTGTTCTTCTTCTGAAGGCCATGTGCAGGGATTTGAGAGCAGGTGAAGGTTTTGCCCTTATCTTCTGCTGAGAAGCCCATAAACAATTGGTAGGCCAATGTGTGGGACAGGATGCCGGACTAGATGGGCTGTGGCCTTATCCATCAGGGCTCCTCTTATGTGTTTATGTTGTTATACTGAGAAAGGTGTCAGATGTTGGGTGTCTTTACAAGCTAATGCTGAAACAATATTTTATGGCTAGAAACTGACAATGAAAATTTTGTAATGCTTGAGTCTTCATTGTTGTCCACCGTAATTAAAAGGTAAACTCAGTTGTTAGATAACAGCAACTTTGTGAACTTTGGCTATTATCTGTCAAGGTCTATTCTGAATGCAGTAGCAGCACTAAATGAGGTTCAGAAATCTCATTTTAGGGTGTTTTTCCACTGTCACTAAAAGTACCCATTAAGTACCCATTAATGGGTACGAAATGGTATTTTTGTACTCATTAATGGGTACTTCTAGTGACAGTGGAAAAACATCCTTATATTGAGTCTAGGTGTGCTGGAATGACCAATTTGGACACTGTTGTTTAAACTTCAAAAGTTTAAAGAAAACAAAAAAATCTCCACTAAGTAAGATTTTTGTAGATGACTTCAAACATCTTTTCAATGAGTGGTAGTATACGAACATTTTAAGTAAATACAAATCTATAAAATAACACTGTTCGTTGTCCACCTTGGTCCTTCTGCCTTGTCCAGATTTCTGGTACATCTCTGTGTCAGATTACTGCAGGATTTGCTATTAAGGGCCACCAATAAATCCACCACATTTTCCAGTATCACAGAATCCCCCCAATACAGACATTCAAGCAACTAGGGAGAATTAAAAGCACATCAACCCAGCATGACTAAAGTAAAATAATAAATATGAAGTTATTTCTCTTCAGTGCTTTGAGAACATTTTCACTAATTCCTAACCACATTTCAGTATGATCTTCCTCTTGTCTCTCAGAACTATTGCTACCAATTTCTCTTTTTCTGTCTACCATTAGAATCTTTCTCTCCAGATTCTTCCTTGGTAAGATTTTGGGAGCCTTCCAGAATGTAGCACATGTGATGCTAGCTTCCATGGACAAAAGATACAAAAACACAGTTCTGTGTAGTTAGCATTTACTTTAAATAGCAATGTGGGTCAACTGATGGATCATACCTTCTTAGTTACAGAAAATAAAAATTGAGAATCTGCTTCTACTGCTTAATGGCTGAATTCAGTATGGTCACTAGGCCTGCCTGAAAACTATATGACACTTAAAATGGGAGTTGCATCGTGAAGAATGGTAGAAGGCAGAGTAGAGCTGTATTCTTGTCTAAGCTTCCCACAACATTTTTTTATGTGATTTAGTTCCTTGATGACGATTGCTGTGAAGCTTTTTATTTAATGCTGGAGATGCAGTGTAGGAGCTGCCTTTCTTTCGATAACCCTTAACTTCACACTGGATCTTCAATTTCAGTGATGAATCTAATTTTTTAAAATTTAAATTTAAATTATACAGCATCACAAGAGAAATTAAAAACTACCCAAATTAATAAAAAAGATGCTGCCTTTTGTCACTGTAAGCTATCAGGAGTGATTTAAAAAATAAGAAAGGTATTATTTAAATGATTAATAGTGTGATAAAATGGAAGTCTTCAGATTGTCTTTTGCACTACAGCTTATTCACCCTTATTCATATTGATGTTGATATTAAAGCTAATACAGGCTTTAGGCAATGAAGTATTGATTCGGGCTTGTTATATTTGTTACTATTAACTGTGATGTAGTCCTGTAGCTAAAGGCATTTAAATGGCAGAGAAGTACTTTGAATTAACAAAATCTCCCAGTCTTTGACAAATTGTTCCCATAGCGCTTAGTATTCACTGCAAAAGCATGTGGCGTGAAAACACAGTGACTTCTGAAGTGGTTATTTTGTAATACGGCCGGCATTGGCAAAAATAAAAATAATGCTGTGTGTGCAGACATTAGCCTCAATTTCATTTCATTTCATGTGAAATGTTCCAAAACATTTTTCATATTCTGTCTTAGAATGAGCTGAATAGCTCCTTCACCCTATACCCCAATTTGGTTTTGATTTAGAGAGCTCGTGTTCATCCATGTAATTGCAGCATTGCTTAAGAACTATATTACGCCTTTTCTGCACTTACTTGTTAATCCGGATTAGTGAACTGCTTAGTACGCATCAGTTGCATGGAATTAGTGTTAATCCAGAACAAATTATTGCTAAGGGCGCACTAATCCCGATTAGTGGTAGACCAGATAAACTCAGTCCACATCTGTGTTAGCTCCGTCTGATCTTGAAGGGGCATCTGCACGCGGGCATAGATTCAAGGGACATGCATGGTTAAGACATGACTGCAAATTTGCCTTCAGCAGCTCTGCAACAAAGTACATGTTGGTGGCTGGAGCGGCAATCAGTTGATATTAAGGCCATAGAGAAGTGACCTCCCATTGCCTTTGAAAGTGCTTCACATCAGCAGCAAAGCTCAGCAGGGTGCCTTCACATCCAATGATGTACTTTCATGCTTCTGGTGCCCAGAAGCAGCATTTGAGCGGAAGCGCACTGGATGAATTGTGTTGCAGTTTGGGTGGTGTCTGTAGTACATACCCACTGATACTGATCTGGGCTGCAGTGTTTGCAGTGCATCACTTCTTAGCATGCATTTGCTGCTGTTCAGCTTGCTCAGTGCAGATGGTGGCGTCCACCATTGATCTGGATCTACTGATCCTTATTCACTGGAATGGATTAACCAACATAAGTGCAGAAATGGCCCTAGCACGGAAGATCAAAAATCCCGTAGAGATATAGATAAGGGACAAAATCTATGTGGTTCTTGGAACATGTTAATACAGCTCACTCCAAAGATACATTGCCTACTGCCTCACAAAAGATGGGTAGGCTGGGGTACAATATTGGTGAGTTTGCGAAGCCATGGGATGTTTTACCATCTTTGCAACAAGCCATTCAAGGTATTAGAGGTGTTTCCATTGTGTAGTGCTGTTACAGTCTTATATGTAAGTATGTGAATGATTTGAAGAATCAGTTAACGTCCTTCAAAGGCACAAGACTTTGGTCCTTTGTGCACTGGCCCTTATTCTGGATTATGTTCCAGAACAGAGGCCTGTCATCTGCATGCTGGTAGTAGTTCTTTCTTTGTAACCTGAATATTTCCCATCCATCACATTTGATTATTATGTTTTGGTTCAGGTACGAACAAAATTGACTGCCGTGGAGATCAGTATAGAAACGGCCATGCAGTAGTGTCATGCATGATGACTGTGGAATCCCTTTGTGAGGCAGTACGGGCTGTACTATTCATTCTTAAATATCTTTTTTTTATGGTGTGTCTAACATTGTACATTTTCCACACTGTCATGAAGCATGTGTATAAAATGTTGTTTGTACACTCTGTTCATGAGTCATTCATCCTTTTAAAATGCACTGAACAGCAGGTGTCCTTTGACCTCTGTATTTTCCCACAGGAAACTCTGGGGATGCCCCACCATGGAGCATCTGTATTCCGCAGAGCTGCTTCTGTCCACACGTACCAGAGTGATCCCCATGCTTATAAGTATAGAGCAGTTGTTAGTGCTCTAGATCTATAGTAGCAGCCAAGCTGGGACAGCCTGGCATGGCTCTGTTTGCACCTCTTCTGGGTGAATGGAGCTGGTGGCGGAACAGGTGCAGTTGTGCGCCACATTGCCCAGTTGCTGCAGAGCTGTGCATGCCTGTTGCCGCATTTGCTGCTGTGTGGCAATTGCCTCTACCATAGTGGCAGTTGCCACGATTTGTACCTCACCATCCCTTAGGGAAGCACTGGTGAGATTTGGGATGGATCTGGCATCCCAAGTGCACACACCTTATCCGTCGCCCAATCTTCACTTCCTTGGGGCAATTTCTTAGGGAAGAGAAGGTGCAAAAAGGCCCAATGTCTATAGGGAGCAACATCCTCCATTGTTTGTCCTTGGCAAAAACTTTGGAGCTTCTAAGTGTTTCACCAGAAAAGCTGGTTCTTCTAATAAAATGCTTGTAATGTTTCAGGAATGTTTGAGTTTTGTCTTCTTGAGCTGCAACAAAACCCAAGAAGTGATCTGTGTGCAAACCCAGTAAAAGTATGTATTATGTATTATACAAATTGCAAAATAAAATAATATGTATGTATGTAATATTTTGTTTTAACCCCCCCCCAAAAAAAAATCTTAAAATCATGGACTTCTGATACATTGATTGGCGCACATTTCTAAAAAAAGGGAAAAAAGAGGTTTGTCAATTTCATTTTGTTCTAGAGTTCCCATTTATTTGCCTGATTACTGACCTATAGAAAGCAGTATTCTAAAACTTAATACCAGGAAGTTTTCCATAAGAATGAATGAAAATACTGTACTGCTTATAGCTATTTGCCTAACATCTAGCAGTGAATTCACCCAGAGAAAAACCATTGGGTCACTAAAATGTGTGTATAAGAGAAGGAAGCTTTTCTGGATTGCATGGACGCCACCAACATGATTAAAGTATATAAAATCGTACATGATGTAGAAAAGGTGGATAGATTAAAATTATTTTCTGTATTGCACAACAGTAGAACTAGAGGGCACTCTGTGAAGCTGATGGGCAGGAGAGTTAGGACCTACAGAGAGAAGTCTTTTTTCACCCATAGGGTCATTGGTCTATGGAAGAGGTGGTAGCAGTCAGCCTAGATACCTCTATGAAAGGGTTGGACAAATTCATGAGGCCAGGTGTATCAATGCTACTAGAATTGATGACTAGATAAAACTTCCAGGTTGGAGAGACAGCCAAGAAGCCTCTAAAGGTCATTTGCAGGGAACTGAGAGTTCATGAAAATCTTGCCTTTGTCTCCTGCTTGAGAATGCCCATAAGCAATTGGTAGCCCACTCTGTGAGACCGGATGCTGGATTTGATGGGCTGTATCCTGATCCAGCAGAGCTCCTCTTATGTTCTTAATAGTTCTTTGTATTCATCTGTGGCCCAGACTGTCCCCATACTACTTATCCTTTGGCTCTGATGCATGTTTGAACCTGGCTTTGATCAGTTAGCTTTTTCAGAACAATTACTTGGGACCTCTTCCATCCCCGGAAGCTTTACCTCTCGTGGCAGCTATTCAAGCACAAAGCTGTAACCATCAGACAGGAAAAAGCCTGCACCCGGACTGTGTTGGAAATAGATTTCTTGTTGTGGAGTCGTGGCTTACTGGTTGACTGCAGTTTTCTTGGCAGAGATACAGAAATGACTTGCCATTGCCTACTTCTGGGCAGAGGCTGGGAGTCAAACTGTCAAACCTCTGCTTTCCACGCTCCTCGCATTACCCCTTCCAGTAGACTAGTTAACAGGAATAAAGTAAATTGTACAAAGCCATTAAGAGGCTTGCTTCCTGTATTTTAATAAACTGAAAGCACTCTAATGTGGTTAAAACCTGGTTTTGAAATCCTGTTTCCGGCCT
Source organism: Aspidoscelis marmoratus (assembly GCA_014337955.1). Classification (NCBI taxonomy): domain Eukaryota; kingdom Metazoa; phylum Chordata; class Lepidosauria; order Squamata; family Teiidae; genus Aspidoscelis; species Aspidoscelis marmoratus. Next base: position 13,871,153 of record MTQE01001141.1, read on the forward strand.
GACTTATCTCATGTTAGCTGGGCTGGTTTTCGAATCTGGCCTAACCTTAAAGTCCCACATACTTCATGAAATGCTTCTCAGTTGATGTGGGTTTGTCTAGATTGTGTTTTGGCATCATTAATGGTGAAAATCGTCATTTTTTAACCTTTTCTTTTGTATCCCATGACATTTTGAAACAAATGTTCCATTGAAAGAAGAGCAAAGGCCTGAAAACTATTTGATTTTTATAATCACAAACTATAGTTCCTAGGGCAGTATTATAAGAACAAAAGTTCATTTTTATAAACTTCCTCCCTGTAAATAATAACCCTCTTGCTTGAAAACTGATGTCCTTTTCTGCCTCTGATTGCAGTTGTGAAATAAATGACATGGAAAATTTTGGTTGGGTTTAAATAGGGACATTTTTTTTTCATTGTATTTTTAAAGCATACATTGAATTTCCCTTAGGTTTTTTTAATGGGGTCATCTTTTTTTTTTTTACTGAAAGCAGGGGATAGGAAATCACATGTTGATTCAAAGATAAGAGTGTTAGTTGTAAATAGATCTGTAGTTACAGTGATAGCAATGTATTTGATCCAATGTTACACTCCAAACAAAATGTGTGAAAAACTTGGATATATCATACATAAAGGGCAGTGCTCATTGGATGGTCAGGTAGTTTTTAAGAACATTTGAGTGTAGTGAATTACAGGAATAGAACTGGTTGTGTCAAAACATATATTTCATGCACATCTTCAGTTCAAATTTATATAGGTGTACTTGACATACATCTGTATAAATTTGAACTGATAATGGATACCAAAGATAACTAATTTTTAGGTGAAGTCAAACTACCTTAAACTTAAAGAACTATCATTGTTCACTACGCCAAAAGATTTCTTGGCTACTACTTGGTAGATATGCTAAGGCATAAGAAAAGTGAATTATAAGAACATTAATATCCAAACCAAGGCATATGTTATATAATTTCCATATACTGGCTATATAATGAATGGTGTCATAGGGTTCTTATTTGTACTTCTCAGAGGTGACATGGTCTTGAAAAACCTGCAGATACATGTGGCAGACCAGTGACATCTTTGTGTTACTTTTCCACTCAACAGTCAGCAGTTGTGGTGACTAGCCCATCTGGTCCAGCATTCTGTCTCACACATTGATTCACCCATTGCTTCTAGGCATCTCAAGCTGAAGACAAGGGCAAAACCTTCACCTGCTCTCAGTTCCCTGTAAATGTCCTTTAGCGGCATCCTGCCTGTTGAGAAGAAGTTAGAGGCAAAATCTAGGCATGAGTTCTAGTAGCTATTGATACTTATGGCCTTCATGAATTTGTTTAACCCATTCTTAAAGTTATTTAGGCTGGTTGCTTTTACAATGTTTGTGGAAAGCTGCGACTCTGGCACCCCTTCCTTCAGTAAACAAATAGCTACCGGTAGTTGATCTTTCGATGTATGTTGTAATACAACCCCATCCATGTCAATTCAGGCAGATCTGCACCTTGCCTTGCTGTCCATTTTTCACAAAGTCATGGCAAGTGTATCATTTTACATGGGATAAATTCTTAAAAGGGCATCCAGACTTGACCAGCTCTAATTCCACTTTGAAGAAAAGTTTCTCATTGTTTGTTTGAGAATTGTCCTGGCATTCTTATAAATTGTGGATGATGGCAGTGACATAGAAATCTGTTGAAAGAAAATAATTCTTATCCAAAAGTTGCATATTCCCTAGCAAAAACAGTCATTGCAAAGCAACTCGCCTGGCAGTTTTTGGCAGTGGCGTCTTAACAACGAACATAAAACTACTAATAGTACAGCTAAAGAAAAATACCATTGTCTTCTAGTATGACTGGAACGAAAGCTGAATGGTGCATTGGCCTTAAGCAAACTATCAATCTGACTTTGATAACCCATCACTTTAAAAGGGCCTTTTATGTTTATGAAATACAGTGACGTCAAAGCCATGGAAAAAAAAATTAATACCAAAATTTTCAGGCCAATCTTGCATAGTTTCAAAAAAACTAAAAAAAAGTTCCTTGTGTGAATACTTTATCTCTCTACATGCATAACTAATTAGTTTGGGTTATTATAAGCTTGAGTTATTATACCCAACTCATTGTGCCATTTTTGGGATAACTTCTTTATGGTACTTCTGTGGATGAGCTTTGAACTGGGATAGTGGAAAATACAAGCAAATCTGCCAAACTCTTTGCCAGGCTTTGCTAGGGATATCGTGAGCACAATGCTGGAGATGCTTGAGTATAATCATTATCAGGTTAGTTAATTCATTTCTTGTACACACACACACACACACCACACCTCAAGAACAATATTGCACAGGTGACAGATAGTTTGGTTCATTTGTTTTGCTGGGACAAAGAGTGCATGCCTGCATATCTTATTATAAACTTTTATTTTAAGATTTTTTCCCTGTTAATGCTTATATGCAACAACAGAAATTGTTAGAATCGAATTGTTTTCTTTTGATAAGTTTTAAATATGTAGACCTTAACACAATTGCATGTTTTACTTTTCTTATGAGTGTCTTTTAATGACAAATGTAGAAAATACTGTTAAAATACTGTTTCTATTCATTACCAACTTGATTGTCTGTTGCTCTGAAATTCGTTGCTATTTGCACAATTTTTGCCAAGTTTTTGCAAGCTAAGGATTTTTCATTTAACTGCTCTTTTCTTATTATTTGGTGATCAGTTCAATCTGATACAGATATTTTTAAATCCTCATGTCCAGTTAAATTACATCCAGGGTAAACCTACTGAACACGGTTGATTTAAGACCATTAGGACAGTTCCACACTGTATCAGAGCATCAAGCACACCAGGATCCCCCTTCCAGATAACAGTGTGGCCCGAGGGAGTCCCCACCTGGAATTGCCCTTGGTTTCAATGGCTCTATTAAGATTTAAGTTGTTGTTTATTACAAATCCTAACGGATTATTATTTTTGAAGGAGAGTGTCATTTTTGCTTACATCCAATCTGTTTAAACATCTGAACTGGTAAATGAGTTAAGTTTATATAGGCAATGTCTAATCTTCTTTGAGGTGATTGATTTTTTAAAAAATGAATGTTTTTCACATGTGCAGTTTTCACTTTTCATGCTATTTTTTCATGCTATGCAGTCTTCAAAATGTATCTGCTAATTGGATGGTACTATTTTGTGTATGTGGCTGCAGGTGCAGACACATCTGGAGAATCCAACCAAGTACCACATTCAGCAAGCTCAGCGGCAGCAAGTCAAGCAGTACCTCTCCACGACATTAGCAAACAAGCATCCCAACCAGGCACTAAGTTTGCCATGCCCAAACCAGCCCGGAGAACATGTTATGCCACCTGGCACAGGAAACAGTGCACCCAATAGCCCAATGGCTATGCTGACGCTTAACTCCAATTGTGAAAAGGAGGTAAGGTGAAATCTTGCACTGTATCCGTTATCGTGCATGTGTGTTGTGCGTGTGTGTGTGAGAAAGAGTACAATTTACTTTCAGCCTTTTTTTACCCTATTTTAAAAGTATTTTATTATTCCTTTATTTTTAAAATTTTATTAATATATTTAAATATAAATAGCATATACACATAAATACCAAATATACTTTCAGGTTTTTTCTCCCTGTTTTATCTTTTTCTTGCGTAAAAGGAAATACTTCATTAGTTTTTATTATCCCAGTCCGACTGTCATGGTATGGTAACCCTCTAGTTAATGGTTCACAATGAACACTCCAGTTTTGTTCTTTTCTTGTTTAGCACGATGTTTGACCCCAAAATCATGATTTGTTTTTCTTGTCCAAACCATTATTGATATTGGTGTCAGTTTAAATATGGTTGAAGTATGAGCGTATGGGACTATAGAAGGAATATGTAGGAATATACCTGAAAGGACGTGGTCTTTCCAGGCTTCTCTACTAGTTAATATATCAACTTTTATTTGTGCAAAGGTAACAGAGAAAAATATTTAGTTTTTAGATTTTTATTTCAATGGAAAATTAATAGACACATATCCACAAACCTGTACACAACATATCAAGGGGCTTTGTTGTTATTGTTATTGTTGCTGCTGCTGCTGTTCGAGTTGTTAAATCAACTCATGAAGTGAGTGTTCAGTCATGATAGTGTCACAATTTAAAATCAACTAACTACTAGCTCCAACTAGCTACTTTCTAGAGTTTGTGCTATCAGTGATTCCTAGCCTTATGCTCATTTGAGATCTTCTGATAGATGAGATAGTCTATCTAAGACAGTGTGAACAGGGAAGATTTGTGCTTATACTTTACTTGTGGGCCCTTGTGTGCTACTGGTCGCCACTGTGAGAACAGACTGGATTAGGGATGTACACAGATATTGCCCCCCCCCTCCGGTCACTTTGCATTGAAGCAAAGGGGATGGAACTTCGCATTTGTGTGAATGGAGCCACTCTGAATGTGCTAGGCTTCAAATTTACTTTGAGTTCCTGCCACCACCAGTTGCGGTTCTGAATCCTCTCTGAATCTGCTCCAGGGTTTTTAAAAGAAGTCATGAAAGCTTTCACTTCCTTGCAAAATTCAGTATTTGAATACAGCCAGTATTCGATTCCAGTGCGAAGTTTGTACGGATTTGTACGAATTGCAAAGGTGATGAACATTTTTTGCTCCTACAGGAAATTTCTTGCGTTCTTTCTACCAGCCTGATATAACATGCAGAAGAACTAGGAGATCTTACAATTTCATTTGTTTTAAAATTTTGTGTTTGTTTATGCATCCGTATAAGGTATATTTATAGTCCTGTGGCAACAGCAGTTTGCAAGGTCATTGTGCCCAACAAATTGCAATCAAAACCCATATGCAAGGTGAACAAAAGGTTTTGGAAGACAGGGTAATAGAAAGCTCTCCACCTGGGACCTGAAGAACCATAATGATGATGCCTGATGAGTCTCAGTGCAGGGGCTATCTCACAACTTGATTGGCACCACCAAAAATATCCTTTATTTAGCAACTCCCCACTTCATTTTATAATTTCACTAAATTATAAGATTTTCTTTTAAAAAGATGAGGTACAAGTTAAATTGGCTCACAATTGGTATTCTCCCTCTTCTCAGAGATACAGGCTGTGTCGCCACAAACATTTTCAAACACATCTGTGGGCCATTGGGGTCAGTGCATCTCTATTTTTGCAGCAGAAGATACCCATTGGATTGTCTAACATCCTCCTCAATTGGGCAGAAGAAATGGCATGGAGAGTGGGTACCCTAGTGGACCGCAATCCATACCCTCCAATATTTCCTTTAGAAAGTCTGGGACACTACAAACCTGAATGTTTGCCTGCCTCATCTAGAGGAGGAACGGGATAAGTGAGCAATGGCTAATGCTGGGGCACAGGAAAAATGTTGTTGCTATTGGGATACAAACCTTTCTTGTAGCTAACTGGGTACAGACACACACCCAGATGAGTCAATGAAAAGGGAGCCCTTTCAATCCCCTCTTTGCTCCCTTTTCATTTTCTGCAGGAGCTCTCTCTTTGTCTATGTCTGCAATTTTTGAAGGAGGCAGGTGAAGGTACAGGCTTACTTGCGATCTGGTGAGGGAGGTATGCTATGTTTTTTGGTACAACTGAGTTGTGACCAACTCTTAAGTGACTGCATGGGGTTGGGTATCTCGATGTACTTTCCTTGGCAGAGGTACAGAAGTGGTTTGCCATTGCTCACTTCTGGGGAGAGATTTAATTAGCAACCCCTAGGCAGCTTGTTATACTCCTTAGCTACAGTCACTCTGGAGAGGTAAGCTAGCCTCCATCACCAAGCCTTTGGGCATGCCACCAATATCAGCCCAGATCAACCCTCCCTTGATATCTACTGTTTACACTGAGAAGGATTCAAATTGCCAACTGGATATGAAATGTTTCATATCTAATTTTTATCCCTGCCAAAAGTAAAAGTTCTGAGAAGCTTTCAGATCTTCCACAGTCACTTGTTTTGGCATTTATTTTTCATGCATATAACTTTTATACAGGTAAAGCATCCTCCCACCCAACTGCCCTGCTATGTAACTAAACTGTGGGTCCTTATAACCATAGCATTTGTGCATGGTTAGCTTTATTGAGCGTGTTTGTTTTTTGTTTTGTTGTCATTCTTTACAGGGCTTTTATAAATTTGAAGAGCAGAGCAACAGGGCAGAAACTGAATGTCAGACTCTCAACACGCATCCTCGGTCATCGTGTATGCAGGTACGTGAAATAACTCACGGCACCTTCATTTTCATCATCGGTCTTGCAGCTTCCTGTTATTGCAGATTATAATGGGCATTTTTCAGTGTATGTGTAGTTAAAAACTAGGCCAACACTGTTACAAATACCAGCCCAGCATATTTAAATTTCATTGGGTTAAAGTATGAAGTATCTTTATTTGTCTTAAATATTCATTGCTACAAATTTGATAAAACCACATTAACAAAATGCAGATAGTACCAAATGTACATATGTATCCAAAACAAAAAAGAAGCACATTGAAACACTGTGTGGGCAAAGCCCAACAATTGCTTCTGACAATCTCAACAGAAGACAGAGCTATCCAGCCTGGTTGCTGTCACTAACCTCCTGTAGTACATTCTAAAGACCAATGACTCTCTAGGTGCAAAAGTACTTGCCATTGTTGGTGCCAGCTCCCCTGCCCATCAGTTTCATGAGTGCCCAATGTTTCCAGGGTTGGAAACAACACTTTACCCTGCTTTGTATATACAGCAGGCTCATTGATGGTTTTGTGGTTCTCCCAGTATTGCTAATGAGACTGTGGTCCAAACATGAAGACACTGCAATGCTTTGGATAGCTGTGTGCACCTGTAGGAATGATTAAACATCAGATGAATATATACACTAGGAAACCCCCTAGTGTATAAGTTCATCTGATGTTTAATCATTCCTACAGGTGTATCCATCACATCATCCACTGTTCATCCAAAGCAGACTTTAGGAAAGTTCTTCTTTTCTTTCTTTTTTAGCTTGCACCTACAATGAGGTCTGCCCACAACTAGAAAAGAGAAGGAAAATGAGACAGGAAAAAAGAATCAAATAGGCAGCTTCAGATGGAGCAGTGGGCATGTGGAACAGCATCAGATGGAGCAGTGGGTTTGGCATAGAATTTTAAAAGTAGGGGAGCTGGGCCAGGAATTCTTCTAAATTCTTCCGTGTTTTTTTTTCACCCAAGTTTTTACATCACCAGTTACAGCAGTCATGTTAGGAAAGTGTCCTCAGAATGGCAAAGGTGGAGAAAGGAGAAATGGTAGGAAGGCCACATGTTCTTTCTTTGTGATCCTGAGTGTGTCATTTGTGAGCTGAGTCATACCAGGCCATGAGGAGGCAGAGGTGGGCCTGCCCAGCTGTTGCCGCTTTTGCTTCAGATTGTTGACACTGCTGATGTCCGTGTCAAGCGCTTAGACCTGTCTGCATTTAACATCTGCTCTGGATTTTGTTTGTCTTCTGGGCCTCTTTTGTCTGCATGCTGGTGCAGACAGGAGAGGCCTCACCCTCAGTAGCCAACAGTGGTATGGTCCATCTGTTTACCCCAGATAAGGAAGCCCAAAATGGCTTCCTGGTCCACTTGAAAGGACTCATTCATGGAACTCCATTCTGAAATAAAACAGAGGCTAACTGCATCCAGGGCAGGTGACAACTTATTACAGAACAGTTAATAACACGGGTTAAAAATATAACCAATCAAGCTTTCCCCCTCCCAGCTGACTGGTAGGATTACATTCAGCGGAATCAAGGGTCTGGGTGATGAGGTATGTTTTAACTAGGTGCCAACACCATGTAAAGTTGGCATTTGGCTTTAAGATCTTCTGTTTTCTATTATGCCTTTTAGAGACAATTACTTCCACACGGCAGAACAGAATAATTATGATATAGAACAAAAAAATTGTTAGGTTTAATCTTTTATATGTGGTCCATAAGATTCAGTGTTATTAACTTTTGTAAACTATTTTAATATCTTTACATGAATGCATGCTGTACTTAAAAAAGAATTAAAAGATACATTTATTGGGTCTTACCTTTCTATTACAGATGGATGATGTGATTGATGACATTATCAGTCTGGAATCTAGTTATAATGAAGAAATGTTTGGTTTAATGGATCCTGCCCTACAAATGGCAAACACGGTACTTGAATTTATCTGCACCTGCATCTTTTGCCGTTTCATTAATAAAAATCCTTTCTTCAGGTGGATGACAATAGAGTTATTTCTGGACGTTTTTCACAGATTGTGACTAGCTGCTTTCATTAATAGAAATATCCTTATGAATAATTTTAAAATGATTTTACTCTATAAATAAGGCAGTGTCAACAAGTACTGTGGTGGCAAACTATCATCCTCCCAGGTGTGAGCATCATGCTTGCCTTCAGGAGGCTAGTATTATCTATTTGTCTGTCTGTCTGTCCATCCATCCATCCATCCGTCTCTCTGTCCCACCCCACACTGATGATGTCAGGGCAGATCACAGTAAAATCATAATAAAAACAGATAAAAAAGCAGGGTATTTGGTACACACTTTTGTGAAACTTCCAAAAGGGAGGCTTTATGGAAGACTCATTGAAATTCTCCAGCTGCTGAAATGACAGCTGCAATTATTTGACAGTCTGTAGACCCCAATATCAGAAGCAGAAAGGGACCCCATTGGGCCTACCGTGGCCTGACATGTTTGAATATGGGTGGGGCATGGAGGCAAGAGAGGGTGAGCTTTCCTTGCATCCTGTTGGGTGATAAGAGTGCTGCTTTTCTTGCTGCACCTTGTTTTAAAATCATGTTGTTTTATCTGAAGACACAAACAGTGCACTTTTATTGAAAGTGCCCACACCCACAGTTCTTTGTTTGAGAATTTCTTTGCATTAACGTCTTTGCTCAGAGGCCTAATTTCTGTCTATTTATAGAACCATTTATAGAGGCTACAGAACAGTCTCCCCCTTGGAATGCGTCAGGCTCCTTCACTGTATATGTTCAGGAGGGCAGTGAAGATGCACCTCTTTGCTCTGGCCTTCAGTTAAATGGGGATACACTCTCCCTTCCCACTTGCAGACACAGTTGTTTTAATGTATGCTTTCGTGGTTTTAATATATTTGATTTTAAACGTCGTTACCCGCCCTGAGACTTTTGGGTATAGGACGGGATAGAAATATAAATAATAAATAAATAAACCATATTTTTAAATAGTCTGCTGCTTCTTGTTCCCCTTTTGTTTTGGCATGCCTGCCATATTGCCTGTAAGGCTAGGGGAAAAGCAAAAAGGGCAGAAAGTTTAGTTTGCCCAATAGAACTCATTCTAGAGACGTGCAAGCTTTAATGCAGTTGAACCGCTTGTCTTTAAAGCTGTTTGCATTGAACCAAACATACAGTTGTTTAAATATCCAGAAATTTGATCAAACTGAACAAAACCCCTGCTTATGAACATGAACAATTCAGTTGAACAGTTTGTTGTGTTTTTGCCCTCGAAAAAGGCTTTTATTCAGTGGGAAAATGTAAGGGTTTTTTTTGTTTGTTTGTTTTCAAACAAGTTCAAAATTGAATGCAACCAACTACCACCACCTAACAATTTAAAACATGTATTCAAATACACATATTTTGCCAAAGACATTGGCAGTTTCCAGTTACGTTATTGTGAGATCTGCTTTTCAAGCTGTGTTCAAACACTGTGCATTCTCAGTCTTCACAGATTTGCAGTGTAAGATGTTAGGACGCTGAAACAGGACCTTTTTTTTCAGTCCTTACAAATCAAGTATCCAGCGTGCAGGCTATAAATAGTTATGTACTTAGGGAGAACAAAGAGTCTGTTTTTCTGCAGCAGAGGATTAGGTCTTGCTTGCTGTACTGGTGGCTTTGCTCATTTGTTGTTCGAGCATCTACCAGGATGGCTAAAGTGCCATTTACATAAAGACCATTAAATGTGGCACCATAAATTTCTGCATTGTGCTTTCACCCCTGTCATCAATCTCATTTAGCTTCTCAAGTGTGATCCACTTGATCTGATTTGACAAGACAATGTTGATCATATCAGAGCTGATATATTTCTTGCTGGTAACATTTGACAGTGATTGAATTTGGTCATCAGATTCTTCAAGGTTCATAATGATAGGAGCCAACTACAGAAAACCTCTGGCCTCTGCACTGTTCCCTGTTTTCAAAGAGACTGCAGTACTATAACTGGAAGCTTTCTTTCCTGCTTTCGATTAACTCTAGTTAATCTAGTTACACCTCAAACTCATATGATGGCTAATTTTCAACGATACTGGCTGAGGCATCTACTTTATAGGCAAGTAGGGAAGTTGCTTTAAAAAGATGGATCTTCTGTCTCCCATTTTTGGGCAAAAAGGTGTCTTCTCAGCATTGAACAGATGTTCTTCTATTCAGGGTGTGATATTATGCCCTCCAACAGTGGCCTTCTGACTACAATCACACCTGGAAATGGGGCATCATGATTCCAGTGAGCTGCAAGCTACCTTCAGCTGCTATAAACGGAGATGTTGCAGCAGAGGCCACTTTTTTGGGTTATAATGGACACCTCAGATGGCATTTGGAGACATGGCCTATGGTCTGTTGAAGTAACAGCTTCACAACCCATGCCTTTTAGAATATTGTAAAAAAGCTGCAGTTTCTTGGGCTTGAACAAAATCAAAAGTATAGCTGAGCCAAAAAGAATTACAGAAGTTTCTGAACATTTCTTTGACACCCTGATGGGAGTGAAAAAAATAGGGAAGCGTAGGGACACAAGGGTGACAGACACATACTGGCATTCTCCTTTTGTGACATTGCCTCTGTTCACACACTTTCAATGAGGCTCAAAGGTGGGACAAGGTGTATTTATTTCATCATCCTACCTCTAATTCTAATGTACATTAAGGCCAGGAAAGTCGCTTCCAAAGCACATTAGAGGGGAATTGGAGGTGAGATGAGAAAATGTAATGCCACATGTAACTAACCCTTTTAAGATGTTCCTAAGAGGCTTTTTTTTAACTGTATGTGAATGCAGTCATTTGAACACATTCAATCTTAGATGAGAATTATATTTCTATATTGTTATTTTTAATACTAGGATTAGTATTTTCATAGCTTTATTATGCACTGCAAAATCCGATTTTTTTTTTAAACAAGTTGGTAGTTTTGTTACACCTCTCTAAACCTGAGAAATCCCTATTCTGTGTGCTTCTTGTATGTTACTAGACACCAAATCAAGTGTTTGTGGCACTTCAAAACAGTTTTGAAGGGGTATATTTCCAGGCACAACTCATAAAATAGAACTAATGGGGAAATGAGGGTGAGGCAAAGCACTGAGGGAAGCCCACCTTTGATCTTCTTAAACTACATATTGGTCTGTTACTTGTGAAAATGCAACCCTGGTCTCAGTGGTACCTTGTCTTCTCTCATCCTCTGTCCTGCTGACTCCATTTTATGTAGTACTGTGTGTCTCATTAATTTCAATGGAACTTCCAAGATGTGGGTGGGATGCAGAATATTTTTGTTTTGTTTTTTAACTCGTATCAAGTACAAGTGAGAAATTATGCAGTTTATATATGGTGGAATTATTTTGTATCCCACTTGCTTTCAATATGATATTGGTCTCATTTCTGCATTGAATTTTCCCTGGGGTTGATGTAGTAAATTTAAAAATATGATTCTATATCACAAGCTGTGTACAAAACTCTATCTTTTTAAATTTGACTGGGATACAAAGTTACTCCTTTGCACTAATGAAGATTAAGGCCCTTATATACTCCCTTGGGCCAAGCTGCCCTACTTAGTACTGTAAGTTAATAAAATTAGCCAAAATTATATAAAACAAAAATATTTTTTCTGCTCAACACATTTATAATCAATTAATTCAAATAACCCTATGTTTTGACTTGGTGGATTAAAGACGAAAAGAGAAAGTTGCTTCTAACGTAGTCAGTGCTTATATGTTTCAGAGGGAACACAAAACTGTAGCTGTGAATATAATCTTAATTTAGAGGTTCTGTTGAACAGAAGAAGGCAAACCACAAGTATGCTTTGAAAATTATGACCAGGACTTTTACTGGAGCCAAGGAGATAAACAGGGACAGAGCAAAGCAATTGCAAAATTGATTTTTATGGTTTTTAGTATGTTGGAAGCTCTTGTTGCTATTTTGGGGCACTCCCCAACTATCTTTATATTAACAGTTGATAATGTGCTTAGGCTGGAGACTGTTAGCTATTGCTGCTTTGAATTCTGTGTATCGAACACTTATGGAAAAATATGGAGAAATGATCCATATCCTCTGTTCTCCTTTCCAGTTACCTGTCTCTGGCAATCTGGTAGACCTTTACGGCAATCAAAGTATGCCCCCTCCAGGGCTCAACATCAGCAACTCTTGTCCTGCTAACCTTCCTAATATAAAAAGGGAACTCACAGGTAAATCAGAACAATATAGTGGAGAATATAGTTTCTTAATAAGTTATTAACAGGATCCAAGAGCTCTGAGGGATAGATAACAAGAGTAACCAGCAAGAAGCTTCTGAGACTAAAGAGCAGCTGTATTTTGTATTTTACTCCTGGATCTGGAATTTATTTCTAGGAGATGCCAGGGATTGAACTAGGTGCCTTTTGTAAATTAGGCAGAAGCTGGTGTTCTGAGTATGCTGAGCCTAATCTCTTCTCTTCAACCATGTTCAATTGCATTGATATGGAAGACTCTTTGGGCCTTTTCTCACCTTTTCTGGCCTGGGCAGCTGAACTGCTGTATTGTCCTGGTATGGAACAATCCTAGCTTTGTTGCTTCTGAGGGACTCATTTCAGCAGCGCAGTTTTGTGCCTTCCACATGAGACCTTTTAAAAAGGTCTACTGGACAAGGTGGCCATGTTGGGCTACCTGGTTCAATATATGTTCCATTCATTGTGGGTGGAATGTAGAAGAGAGAAGCCCAGAAGGGGTCTTAGCCTTGCACTCTACTGGAATACCTCTAAGAGTAGAAAGGGGGACCCAAAGGCTCTGTCAGTTGTTTTTGCTTTATTTTAGTGTTTCAGTTATTAAGGAATTGCTTTTCTGAAAAAATAAATCATAGTGATGTAGAACACCAAAGAACAAAAAAATCAAAAGCTACAAAATAGAATAAAGCTATATAACGTCGTTAAAACTTCATCAGTGTGGGCAGAAGCTGTTTTTAAGTTTCTGAAGAGCAGACGATGCACCTAAGCAGTTCTCATAAGTGATTCTGAAAGATACAATGCCATATTGAAATATGTTATCCAAGACCAAACTCATTGCTTATGTGAGTGTAAAATAGAAAAGATCAGCTTGGAAAATGTCATATTTGTTAATTCTTTTATCTTTATAATGAAAAAGTCTACATGACCCCAGCAGGAATGTACACACTAAGGAGTCAATGCAGAAGATGTATTATACATCTTGTGTGTTGGAGTATCATACATGTAGCACTTTTGTTTTGGTATCTTCAGCAAAGTACTGTTAGTTGTACTCTTAGATGCCAACTTGAAAAACTGTGCTTTAAAATCCTTTTTTCACTGTGATTACCACATCAAAATTTTATTTCAGTATATTGCCTCCTTCATAAACCTACTCACTGGAATTCAGTGATTATTCTGCTAGCCAGGGTCTCGTAAGCCAAATCTGACAACTTGATATTTAAAGTCATTCCTGTATATTGCTGAACTAGTGTAGATTTGAAACAGAGGCTATTGTCTACTTGTAAATTAATGTTCTGCAGCAATCAATTATCACTGTAAATTTGAGAGTTTCTACAGCTCATGAACTCTCCATAAGATAACATATATTTCAAATCTGACATGAGTAGCAGTCCACAAGGATCCAACAACATTAGAGGGTAGTGTTTTGGCATTCTTAGAAACAGCCCCTCCATGTTGCAAAGAAACTAACCCTTTGAGGGGAAGGAGTGGGAGAAGATCCTGTAGAGAAATGTTTGTTCATTATCTTATCCATGTACGTATTTGTGTGTCAAGCAAATAAGAGTATCTCAAAGAACCCACGGAATTGAGCTGGTCTATGTTCTACCTCCTTTCTAAAAGCCCATTAAAGATATACTAGCATGCCTAGTTATTGAACTTCCTTACAACACTGAGCAGGTGATTTGAAACATCTGACGTGGCCAAATGCTCATTTCTACTATTAATTTCCTATGATAAACAAGTGTCTCAGCTAAAAGATGCTTGTTATCAACAAAAGTTCTTAAAACATAGAATCATAGAATCATAGATAGAATCATAGAATGGTAGAGTTGGAGGGGACCTCCTGGGTCATCGAGTCGAACCCCCTGCTCAAGGCAGGATCTCCTAAACCATCTCAGACAGATGGCTGTCCAGTCTCTGCTTGAAGACCTCCATCGAAGGGGAACCAACCACCTCCCGTGGCAGCCTGTTCCACTGGTTGGTCACTCTTACTGTTAGAAAGAAATAATGTTTTGAAAATTGAATTGACACTCCATTGTCATGTTGTTGAAGAAGGATAAGAGAAGGAACTTTCTCACTAACAAGCTAATGTTTTACCAGCAGGAGTTTGTGTCACTTTGTGGGAGGCTGTTCCCTTGAATGTCACTTCTGTATTTCAAAACAGTACAATATCAATACTAGTTTTTCTTGAATATTCAGTAGATATATGAATAAGAGTTAACGACTCATTGGCAACATGATTGTCACAGGTTAATTATTTTTTACTGGATCAGTATCCTGCCTTTTGGTGAGACCATTTATTGTGGAGTAGCTGTAGCTCAGTAGTAGAGCAAACTGTCTGGAAAGCAGGGGGTCATTGGCTTAATCCCCAGCCTCTCCCGGAAACTGGCAATAGTAAACTACTTCTGTATCTCTGCCAAGAAAACTAACTAAAGGTATCCAAGAAAGTGCCCATCCAGTCAACCAGGAGTTGGCCACAACTCAGTGATAGCCAACAACAATTTATTGTGGCATAAAATGACAAATAAGAACTCTCAAAAGACCTCCTTTGGGAACTGAGACACATTCGCTTGCTAAGGCTGCCAATGGGATTGTTAAACATTCTTGCAAAGTATTAGCTATGGTATTAAACGGGCATAATTAATCAATTAATATAATAGAGGCAAGAAGTATTTAGAGGTACATGTTTACTTTCCTGATATTACAATTCTTACATTCTCTTTTCTGATTACTTCATTAACATGCTCAGCATGTATATTTCCCACAGAATCAGAAGCAAGAGCATTGGCCAAAGAAAGACAAAAGAAAGACAATCATAACTTAAGTAAGTTTTCTGTTTCTTTTCATTTGGGACTAGACAGTGGCCTGAAAATTGATTTCTAAGAAATTTTATATTCAGATTTCCCTTCTTTATTGCACTCTCCTGTTATATAGTTTTCTACCATAGCTGTTGTGAGTAGCCACTTTAGTTTGCTGCCTGAGAATTTACTTGTCTGGGTCTATGTGTCATGCAATTCATTCCTATGTGCATTTCTCATACGTTTTAACACAACACTCAGCTCAGAAAATAATACCAGAAGGCATGTAGATGTCTGCATCTTGAAAGAAAGCTCATTTTAACCTTCACCAGGCCTCATGTTTAGGTCATGAGTTAATAGTTGTACCCTAGAGACACCATAGGGTGTTGGTGTGATTGCAGGGTGCAATGCCTTTTTTTTTTTTTTGCATTATTGGAAAAGAATTAAATGTGCTAACAGGGTTAACTAGATTAGACCTAAAAATATAAATGGTGCATTAACTCCTGCTTTAAGAAAGCTTCCAGTGGTGACTTCACTAGTTTGCACTGTTTGAAAGACAGTGCATCCAGAAGAGAATTTTGCAGATTGGTGCATTAAAAAAAAGATTTTTGAGTGAGCACACGTCAAAATTACAGTTGCTCCTACTCCTTGTAGTTTCCTAAGGCCTCCATGGTGCATGGAAATGTGGAGATGCGGGGTGAGGGGGGATCAGTGACACCTTTCAGTCTACTCCAGTCTCGGCTGCATATTGCCCCCTGCTATGAATGAAAATCAGTGTATTTCCTCCTGAAAACTCAGCAGTGTTTAATTAGTGTCCCGGAATGCTAGGTGTTCAATAATAAAGGGATGAGCAAAGTATTAGAGAAAGTGGTGGCTAGCCAGCTGCAGATGTTCTCGGAGGAAATGGGTTATCTAGACCCATACCAATCTTGCTTTAGGTGAGGTTACCTTCTCCTTCTCTACAAGGAGAGGTATAGGGACAATGTGACCCTGTTGGTTCTTCTGGATATCAGTGACCTTTAATGCCATTGACTATGGTAACTTGCTGCAGCGTCTTCAGAGATTAGGAGGAACTGTTTTATGAAGGTTCTCTTCTTATCCCTGGGGTAGACTCCGGGTGGAGGGTATCATCCAACACCTTGGGAACCTTCATGTGGAATATTACAAGGGTCATTTTCAACCCCTGTGTTTTGAAGTATGAAAGTATTGGGAGTATGAAAGTATGATTTGAAGTATAAAAGTGTTGGGAGAGGTCATTGGGGAATTTGGTGTGGGGTGATATCCATTTCTATCTCTATTCTTTCTGGGTCAGAGGAGGCCGTTCAGGGGTTTGCTTATTGCTATGGCCTTGATGTGAAAAAATAAATTGAAACTGAATCCAGACAAAGATAAAGAATCTGTTTGTCATGAAGTGTTTTAATTGAAGTTTTATCTCTTTTACTGTCATGACCTGCCCCGGGACACTTGAATGAAGACCTGGATATAAATGCTTGAACTGTGAGATAATATAGTAGGCTCTTGGCCTGGCCCGCTTCTGTAACATTTATTTCCATAGATGAAAAATGCACCATGCATCTCCTATTCTGGGCCAGTGTTATACCTAAAAATAGTAAATTGTGAACATGTAGTCGTGAGGTAGATAGATTTTTCCATTATTACTGACTCCAAGAAAACAAATTAAGATTAAGAAAATAAAACCTTTGTTAAATTTAATGCTTTAAATTCAAGTGAACACATTTTATAGCCTAAGAAGAAGTTAAAAGCACCAGGTTCTTCTCAAAGCGTTAACTAGCTGAGAAGCTTTTTCTTGTTTTAAGACGTTCAGACAGTGATCTCACTGTTTTCCCCACTTTCCTTTATTTCAGCAACCAGGCTATCTGAAAAAAAAAATTAACTCTTTGCCTCTTTTACATTTTATTAACTTTTTGTAGCTAAATATGTGCTTGACCTTTGAATGCATTCAAGTCAGCAAAACCGAGCTCAGCTAGCATGAATAAAATCCATCAGAAAAAGACAAAAAGCCTGGGCCCTGAAAGTGACCGTAGTGAAATAAATTATGGGTGTTTTCTTTCCCCAGCCATTTTTTTTCCCCCTGGAGGCCAGGACATTTATGCCAATGAACTAATAATTGTAGGTTTTGATTTCTGGCACAGTATATATGTGTGTGTGTGAGAGAGAGAAAGAGAGACAGACAGACAGAGAGAGAGACAACATCCTAAATTGAACCACCTGTCATCTGAAATGCCCCTCAAGAATAAAGCAGAAACAAGAATAAGGGTCTTCTCTTCCTGTACACCCTTCTTATTATTAGAACTGAATCTTTTCTGTACCATAACTGTGTCACATTTGTAAATCTGTGTGGTGTAAGTTTTTTTGAGTGGAGAAATTGACTACTGATTTGTACTGATCTTTTAAAAGTTGAACGAAGACGACGATTCAACATTAACGATCGTATAAAAGAGCTTGGCACCTTGATACCCAAGTCAAATGATCCGTAAGTACTGTCATTTCATGTGATGGGTTATTGAAAATAGTTTTCCTTCCTAAAAAATAAAGTGAGAATTCATCCACTTAGCATGCCTTAGATTTGAAGATATTATTAAACTGGGATATCGTTGTAGTAATGGATACAAGACACTAATACAAAATTACTGTAAACTTTTTGTATTGCTAAGTACAGAAGTGTTAGTGGATGTGAATATATATAATCTCATTCTCCAGCCTGATGAAAATAGGCAAAATTTTCCCTTCTCATGGTGGTTACAGACACAGGCAAAAGCAAAAAAACAGAAGGTGTGACCACACATAGCATTTTGGAAGCATTTATTTCCAAAGGAACACCCCAGGGGGGAAAAGCCCTGAGTCACACAGGTTTTTATAGGAAGCCCCCAAAAACATCTTACCTTGGCTTTGAAGTCTAGCAACCCCTCCATAGCAACAAGAGCTCAGTTCCCATTTGCTGCTGCTGGCCAATTTTTCTTAAATTTGATTGGTTGGCCCGAGTAGCAGAGCTCTCATTGTTCTTTAGTGGCATGCTGCTCAAAATGTCTTTTTTCAAGTTAACAGTATATTTCCACATTGGTTCCCATACTAACTGAGTTATACACATCACACCAATATGTTTATTGATTTATTATTATTATTATTATTATTATTATTATTATTATTATTATTATTATTATTATTATTATTATTATTATTATTATTATTATTATTATTATTCTGTTGGCTGTACAGCATTTAATGATGTTTATTTTTATATTGTACCAGTTTAGAAGTTCATTAAAGTTATCAGAAAAAATAATAATAAAAAAAGAAATTTAAAAAGAACAGCTTTAGATCATATAGATATACTTCAATTTTCTTCCAGACTATAAATCCTTTTGCATTGTTGTTGTTGTTATTGACATAAAACAACAATAACGCACCGCAAACAAGATATTTGGTAATTGTTATCATTAGTCAGGTCCTTCCCAAATGCCTAGGACTGAACGATGTATTGGCGAATGATACGAGCAGATCCCTTTCTATAGCTGGCAGATGGGTATTTTACTGATGCCAATGCTTTTCAAGTGCCCACTAAGATCTTTCAAAAAACAACAACACATCATCATCATCATCATCATCATCATAAGATTAAGGATTGAGGATTATTACTGAGGATTAATTGTATTTTTATCAAGTTGAGTGTGTGTGGGGGGGGAGTTCTGCTTGCATTTTTAGGGAACAGTAAATTATAAAACTAAAGCTAAGTATCAAAATCTTCATCTGTAAGCCACATGTGCCCCCTAGTGTAGTGATTTGTGTTTAACTGTACTCTAGATGCAGTGACTGTGATGGATTGAGGATGGACTTCATCCCCTCTCCTTGGTGCTTTATTGCTTTAATGAAATGTGTTACTCTTTCAGCGATATGCGCTGGAACAAGGGAACTATTTTAAAGGCCTCTGTGGACTATATTCGCAAGCTGCAGAGAGAACAGCAACGTACGAAAGAACTAGAGAACAGACAAAAGAAGCTGGAACACGCCAACAGGCACCTTCTGCTCAGAATACAGGTTTGCTAATTGTCTTCCCTATGTATCTCTTCTAGAACAGTTGCTGAATTTTAATCTGTTCACATTTGCCTGCAGATGCTTCTGAAAAGCCAACTCTGTTGGGCCCCCACTGGTTCCCTGCCGTAAAGATTATGATGTGATGATGCAGTTGGTTTTTCAGAATTGCTTTGAGGAAAGAGTGAACCTCTAAAGTTGATAGTTTATACAAAGATTGTACAAACATAGCCAAGAAAGCTCACTAGGTGAGACTCAGCCAGTCACAGCTTCTCAGCCTTGTCCACCTCACAAGGTTGTTATAGGGATGAAATGGAGAAGGGGAGGAGAATAAGGAAAGGAGAGATAGAATTGTCATAAACACAAACAATAAAGTAGAAGCCAATGAACCTATAGGCAGAATCTCTACCGGCAAGGGGAAGGACTGCCACTGTAAGTCCAATTCGCACTATGGTCCATAGTTTACAATTAGTCAACATCTGGGCAGGTGCATCTGCACTTACAGAAGGTGCGTACAGCCTACAAGTGCCCCTGCCTGCCCTCATGTTGCAAATTGTAAACTAGCTGTCCCCAATCCTTGATGTAACAGTTTTGCAAAGCACTTTGAGGACAAAGTTGCTCAGATTCGCAG
>MTQE01001141.1:13892813-13916671 GCA_014337955.1 Aspidoscelis marmoratus
AATAAATAAATAAATAAATAAATAAATAAATAAATAAATAAATGTATTCTTACCTTAAGCATCTAGCTGGTAACCATCTGCACTCTGTCCAGCTAAGGAGGTCATCTGAGTTACCACGCAAGTGTGCTGCAGAGCATCAGCATCACCATAACGGCGATGCTGGTACATGCGCAATCACACAGGGTGCCACACTCAGGATGGCAGCACCCTGCAGAGGATTGGCCGCTCGATCGAAGTGATCGATTATCCGGGGCATAGGCTATCATTGACTAGCTCTTCCAAATGCGAGTGCTAGTCAACCTTAGTTTTTAACCCACCTTTCCCGTCAACGGGAAGGGAAAGGACGTGCAAAAGCATCCGTGGTGTCACCATCCTTTTGCAGTAAAGCTCAGTGCTACATTTGCAGCACTATTGTATGAGAAGATGTGCTGTTGTATGCAACCTTCCCTATCCCGCTGTCTGATAGATCTTATTTGATCTGACTTCAGTGGGAAACTCTGAATCCACCAACAACCAGGGATGCTGTCCCCCATTTCCGCTAAGCCAAGAGAAGTTCTAGTCTTGACTTGAGGGAGAGGCAGCCTTCCTCCTCCCTGAGTTAAGATCGGAGCCTCTCTTTATTTGGGGAGGAAGGAGGAGCCTCCTCCTGTTGTCAGCATTGTTGTTGGGGGTGGGAGGGCAACCTCAGTCCCTGTCCCAATCAAAGCCAAGGCATCCCCGGCTTCGATGTCAATGGCAAAGGTGGGAGTCTGCTCTCACCACAAGATTCAAAGCAGTAAACCAGTTTGGTCTAGTGGTTAGGAAGCCAGACTCGTATTTGGGAATACTGGGTTTGATTCCGCACTCCTCCATGAAGCCAGCTGGGTGACCTTGGGCTAGTCACACAGCTGATCTCTCACGGTCCCACACACCTCACAGGGTGTCTGTTGTGGGGAGAAGAATAGAAAGCTTTGTCATCTACTTTGAGTCCCCTTAAATGGGTAAAAAAAAGTGGGGTAGAAAAGCCCACACTTCTTCTAAATGGGCCCATAAGAATACAGAATTCTAACTCTAAGAGTTCTGCAGACATTTTTGCTGCTGAAGCATTATAATGACACCTATGGAGCTTAGCAGTGAAGTTCATGTAGACATTGATGCTTGTAAACAATGACATCTTGGCACAGCAGAGTCTTTTGTCTAATTCATACTCTGTCTGTCACACACCTCCTTTGTGGGATGCTGAATGAGGTACAGAACTTTGAATTAACCATATCTACGTATTTCTCCTGTATTCAGAAATCACGATTACCATTTTCAAATGAGAGATCTTAAGCCATAGCACAAAGCTTTTAGCAGATCTTGTCTTCTTAAGCTTTGTGGGGCTGTCTTCCACTCTCCAGAGATGCTCATCTTTAGGTATTTTCCCCAGGCTTATAATGGTGGAGTTTTATATATGAATCTATTGCTGTCATACCAGTTTGTTTGTAGCTGCTGGTGAAGTAAACCATGGGTCTCAGGGGCTTTTATGATTTGATAAGTGTACCATTTATTTGCTTTGTGTGTTGCTTTATATCACAAAAACAAAGCAAAACAAATTTTGAGGGGTAAATAGGAATGATGACAACAAAATAATAAAACATCCACATTCCAACAAAATTCCACTGTGGGAATAATTCAGAATCTAGCAGCATCTACAGTCTAATGGTGGATGAGATGAGAAAGGACCCCACCCCTGGTTCACAGTGAGTCAGTTTTCAGCATACGTTCAGGCCTGCATCACCAGAGATCCCATAATCACCAAGCATTTCCAGCTGCCAACTGGGTGCCAGAACTCCGATTCCTGGGATGCCATGCACCTGAAAAGTGTGTTCTAAAATGTGTGCTAATGTATTCTGGCCACAGGATAGGACTTCCTGGGCAGTAATAAAGGAGATGCCAACTTTGTAATTTTAGCTCGTCTAGTATCTCAGAAAAACACACAAGTTTTCATAGCACACACTGTGCAGATGAAGAGATCTTTTACTTAACTAGTGCTTTGGGATTCCTGTGCTAGTTATTGAGTTTAGACAGCAAGTAATGTGATACTAAAGTTTGCAAATCTGTTATCTCATCTGTTTGGCATGCAAGAATAAAATTCCAGAGCTGTCTTTTGTTCACTCCCCCTCAAAAAAAAAACCCCAACCTTTTCAATTGTTATTAATTTCCTGTCTTCACAACAGGAACTTGAGATGCAGGCTCGAGCACATGGACTTTCTGTTGTTCCATCCGTTGTTCCAGAGATGGTCAATCGGCTCATCAAACAGGAGCCCATCCTTGACAATTGCAGCCAAGAGATCTTACAGCATCACCCTGACCTATCTTGCACAACCACCCTTGATCTCACTGATGGTACCATTACTTTCAATGACAGTCTGGCAAATGTAACTGAGTCAGCTGCTGGCACTTACACCGTCCCCACAAAAATGGGATCCAAACTGGAAGACATCTTGATGGATGATACCCTCTCTCCTGTTGGCGTTACTGACCCACTTCTTTCTTCAGTATCTCCTGGGGCTTCAAAAACAAGTAGCCGAAGGAGCAGCGTGAGCATGGAAGATACTGATCATGCTTGTTAGTAGTTATAATTAGGTCTTTCACAAACATCTTCATTTCTTGATCAGTAGATGAATTTGCTCTTTTCTTAATAACTATCTTTTAATATAACTTCAATAGCCCAGTGTATGTGACTTTTTTAAAATGTTTGCAGAGACTTGTATATTTTATTTTGAAACTGCCAATGCTTCCAAAGTATTGTACTGCATCTGTGAACCAGATTCATCAAGAACTCCATATGAGTTCATATCTACTTGAAAGCAATAGAGATATACAGATCCACAAGTCCATGATCCACGGAAGGTGAAAGTTCTGTTTAACTGTAATGACACCTATTGACGTGGAAATAATATGTAGAAGAATGTAAAGAAACCAAAAAAACAGAAACCCATCCTAGCTTTGAAAACAATTTTTGCATTATTTCTGCCTCCTCTGAAAAATATAGTGCTGGATAATGAAATTTAACATTTCCCAAGCATTAAATATATATGTAAACAGGTCTTTCTTACAGAAACTAACTCATGGTGATCTTGATGAAAGTACAAGCTAGAAATGAAGGATACAATACCGAAACAGATCCAGTGTTGTTTAAATCTGATATATTTTTAAAATTATTATTAAAGTGAGAGGGCGTCTTTCAAAAGCATGGGGGAAATTCCCTCCATGGGAAGCAAAGGGCAAACTTGCCCACACATGCACTAAGCATCCACACTGGTGGATACTTAGTGTACACAAACCCTCCCCTTATACCGCAATGTTGCAGGTGATGTCCAAGCACTGCCAACTTCTTTCCCCAGTTTCAATGCCAGTGCGTATGCACCAGCGCTGTCACTGGGATAACTGATCCTCTGCTCATGTGTACTTCTGTGACTCATCAGGTGATGTGTCCATGTTTGTGTGGTGCATCACTTGACACAGAAGCACCATAGGAGGTGTGGAAGGGCCAGCCCAGAGGCTTACTGGCTCCGGTGCAGAGTAAGGTAAGCGTACGCATGGTGCAGGGTCAACCTGCACCAGACGTAGCCACCATGAGGGGAGCTTCTGCACAGAAGGAGCAGTTTCTGGGTAGGAAACAAGCTCCTTCAAAAGCAGATGCTCCATCTTTGAGTTCCCCCCATGGTGACTAGTGGGCCAAATCCAGAAAGGCCCATAAGTTCTTATTGTCCATATCTACACCTGGCCAGGATACTGAGGTGCAGATACAACCATTCTTTAGAAACCCCTCTTAATCATGACAGTGCATCTATATTGGGTTTGTTTGTTTGTTAAACAATGCAAAACTGGTAAATATTTCAAGCTCTTTATTATGTCAGCTAGGCATAAGTAATAGACTTTTTTAAAACACACACAAATACATTGTACAGCTATCTGATTTGCATGATTTTTGAGTTATTCTGTTATTTTTTCAGTATATTTGTATTTTATTTGTAAGAAGATGCCTCCAGTTATTGTGAAGACTTTTTTTTTGACAATTGAAACCACATTAAGCGGGTTGTTTTGCATTCTTTGTACACACTTTAAAGATAAGCTTTTTGTGCAGGTTCATGTTCTTTCAAGAGTGGTTTTGTGACTATTTTATAATTACAGTCTCACTTGGAAGAGATGTTTTGACACAGACAGATCAGCCATTATCTCATTATATGGATTTAGTCTGGTTAACAAATGAAGCTCTGTGCCAAACAAATATAGGCAAAATCCTGAAATTAACATATTTATTTTTTAGTAATACAAGTCAAATTGTAATATGCTTGAGACCACAATTGGTATGTCCTTTAGTGAGCTGCAAGATCTTTTTTCAAGGTTAAGGAAAGAAAATCAATATGCAGGTGACTGCTACTTTATCCCAATGTTGTGAAGTTTAACCATGCAATAGTGTTGTTGTAAGAGCATGTTCTGTGCATTATCTACTCCAGCGTAGTCCTATGCAATAACAGTAGTGATACTTGTATTATTATCATACAGCTGTTGTATGGTTTTTACCAGTGGAACAAGTGATTGGCTTCCACCATAGCAGCCACAAAGTTGACTTGCAAGTGGCAAGGAAGCATATCTCATTTGGAATGAAGTGCCTTAAATTTAGTAGTAGTCTTTGTGAACTAGCACTGACTGAGGTGTGACCTAAGAGAATGTCTGAGACAGGAAGGTGGATCATTCATTGTGTCCAGTGAGTGGAACAGAATTCCCATCTCATGGAGCAAGACCTTCTCCCTCTCCGCCCAAACCTGTGCTAACTCCGGAGAACTTTCTTGAAATCTTGGACTCCTTTTCTGTGCCAGCTTTTCTTATGTGCTCAACACACATGGGCTACATTGGTGGTTAATAAGCCTTCAAAATTCTGGGATGAAATTATTATCAGGGTAACGGGAGGTAGGCAAATCTTGAGAGTAGAGTGCTGCTGTAAAGTCTCACTTTATGAAACATCCTCGAAACCACTTAGGTTAGATGGTTTGTTTTCAGAAGTGAAGTGACATCCCTAAGTAAGAGAGTGGAATCTGTTTTCATTTTTACAGTTGTAAAGACGAAGAAAAGGAAAAAAAAATCAGAGGCAGGAACTCTGACTCCATATATGAAGAACCTTATTTCTTAACATCAGAATATATTTTTTTTCATGCCCACAAGTTTGGGGTTTTTGTTTAGTTTAAATTATACCTGAGCATTGATAATTGTCATGTGCATCTGTTATTGTTATAGGTACCAAAATCTGAACAGTGTTAATGCCATTGCACGTGCCTCACTTTTGTTTCAGAGCAAGTCAGGAAGGATCTAGATTTTCAGCTTTATGTGAATTATTAATACTAATCACTGGTGGACTTTCTTTAGCCATGTATTGTGTACGGCAGAGCTGCCCCTCTTCTTGTAATTGGCTCATAAAAGTTGGAATTAAGCTTCATCTGGTGGGTCATGTGTTTACAGTAGACCTGTCTTCAGGAAATAGCAGTATTTGATTGTGGTGAAGTGGTTTAGGAGACATATTATTCTATTCTTTTTCCAGCATGGCAGTAGGATTTGGGTTGAAACCTGCCCCAGCCATGCCCTGCTTTATTAAAGGGTTGAGTCCTAACTATCTGAATGACCTACATCCTAAAAAACAAATCAGGAGGCAGCAAGACATTCCCTACCTAACTTAGATTTTCTCAAGTCAGGATTTTTTTTTAAATATCCATATTTCTGGAACTGTCCTCTCAACTTCTGAGGCTGTACTTGCTCTCAAAACATCCTTTTCACAGTAAGGAAAAAAACGATAAGCAAGATGCCCTCTGCCTGTGGCCAGATTCTATGACTGTTTTGTAAACTGTCTTGATAAATAAGAAGGAAAGATCTGTAATATTTTGGAACCAAGAGCAGCCACTTAGCTCAAAATAAAATTGACCCCTATCCTGCACTTTGCAATTTTTGAATTTCTCTTAAATGGCAATGAGCTATATATATATAGCTCATGGGGGAGGGGGGGACCCTGAATCATTGGTTTTTTGTTAGTAAATTATCTCTTTTCTTAAATAAGTTTTTTTTTTTGCCCAAATTATCCAGGAGTTTGTTTTTTCATACACCGCTCCAGGGTTTTTCCTTTTTCCTTTCACAAAACCTGGAATTTCATATCATCGTACACAGTTGCAAATCTTTCTCAGGAAAAACAGTATCAGACTTGCAAGCAAGAATGAAGGCCCATAGTGACTTTATTTGTATAGTTTATGTGAAAGAGAGGGGCCTTGTGGTGCCCCTTAGGGGAGAGCACTAAGGATACCTAGTAAACGGCAGTCCATCACGGAATGTGGTGCAGAAGTTATCTTCAAACTGCAATGATTGCACCATTTTAGACACTAGAAACGAGAAGGAGTCTTGAGAGGGCTGACCTGCAAACATGGAGTTCCAAGCAACTTTCACTTTTGCCAAAACCGTGCAAGATATATTAGTGCCATGAACATGTTCCTTACTACTTTTAGATAGACAGATAGATAGATAGATAAAGCAATATTAACTCTGATGCCTATAAAGCCTTTAGGAAACATAAGAAAAAAAATAAAGCACAAAATAATGCACTTACCATATTTTTGGACATAAAAATGCACTGGTGAAAAATGGAAAATAATGGTATAAAAAGCCTCTGTATCTTTGAAAAGTGACACAAATTACTGCCTCTTGTTCTGGATGCTTAGTACCATGCTATTATTGATCTTTTCACCTGCTGTTGACCACAGCAATAAGTTGTGTATGGTCCATCACACTGTAAATTATGGATCAATATTAATGTAAGCCAATTAAATAATTTGAACTGTTCTTAACAGATGTATTAAAGTGTTTGATTTTTCATATGGTATACATAATCGGTATGCAGAAACAACGGAATGTCTTCTGAACCAATGAATTGCGTTCCACCTTTGGCAACCAAGATGTGGACAAAATATGAAGATAATGCCTTTGCTTTTGTGTCATTCCCTGCGGTTTGTGGATATTAAGACCCTTGTTGTTTTTGCATCCGTTTAAATTTTTGCCTAATGTACTTGAATCCTTTCCATCAGGTTCTGTTATAGGGCCCACAACACTCTTCATCATTCCCCCCCCATCCCCCAAAAAACCATTATTTATTTATATTTCTATCCCACCCTAGGCCTGGAAGCGTCAGGGCCAGATCACAATAGAATTGCCATGGACAAATACTTTCCTTCTGCAGTTACTAAGTTGTTACTTAATTATATTGTTGATTGCAGAATGCTGGCACTGTATGTCTCCTGGTGGGTACCCAGGGAGAACCTTGAGAGATCTGTGGAAAAAAATGTCTGCATGAGTAGCTGACCTGTTGGAAGTGGTCATGGAATTCCACCACGGCGTGCTGTTTGCTTTGATGTGTGATAAGCATGGCAAACTAGTGCAGCCTATATCAACTCCCATCTTCTGTAACGCTTCAGCTGCATTGGACAAAGTGTGGACTAGGCTAGGGTGCTGACAACTTCACCCTAGACTGATATAGCTGACTCAACGTTGAAGTCAATGATTGATCCAGGGGGTAGCATAACATGGTTTGCTATACTGTGCTCCAGAAAATGCCACCTGAAATGGGTCCATTGCAAAACCAGACAGGCTGGAATTTCCTGCATGGGCTCTCCAGAGACAGTAGGAAGGACTGGAGCAGGACAGGACATTCACATGTCCTGTTCCAGGTGTAACCTGTCCCAGTTTGGGATGGTTGCTTGTTCCGGAAAAATGAGTGCAAGTGTGAACTGATGAAGAGGTAAAGATCTCTATACCAGTTAAAAGGCTTCTGTATTCCACTTAACAAACATCAAAGGAGAACTGCTGATGGCTACTCACTGCCACAAGAGTTTCCCACACTAGTCAAGTGAGCCAGTGAATATTTGGCTGTGAGCAGACACAGCAAAAAAGAGCATATCTGTGGAAGCTCAGAGACTGCTCCGATGTGGGTCCACCATAGCTTGCACCAACATGTGGATGGAAGTCCCTATTCTAAGATATAATTTGGAACATTGCCCAGTGTAGAAATGACCTGCATTACTTTTTGACTAAGAATGAGGCCTCCTCCATCACTTTTTCTTTTACTATTATGTGTTTGTGTGCATAAGAGTGCATGTTTGGCTTGTGTAGAAGTTGAAGTTTTAGCAGACAATGCTTGTATTTGTATATTTATTTGTATACCACACTTTCCATAAAATGTTCAAGGTTGTTTACAACTTAACACTAAAAGAAGCAAGGACATTAAACCAAACTCAAAATCCAATAGAGCACCAGTACAAATAAAATACAATCAAAATCCAATAAAAGTACAAATGAAAAACGTCAAATATATAATGATAATGAAATATAAAATGCTTCAGAAATAGCAAGGTGGAGAGCAGACTGGCAGGAAGGAAAAAAGAACCCTAGCACAATCTACACCAAGGTGATGGTCTCATTTGGTTCTTCAGGTCTTGCTTCTCACCATCTAATCTATGGATATAGGTTATCCCAAAATAATCTGTTTGCTTCTACACACATGAATGGATCTAGTGCAGATCCTTACCACAACTGTCGTAAGAGCTCCCTACCCCAGGACCATCCAAATTGGCACAGCAATGGCTGTGGCAATGTCTATCATGTGCCAGGCCATTGCTATGGGAATTGAGCCAACTGGGAGCATACTAGAAACTTCCATGGCTACAGAGAGTCTCTGGGATGCTCTTGGATATACTGGGACAGAAGTGGCAGTCTGGCGAGCAGACAGAGCATCCTGGAATGCTCTCATCCATTTCCTGTAGGTAAGTGTGAACAGTCCCCCAGTTTAGCTGTATGGTCCACAGCCATACTAAACACTCTGTTTTAGACCAGGCATTGGTGCTTCTGCACCTGGTCTGGAAGAAGGAAAACCATTCTGGACATGATGAAATGTCATCACATCTGCAGCTTTTTCTTCACAGCCTATGGACCTGCTGTGAAGTTCACTTTCAGAACGCTGGCTTGGAGGTATGCATGCTGCCTCCAAAGACAGTGTTGTTCAGCTCCACAGTTTTTCTCTGAACATGAAGGGGCCTGGGCCAGTTGCTGATGGGTGGGCAGTGCCTTAGCTGGGATGTCAGATGTATGGATGGGAACAGCCATGGTGCCTCCACAGTGCTGCCAATGATGTTCTGGAATAGATGGCACCCCACCTTTTGTGATGCAGAGACAACTGCTAAGCTTGGACCGGGACAGAATGGAGTGGACTGGTTAGACATTTCCAAGCAAGGTAATTGTGGACTTGACCTCTGATTCTCAAATGCAACGTTTTGAATGGTACCAACAACCACTAACATCCTGGGAAGCAGATGTTCTTTCTGGATCCAAAGGGCTATTATTACAACATAGAACATTCCAGAAATAAAGTAACCATGCATCAAGGGCTGTTTTGTGCATGGTCTAGCTTGTTGAGATTTTATTGATAATGAACAGAGCATGCACACAGCAAATTGCGCAGAGGCAGCATATGGTCCCTGGAATTCACATACAGAAGCGGACAGGAACTCAGTTGCATTCCAAGAAGGAAGGTTTTATTGCTTAATTGTTGCAGAAGTAAGCACTGAATAATATGCATGGATAAATGCTGAACAGATGCATGAGTATATGAAAATAATACAGGTTAACATCTTAACTTCTAAGTATGAATCTTAATAAAGCCTCTACATGATTCCTAAGAAGCAGAGCAGATACACAGGATACACTTTTCACATGGATTACGTAGCTAGGCAGTTATACTTGTGGAAGGCTGGTGATGTCACAGAGAGACAGATGCCATGTGTGCACACTTAGCCTATCCTGGTTGAGACCGGCTCGGGGTTGCAATGGTCTGCGTTCTCATAACATCACTCTAGCTCTCCACAGAAAAGACATCATGTTATGGCTAGGAAGGCTGAGATTATGGCGCAGCTTTAGAGCTGTTATTCTGTTATTCTGCAGAACCCTGATATTTTCCCAGAAAACAATTGCATTCTTTAACATAGCGGTATGTATGCCTGCATCACATTTCAGCAGTTCAAGGGTATACTGCCAGAATACCAGTGTCCCCAATCTATGTAAAACCACCAGGAGTATAACTTCTTGCTGAGATCAAACTTACGATGCTCCAGAATTCTATTTCTTTTTTATTATTTTATTTAAAACATTTATTAAACATAAAGCATTTATTGTTTACATTCATGAACAATAAAAATGTAAACCTGGTAGAAT
Source organism: Aspidoscelis marmoratus (assembly GCA_014337955.1). Classification (NCBI taxonomy): domain Eukaryota; kingdom Metazoa; phylum Chordata; class Lepidosauria; order Squamata; family Teiidae; genus Aspidoscelis; species Aspidoscelis marmoratus. The sequence continues at coordinate 13,903,077 of MTQE01001141.1, forward strand.
TTAAAGTTTCATTACAATAAAACAGGTTACAATTACTTTGGAGAAACTCATCCAAAATCAGCCAAGTAATCTCATATACATTTTAGATCAGGTAGTAATTCAAACGATGCTGTGCGATACCATAAAAATGCACAGCTTTTATAAGAAGTCTGTAAAAATGTTATTTATCTCCATCCTGCTTTTCAGCAGGCCTTCCTTCTATAGAAGTTCTTTCATGCCATCTGGTGGGCCTGAGATAATATTGCATGTTGAGGTAGAATACCAGATGAAAGAACTCTTTAATCAAAGGCTGCCCTTTCTTCCAGAGGCCATATAATAAAACTGAATAACTATTTTGAAAACCCTCTTTCTGCGGCACTAATATTTATATTCAGTCCAAACAACTTATATATTTCATTTGTAGCAGGTTTTTTGGCTGTTATGTGTTGTGTTCCAGGTTTCTTCTTCTGAGAAACCTGCTACAAATGAGATTGAATCAGCCATGAAAGCCTACATACAACCAACTTATATATTTAATCACTTCCTCCCAAAAATGAAGTTTTGGGGATGCTTCCAAAACTTATGCTTGAAGAACATATTTCCGCTCGATCTCAAATTTTTGTATTTATTTACACATTTAAATGTTTATATTGCATTTCACATTTCACTCATAATCTCATATCAACTGTGGTGTTCAAAAACACTTAAATGCATTTTTAAAGGAATATGATATAGGGCATGCCTCCATTATGTGGTAAAAGATCAATTAGGCCATTAGGCCATCAACAGTAATGGAAATTGGCTTCACTTAAGGTACTTTTGCTGCAAAAAGACATAAAATAATCTTAAAATTTGAGATGCTAAAGATACTGAAATTAATGCAAGCTCCCACTTTTTAGATTAAATTGAAAAATCAAAATATTTATCTTATTGGTTCCCTAGACTGCAAATACTGTATTTATTTATAGGTTTACAAATACCCGTCCAACTTGATAGTAGGAAAGACAGGTGAGAATAGTAACCTTTAAAAATTGAGTTATCACTGAAGCTGTGTATGCTTATTGGCACATGTTTTAATTGTAAATATTGTCACTATGTATATAAAAATGAATATTAGAGAATGAAAATATCAAAGAAAAGCTGTGAGCAAAATATGAACTAGGAACCTGAGTGATACCATTAAAACATTTTGGAAAATTATTCAGAATAATACTAATGATATATTAAATACGAATTTGGATTTAACACATGAATCAACTTTATTTCAAGCGATGTTGAGAATAAAAACAGATAAATAGTATTTATTTGATCAAATGATATATACTGTACAGTCAACAATTATATTGGGATGTAACGATAGCACTAAATGAACATTAGATAAGTATCTAATGGAACAATATAGATTAGAAAAAATGCAGGAGATAAAATTTAAAAGCCAAAGTTTGAAGCTACTTTCAAAGAGAGAATAATATTATGTATTTTTCAATGAGATCCCAAGCTCTGGAATCCTTGAGAGACATAGGGTGTTTTTCCACCGCGCTCCTTTAATCTGGATCTAAGAAGATCTGGATCTAAGGAATGGATACATTCCTTAATCCAGATTTAGTAGATCCAGATTAAGGGAAGTATCCAATGTGTTTCCACGGGTGGTCTAGCACCCAATAGCAATGGGTGCTAGCCTCCCTGCCATGGAAACACCGGAGCACCCATTTGGAAATCTGGATCTACCCATGAGGGGTCTGCTTGTCACCCCAGGTGTTTGGGGGGACAGGGGGTGCAATCTCCGAAGTGACTTCAAAGTCATTGCAAAGTCACTTCGAAGTCTGTGCAAAACAGCTCCATTGAAGTCTGTCCTGATCTTTGGAGTGAACTTCGAAGTTTACTCTGAAGATCAGCACAGACTTCAAAGACGCTCCAGAGCTATTTTGCACAGACTTCGAAGTGACTTCGAAGTGACTTGGAAATGACTTCGAAGCTTAGATTTTGGGGCTCTCCCCCCATGGGTGCCCCCTCCCCCTAGCCTCCTCTAGACCCCATTGCTACACAAGCTTGGAAACAGGCTCCCTTTAATCCGGATTTTCTGCCTGAAGACCCCATTGTAGAGGGTCTACAGAAAATCCGTATTAAAGGCCAGAAAGTACCCATTTGATCCGGATTTCCCCAGCGGCAGTTGAAACAATCGGATCCCAAATGAGTGCCACGGTGGAAATGGGATCATCCGGCTCACACCGAAATGGGTCCTTAATGGGTGCAACAATGGGTACTTTCTGACAGTGGAAAAACACCCAAAATAACAGAACTATTTCTCTGGTCCAGTTAAATTATAGAGGAAAGTCATCCATCCATCCATTCGTTCATATCCTGCCCTTCACTAGGGTGGGTTAAAATAAGGATCAAACACATAAAATATTAAAACAAAACTGAGGGTGAAGTGAAGCATGGGATTTTTCTTCATTTTGTTATATACTGTTACTTATTATGTTTTGTTACTTTCTTTTTTATATGCATACTAGGAATACAGTGGTACCTCGACATACAAGTGCCCTGACATACAAGTGTTTTGAGATACAAGCCGCCGAGCGAGTGATATTTTGCTTTGAGATGAGAGCAAGATTTGAGATACGAGTATGTAAATACAGTACAGTACATAACAAAAACAACTGAGGTGGTGTTTTGGGAGCTGGAATGGATTAATGGGAAAATTGCTTTGAGATACGAGCGATTTGACATAAGAGCAAGGTTACGGAACGAATTAAACTCGTATTTCAAGGTACCACTGTATGAGCTATTTTAGATGTGTACTGAGTTACAGCCAAATTTCTAGCAAAGAAAATAACCTGACAGGCTGCCCAAAATTTGCAATTCTGAAGCAATCAACAATTTTATAAATCTCTACCAAAGAAAGTAAAAATAGAGAAAAAGAAAACCTAGCACAATTTAACAGGAATTCTGGAACAATCAGAAAATCTTTACTAAAAATGGTGACTGGATTTTAAAAAGATGGTCTATATTATCATTCCTGAGCCCAAACACAAAAAGAAAAAAAGAAAAAGCAATGTGTTTAGAGGCAATCACAATTAGGTACATAGTGCGATGGGATAAACAAGAGAGACAAGGGGGGGGGGGCAGGGATGTCCAAAATTTGCACTTGTCCCAGTGTGCATGTGTGGTAAGCAAGAGCTTATCACTTGGGTATTTCACTAGGTGTGAACTAAACCTGCACTAGCACTGGAGCTGGTAAGGCTCTGGATGCACCATCTGCACCTCTTCATGTTTAGCAGCACACGTGTGTTGATGCGGCCTGTCTCCTGGTGGCCCTGGTCACAGTGCCATGCAGGCACATTGGTGCCAGCACTGTGGAGCAAAGACGATCATCTTTGAGTGACCATCTGCACCACAGGTAAGTTTTGCAGAGGTTGGGTTGGGTTTAGTATGCACTAAGACAGTGATGGCTAACCTTTTGAGCTTGGCGTGTCAAAATTCGCAAGAAAACCTAGCTTAACTCGGGTGCTGTGTCACATCTAGAAACATCCATAATTTTGTGATATTTGTAGCTTTAGTAAAAAAGTTACATTTTTGATATATGTATTTTATTAAAAGCAAAAACAAATAATTCTTTACATTTGCTAAATTTTCAATTGAAAGTTGGTATTTCGTACACTTCAAGAGCAAGCAAGCACTACATGTCCAGGTGCCAGGGTGACCATGTGTGTCACCCAAAAGGGCTTGGCATGTCAACTGTGACACGCGTGTCATAGGTTGGCCATCACCGCACTAAGAGATGGGAGGCAAAGTGTGGAAAGAGTCTAGGTGTCATTGCAAGTCACGTAACCAGGCACTACCAACACTACATTGGTTTGGTTGTTACAATATTTTCTAATGCCAGCTGTGAACAGCAGACTGAACTGGATTGATATCACAGCTCTTAAATACAGTAACCAAAATGTTACATTAACCAAAATGTAAACAGTTTCTATAATACTGTTCAGATAGCTAGTTTTGCCTGAAAACATTTGACCCTTTGGTCAATTCTGCGCTTACTTGCCCTTGGTCAGAATCATAGGGTCTGGAACAGCTAGGACACTCATCCTGATCACAGGAAGGCTGTGGGTGGGATTAGCACCATATGCAGGATGGCACTGATCCATACCAGCCCATGCTGCAGCCTCGAAGCTTCTGTGAGTTTTGCATCACACTCCTGTGTCTTCGAGTGCTAGGAACAAACATTTATAGCCTCTAGGTCTTGAGGAGGCCACATTTTGTCCTGTTCGGGGAATGGCCAAGTGAACTTGCCCACATGTGCACTAGCATTCGCACTTGTGAATGCTAGTATGTGCCAATCCACACACACACTCATCCAGATACTCACCTTGGTGCGGATGCGCGTCTGGACGACACTATCTTCTTTCCCGATGCCAGTGCCACCTGTCACAGGACAACAGTGACACGCCATGCATTTGCGCTGGTGTCAGCATGTCATGTGACTCATCGGAGTGCTTGTGTGGGTCTCGCCAGAGCCAGGAAAAGATAGGATTGGTCAAGGTAAGTGTAATTAACCTGCAGTGCACTCCTGTGTGGGAGGAGCTGCTTCCGACTCAGAACGGCTCCTTGCAGTGCAGTTGCTCCATCTGGGAGTGCGCTGTGGACCAACTAGTGGGCCAAATCCAAAAAGGCTCAAGTTCTCAGTTACTCATTAATACCTGAATGGGAGAACAGCAAGTCCTTTAGCCTAGAAAGGGAACAGAAAATGCTCCCAAAAGATTGTTATATTGTTGCTAAACCTCCTCATGCAAGAAAATGAGACCTTTGGTACTGATACCTTGACCTGTTTTATTTCACACCTTGCGTGGTATCCTTCTGTTATTTTGAACTACAACTTACATTTCACCTGAGGTTTCAATACCATTTTGAAAGGTCATGCAAAATCCTTTCTCAAACAGTTAGAAAATACACAGTTCCCAGTTTTCCCACTTTAACCTTGCAACATTCCTTGAGGAAAATCAGGCTCAGACACAGGACTTTCGCACTTGGCTGATTGGGATGGCCACATATGCATTCACACACTGCAATGCCACCTCTGTCCCTGAGTAGCTCAGAGTGTGCATGCCCATTCGAATCTTCAGTAGCTGTGGAGCAGTAAAAACTGCTCCTAACACAGTTCTCAAAGAAGCATTTGCACAATTGCCTTGTGTAAAATGCTGCATGGGGGCAGGGTGGTGGGCTGCAGCTGCACAATCACACACGGCATTAAAGACTGCCATAGTAATAGCCCAGAATGCATGGCCATTGCTATGGCAATGTGGACCAACCAAGACAGGACTGTCCACACTTCAATGGGACAGGTAAGTCTAAGTTTGGAAAGAACTGGTGCTTGCAGTGCAAATGCCAGCCACTGTCACTGAATTTATGTATGTACGCATGTACGTTCGCACGTACGTACGTACGTACGTACGTACGTACGTACGTACGTACGTATGTATGTATGTATGTATGTATGTATGTATGTATGTATGTATGTATGTATGTATGTATGTATGTATGTATGTATGTATGTATGTATGTATGTATGTATTTCCAGCCCCGATATCCCAAGATCTCAATTTAACATCTGTGGGACAGTTAAATGCAAACCTGATAACAATTACTGCAGCAACATCACTTGTTGAGCTTTATGGTTCCCAAATCCTAGAATAACAATATACAATTACATAAGAAATGCCCTGCTGGATCATACCTGAGGCACACTTAGTGGAATAGTCTGGTCTCCCAGTGCCCAAACAACAGCACAAAGAGACCTTCCACTGCCTAAAGGTGCCAAATAAGAAGGTGGCTTGGGGCATCTGAAGTCCTAGAGCAGGTTGTGGGCAAACGCTAAGTTCCCCTGAAGTCCACTTCAACCTGCTTAGCCTAGAGAAATTGTGGTTTGCTGGGACAGAATGGAAGGTCTGTGTGATCAGCAACTTTGGCCTCTTCTATCCTTCAAAATGGAGGCACCTGCTTCTCAGGCATGCAAGGGAAGTGCCACAATCACTACTGACAACAATACCTCCTCATCTCCACTTTCAAACATGGAGGCACCATTTTAAATGGTGATTGTAGCACTTCAGAGTCTGTTCACACTTAGTCATCTGGAGTAGCTCCAGACACTCCAGGGAAAGTGCATACACATGCCGCATACCCCCACTGACCCAGAGAATCCAGCTGCCCAGATCACTGTGAGCTGTAGAGACATGAAAACACCTCCACAGTTGCAACTAGTGAGCTCCTGGACTCACTGTTCACACTCTTTTCCAGGTGTGAATTCTGCAAGTGGGCAGTGCAGTGTGACTGTGGCTGCGCAATCATGCACTGTGTTGCGATCACCATGGCAATGTTCTGGCATGCACATTCACACTTCAAGTGCTGGTGGTTATATTCAGGACTGCCTCAGGACCTGAAGTGTGAATGTATCCCATTTTGCCCAATCTTAACGTCAGTGGGATATTACTGTTATACTGTACATACCATCCCAAAAAGTTAAGTATGTATAGGACCTTAGTTGAGGACAGCAACATCATGCCCTGTGAAAATTGTGCCTGCCAGATAATAGAGTAGAATGATCACTGCTAGATGCTACAGGTGAGCAACTGATGACTCAGGGGCTGCACACTAATTGACTATAATGTTCGTTCATTGTGCACCTTTCCAGTCCACGGGATGGGAAGGGAACTGTGAAATTGGGCTGGGTGACCTTGGGCTGGTCACTGCTCTGTTGAGCTCTCACAGCCCTACCTACCTCACGAGGTGTCTGTTATGAGAAGAACAGAAAGCTTTGTCAACCTCTTCTGAGTGCTGGCTTCTAGGATGGCAGAAAACATGAGTGTGCATGCGCAGCACATCACCATCATCCTGGGTCAGTGCACATGTTGTTGCGCCAGTGCCGGGACATGCATCTTCACTTGGGTTGAGAAAAGTGGGATAGAAAAGCCAACTCTTCTTCTTCTCTGGTGGTCAGGAAATGTAAGGTTTCGGGACAGGTGAGTGTTGGGCAGGAAATCCTAGTGGATGCTGGGGTAGCTTCTGGGATAGCAGGAGACATTTCTGGTTTGGAAGCTCCTTCTGCAAGTGCAGATGGTGCTACCCAGAATTTGCACTCCAATTTGCACTGGCAGCCAAGCGCAAAGGGGCCTCGGGTGTCTTGTAATGCGCAGAAAGCACACCATCAGACACCTCACCCTGAAGTTTACAAGGAGTCACTTTTGATATATGGTCAGCACGTGAAAAAAAATAGAGAAGTAGATAAGGAAAAGAACAGTAAAAAAATAAAGGAAGAAAAAACAGTTAGACGCAGAATGGAGTACTGAAAAAGAAGCAGAAGGCTTATTGTGTGCAGCTCACGAGCATGTCCTACAAACAACATCATAAGAGCTAAAATTGAAAAGATACAAATGACAGCAAGTGCAAGTTGTTATGCAAAAAATGAAATAGTACACCACCTCATTACCTTGCGCAGTAAGATAGCACAGGCTGCGTATAAGAAATGCCACCATAAAGTTGCAGCAATGTTAAATTGGAACCTCTGTAAAAGTATCAACTTACCAGCTGGAAAAAAATGATGAGACTATAAACTAGAAAATATTGTGGAAAACAGCAAGGTTAAAGCGTTATGGGATTTTAAATTCAAGCAGATAAACAGTGGTATGTGCAATACTACTGTGGCTAAGGAAAAGGAAGCTGGAAAAGCTGATGTGGTTATCCCAGTGGACAGTAAAAATGTAGAGACAGAAAATGTGACACCCATGCAGCCGAGTTCCCCAAGCTTAGGCTCAATACTATTTATTGATAGGACCAATTGAGGAATCCATTCACTGCAGACTGACAGCTACCAAATCAAAATGCAGTAGTTTTACAGCCCAAACTCCCTTTGCAGATTCTTATCAGTTGACATTCAGTTCTGTCCTCAATACTCTGATTTTCATAGCAACTTCGTAGCCCCCTTCCCCTGAGTGAGCAAACATGTCTTCTTTTGCAGATAGGCAGGCAGCTTATTCTTTCTCCTTGAAACAACTAGCAAAAGAGGTCGGCTACCAGGAGAGGGCCTTCTCAGTGGTGGCCCCTAGGCTGTAGAACAGCCTCGCCCTTGAGGTGCATCAGGTTCCTTCACTGTATGTGTTTAGGAAGGCAGTGAAGATGCACCCCTTTGCCCTGGCCTTCGGTTAAATGGGAATGTACTGTCACTTCCCACATTACAGACACCGTGTCTGAGTTCCCAGTGGGCATTTTAATCCAGTTTTAAAGCAGGGTTTTTTAAAATCAGCAGTGAGGTCTTTTTTTTGCATTCCCACTGTAAGCTTACAATGCAGACTTGTAGGGGAGAAACAACTTCCTTCTCTCCTCCCCTCAGCAGAACCCCCTCCCTATGCAGTCAGCAATTGGGCACCGTCATATCCTTAACTCATCGGGGCAGGCAATTCGAACCCCACCCTCTATATAAACTTGTGATTACGGAGTCCTTTGCTGTTTGACCCCCATCTTGTATCTACCATAGCACAACTTTGTTCTCCTGTTAACAAAGAAGTACAATATCACTTTCCCTTTTGCCTTATAATGATTGCAGTGGGGAAGGGAAAAACCAGGCAGGCGTTTACAAAGCAGCCGACTTTGTGCTGGATTGGCAAAGCAGTTCAGCACAAAAAGGAGGCAAAAGGTGTGGGTGTGATCTCTTTCATCTGATCTCTTTTTTGTTTCATTGTGTTCTGATCTCTTGTTACATGTGTTCAGATCCCTTTTTTAGTTACATAGTGGTCTGATCTCTCTCATTCTTCACCTCCTCCTCCCTCCTTTCAGCCAAGCCTGATATCCTTAGCACGTAATGGCGAGAGCTTGGGGGAAAGGCGATGAAATCATGGCTTATCATTGGATCAGGGGAAATGCCTCTTAAGCATGGTTCCCTTCCCCCCAAACCCAGCTTGTGTTCCCATTGCTAAATAGTGAGGATTATTTCAAAATCCAGTAGCAAGACTTCTTTTAATGCAAATAGGGATTCTCCACATTTTGGGACCTTTAATCCTCAGAGACTGTGGATTCTTTTAAATCATTGCAAATGGTCAGCACTCAAAAACAATTTCAAAGCTCTTTAAATCTTGAATGGGGACACAGCCTGTTACTGCTTAAATATATGCTGTTGCTGGTTTAATATATATCTGATTTTAAATGTTGTTACCCCCCCTGAGACCTTGGGTATAGGGTGGGATAATTAACAACAATAACAATAACAAGTTCCCAGCCCTGGGGCTTGCTGAATTACTTGGGCGGAAAGGGTGCCATTTCCCTGCTCAGCCCATTGAAAAAGTACAGGATTCTAACATGGAATGACAGAGGCTACAATAGCCATCACCACAATAAATGGTGAGTTCTGTATATTGAATCCCATCACCTTTGGGGGGCAGGAAAGGCAATGGTAATTTCAGTAGTTTTTGGTGTGTTCCCCACTCTGGAATATCACTCCCTGGAATACTGATACTCATAGGACACATAACAGTTTTGGGGGAAATTTGCATCTATCTGTGACTGGCAAAGGTCAAAGTTCCCCACTCATGTAGAAAGTGGTTGACAAAGCTTTCTATTCTTCTCCCCACAACAGACACCCTGTGATGTGGGTGGGGCTCTGAGAGCTCAGAAGAGAGCTGTGACTAGCCCAAGGTCACCCAGCTGGCTTTGTGGAGGAGGGCGGAATCAAACCCTGTATTCCCAGATAAGAGTCTGACTCCCTAACCACTAGACCAAACTGGGTCACGTTAAGAGAATTGCAGATGGAACCTAAGAACATAAGAGGAGCCCTGCTGGATCAGGACATGGCCCATCCAGTCCAGCATCATATCTCACACAGTGGCTCACCGATTGCTTATGGGTATCTCAAACAGAGATAAGGGCAAACCTTCTCCTGCCCTTGAATCCCAGCAAATGGTCTTAGAGGCATCCTGCTTGTCTCCCCAGCCATAAAGATGTACTTAGGCATACTTTCTAGTAGGCATTGATACAACTCTCATCCATAAATTTGTCTAACTTTTATTCTTTGTACACTGCTTTGAGATGCTATTTTACTGGGAAGCAGTATACTGTATAAATACTTTAAATAAATAAATAATATCAAGGAAATTCAATCTGGATGATTGCAGAATAGTTGAAGTAACAATTTTGCAACGGAAAGCAGCACAACAAGACTAGCCACATTCCTTCAAGATACCTATGGCCTTTTGCCACTTAGGTTCAGTGGGATAGTATCCCATCCCATTGCAGTTAAGTGCAGGGACAGTGGCTAGCATCAGCACTGCAAGTGTTGGCACTATTCCCAACTTACCTACCAGCTCTCACAATACAGATGATCTACTCTGGACCATCTGTGTCACCATAGTAATGGTTGTGGCAACTTCACCCACATGCCAGGCAATTGCACAGCTGTGATGCCCCACTGCTGTGATGCCCCACTGCCACATAACCTTTGCAATAGGAAGTAATCCAAGCACTGTTTCTGGGAGCTTACTGGAAGTGTCCTAGATGCTGTGGAGCAGCTTTACACAGCTATGGACTAGGGATGTGCACAAATATTCATAACATTCGCTATTCATATGAATTCGGACATTTGTATATACTGTATTTTCTGGCGTATAAGACTACTTTTTAACCCAGGAAAATCTTCTCAAAAGTCGGGGGTCGTCTTATACGCCGGGTGTTGTCTTCTTATACAGCGAGTATATCCCAAACTCTATATTTTAACTGGAAAGTTGGGGGTCGTCTTATATGCCCAGTCGTCTTATACGCCGGAAAATACGGTAAATCAAATGTTACGACATTCGTACATTGACATTCGTATGAATAGAATGTTTCAGGACATTCATATGAAACTTCCGAACATTCGTGAAACGGGGAGGTGGGAAAACGGCTGTGGGCCAGTCACATCTGCAATGGATCCAGAGTGAATTAGACATGGTTTGAGAGCAGATTCAAAATGGATTCAGGGCGGATTAGACACTTTCAGAATGATTAGGTCACGGGATGCATGTCAGATATGTATGGATACGTATCAGATAGCTATGGATATGTATTGGACACATATAGATATGTATCCCGTGATATGTATCAGATACGTATGTGCTCATATTGGATATTTGTATGAATTCTTTCAAATACATTTGTATCGAATAGAATCCTACCACATTCGAAGAGGATCTATTCAAACGAATACAAATTTTCTTACATTCAATTCTATACACATGGAATGCAACAAAACAAAACAAAACAAAACACCATTTGTGCACATCCTTACTATGGAGGACTGGGACACCCTCGGATGCTCTGGGATGGAGGTGGCACCACAGCATATGAGTGGAGTGTTCCAGAGCACCTCAATCCATGGCCAAGGGTTAAGTGTGAAATGGCTCCTCATTTACCTGGAGAAAGGTTCTGAATTTTGTTACTATTCACATTCAAGTTACAGTCATACTTGAATAAAACAGACGTCAGGTTGGGCCTTTGAATACTCTAAGGTGCAGACGAGGTAAGGGGTGTGGGGTGAGAATCACCTGATGTGTGTGAAGTTTTAATGAAGGTAGATTCACATTTGTGGGCTTGGACCTGCATGCCAGGTTTGTTATTTCTATTACATTTTGCAGCTCAGCATAATTTCTTTGACAAATGCAGAACTAATGTGACATCCACATACCACATTAGATTAGTTCCATATGATCAGTTCTAATCCAATGACGACCAAGGAAATTCGTGTTGCTCTAATGTGAATTGTGATTTAATACTCCAATTTGTAAGTCCTTTTGTCTGAATGTAGCATGTAATTTGCATCACCAGCAGTCTGTGCTCAAGACAGATGGCAGCTGAACATTTTACACAGAACAGCCTAATCTATATTAAAGGGCACAAGCATCTCCTTTTTTGATATAAATCAGTGAGGATTTTCTTACTGATTTTAAGTGTTTTTCTCTTCTGAAGTGTAATGCATATTACTGGGAAAGGACTAAACCTGGAGTTACAAATTGTCAATTTGGAAAGATGGATGAGTGATGCTCACTATATTCCCATCCACAGTTTAGGAAGGTCACATACATTTACTGCTGGAAGGAGATGAAAGAAGGCAGTATCCATTGATCCCCCCTTCTTCCTTGGGAAACTATTTAAGGGATTCAAGATCCTTTGGAATACTGCAGGAGCTGTGGCAGGACATGGGGAATTTGCACAAAGAACCCTTCTCTTCTTTCTCCAGTAACATTTATTGGATCTCCCCACCACTCCTCTATGGAAGAAGAAGAAGAAGAAGAAGAAGAGTTGGCTTTTCTACCCCACTTTTCTCACCCATTTAAGGAGATTCAAAGCGGCTGACAAAGCTTTTCTATTCTTCTCTCCACACCAGACACCCTGTGAGGTAGGTGGGGCTGTGAGAGCTCAGAAGAAAGCTGTGACTAGCCCAAGGTCACCAAGCTGGCTTTATGGAGGAGTGCAGAATCAAGCCCAGTATTCCCAGATAAGAGTCCAGCTCCCTAACCACTAGACCAAACTGGCTATAAAGCTAACTCAGACCTCATTTCCACTTCGGGTAGGATGGAGGTGGGTGGTGGCACTGTAGGCAGGGGTTCTGTGAAAAGAAGGCACCCTCCTTATCTCTATTCTGGAGTGATGGAGTAAATGTGCCTGCTATTGGGGGAATAGAAACCACTCTCCAAAGGTAGTGCCTTCACTGGGGACTGCTCAGGAAAAGGGCACCTCCTTGGACCAACCGAAGTGCCCCAGAAGTGTAAGCGGAGACAGGGCTTCACAGTTTTCCTTGATGCATTATAACATTTTGGTGCCAGGCTCTATAGGATAACAGAAAAGCCTGGGGAGCCATTAGATAACTGTACGGCAAGTAGTAGATGGCGTTGAAAGGAAGCAACACAAATAGGGACTGTGAGAAATAATAATACATTATGGTGGGTGGTTGAAAGGTACCTTTTCAACATTAGGATTGTGATAAGGAGTTGGCTCTTTGGAAAGCTTCACTTGTGGTGGTCAGTATTATGGGCCCTTTCTTCACCTGTCTTTAGATCTGGATCCAGGGACCTCTGGTCTGGATCCCTGGTCTCCTCATCTGCATGCTAATACAGATCAAGGAGGCCCTACACCACCACGACCCTCATTAGTCCAGTTTCACCTGCACAAGGCACACCTAGATCTGGATTAATAGGCCTTTAATCTGGATTTATTTATTTGTTTGTTTGTTTACATTTCTATCCCGCCCCATACCCTAAGGTCTCTGGGTGGGTAACAGCAAATTAATCACAAGATACACATTAAAAATGAAAAGTAGATTAAAAACAATATAGGCATTAAATACAGATTAAAAACACTCAAAAGTTCAGCAAATTTAGAACAGTACAATCCATATTGTGTTTATTGTGCCTGTGATTTGGGGGCGGGGGGAGAGAATATAATCATATCTCAGCCGAAAGCCAGGGTAAAGAGGTGCGTCTTTACCGCCTTCCTAAATATCTGTAAGGAAGGGGCATGACGCACCTCGAGGGGAAGGCTATTCCATAATTTGGGAGCTATCGCTGAAAAGGCCCTTTCCCGGGTGCCCACCAGTCTCACTA
>MTQE01001141.1:13919201-13956646 GCA_014337955.1 Aspidoscelis marmoratus
AAGCATTGCCTCCAGCTCCTAAACTCCATAGCCTTTCCAGGAGGATACCACGGTCACTGGTATAAAAGCTGCTGAGAGGTGCAGGAGAACCAACAGGGTGGCATTCCCCTTGTCTCTCTCTTGGAGTAGGTCATCAACCAGGGTGACCAAGATGGTTTCTGTGCCATGACCGGGCCTGAAGCCAGATTGAAATGGATCTAGATCATCAGCTTCTTCCAAACATGCCTGCAGTTGAACAGGGACAGCTCTCTCCAGAACCTTGCCTAGAAAAGGTATGTTAGCCACCGGGCGATAGTTGTTCAAATCTTCTGGATCCAGGGAGGCCCTCTTCAGGAGGGGACACACCACAGCCTGTTTCAGGGCTGGTGGAACCACCCCATCCCTCAGAGAGGCATTCACTACTCCCTGGATCCACCCGGTCATACCTTGCCGGCTAGTTTTGATCAGCCAGGAGGGGCAAGGATCTAGAGAGCACGTCGTTGGCCGCACCCCCTCAAGTAGTTTGTCCACATCCTCAGGCCGCAATAATTGAAACTGATCCAAGCAAACTGGACCAGACAGTTCTCTGGACACCTCATTTGGACTATACTCAATTGTGACATCTAATCCCCTGTGAATCTGAGCGACTTTGTCCTCAAAGTGCTTTGCAAATTTGTCACAGGAGATATTACTTGGCCCTGGCCAATGAGGCAATACCATATGTACGTCACGGAAAACTCAGTATTCCTACTGTATTTCCCATGACTGCAGCACAGCGTCTTTTCTGCATGTTGAACTGGCATTGCGTTGGGAAGGGCACAGCGATGGCTGCCAGGAGGATCTAGAGGCTCCTGTTATCTGGAAGGGGCTTATTTGTCATATGAATTAAATCAAAACTGAAAAAACAAAAAACCTTTTTGGCTATTTAATAGAAGTTGCACAACACAATATAATACACAGAAAAAGCGGCAGTCATGGAGAAATAACCTGTACAATCAGCTCCATTCTTCTCTCATACAAAACAGTATTAGCTCTTAAAAATTAATGCCTCCACAAAGAAGCTGATGGTCTTTCCCACCCACCCCCACTCAACCCTCCCTCGCCAAGTGTTACACATGCAGCTTAGAAGCTTTAACCCTGCTCACTTTGGTTTATCATCTTCAAAGAACACGTGCTGCCTAATGAAGTAGCCTTGCGCCATTAGTAAGATTTCAAGCTGGCCTTTTATGCAAATCAATGACACAGACTAACTCAATAGAATCCTTTGTAATGAAAGTGTCGGCTCACTACAGTATCGTATCTATAGTCTTCAGGACAATTCTGCAATCTCAAACTATCACATAATCTCCCAGATGTCATTGTATTGCTTGCAGAGTTATTCAATGTCAGCCTGAATTAGGTTTAGCTGAAGAAAGATTCAACTGGTTTCAGATTTCTTCCAATATCTTGAGAAACCTTAAAGTTTATATGTTGTACCACATTTTTAGGGAACTAATTTTTGGCTTTCAGTAGGAGGCAAGAAGTGTTTTTGTTCAAAGTAATTCATTAGAGGCAGATACTAAAGAAATGGTCAAGTTTCTGTTGGGAGAATTCAATTTTTCTTTCTGTTAATAGATCGTAGGAGATCAGGTTTTTTTGTGGCTTCTTCTTCCTGCGACTGTCTCCCATTAGGATCTGAGCAATTTTTTCATGTGGCATCTGATCACACTATAGAACTGGTTGACAAACAGGACCATCTATGCAATTGCTCCCAATGCACTTAGAGTAACTGGGGGTCCTTAAAGCACATTAGTATTCCATGATTAGAATACAAGTGACATGAATTTCACTATGAGTCTGAACAAGCACAGGTTAAAGCACTTGCTACTATCAAGTAGCCCTGCAACAGAGATTTTCTTGGTGGTAACTGGCTTGGTAGCATCAGCCGGGACAAGGGAAGGGCTGATGTCACCTACTGTAACAAATGTGAAAGTTGTGTACCTTTGCTTATTGTTTTCCACTTTGCAGTTCAGGATGAGGCAACAATTCACTTATGCCCATTTTGAACTTACGGACTCTATGGTAAAGTACGGCAGATGCAATTAGGTCCCCTATGAAGAAAGACTGTGTGTCTGCGGTGCAGCAATGGTAGAAGATCTTCCACATATCTTGTTTACTTGTCCCCTGTATTCTATAATAAGAACATCTTGTTTGGCACCCCTTCTACTAAACGTTTCCCATTGGAACACAGACCACAAGGTGGCGTACCTTCTGCAGGAAGAAGATGCCCAGGGTAGCATTGTTTTTTGGTAAGGCTGCCGGACTTAGGAAATCATTCATGGAGTCGAATGGGGTGCCTTGTAAGGGTGATGGGGATGAATAATGTGTGTGTGTGTGTGTGTGTGTGTGTGTGTGTGTGTGTGTATATTATCCTTGTATGTTTTATTCTTGTATGTTTTACAGGATTTTTTATCTTTTGTATATTTGAAACTTGATATGATATAGTCAGATCACTGATCAATAAAGTTCATCCAAACAAAACAAAGTTAGATGAATTGTTGCCTTTTTTTATGGCTTCTCTTATGTTCTTACATCCTTAGTATTTGTTTGCACTCTGCACCACCACCATGGCCTGATAAACCAGGAGCACGCTCCATGGGCATGTGAACAGAAGTTCATCCAAGAAGTTGAGAAAACGATTCTAATGTGCCCAGTTGCCAGTAGCTATGAGGCAGCTCTTAGAAAAAAATTCAAGGTGGGATTGTTAAAACACTAGCTTGACCTTCCTGCCTTTCCTAAACATTCAGTGCTAGAGAAGGTCTACCAGAGAAGGTCTGGAAGCATATGAGCCATGCACCGTCTCTCTGAGGTGTTTCTTTTGTTATGTCTGAATACAGCCGAATTCTTCCTCTGGCCCCAGTGTCTGAAACAGTCACTATCTGAGGCTGCCTCTGCCTCTGGCAAAGGGGGTGAAGTGGTCCAATTCTGACATGCCAGACACACTGACCTCCTTTTACTTCTGCTGAAAGGAGCAAACCAGCTTCAGGCCTGTTTAAAGTACTCTGTAGGTCTAGTTTCCACTTGACTTTTAAAATGCTTTGAAAACGTTTTGGAAATTCTTTATTCCCATTTAAGTTTTGATTCCCGGACTTTCCAAGGAGTAAATCACCAAAATTCGCATTAAAAAAACCCTTGGAAAAACAATTCTTGCTGTGGGACTTAGGAATAATCCTCGTTATTAGTCAAATGGGAACACAAGCGTTCTTGGGGGGAGTGGGAATGGGGGTACTCTTCAGTTTCCCTCATCCAATGATAAGCAGTCATTTCCACAATCCGTCGCCTGAAAGGGAGGGGAGACAGAGAGCCTGCAGATTTAAGATTGTTACAGTATAAACTTGCTACAAATGTTACAAATTGCCAGCTTCTATCCTGGACTTGCGGTGTAAAAGCCAGCCTTCCAGTATTCCTTCCACTCACGTCTTTTGTGCTCCCAAAGCCTCTCTTTCCCTCCTTCCTTCTTTCCCTCCCCCCATCTGCAGCCACTGATGAATCAGAGAAGCACCAACGGATCAGAGCAAGGTCTTTTCATTCTTCTTCAGAGGAAAGAGGCATTCTTTCTTTAGCAACATTTTTTCCTATAGCGCATATTCCAGAGGACAACCCTTTGCAGCAAAACGTTCCGGGGCTTAGCCTCCAGGATCCCCCACTGACACCAGTACACCTTGCCTCCTCCCCTGCTTTTTTATGCCTGCAAATTCAAAGCAGACTAATTGCAAACTAATCAATAGCCCTTCCCTCCCCACTGTTGCTAATCTCCCTCCCCCTATCCCGATCCATGAGCAATGCCACAATCCCAAAGGGAGTAGGCTGCCAAGCTGGAAAGAAAGCAAACATCAGGACACAGATGAATCATATTCCTGCTTTCTGAGGCAAATGAGGGAGCCCCAGCTGTGGATGGGCAGTGGAGGTAGGAGAGAAAAGATTCTAAAGGCAGCCAGGAAATCAGCCAGGTGGAAAGCTTGAGCAACCAGCAACCTTGATCCCTCCATGCCCTGGTGTGGATTTCCCACTTTTGAGGGGACAATGATATTTTACAACCAACAAGGGGACATAAACAAAACCTCTGCTGAATGACTTCTCCTACCCATAACCTATTCCCTCCACTATCCCCACCATGGAAACCAATTTGACCCTTGGAAACCAATCCAAGAATCCTGAGGGAGGGGCCGGGGGTTCTCTTTGCATGTGAACATTCATTGCATATCCACACTTGAAGCCAAAGCCCCCCCCCCCACATTTGCAGGGGGGATTCAAACAAAGCTAAATATGCCCCCATTTGATTCATATCAAATCGAATGGGGGAAATTGGCTTCGTGCACATCTCTACATTGGAGGAATTCTTATCTTGCATCAAAGATTGGCCACTTTTGCCATAAATTCTTGTGTTGAGAAACTTACCAGCCTTTAATCTTGAGCTGACAGTAACAATCAAGCCCTTTCTTGACTGCAAACAGGGCACTATACATATGCCAACAGGAAGTCTTGAATATTCGTATATTACATAGCCTAGTAAACAAAACATATATTTCGGTCCCTAGCTCAGGCAGAAGTCCTGCTTTCCCTGCTGGTCAGTGAAAAGCAGTTTTATGACAAGCTCTATTACTTCATTTTGAGGAAGAGATTTACCAGAATTCCCTTCAGAGAGTTTTATATCCAGGGTAACTTTGACTGCGCGGAGAGAATGCCTAGTGCTACCTTTATTGCCTTTTCTGCTCCAGGCAAAGAACTTTTCCATTTTCATGAGCTTTTAAAAGGCAGTTTTAATCTTGTTGGGTGTCTTCTGCTGTTTTTATGATTTTTGGGCTCTAGATTTTATTGCTGCTCCTGATTTTTTTTTTACACTTTAATCATTATTTATTATGTTTCCTAGGCTACCCTGAGAATATGATTGAAAGATGGGTCATAAATAAATAAATAAATAAATAAATAAATAAATAAATAAATAAATAAATAAATAAATAAATAAATAAATAATATGTCAAATAGCCATATACTTCAGGGTTGCCCTCTCTCCCAGTGTTTCTCACTGTTTTGAGTATCCCAGTTTTGTATGAAATGCAAAAGAAACCTATGATTATTTTAGATTATTTCATGTCTTCCCCTCCCACCTAACTTCTGTTTCTTGGAGCCATGAACTTTCTGATTTGAAGTGCAATGTACCTGCATGATCTTGTGTGGCTTATTGAATTGGGAATATTCTGAAACAAGTTGTTTTGTTAGTTGACCTGCATCGATAGTCAGATACCTGGGCATTCATACACGTGTTAGGACTGCAGTGTGTCAATGGGATCACCACAGCAATGCCAGTGTCCCCTGTAAATGTGCACTCATACTTCATGCCTTACGTTTTATTCCAAATCCCACCTTCCCATATTTCTTGGTCACAGGTCTATATTCATAGAATGAATAGCTATGTGTTTTGTGTTCTCTAAGCATCCACATACTAGGGCTTTTCTGTCCTTTGCTTCCCAGAGACCAGAGGCAAAGTGCAAAAAGGCTCCATGTTCCGTCACTTCTCCCCATTGTTCATGCTCTCTGGGGCTAATAAGCGTTGTAGTTCATTAACATCTGAAGAGCCACCTCCGCCTTAGCAGTTCATACTTTGAGAAGCTGTGGTATATTTGTTGTAATTAATACATTAACACTGCAGTTAATTTCTGCGCTTATCACATGTGTACTGTTTGCTGTTCCTACATGATTTCAGGGATTTGAACTGAGTGTTAACATCTGGTTGGGTTGGGCTAGGTTATAAAACTTAGAATGTCAAGGGTTTAATTTACTGGCTGTAAGGCACTGTTGGCAATTAGATATGTATTTGTAAGTGCATAATCACAGTGCATATTTCACTTACTTTAAAGAAAACATTAACCCAGTTTTCTTCCTCCTTTGTCTGTCTGAGGTTTTAACTTGCAATAAAGTTGGACATACAAATAATAAACAAGGTAACTCTAATATAACAGTATAAAAAAGGAAGAAAAAAAATAATAATACAGAGAAATGGCAGTTCATTGATCAGTCTTTTCTCTTGTCTCAACCCATGGGTAAATCAGATGAGATTTAAGAAGAAGGAAAATTAACCGAGTATCCAGTTATGAACTTTTTTTGCCACCTAACTATTCCACAGCTAAAGGAAGCAAATCATAAAGTTCTCAGGTGGTACATTACTCTTAGAAGGCATCCCATAATATATATGCTATGATAGTCAATGTTACTGAAAGTAAAGTAGATAAATTGGCTCATTGTTTCACCTTTGCTAAGAAGGATTATGCCAGGAATCTCTATGTATCAAATGACAGGAATTTCCCAGAGCTATGTGTCTTCATCATTGTGAACTTAATGACTCCAGAGGCATTTCCGCACTGAATCGCGTTCCAGACGGAACGCGTTCAGGCGGAAAGCTTAAGCCAGCTTCGGGCGCTTTCCCCGTTCACACACAGACGCGCCAGAACGCGTGTAAACGCGTTCCGGAGCGTCTGTGTGCGAAAGGGGAAAGCGCCCGAAGCTGGCTTAGCCGGCAAACGCCGGCCAGGGGCGCGCAGACAGCCGCCGAGGCAGATCGACAATCAGCTGTTTGAAAAACAGCTGATTGTCAAAGCCGCGCGGCGTCGGAGGCGCGCCGGCAGCCGTTCGGGAGACAGAAGAAGCGCGAACGCTTCTTCTCCCGAACGGCTGCGGGCGGCTCGTCCGCGTTGGAACGCGTGTAGAGCACTTCGAAGTGCTCTACATTTCGAACGCGGAAAAGCCAGCTGCGGACACGTCGGAACGCAAGGCGCGCGCGGCCAATGCGGATGACGTGTCCACAGCTGGCTTTTTCGCGTTCCGTTTTCCCCCGTGCGAAAACGTCTCTGGTTCCTTGTTTTCTTTCTCATGTCAGGGAAGGCTATAGTTAGGATGGGCTCCCTTTGGGTTTTGAGGTTTTATTTTGGCTAATCTTACCAATGGTAGATGTATTCCATAAGTCTGATCTGGGCCCTGCATTGTATATATTTAGTTACATGCACATCTCTTTAACCTTTGACCAAAGAAAAAACTTTCCCTTCTCTTTCAGGCACTGTTATTTGCTGTTTCAGTCAGTTCATGTTTTGTTGTGTTTTAATGCTGATTTTATTGTAATATGTCCTGAAATCTCTCAGTAAGATGATGATGATTAGATAGATAGATAGATAGATAGATAGATAGATAGATAGATAGATAGATAGATAGATAGATAGATAGATAGATAGATAGATGGCATACCAGAAGCCTAAGTGGAGATTTCCCTCAGATTTCCATTTTAAAGCTTATTGTCTTTGGTCTTTTTGTTTAAGGTGTATGCATGATATTCATAGCTGAGAGCTTTAAGAAAGCCAAGGAGATAGCAAGGGGTAACCTTCATGTTCCTGAAGAGCTACAGCATTATTTACAGAAGGTTCTTGATGTTAACAGAAGAATCAGAGATATGCCTGACAGCAGCCTGCTCAATCAGGCAATACAAACCACACATTTAAGCTTGAATTGCAGGAGTTTGTGCTGTGGGGAAATCACACCAAGATAGGAGATCTTGTGTACAAAGTGCAGTGTTTTCCTTCCAATCCAGTTGCCCTGCAGAGTCCTTTTTTCTGCAAAGACAATGTGTTGCTTCTTCCAATAGTTGCGTGTGACTATGTTGTGGATTTATAGATGATGGATGTGGGCCTTCCAAGTGAAGGTTAGAGGGAGCTTCCTCCCTCCTTTTTTGTGTGTGAAAACAACCAGTAATTTATGCTGGCAGGGAATTCAGGCCCAATGTCTTCAAGTGGTTGTAAGAGAAAATATGTTCCTGACTTTAGCTTTTTAATTCCTATTTTTGTGTTCATTTAAACCCTCTAACCAAATTCAGGTATTAAAATTGACTTAAGGTATGTGAATGGGAAAGATATAATATGCAGCTGGGTATGGGGCAATTATTTACATTCGTTGAGAGGAGCTTTGGGCAATGTGTGGTGGGGACAGAGTAAACCTTGTGTTAGAGATGGTGCTTCCCTTAGGCCCTGGTCACACAAGTGTAAGACAAGACATCCTATTCATTAATTAGAACTGAGGTCGTACCAGTCCTGGTCATACCTAAATCATTATAGGTTGTCCTCAGGCTGTCCCTGCCCTGGGCATCAGTCACACCTTTCTCCACAATTGACCCGAGCCTCCTTCATGGAGCTCTTGGCTCTCCACCCTTTTTCCTGGGTCAAATCTATCTTCCTTCTGATTGGATGCCATCCTATCACTCAAGGGAGGCGAGTTCTTTTTTAAGCCTGCTCCTCCACCTCCATACCCTCTTCCTTTTTTATGTTCTTTTCTTCTCTGTGAGATTAATTTTTTAAAATAATAATAATGAGTAAAAATGCTAGATAGAGGAATCCTACACTTAAACCTAGGAGAGAAGGGGAGGTGCCTCACAAACTCTGTGTGTTTACATTGGCTGAAAGAAAAGACTGGACCCCATTCACCCCAGCACAGTTCAGCCTCCTTTAATCTCCCCCCCCCCCTCTGCTCACAACAGAGGAAGCGAAGACATCGTGGCATGCCAGGATGGGGTGAGTCCTGTAAAAATGAGGACTCTGGTTAAAACGGTCTAACAAGGTCTAACAAGGGTAGGCAAAATTGGAAAATGAATTTAATAAAAATAATGTGAATAACACAGGTTGAAGATGACCTGAGGTTGTCCTAAACTACCAGTGTGACCAGGGCCTTAGTGTGTCAGTCAAGAAAAGAAATGTAAGGAACATGCATTGCCTATTTTTGGTCCATTCTCTCCTGATGTGAAATTCAAGCAAATTTCCTCTTAAGTGGAAAGTAGATCTTATATGCAGCCAATTTTAGGTTATGTCCACACAGATTTAAAAGGTGGCTTCAAAGTGACTTAGGGATAGTGATAGGTTGCAGCTGCTGTCTAATCTACATTAAGTGTCAGAAAATGCACTTTTTGGCTTAGAGGTGGCTTGTGTACACTACTGGATAGCAACTACCACCCCTAAACCTTATTTGAGCCACTTCTTTCTTTTATTCTGTGCATGGATGCAGCCTTATGTATAATAGAAAATTATTCCAGTTCTTGTACTGCATGCAGTATTAATCTTTATACCATGAATGTATGGTTCTGAAAGAAATGCATATTGCTACATGTGTAGTTTCTGATTTTTCTGTAGATGAAATCATCCTTAACAGTACATGATAGTAGGTTGTTCTTTTATGATATGGTTAGCCATTATTCTTCTCTTTAAGATATCAATATCTTGTAGTATCAATCAGTGCTTACATTTTATATAGCAAAAATGACAGTTCTGTTACCTATAATAGATGTTGTCTTTTTCCATTCTGAGAAGTAACTCTTATGCTTTCTAAATATGGGCTTTGATTATTTGTTTTTGCTGAGCTTGGTGCAAAACGGTGCCTTTATGAAGTGCACATAACACTGAACAGTCAAAAAATATTATGTCTCTGAGCGTACTCTTAGCCCATAATGTTTCTCGATACAAGGGCAGACACTAAATTCTGACCCTGATTTTTCCTTAAACAGACTTTGCTGGATAAAGTCATTTTGGCGGTAGGGGCTGGAGTTTTTGAATTGTTGTTTTTTGTTAGATAGCTGGAAGTCAGAAATCCTTGCTGATTTAGTGATAGTCAGCTAGTATATCCATTTCTGTCTTCTGCCATTTTTGTGGTAGAGGGGCCTTTCCGCATACGCCGCCGAAAATGGATCTAACAGATCCGTTTTCTGGCGAAACGTTTTCCAATGGAAAACCGTTCTGAGTAAAAACGGTTTCTCGTTGACCGTGTGCGCGCGGGGCAGTGGCGGCAGGGCTGGATTTGGAAATGGTTTGGGGTGGGTGCTGTGCCAGTGCACCAGCACCCATCCCAAACTGGCCCTGCCGGCACCTACCCAGGTGTCAGAGAGACAGAGTGCATACTCTGCCACTCTGACAGGTGGGTGGGTCCGGCAGCCGGCTTCCCTGTCTTCCCTTTGCCAGAGAACTGACAATCCTCAGTTCTCTGGCAAGGGTAAGGCACCCCCTACTTTCACCCCCACCCCACCAAGAATCCCTCCGACATCCCTGATCGTGTGCAGGTCAATGCTGAGCCTGGCAGCGCCGGCGCCAATCGCTGACAGTCCCAGCAGGCCAGGACTACATTTCCCAGCATCCCTGGGGTGCTGGGACTGGCAAGGCCGCGGCGCGGGCATGCACGATTGGCGCCGGCGCTGCCAGGCTCAGAATTGAGGTGCAGCCGATCGGGTAAGTCGGAGGGTCTTTCTGGGGGGGTTGGGGGTGAGAGTAGGTGTAGGGGGTGCCTTACCCTTGCCAGAGAACCGAGGATCGTCAGTTCTCTGGCAAAGGGAAGACAGGGAAGCCGGCTGCCGGACCCGCCCACCTGTCAGAGTGGCAGAGCATGCGCTCTGCCTCTCTGACAGGTGGGCATGCGCCGGCAATCCGGCTTTCCCCCCTCCGGTGCAGAAACGTTCATTTCCAAACCGTTTTCAGGGGGAAAGCCAGATGTAAGACCTGATTTTTTCAGGTCTTACATCTGGGTAGGATTTCGGCAGCAAAAACGGTTTAAACAACCGTTTTTGCCTGCCGATATGCGGATGGGGCTTCCTCAAAGGGGTCCTAATTCCAGCCCCTATGAGGAAGCCACGTCTAAATGCGTTCCACATTTGGCTCTAAATCCGTTTTTAGAGCCAGTGCGGAAAGGCCCAAGGATTTCCTGCTTCACATGTGTGTGTGTCCAGGCTCTCATCTTACTATCTCTTTAGTATTTTTCAGGATGCAGAAAATAAAAACAAAAAATCAATTTTATCTTACTCATGAATGTTTAATAGTTTTTATTCTGCATCTCTTTCTGCCATTAAATAGGACATATTCATTTATTTGCTAATTTTGTCTTGGTACAAACACATAAATGTGTGCAGAATGGATGCATTTTTCCAAGTTTGCACTAAACTCAAATATATCTGTTCCTGTACACGAGCAATTTAGATGTGGCATGTGTCAGTAGTGGAGTGAGAAATCACACTTATTACGATAGGCAATGGGCTGAATGTGGCTTGCCTCAGCTGAACGTATCTGCTTGAAGGCACTCTTTTTATTTTCAATCTAGTTAAAGAGGATTGTCAAATGTGTATTATTTTGCCTCAGAACTACTACCCATTTTGAATCACACCAGCCAATTGGATTCTGCCCAGAGAAGTCTGTGAAACAAGCCTATTAGCAAAGACCCAGCAGGTGAGGTAAGAAGCTGAGCTTGCCCCAGGATTGCCCTCTGCCATCTGGCAGGGATGGTGAGAAATGATTGCGGGGTCCAAACAAGATCTTGACCTTTCTCTCCTCCTCTTGAGGCACCCCTTTTTTAAACATTTCTTTGTCCTCCTTTATAGTACCACTTATTTGCGTAACTCCTCCCTTGAATGCTAAGCAGGTCTTAAAGAAACCGTCATCTAAAGCAGGAGTACAACAGTTACAATGGCTGCATCCAGACTTACCTCAAAGCAGCTCAGCTTTATTCTGCCCTCAGCATCCAACTGAAGGTTGCAAAAGAAAAGGTTTCTGTCCCCGCACGGCTTCTGATCATCGGGTCTGACCGATGGGAAGCGGCCTTGCAGGGACAGTGAAGTATATCGCAAATCTGGATGCACCCTCTTCAGGAGTCCTGAGAATGGCTTCTTGGAGCCTGCTGCTGAAACACTGTCAACCCCAGCTACAGAAATTTGGGGGCTGATTGAAGACTGACTTATATATATTGCTGTTTTAATTGCTTTTAGCATGTCTTCGCCTTTTTATAGATTACTTTCAAATTTTTAATATGAAAAAGTATGTTGCCTCCTTTGTGGGCATAAGCATCTGAGTGCCTGTTTTGCAGGATGTGATTTTCCACCCTGGAGGCAGAAGTCACAGATTGCCACTTTGAATGATGCCTTCTGCTCTAACATGGAGATATGGAGGTGTCTTTTCACATGGTGGCCATGGTGCCTCCCTCCACATGCCTGTAAATGGGCTGGCTTTTCCAGTAAGTGGAGTCCCAGCCAGAGTCAATGAAAGTGCCAGTTTGGTCTTGTGGTTAGAGTGTCAGAATCTTAACTGGTAGTCCCCTGGTTTGATTCTTCACTCTTCCACAAAGCCAGCTGGGTGACTTCGGGCTAGTCGCAGCTCTCTTTCTGAACTCTCACAGCCCCACCTACTTCACAGGGTGTCAGTCATGGGGAGAAGAACAGAAAGTTTGTCAGCCACTTTGAGTCCCTTTAATGGGTGAGAAAAGCAGGGTATTAAAACCAACTTGTGGCCGTTCTTTCATTCCTTCCTTCCCGTTCTGCTTCCATACTGCTGCACAGCTTCACACTTTCAGTTCCTCTTACTGCAAGTTGATCCTTATCATTTATGTATGTATATTTCTATCCCACCCTATACCCCAAGGCCTCAGGAAGGATCACAATAAAATAATTCTAAAGGCAGATAAAACAGGTTGGCTAAAATAGTGACAGTGTCTGCATGGGGAGGATTGTTGTACCCTCAGCCAGGTTGAAGAGGCACATCTTCACCAGTCAGCTGAATCCATGCCTGATGCACTCAGATGTGTTTGAGGAGGTTGTGGTTGGGTTTGCAAATATACACACCATTATGATGTTGGAGCTGCTGGTTGGTTTCACACACCATAAGAGCTACAAAGGAATGTCGTGTCCTCATCTGAAAATTGGCTCTGATTTTACAGGGAAAAGTGCACTTCAGCTTGACTGGAAGTGCAGTGGAGACAGAACCTGAAACAACATTTACTCGACCAATCTGTCTGTACCCATATATAATGTAAACTGTTTCAAAATATTCTATTTTTGGATGGGGGGGGGGTGAATGGTCATTAAGGTCATGTTGCCCAGATGCATGATCTTATGGAGGAAGAAAATTCTGCACTCACAAAATCATTCCGCCAAAGCTATTTGAAAGAATAAACCTTAAAAGTTTACCAATTGGTTTGAACCTCAAGGCCAGTGAGGAACAGCGTAATGCATAAAAAAACCCCAAAACCTGAACAATTCATCAGACAGTATCCATCTCAGAAATGCAAGTCCTTTAAGCTGCAGACATACATGAGAAGATGCCCTATAGAATTCAGTGTGACTTTTTTCTTAGTAGTCAGGCCCACAGTTGTGTTAAGCCTGTCAGTACTTTGGTCTTCAAATAACTTACTTTGCAAACATTAATTAATCTGCTAACTAAATTACTCCAGTAACTAAACTAATTAATTAAGCTAATTTTAGGTATCATTAATTTAGCAGCCCGACTGGTGCTTTCATTATTTCTTTCTCAGCAGTAGCTGTAACATCTAGGTTGCTAAATAGTTCCCATTTATCAGCATATGTCTTGCTATTGGGGAGCAGTGTGTGGAGAAGAAAAGTTGGTTCTTTTCTTTGGAATTAACAACGTGTAAACTGTTCCACTCCGTGAGTTATGAGAAAACTGGGTGTTAGTTTTGTTGCTGAAATAATAGCCGATAGTTGTTTAACTTAGGTTAGCTGAGTGATAATAGCTATACATTATCTTATTAAAGTTGTTCAAGCACTAGTGAGGGGCAGCAAAGAGGTTATCCTAAATGTCCTGCTGTCCCAGTCTTGGAGTTGCTGAGCGTATCAGTTATGGGATATGAATTCTTTCTTATGTCATGGAAGGCTGTGTAGGGAACAGAGCAGAAACAGATGATGTGTATTTCAAATACTGGCCTGGAGATATACATCCCTAAGCCTTTGGGCTTTCTTCAGATGGGAGAGATCTAATTTCTCTGGGACAAGGAATGGTCTGGTTATTCAAACACTGTCGCTGACATTGTGAGTTGTTTTGAAAAAAAAAATAATCCTGGCACAAAGTGCATATCTACTTTGAAGTAAATTCCATTGAGTTAGAAGGGCTTTCTCTTATGCAGGGGCAGATAAACTGTGCCCACCCGTCTCCCACAGGGTTTAATAAGAAATGAAAACTGAAATACTTTTAAAACATTTCCCTCAGCATTGAATTGTCTTTAAATGAAAACAGGAGCATAAGAGGAGCCCTGCTGGGTCAGGCCATAGCCTATATGGTCCAGGATCTTGTTCCAAAAGCGGTCGAAAAATTGGTTTTGGGCATCTCAAGCAGATGGCAAAGGCAAGACCTTCACTTGCTCTCAGATCCCTGCAAATGACCTTTAGAGGCATCCTGCTCATCTCTCCATCCTGGAGGCAGCACTTAGGCATTTAATATTATTTATTTTCTTATTTGCATTTTTATCCCACCCTATACCTGAAAGTCTCAGGGCAGGTTACAACATCAGTATGGATTGTCCACAGGTTTACCTGAAGTACAAGGAACAGGGATGTTCCAGCACTCAAAATGTGAAAGGGCCCAACTGTGCCCAAACCATCTGACTTGGAGTTGTATTTGTATGCAGTTCCCCAAAGGTAAGGGCAAAGCCGGCCCAAGTCTTCAATATAGAAGAAAGTCTGTGGAATTAACAATTGCCAATAATAAAGTAGCTCCAAACAATTCATTTTCATAGATGGTCCAGATTTGTGCTGCATGGCAGCGGCTTGATGATGCCATCCAAATGTTCACACCACTAAATTAGGCATTATATTGAACCTTTTTGCACTAGGCAAAAAGGTGAAGATGGGGGGAGGGCTCCTGGATGCTGCATACGCACTACGCAGAACCATTTATTTACGAGAAGCAGCTTTGCACATGTAGGAGTACAGCAGGTTTAACTGTTCTACCTCTATATTAGTAGCAGGGCTGGAACAGCCCTGCCTGCTTCATCTTCATCTCTTCCTAGTGGAAAAGGTGTAAATGAAGCATGTGATCAGGCAGACAGGTGCAGCTGTATGTTGCATTGACCAGCTGCTGCGGCAACAGTGCAGTCTAGATGCCTTGGCGCCATTTCTGCAGCTCTGTTTTTGCCTTTTTAATTGGAGGCAATTTTTACTTAGCCTCCACCTGGCAAAATTTGGAATAGATCGAGAGTTGAAAAGTGCACCCCAGGAAAGCTGCAAATTGGTCTGTTGTTGGATTCAATCAACAAACTAACTAGGTTAACGATCTAGCTCTTAACAGCAGCAAACTGGGAATAAATATTTCTGGTTATGGAGGTTCTAAAGCTAGCTTATATAACATGTTTTGGAAGCCTACAAACTTGAAAAGTGTCATCAGATCTTGATGATGTAAGTATGTTTTGAATTCTTAAAAAATCCTTTGGTTTCTCACAACTGTATGATAGTTGGGAGGGGAAATTAGTGTCCCCCCCCTTTAGTCCTTCTTTGTTTATTAGAACAGCTTCATCCACAGATGACTTACATGTTTTAAGCAGTGAAACTGAGTTGGCAACTAGTAAAGAGCAGCTTTTCAGCTGTGCATAAGTTGACTTGATTTATGACTTAACTATTACTAATGGATACCCCGTCTAAGGCTTTATATGCAAATGAAATTAAACTGAACTGTTATTCAGTCCTCCACGGCATACTTCATCAACCTGGTGCCCTTAAGCTCTTTTGATCTAAGACTTCTTTGGTCAAGTCCAGCTGGCTGAGGCTTCTGGGAGTTATTATTCAGAGCAGCTGGAAGGAATCAGATTGGCGAAAGCTGTTCCTATGTCTACTCCCAAAATATCCCCAGAGCTCCAAATTTTAGGCAAATTCCAACAGGAACATGTCATTGGAAATGGAGAGGTATACATTCGTCACTGTGATTTTGCATTGTTTACATAATATATTGGTTTAATATTGTCTTTGTAGTTATCATTGATTCTTACTGCATTCAACCAGTAGTGCAAATGCTGTTTATCTGTTTGCTTAAATTATCTGTATTCCATCTTTCAAACCATGGTTTCATAAAGGAGTGAACACCATCATCTATATGATCACAGGAAATAGTAAGGACCAGATCACACTTATTCATGGAGCAGTTCCAGTCACTTCTGAGAAGACCTGTTTGCATGCCACTACTGCTGTTCTGGAGCTCACTTAGCCTGTTCTGGATGCCACTACTGCTGTTCTGGAGCTCACTAAGCCTGTTCTGGATGCCACTACTGCTGTTCTGGAGCTCACTAAGCCTGTTCTGGATGCCACTACTGCTGTTTTGGAGCTCACTAAGCCTGTTCTGGATGCCACTACTGCTGTTTTGGAGCTCACTAAGCCTGTTCTGGATGCCACTACTGCTGTTCTGGAGCTCACTAAGCCTGCCCGAGCTTTCATTAGCTGCATAAACTAAACATTGCCCACAACTTGACCGGGAGCAGCAACTGAACATCTAGTCATCAGTGCTCACAGCCTCTTCCAGGTGTGATGCTGCAAATGGGCATGGTGGTGTGGTTCTGGTTGTGCAGTTGCCCACCACATCCCAGTTGCCAAGGCAACAATGCCATGACTGTTGCCATGGTGATTTGGCCTGCTGAGGCCTGGCCATCTGCAGTTCAAGTTCTGGTGGTCTGGTTTTGGACTGCACTAGCTCTTGAAGTATGGATGACTCCCTCCCCACTTCAACCTCACCTGACTAGAATGGTAAGTGTAAACAGAGCCTAAACCAAATTAATGCAGCACATTAATGCAGAATAAGGGCCATAATCAAAGTACCAGCAGCACTTATGTAGACATACGGATGGCAATCTCTGAAATTTCCTATTTGTCACCATGTTCACTTGGCATGCTGTCCATTTTCACAGTTGGTGTGGCCTCTGGTTGGTATGACTGCTGAAGGAACAATGCTTCTGCAAATAGGTTCTGCCTTCAGAAGAGTTCTTGACAGAGCAGTGAAATTTGTCCAAGGCTTTTTCATCCCTGTGCCAAATTGTACAATGCCATGGCTGTTTTATACAGCCAATAGCAGGTACCTGCTCCCTGTTGAAATCTGGCTCATCAGTCTTGCACAGGGTTTAAAGATTACCAGTGTCTGAAAATTCCTCTGTTGCCATTCAAGAATTGCCTCTTCATTTTAATTCTCTCTTGTTGGTTACAAAAGAGGCAGAATACAAAAACATAAACAAATAAGTGCATTTACATTTATATCCTGCCCTATACCATTGCCTCTTCAGGGGTATCATAACGAGTGAAACGGTACAATGTAGTGTTTTGTTCATGCTCATCTTATGTCTGGTGTTTATGTAAGCTTATCTGGTGCTGTTTAATAAATTAAGTTATAAGCAAAGAGAGCATTTTTACAGAATTACGTTATCTTCATTCTCCATCTATAAATCAATACATGATGTACTGTTACAATGACCAGGGTTGGGTTGTTTATTTTAGCAAAAACGTTTTAAAATGATGTGTTGGAACAAAATCTGAACCAGAAAGGAACCATCACCTTGTTACTCATAATAAGCAAGGTGTATCTTTGTTGAGCAAATGAGTGAGTGAGATACCTCTCTCTCTTGCCCCCTCTCACAGTGTTCAGTGGATTAGTCAAGAAGTGCAGTTTTGACTTAGTGCAACATAGTGCAAGGGCAACAATTTGCAATGTTCCAGCGCAGAACTAGTGTACAACAGAAAGAGAAGCCTAAAGCAGTCATTTTTGTCCCTAAATAAATGGGTATACTGTACGTGTTTGAAATATTGAAAAGGGGAGGAGCAAATTGAAGAACTGTAGGGAGAAAGAGTATGATTCTGACTTGCGTGTAACAGCTGAGAGTAACATGAAGGGCCAAAACCACACTGAACCAGAGGGTGAACCTCTCCCAGTTCTGCACACAAGAAATCTGGCCCTTGTAACCAGCTGAAATAAGAAGTGAAGTCTGGAGGTTTCCAGCCTCCATACAATACCTAAGTAACTGTCTCTGCTTGGGTTGTGTTTCCAAAATGAACAAGCCAAAATGGATAGAATATACTCAAAGGAAAGCAAAAAGGAGGGGAAAGATGGGAGGAAGTCCCACCTATGCTGAACCTTCAAGAGGCTTGCTTTTGGTCTTCAGGGCAATCCTGTTCTAATGAGGTCTGAAAATGGCTGGATTATTTGCATATTGAAGTTTCCAAGGGGGCTGATCATTCTGACTGGGCTTTTGACTAGGAAGAGTATTGCAAACATTCTGATTAGCTTTTGACTAGGGAGAATGTTGCAAACAAAGCTGCAGGGGAAAGGGAACACCAAGCATCTCGTCTTTTGATAATGCTCACAAGCAAATGGGTCCGTGGCAGTCAGATTAAGGTGTCTCTTTGCTGACTCTCCACTAGAGCTCCAGAGATCAGCTCCAAATGCACTGCCATCAGCTTTGGGAACTCTGTGTCTTACACAGGAGCACCAAGGTCTGTACTAGCCCCAAAAACTAATCGCACTCTCGAGTTGCATTCACACCTAAGTTTTAATCCAGTTTCAATCCACTTTCAGAGTGTTTTTCCTTTGGTACCACTGAATTTAGAAAATCCACCTTAGGGCTAGATAAAGTGGAAAGAAAATGGCCAGTCAGGTTCTTCATCAGAGTGCTGAACAATAACTATTCAGTGTCCTCTCTGCCACTATTTGGACAAATGGGGCCTGGTCACACAAGTCTAAAACAGGACAGCCCTTTCATTAATTTGAGCTGAGGTCATACCAGTGCTGGTCACACATAGGTCGTCCTCAGACAGTCCCCATCTTGGGCTGCATTGCTCAGACCTTTCTGACCAATCGACCTAAGCCTCGTACACAGAACTCTTGGCTCTCCACCCCTTTAGCTGTGTCAAATCTATCACCTTTCTGATTGGATGCCGTTCTGTCACTCAAGGGAGGGTAGAGTGTGTGTTTGCAGTTCCTTTTAAAGCCTGCTCTCCCACCTCTATGCCCCCTTCTTTTTTTATGTGCTTTTCTTCGCCATGTGATTAATTTTTAAAACAATAATAAATTTACATAAAAACACTAGAGAGAGGAATCGTATACATAAACTGAGAAGGGGAGGTGCCTCAAGAACTCTGCACGTGCTGACTGGCCAAAGGAAAGACTGGATGCCACCCACCACAGAATAGCCTCCTTTAGCCCATCTCCCTGCTCACACTTGAGGAAGACAAGATGTTCTGAGATGCCAGGAAGGGCTGAGTCCTCCTCAGACCTGTAAAAATGAGGACTATGGTTAAGATGATCTAATGGGGACAAGCTAGCTTGGAAAACAAATTAAAGTAATTTGAGTAACACGACCTGAAGACAACATGAGGTTGTCCTGAACTACTTGTGTGACTAGGGCCATGGTTGCCAAGAGAGAATGTTAGGGAGCCTGCTCAATGTGGACATTTTTAGTAGGCCCCTCTCAGAGCTGACATCTCAGTTCTAAAAAAAGCCATGGGGCATGTTGCTAGCATGCACCCTCACCTTGGCACACCCAAGACACTGTTGATGGAGTCTAAATTTTCCCAAGGGTGTGACAGTTTTCTAGACAAATCATAGTTCCTGGTGGGTTGTAGAAATGCTGGACATGTTCTCTTAAACTATCTCCATATTTGTGGGAAATAGAGATTTTGGTAATGGAGAAACCACTTTTTTTATGCTTATTCTCTAGCTATTTTATTACCATCCTCTGGAATCTCAGAAGGCCTGTTTGAAAAATTTATCCAAGGTGGGAAGTATAACTAGGGCTCTGACCACAGTATTCATACCTCAGAAACCAGGTCTTCCTTAAAACTACATCAAAATTACATGCAACAGAGTAAGTGATATCTTGTGAGATTGAGAAATTAGATGGGTTAGTAATTTTTATTCAGCAAAAATTGTGTATTACTGGAAAAAAAAGTTTATATTGACAGGCTAACATTAAAATAGCAATGCCAATTTGGTTGCTCTAGTTTTTATGTTTTAGATCTTACTTCCAAGCTCTTATGTTTGCATATATAGCATAATTATTTTAAATGCAAACACAAAACAGAGTGGAGAGACTGCATGTTTGTTCTGCCTGCTAATCAAAGGTTAATACGACGATGGACATCATTTAGGCCTCTTTTCTTCTTCCAGTTCTTGCTATGAAGTTGCAGATGGAGGATGCCTACTGGTGTTCAACGGATCTCTTACAACCATTCAGAACAGAGGACTGGCACCTATAAAGTGGGATCCCCGGCCTTTGTCAGTTGCTAATAAATGCATTCACTTATGTGCATGAATCAGACTGGAGACTCTGATCACCCACATGCTAGTATTCCTCTGCGTTTGTATTAATGTTGCTGGGTTGCCTTTGGTTCTCAGTTAAACATCCACAAGGTTTCTCTCCTCTTTTGTCACCATGTGCTTGACAGGAGATAAAGGCATGCATTTCAGTATAATGATTTTGGGAAATACATGGAGGAAGCAAAGAATGTTACAGATCACCTGCATTGTGCTGGGTTTTAACATTCTTTGGATCCCTGCAGAGAGTGTGAAATTAATTGAATTGCTGTTGCTCTCTAGTGCTCATTCTGTGTAACTGACTGTGAATAAAAATATCTAGAGGCAAGCAAAGTACATGCGGTGTGAAGATTAAAGAAAGGACCAGGACAGAAAATAGAACCATTAAAGAAGAAAGCTAATGTTGATTTTCAGGCAGCATGCTAGTCATTACAAATGGCAAAGCAATCCAGGTTGTCAAAAGGGATGGATGAAAGCATCCCTTATACTTGCAGTCAGGTTAATTTTTCAGACTGGCCGTATTACAAGTCACAGAGAAGACAACAAAGGGTCACCCCAGGGCACAGGTTTTGATACGTGCTCCCCCTTCTGCAAACTGTCTTGAAACCTTCGCTGCTCCCCTGCAGCAGGGAAGTGGGTATCCTGATGTTCTCAGAGACCCCTGTTTTATTAAATCAAATTGCAGTGGCCAATCCAATTCAGCTGGGCTGGCTAGTGTTTGCAAATGGCTATAAAATGAGCTGTAAAGCAGCTCTGCTGGCAGCTCCAAGCCAACTCAGGGCAGTAGCTGTTAACCCCCCACCTCCACCCCAGGGAACAAACAGTGTTTGAAATATCTTAGATAGGTAAGGCCATTTCATGGTACTCCTCTTGCCTGACCTTACGGCAAAGTTTCTCCACTTCACTGTTTCTCCAGCAGTTATGTGGACAGCATACTCTTCCTTTGAATATTCTTCTCTTAGAGTGAAAGTTCCTCCATTGTGCAAAACCTGCCATAAATAATGCACTAATTACCACTCCTTAATGATACAACTTTACAGAGTTCTTAATGCATCTGCATTAGCTCTCCAATAGCCTTTAGTGGTGATGATAGGCCAGTTCAAGGTTGTTCACAGTTAATTCCTTCTCTTTCTTCTCCTTCCCCACATTTCCCCTGGTTCTTCTGTGCTATGTTTACCTTTCCTATTTCTATCCTCCTGCTATTTCTTTTATCATTCTATGCAACATGTACATGAGGGCAATCTGCCCAATCAGAAGCCGCACTGTGTGCATGTGGTGCGCACTCCCGGCTGCCCTGTAGAGACCCAGGACAGTGAGGAGGTAAGAGCTGCGTGCACGCGGGCGTGTCCCCAGGCCCCATGGTGGGGGGTGGGGTGCCGGGGCAGCTCAACCCCGCAGAGGCTTGCGATCTGCCATGGTGAGCCAGGGGATGTGGGAGCCCAGTAAACCGGACCATGTGGGTACGGTCTACCAAGGGTCCCACACACCCTGCCCCCTAGACAGCTGTCCCTGGGCCCCGGGGTGCGTGGGTGTCCGGGTGGGTTCCTGCCAATTGGGTCCTGTCCAGCTGGCAGGAACCAGGGGAAGCCTTTCCTGGCTAGGACAGTTTGGGATGGTTTCCCCATTAGCACACAGGCAGGCAGGAACACGTGTAAACATGTTCTTGCCTGTCTATGTGTGAATGGGGAAACCGTCCCAAACTGTCTTAGCCGAAGTGCATTACAGCCATTCTGGCTGTAATGTGAAAAGGCCTATGTTCTTTTCACATTATCTATCCCAAATATGAATTTTATGAGTTAGGCAATGGCAAAGGAAAACAGCCTCTCCCTTTGCTGATGTGTCATCTCACTCTGAAAGTGGACTGAAGCTGGATTAAACCTTAGGTGTGACTGCAGCCACAAGGTGTTACTACATGTTGCATGGTATTTGCAACATGGAGGTTTCTGAAAGCCCTCCATGGTATACAAGGTAAGATGTATTTACAACCTGCCTCTCACCAAAACAATCACAGGTTGGGTAAAAGGAAAAGATTTAAAGCCCAAAGCTGTTATAAAGAGATAATGAAAAAGTGGAGGAGAGAGGAGACATTAAAACAAACTTGTAATACTGTGAAATCCTGGAAAGGGAACATCTCTTGCATTTGCACACTCTTCTGGGATGGGTGTGAGTGATGTGATAACATCTGTCCCACTGCATTCTGCACCAGATCTTGAAATACAGATGGCTCCCTTTGTGCCTATTCCATTCACCTCACTGGAATGGTATTCTTCTAGCATGGTATTCTTATACAGGGCCTTAGTGAAGAGTTAATAGATAACTGAACTCAGGTTGGATCCACATGGGCAAAAGAAAGTTCCCAGAAAAGGACCTAGGGGCATGACCTCTTCATTCTCGTGGTATCTCAAGGCATGTAGTGCACCTTTGAGGGTGCTTGTAGGGCAGTAAGCACCCTTGGAGCATCCATGCAATGGAGCAGGGAAAAAGAACTCCAAGGACTCTTACATGGATATTGTGTAGATACATGGTAGCCACACAAACCACCTACCTTCACTATGCTCTGCCTGGAAGCATTTTTCTTCAAACTAAAAATAACAGATTTCTAGGCCAATTCTGGTTGGATGAAAAATGAGTCTATGCTGCATCTCTGAAAGTGGGGAAACTTTTGGCAAGATCCACACAGGGCTGCTCTCCATCGTAAGCAATCTGGACGGAATGCCTCATCCCCACTGTGGAATGGTCTACCAGGAAGGAGGCCTTTCCTCCTGTGGAAATGACACCTCCCTGGGGGACGTGGTATTGGAGTGGAAAATGGCACTGAAGACCGTTTGAATCAGAGGTCACTTTGAAATGGGTTTCCATAGGTTCTTTGGAGGTTGATCAACCCATGGCATGTAGAGCTGTGTGCCATTTTGAGATGTGCATGAATATTTGAAAATCTGAATATCCAAAAATCCAATTTGAAAATCTGACATTCAAACTTGAATTGGATTTTTGAAAATCTGGATTTTGAATTTGGATCCGAATACAGATTTCTGAAAATCTGATACGGATTTTCAAATAATTCGAATGTGCAGATTCGCACCTATCATATATGAATCTGCACGAAAATAATGTGCATTATCTTATTTAATATGGGATGAAAATGTGTTGCACACAGATTAAACACACAATAAATATGAATTTTTGCAAATTTGTATTTTTGAATACGGATCAAAAATATGAATCTCAACATTTGTATATCCAAATACGGATTGAACATGCGAATGTGCGGTTCCGGAGAATCCGGATCCGAACTGGATTTTTGAAAATCCGGATTTTTGAAATCCGATTCAAATTCAATTTTTGAATTTTTGATTTGAATCGGATTCGAATGCAAAAAATGCATTCATGCACATCCCTAGAGCCATTTCACTGGCATCCTGGAAGCCATCCCAGTAGTGTGCTGCTTCTGGTTGCTTGGCTGAAACAGCCATGGCCAACAACTGTAGATTCTGGGAATGTCCCATACCTCAAAGTTGTTGGCTAGGATGGGCCGCCACAATGTGAATTGTCATTGGCCTTGATGCCAGTTGCCTCTCAACTCTTAGGCCAGATTGCTCGAACTGTCCCCTAACCAGCCCAGCATAGTGCAGGATAACATCTACTGCACATAAGTACCCTTTGCTCCCCATCTTGAAAGAGGCAAGCAAAGTTAGGAAACCATGCACCTCGCTTCTCAGATGGGAACAAACACTCCTGCCTGGGCATGTGTGTGAATTTTGTGTTTTGTTTTTTGTATTCGATTCGTATCCAATTGGATGCAAGAAAATTTGTATTCATTCGAATAGATCCCCTTCGAATGTGGTAGGATTCATATTTGATATGAATGTTCAATCCCATATGAATGCTTACAAATAGCATTCAAATCCCATATGAAGCTTCGTACAAATGTATCAAAACATGCAATTCGAATTCAAATGTCAGTCTTCTAAAGTGCCAACATTCAATTCAAATTTGAATGCCTGAATTCAGCCGAATTCATACAGACGTCAAATGTTACAAATATTCATGCACATCCTACTCCTGCCCTTAAAACTATGCTCTTCCTGTCATGGGGATGCAGCCTTAAAGGCCTGCTGCTTTTTCTTTTAAAATATTGGTTGTCCTATAGTGAGTCAGTTTGGTCTAGTGGTTAGGGAGCCGGAATCTTATCTGGGAATACCGGGTTTGATTCCGCCCTCCCCCATGAAGCCAGCTGGGTGACCTTGGGCAAGTCACGGCTCTCTTCTGAGTTCTCACAGCCCCACCTACCTCACAGGGTGTTCTGTTGTGGGGAGAAGAATATAAAGTTTTGTCAGCCACTTTGAGTCCCCTTAAATGGGTGAGAAAAGCAGGGTAGAAAAGCTAACTCTTTTCCTCCTTGCCCTCCCCCTCCTCTAGCACTGTCTTTTAAAAATAAATTCTGGCATTGCTCTTTCCATCTAAGATGGCTTATTTTTCTTGTATGAGTATTTGCTACCAGGTAGCAGTAAGTCCACCTAGATAGGTAAAGGATGCTGGGTAGCATGAGAAAAATAAATGATGCAACAGCAATGTGTTAGAGATCCTTTGTGATTGTTTGCTGCCTGTTTCAGCAGAACATTGTGTTACACCCCGCCGTGTCTTTTTATGCTTGCGTCTTCCCCAGGTGTCTTCAATGCCCTTGATTTTTCCCTGACATCAAAATTTGTGGACCAAGTTGTAAGACTTGGGCATTTGGAGCTTTCCATTGACTCACACGGAGGAAGCTCTTTTCAACTGCAACCCCCGATTTCCCACTAGGCTGCTTCTGTGAAGGTCAAAGGAGGCAAAGATTGGCAGGGATCACAGACTGAAGGACAGTGCAGCCCACAGGTTATACAAGCACCATAGCAGGCATTCAGGTACACAAGACAGGGAATTAGCAGATGGCTGTACACAGAAGCTGGACTTACTCCCACCCTTTCCCCAGCCTCTTTCCAGATGCTGTTCTGTACAACTGCCAAGCTAAATTATCCCGTAGCCTTCTGCTATGTGGTCTTTCTGCTTGCTTTTATGTTGGATTCTGGGCAGAGCATATGCGCAGCGACTCAGTTAATTCTCTTTCTCCTCTAAGACATCCAGTCCAGGTAATGTGAGCTGCTGCTACAGCAGGACAGCATGCATACATACAGCTGCAATGCCCTGTTTAGTCCCCTTGCAAATGCACACAGCTGCCTTGCTATAGAAGAGCTCTGGGAATAAACTGGTGAAAAGCTATCTGAAAGTCTATTGAGATGACGGTGGCAATAATACTAATACTAAGCACTTCGAGCGGGCATTTCAAGTCTTTTGTGTATTTTGTACTGACGATCCTGTTCTTACTCTATTACTGCAATGAGGACATCCTGTAACGCTCTGCTCTTGCACGGCTTTTAGTGAGATCAGAACTTTTTCCTGGTTTATTTAAATGTCGCCTTTTCCCTCCCTTATCTCTTGATTTAAAAGTCTTAATAAGATCATACCAGCCAGTAATAGCAACACATTTGCAAAAGATTCTGGTAATTGCAGCACGCTGTGCAAACATGGTAGGGACTATTTTGCCTTTTTCTTCCCCTTCTCTCATTTCTTCGACAGGCTAGGTGAAGAGGTTGAAGCGCGGATCTCATTTCCCCCTGTTTTGCTGCTTGTGAAGTCTGCCAACAGAATCCACCTTGACAAAGTCAAGGACTCCACGTTTAATGTTGAGCTGAGTGAATAAATTATGCATGAAATTGTGTCGGAGTCTCTAGTGTGCAGAATTGCTCCTTTTGATATGAAAGGTTAATTCAGAAAGGAGTCCAAAATAGCTGGAAATTGTGGGGATAAGTGGATAGTATTCACTGTTGTGAGCTGTTATTACTGGAAATTGCATTCCCTCTCTAGCTTCCCCTGAGATCTAGCTTTGCCAGTGAATATAAACTGTACTCAGTAGAATAGCATCTGAAGCAATGAGTGGATGTCCACATCCAGTCAAATATTCTAATAATGCTACTTGTACATTTCCCAGGTATATTGTGTTCCCCGGGGATAGGCAATGTGGTCGCTTTCAGATGTAGAATTCCCAGAATCCAGGATCATTGGCTGGCCTGGCAGAAACTGCTGGAACCTGGAGCCATAGGACATCTGGAGATCCCTGGCATGCCTTAGAGAAGAATGATGGCCTCATTAAAACCAAGAATTACGTATTATCAGTGTTTCTGAGAATTTTGTTAGAGTTCTTCATCAAAAGGGAATGAATCAGAAAGTAATTCAGGTTTTTATGTTTGAAAGCGTCTAATGGGAATTGGAAGATATGTCCAGAATGCAGATTCTAAGGGTGCGATCACGCAGGGCTTGTTATAGGTGTCCATTTCCAAAGGATCACCCTTCTGTAGGCACTTTAAAAAAACAAAACAAAACTATGGCATATTTAGCTTCTAAAAGCTACTTTGTGTGATCTTATCTTTCATCTTTTCCTTCTGGGCTCAGCACTTATTGGTTGCTGTTGGCCCAGAATTCCCTATTTCTGATTTGCGAGCTGCTAAATTGGCTAAGGGAGGCTGCCCAAGCAGTGAATCGCCTTGAAAGGTTTTTTTTTTCCATCTGTGGAAGGGGAAGCTTGGGAGTGCAATAAGCGGCCTTTAAAAAAAATTATCTGTCTGTTCCATGAGTCTCAAATTCACCCTAGGGGTGTCCCTAAACGTGTGTCTGAAAACACCCTAAGACTTGGGTAGCAGATTTCCATGATCTAGGATCTATAAATAGTAAATCCTCCTTCTAAATATCACACCACTGTCTGCACTAGATTTGTTAACTGCTGCCAATCATTGCATCTGATGGGAACCAATGCAGAATGAAGGGTAGCACAACCTGTTCCCTATCATACCACCATCCAGGATGCAAATTAAAGAAGTACGACGGGGCAATTGTTGAGTTGAACGTAAAAAGAAAGCAAAACCCTTCCCTTTTAGCAACAACTGTTCATCAAACAACCCAATTACCTATGGGGGCGACGGCCTTCCCCTCACTGCATGTATCTGAGCAGAAGGTGGACAGGGATTTATTGGGGATACTTTCATCTGGCTTAAATGGCTACCTTCAAGCTTCCAACTCTGT
This sequence comes from Aspidoscelis marmoratus, assembly GCA_014337955.1. Taxonomy (NCBI): domain Eukaryota; kingdom Metazoa; phylum Chordata; class Lepidosauria; order Squamata; family Teiidae; genus Aspidoscelis; species Aspidoscelis marmoratus. The sequence continues at coordinate 13,946,405 of MTQE01001141.1, forward strand.
GGAAGCTGTCACTTATTAATGCAAGGGAACTTAGAAATGTGACTCAGGTTATCTTGACCCATGAAGCAAGAGCTGTTAGAACATGCCTTTATTCTTGATCAGAACAATCTGGCAGCTGGCTTTTTAAAAAGCAAGCAGGAAATCAAGAAAGCAATGTGCTTGTTTTAAAGCAAGGACACCTGACTTGTTTTGGCCCCAGGGCCAAATAATACACAGCTATGATGTTGCTTTTGACATGATTTTAATATTTTTGATTCCAGAAGTTAGCTGCCGTGGGGAAAGATTTTGATATAGTCTTGATTGATGCTGATCAAAGGAACCCTGCTGAGTACTATCATGTTGTCAGGGGGAACTATTTACTAAGGATGGATGGGATGCTCTGTGTAGAGAATGTTCTCATGAAAGGACATGCCTACCTGGAGAATACAACCGATGAAAATGTATTAGATGCCAGAAAACTGATACAAGTAATTAATTCAGATCTTTGTATGGAGCGGGTTAGTGTGATGCAATTAAGGATGACATTGATAATATAATGGCTTTCGAATGCTCTTAATGGAAGTGTTGTTTGCTTAGTCTGTTCTTCTGATTATCTTCATACACGTATCATACATTGCAGGGGAGTTTTAATATCTACAGTAGATGCAAGTGGTGACCAGTGAGCAAGCCTTTTTAGTTGTGGCACCTCTCATACCGAAACATCATGTCTGCAGCCAAGCATTTCATGCCAATTCTTCTCACGGCCTTGTGCAAAGGGAAAAAAACCTAAAGTATTTCACCACCACCCGTAGGCATTTAATTCAGCGTAAACAACACTGTTTTTTCAATATTTTTTCACAGGTTGCCTGCTACTTCCAACATTGCTGTAAGGATCTTGTCGTGTCGTTGTAGATGCAAATTCTTCCTTGAATTTATTATTATTTGGAACTGTTTTAATATCCGATCTTTGAGCTCATTTGTAGAAGTTTTTGGGCTGTTATGCCGTGTTCCAGGTTTCTTCTAACACGGTATAACAGCCCCCAAACTTCTACAAATGAGATTGAATCCGGCCGTGAAAGCCCACATACGTCCAGATCTTTGAGCTGTGCTTGACTTCTTTTGCTCTGGGACTTTGTGAATTTATTGAACAAGATCAGTAACAGGTACTTTTGCTGAATATACATGACATTTTTGCTGTGCTTAGTGTGTATTTTTATTTATTTATTTTACTATTGCACACAGTCCTGTTACTTATGTCTGTTGCCTCATGTAGCTATGATGTTACTGTCAGGCAAGTCATAAGTTTTTTTCACTTCTTAGGTATTAAGGAGTACTTTTGCCTCTTTTCCAGAGGGTATTGGGGGGGAATAGGACCCAGACATAGGGGCAACATGGGGTGCCTGTTCTTCCTCTCCTCTCCATGTATATTTTAATTCAGAGGTGGCCAACATGCACATAATCCATGATATCCAGTGGGGCTGATTTTCACAGAAGTGCAACCTATCTACCATTATCGTACTCCCTTGTATCACTTCCTTTTAGATGCCTTGCCATAAATGGGTGCTCCATCCTGGCCCAGCAAATGTTCCTGGCCTCTGCTGTTGCTGGCCAGGGTAGTTTTGACTGGGCACTCTGAAGCAATGCACTTCTGGCACCGCGTTTGAATGTCTGATGTGGTGACACCAGGCACTTCAGCTGTGGTATACTAGAGCAGCAGTTTACGTGCCGTCCACACATGAGCTACTGGTCTAGTATACCTGGAATATTGCATGGACCTCTTAGAAGTGGTCAGTGCCTAGAGTGAGCTACAGCAGCATAAAAAAAATTGTGCTAGAGGCCACTCCAATGCCTTGTCTGGTATGGACAGAGTGGTCTATAGGGAGACATGGTAGACATTCTTCTGGTAGACCATTTTTATTGTGGATGAGACATTCTGGAGGTCCAGCTGAGCTTGTTTAAGAATCCAGGGGGGAAGCAACTCCAGTTATCTGAAGGAGGACTTTCGCTCATGTACTGAGATTTCAAGGAAGGGACCTTCCTAGTTTTGTATCTCTGAGGTCCAAGTGGCAGTGACATGCAGCGAGGTCTTTTCTGTGGTGGCCTCTAGACTCTGGAAAGCCTCCATCTGGAGGTTTGCCAAGCTCCTATATTATATGTTTTTGGGCATCTGGTTTAAACCCCAGGACCATAGCAATGGTCCTGGGCTATTTGGGGAGGAGATTGGTGCTTGCATCAGTGGAAGGTAGAGTTTCATGTCCTGTGCTTGCCATTCCTGCCCTGTGCATCGGAGATCACAACCGCTGAGATTTCTGGGGAGTAAATGGTGTTAAAGCCAAAATGATGAGGGGGTTGAATAGCCTTCGTTGCCCCATGAGATTCTTTTATACAAGTATTCCACCTCCCCATTTCCCGATCACAGGATAATGGCTTGATTTTTCTCCCTTTTACACTGAAAATATCCCACCCCCGTTTCCCAGTCGCCAAGGCAGGCATGATAATGGCTTGATTTTCTACTTGCCAGGTGTTCTCATGGTTCCTGGGTGGAGCGGAGGTGCACAAAACTGCTCAACCACTCAACTGCCACCAAACCTCGTAGTGGCATTGGTTTTTAAAAAATATTTTTTCTGTTCGCATGGGGATGGCTGAATCCGCACCCAGTCAGCACCCAGCCTGCATTTCCAGGAAAGGCATGGGGCTGGGCACATCCGTTCTTGGACCTGCATCCGGTCACATGTGTGCCCAGTCAGAGCCAACTGGCTTGTATGGGGTTGTGGCCTATGTCAACATTAGGGGTGTGCACAGAGCCCATTTCACATTCAATACAAACCAAATGGGGAAATATTCAGCTTCATGCTTTCAAGGCTTTGGCTTCATGTGCAAACATCCATCGAATGTTCATGTATGAAGGGAACCGCCATCCTTTGTCTTGCCCCGCAATTCACCTTTTGCTGCCGCCACTGCGCTCTCCACTGAGGCTCAACCAGGCATTATGGAGGCACACACAGAGGGTTAGAGGCCACACACACCTGCAATTCCGAGATGGGGGTGGTCTCTAAACCTGTGCTCACACCTCCGGAACTCCTAGGTGAGCCTTGATGAGGACATGATGGCAGCAGAGGACATGTTGGTGGTGGCAGCAACTGGATTTTGAGGTAAGAGGGCATGGCTGGGGGGGACAGGGGGCTGGGGGTGGGCAGACAAAGGCCAAATGCATTCAGTTCATGGGCAAACCGGGTCCTACGAATGTAGGCCCCTTTTGATTCACCTGTGAATGTTAAAATTTCTCTGTACAGGTGCAGTCACATTTGGGGTCATCTGAAGTGCCAGCATGTTTGCATGTCACCTCAGATGACCCCTTACACTGGAAATTGTGCAAATGATTGTGGCCTGGATGAGAAAAGCAAGGAATGGGACAAGAATGGTAAGAGTTGGGTTGCATGTGGTGCACAAAATTGTGCACCGCTAATTGATGATAGGTTAACATCTGCAAAGGCAGGAGGCATTTCTAGGCTGTAAACACCTCCTGCATGTGCAGATGCACCTGCCCAGATGTTAACTTATTGCAAACTTAAGCAGGCCAAGTGTGAATTAGCTTCAAGATTGGACCTGCCCTCTTATTCTATGACCAATGAATTTATTCAGGTGCTTTTGATGAGGGACTTTGACAAAAGTCATCTGAATGTCCTGATAATGTCAACTGGATCACCTTTGTGCACATGCTTGTTGACACTCTTAAATAATTCTGACAAGTTAGTAAGACATGATTTACCTTTGCAGAAACTGCCAATCTTCCTTCAGCAATGCATGTTTCTCTATAAGTGTATTATTTTTATCCATAATGATGGTTTCTATCATTTGACTCGGAAGTGATGCTAATCTGACTAGTCTATTATTCCTTGGATCCCCTTGTCTGCCTCCTTTCCTCCATCCTAGTCTTCTGCCCAGCCAGGATATATTGTCAAATACCAGTGCCTATGCATTGAGGACAATCTTAGTCTCTTTATGCAGGAGCAGCAGCCACTTCAGTTATTGCTGGATGTATTGATGGTCTACTGCAAGGAAGGAAAAAGTATAAACATGCAAGGTAGTGGCTTCAGTGCCTTTTTTCTTACTCTTAACCTTAGATATCTTTCCTGGGACCCGGAGCTGTTAGTACCACCCTCAGAATGTTCAGTAGGAGAAGGAATGTGGTCTGGCTACCATGGGAGTCCAGAAGGATGCCTTCATTATGTAACGGGCATGTGATCTTATGATCTTATTTAATAATATGCACTCTGTTGAAAGTGCTCATGGCTTTTTCTTTAAGCATAGCACGTGATCAGGAACCAGGGCAAATTTTCTTTTCTGCAAACATGATCATTTCACCTTTAATAATTTTAAAAAAAATTAGAAATCAAAGCACGGAGTACCTGGAATAGGCAAATATTGGATGAAAGCTTCTGAGCTGGCTTACAAAAAGAATAAACGGATTCAACTATTTCAAGACCTTATATTCTGTGATCTTGGAATTCAGTGTTACAGCAACCAATTATTGTAAACATGGAATGAACTGTGCTTAACTGCCAGCCCAAAGAGGCTTGTTTCTTCTTCTAAGAACTCAAATGTCTGTTTCTGCAGAGGCTCATCTGAAAGTATGCATATCCCTTTCTCACATTTTATAATTTGTTTTAAATTATATATTTATAATTTACTCATATTTGAAGAGGGCAATTTATACACATATATGGGCATTTTAAATTTTTTTGCATTGAATACACACATCAGAAACATTCTCAAACACTCATGCGAAAAGAGTCATGTTCTATCAAAGAGCATAGGATGTACACACATTTGGAAAACTGAAGGCTTTAAAACTATAGTTTTTTTCACACATACACAAGCATAATTAAATTCTAATACATTTTTCAGTCTTGATAGAAACAAAATATGAATCTTCTCAAGGACTAAAAGCAAACAACACACACAGAGAGATGCTGTCTTGCAGGTTTCAGTGCGTTTCCTCCCCTACTTCAATTTAAGGAGGCAACTACTCATAAGAATAACTTTTACAGCCAAAATTGTTCAGTTCCCTTGCATAACACAGCTTAGTACAGCACTATTTTGCTCTCCCGCTGTCTGAAAAATGCTCCTTGCCTTCTTTCATGGGATACTGGAAAATTGCAATACGCAATTTGGCCTCTACAGCACCATTGGCTGGGCCGGCAAACTAGGACCCTTTGCGCACTAGGCCTTATTCCTGGATATATCCTGGAACAGGGGACTGTGATTTGCACACTAGTGAAGACTACAGCATGCTTCCAGCAGGGCCAACCATAGTCTGCACTAGTACGAAGAAAGAGGGCCTCTGTTCTGGAATATATCCCAAAATAAGGTTCAGTGTAGGAAGAAGGAGAAGGAGAAGGAGAAGGAGAAGGAGAAGGAGAAGGAGAAGGAGAAGAAGAAGAAGAAGAAGAAGAAGAAGAAGAAGAGTTGGCTTTTCTATCCCACTTTTCTCACCCATTTAAGGGGGCTGAAAGCAGCTGACAAAGCTTTCTGTTCTTCTCCCCACACCAGACACCCTGTGAGATGGGTGGGGCTGTGAGAGCTCAGAGGAGAGCTGTGACTAGCCCAAGGTCATCCAGCTGGCTTCATGGGGGAGGGTGGAATTGAACCCGGTATTCCCAGAGAAGAATCCGGCTCCCCTCTAAAACTCCATTGACTGTTAGACTGAGGTTGCATCTACAGTTTAGGCAGATGCAGCACCCTCTGCACTTGCATTTCAGAGTTTGGAGACATTATTTTTTGTAGTGCCTCTATGCAGCCTGGAAGGTAGGGAATGCTCCAATCACTCAAATGATGCAAATGATGAGTGATTTCTATGAGACCCCCCCCCTCCCTGCTCATCCAGTATGGCCCCATACCATGCGTGTGCAGGGACATGTAAACCCTGCATACTTATGGTACATTCATGATGCCACCATGGTGTCATGCAAACATTGCTCCTCAGAAGCCAAACGACACTTTTGAAAGTTCCTGGCACATTAAACATCCAAAAATCATATGCAAAACTGTGTTATGCAAAGGATGAACATATTTTCAAGAGTTCAAAAATATTCTTAAAGTTGAAGGGAACTGTTCTGGGGGGCATTCCCTAAAGGGGGCACTAACCACTGCAGTCTTTTTAAGCACAGCTTGTAAGAGTGGCCCAGTGCTATTTAAAGCTCTTTGTAAAATCTCATTTAGTTACTTCTGAATCCTTTGCAAAGGCTTACAGGAGCAAACAGAACACTTTCTAATGATACCAAAAATACCTGTGATTTAGATCAGCTTCTTAGCCACATGGGGGCACTATGTATACAGTCATTAATTGTGAAAGGTTTGTTGAGCTTTAAGGTGTGCTTTTTTTAAGTGAGTGTGTAAACTCAGCTGTCCTTGTTACACATTCTTTGTTATTTCAAAAGGTAGTAGTAAAAGATGTGGTATTTCTGGGCTACCATAGATGTTGCATCCTTGACTGTCTGCAGCTGAATAGCCGAGGAACTGGCCAAACCTTCTGCCACACCTTGAGGGAAACAGGCATTAAAATCACTGTTATGGATCTGATGCTGGATAAAGCAGATGCAGGAACATGCAAACCGAGGCTCAGAGGTACCAATAGCTGGCAGATAAAATACTTTTTCTGTTAAAAGAGAAAGCAGTCACATCACGATCTTCACGTCAAACCCCTCAAGATTCATACACTGTTAATGTTAGCAATGCAATCTAAAGCGTATTTTCTTGTTGATTTTGCTGGGACTGACACTCCGGAAGTTCTGCTTAGTCCAATTGGCAGGCAGAATGAATCATCCTCACATTATCCCAGTCCTCCAAAGCAGCAGGCAATAGAGATGTGCATGAATGTTCTAAACATTCGAAATTTGATTGAATTCGATTGAATGTGGACATTTGAATTCAAATAGAATATCTACACATTACAATTTAAAAATTCAAATGAATTTTGAATGTTCCAAAACATTCGTTCAAATGATTTGAAACATTTGAATGTACAGATACTTATGTATTACGTACGTATCTGTACAAATTTCATATGTATTTGTACACATTTGCACTGATAGTATGGGATGAAAAAGCGATCCATACGGGATAAAATGTGATGCGTACTAAATGCGTACAGATACGTATAATACGTACAAATGTCAACATATGTATCTTCAAATACTAATGTTGTCAACATTCCTATCTTCTGATTTGAATCTAACATTCAAATGAATAGATGTGAATGTATTTGATTCAAATTGGATTTTGTTGCATTTGGATTCTAAACATTCAAATCGAATCAAATGTTTGGATATTCGATTTGACTTGAACTCAAATTCAAAAAAATAAAAATAAAAATCCGTGCACATCCCTAACAGACAGGGCTCTTCTGACCACGTGGTCAGCTACTCTCTCTCTGAGTGGCCTGCTGTTTTCTGGTGGGGGCAAAATATCTCGCCCAAACACCCAGGAAAAAGGAATATCGACAGCCAATGTTCAGGTAAGTTGGAATTTTTTGGTTCTGCAACATTGGGCTTTGCTTTGCAGTGACTGTGAAGCATTCTGAAAGCTGTTTGCTACTGTGGTAGCTGCTCCGCAGACCCTATGAAGTATAGCTTGACCCAGCAAAAAATGTGTTTTTTATAGCATTCTTCATTTAAGCATGTCATATGATCTGAATGAAATCATATTAGAATGGCTGAGGCAGATTTTTTGGGGGGGTGATGCTGGTCAGGGATCTTCTGTAGTTTGTTGTAGAGCTGCAGGTCATTGAAGAATCCAGATATAGGTTCTGAAATATTCCTGCCCAAGACTCTGGATAGATTTGCCTTGCCTTGGGTGCTATTTTCTGTTTGTTACTTTTATGTTCTGTTTATTCTCCAAGGATCTCCAGGTAGTTATGCATAGTTTCCCCTAGTTTAGCCTTACAACAACCTTGTATGAAATGACAGTCTTCACAAGGCTACCCAATGAAATACACGGTTAAGCAGGGCCTGCAATACTTGGTGTCCATTGCTTGTTACAGTTTTAGATTTCAAGGTAAAGTTATGGGTGTTCTGACCTGACTTTTAATGCCCGATGACTACATGGCTACATCCGTGAAGTTTTCTTGGCAGTAATATGGAAGTGGTTTGCCACTGCCACTTTCTGGAAAAATGCAGGGGACAGAAGCAGCAGACATCTGCATGTAAAGCTTGTAAAGCACTTTACTTCTGTACTATAGCAACTCCATCACTTTTTATTAAGAAATCGGACTAGAAAAGATGCAAAACAGCACCAAGTATAACTTCAGGATCTGGCCTATGAACACATATGCATGAGGATGTGAACATTTTGGGGCATGTATACACATAAAAAAGTACAGAGTCCATAATCCTAGGTACATGTGCCAGGATATAAACCCTGTTGAATACTGAGGGATTTACATCTGTGCAAAAGTCTAAAAAAGCACTGCAGATTGCAATACTCTCCTTATTTCCTATGTAGTAGGTAGGCATCACACAGTTCAGTGGGACAGACTTCTTATTAAACATGTTTGAAGATGATGCCATGAGGCTCCAGACCTATGCACAATTACTAGGGTCTTTAAGTTCCTGATTAAGTCATTTGTTTTAATTAGTCTAATTAATGTTTTAACAAGTCTGAAGAGGAACATTGCAGGGAAGACAGAGAGCACTGAACACAAACTCTGACTTAAATGGGGCTTCTCCTCTTCAGTTGCCTAAGAGGCTCCTTCCCTGGAACTGCTTTATGCAAATTGGCCAGAAAATAACATGTCTGGCAGCCCCAAGAAGCTGGAGAGACCTCTGTCTAAAATGGTAGAGAGCTGTGCCAGTCTACACTGAAACTGAACGCACAAAGGCTAATGTTAACCTTCAAAAAAACTGACTTCACCCTTCTGCAGTCTCCAATAGCCATCAGAACTAGGAGGTTTATTTTATTAGCACAGGCTGCATCCATGTGGTCCTTGAAAAGGGCTGGGATCTGGTGTGAGAAGTGCAGTGTTCAAACTTTGGGCCTTTTATTTATCATTTGTATTTCTATCCTGCCCTATGCCCAGGTCTCAGAGCAAGTAACAACATTTAAAATCAGACATATATTAAAACAACAACAGTATATATTAAAACAGTAACAGCATCTGTAAAGTGGGAAGAGACAGTATATTCCCATTTACCAAAGACCAGGGCAAAGAGACGTGTCTTCACCACCTTCCTAAGCATATACAGTGAAGGAGCCTGACGCATCACAAGGGGGAGACTATTCCATAGCCTAGAGGCCATCACTGAGAAGGCCCTCTCCTGCATGCCCACCCCTTTTACTACACAGGGTGATGGGACAACCAGGAGGGCCTCCCCTCCAGATCTTAAGGCATGGGCAGGTCGATACTGAAGAAGGAATTTATTTAGAGATTTGGAGGCAAAGGTGAGTGGTAAAGGTATAGGGAGCTCCCACATCCTGCATCCGCGTGTTGCAGATCTCTTTCTTTACTAGAAACAGTGCCATGTATGCCAGAGTTCCTCCTGCGTGTATAGGTGTGGAGCAGTTAAAACTACTCCACACCTGTGTTAACAGCAGAGCTAGTACAGCTCTGCATGCTGCATCTGCACCTCTTCTGGGTGGAACAGGTGCAGGGGCAGCATGTGACTGGAGGCGCAGGCATGATTGCGCATTGCATTGCCTGATCATCCCGGCAACAGTGCTGTGCAGGTGTGCTGGTGGCATTGCCAGGGCTGCCCAACTGCTGCCATCACACAGTTCAGTGAGACAGGCTTCTTATTAAACATATTTGATAACTTAGCTGGCACTTAGTTAACTGCCAGCTACGTTTCAAATGCTTTGGGCACCCACAAGTGCAAGTACCCAAAGCATTCTAGACCTTTGCCTCCATAGAATGGGAGGATTGTTTGCCCCAGTAAAATCTGGAAGGCAGCTAGGAGCGGAATTCTTGAACATACATTTTTTCTGTACCTGACAGATCCTAGGGTGTTTCTGCACTGACCCGCTGAAAACCGGATTAAGGAAATCCGTTTTTATGAAATGTGTCCCTAGCAAGATCCGTCTCAAATAGATACGGATCTAAATAAGGACCCTGTGTTTCTGCACTCACTTGGGAAGAACGGATTGCTAGGAACACATTATGCCTTCGCAGTGTGGACACAGTAGCACAGATTTCCAGATGGATCTGGCCTCCCGGAAACCACGCCACCCCAGGAGCCGCGTGATTGGAGCATTCAGCCATCAGTCACC